>OX415253.1:69083597-70283597 GCA_948329865.1 Linaria vulgaris
ACTTATGCAAAGGAGTCATCACCATCCCCACTTCCAGCACGTGGCGTACCGTCATTTCCAAAAGTTCTCTTGCTCATATTCGCTCGTTGCACCAATCGAACCAAAGCCTGAACCACTTCCGACATTGGGGGCCTGAACTCGGGCTCCGGCTGAAGGTCAGAGTGGTAAACAAACACACTATTAGTTACTCAAAGCTCGCAAGAAACTGAGAAAGAACAAAACTTGTTTAGACTTTTTATTACCTGGACACAGAGAGCTATAACGTCTGCAAAACGTGAGAGAGATTTGACAGGGTAAAGGCCTTTGAGAGCAGGATCGACCATCTTGGAGAGAGCGTCAATATCATGGAGTTGAGGTGTTGCCCATCGAACTAAAGATTGTTCGGTTCTTGGCCTCGAGCTGCATTAGAACAAATTAAGTATGATGATGTTTTGATGTGTATTAATAATACATGTCTGCAGTAAGATTCGACATACCTATCAAATGGCTTGCGTCCTGTAAGAAGTTCTAACATCACGACTCCAAAGCTATATACATCGCTGTTAATGGAATATTGACCAGCCATCACAACCTCTGGTGCACTATATCCAGACGCCTGCAGTTGCTCCATGTTAGTTATTGCAGAATATCAAAGAAAACTGTTATTTGCTAGTAAAAATCTTGTTAGACGTCCCAACTCCCATGTTGTGCTATTGGCAGAATTTTTTCCAACATAATGCATTTTTTTGTAATGATTAATTGAACTGGTTATGCACGTGGAGTAACTATAACTTAGATGCTCTCAAAGTGAGTGTCGTAAGTAACTGAACATCTACCTGATCTGGTTCGTGGGCAAGGCTAGCAAATCCACAATCTGAAAGATGAGGATTGACCTCTGAGTCGAGTAAAATATTTGCTGATTTGAAATTCTTATGAACAACCGAGGGTGAGCAAACTTCATGGAGGTACCTGGAGAGGACAACCAAGTGAGGAAATGGCAAACTGTGATAAGAAAGAAGTACCTAAACGGTGACGACAGATCTGTCAAATCAAACTTACAAACTCCTAGCTGAACTTACTCTAGTGCTCTTGCAGCCCCTAATGCAATCTTGACCCGGCTGTTCCATGTTAAAGGCTTGCTTACTTCATCGGAAAGGTGCATAAATTCATGTAAAGATCCATTCTTATGGAACTCATAAATGAGCAAGTATTGGCCATGCTCACAGCAATATCCCACAAGCTCTGTTACATTTGGATGACGTAATCTGGAAATTTCTCCAACTATTTCCAGAAAATCTTCAGAGCTGGATAGAACAGCTGAATTAATCTTCTTCACAGCAAGAACCTGAATGTAAGCAACATGCAAATTTGATATAAACTTCAAAGGGCAAAAATGGATAATAGTAAGCTATAAAAACGGTTGAAAGCACGAGTATATAGCCATATATGCCATGAGAAAACATATTTTACCTGTCCATCATCAAATTGAGCACGATAAACACGTCCAAGAGATCCCTCACCAATAAGGTTTTCAGCATTGAAACTATCTGTAGCCATCTGCAGGTCTGCTACTGAATATGATTTAACATTTATTGGGGCTGTTACTTTCTTCAGTGGAACAATGGGCTTTGCAGCGACGTCATTCTCGTCAAATGATTTATGGCGTTCCATTGGAGGTGGTTTGAGATTTATCACAGCTGGAGCTTCAAAAGCTTTTGTGTTGGCGGTGGATGGAGTTTGAGCTGATTTCATCTCTGCATACAGAAAAACAAAACAAAACAAAATTAAATAATAATGTCACAGAAATCATTGTGGATAGCTCAATCAAATCTCACTATTTTACAACAATAGGTGATGAAAATACAAGAACCTTGCGGTTCTTGTGAAGCATGAGGAGCAAGAGGCTGATTGTCAAACTTCTCAATGTCCCTATTTGATTTTCGTGATCGTCTCTTTATGATGAAGAATCCTACTATTGCTCCGACAACTAGTATAGATATAACAATTCCAGCTACAGCACCACCACCTATGCCAGACTTTCCTCCACCACTTCCGCCACCACCAGATGAGCCACCACTAGGGCCAGCAGGTCTGCGATTGGGGTTGGGCCTAGGGGTTGGGGGAGTGCCAGGTGGAGGTGGAGGAGCTGGTCCAGAGCTGAACGAGTTACCACTTGATCTGTCATATGAAGGATAAATGTCTTGTATTAAGGCCTCTCCACAAAAAACACATATTGCACGTAGAAGTATTAAGGCAGTTGCCAAACTTACTGCAGATTTATGCCTCTCAAATGATCTGGGATCCATCCCGTAAAACGGTTGTTCTCAACATTCCTGCAATTATGAAAATGAAGACACTCAATACAGAATCATTTGTTTCTCATTGTTCTCTAAGAAATCTGAATATAATGTGTGGAGAATAATATATACAAATGGAGCTCACAGATTGGTAAGTGGAAGACTAGCAAGGACATCAAGTGTTCCGGTAAACTGATTGTTTTGCAAATACCTGAACAAATAAGCCCGTTACTGAGGATTCAAATGGCAACAAAGAAATTGCAATATGAAATGCAATCCACTTACATATCAGAAATACTCGTGAGTGACTGGAAAGTTTGAGGAAGGTTGTCGGTCATGGCATTATTTGAAAAATCCCTGAAGCATGAGTATAAATCATAAAGCTGGTATTTATGACCCAGAAAGGGAAAAAAGTATTATAAGAAAACAATTTCCTTAGTTGCTCACAGATATGAAATGAAAATGGATACTTGGCAAACATATACAAACCAAACAAAACCATGTATTGTTGGGATGAGGAGATGGTCATTACAATGTGGAGAGAGAAGTAAGTGTGTTGAACTGGACAGTCACTTGGCCCTGGATTTGGTTGTGACTGACATTGCTGTAATCGCAAAAAAAAAAAAAAAAAAAAAAATGTCAGAATGCAGAATCGAATAACAATTTCTAATAATATCAGTTTTTAATAAGGGGAACTATCGAAGTTGAGGTATGACTGACAGGTATTTTAGATAATTCATCAGCGATATGGAATAGGGAAGTCCACCATTGAAGGTATTATAAGCTAGGTTTCTGCATTGAGAAAGAACAGTAGTAAGACCACTATAACAGGAAAATCGGGGAATGAACAACTCTCTATAACCAAAACATACAATCTTTGCAGATTTGGAGGAAGTTGGTAGGGAAGTGAGCCTCCAAGATTGTTGTGACTTATATCACTGCATAAATACAGTCAGATGTTACTATAAAGAACCTTCAGTCAATAACAAAACTTGGTCTGAAAATTCTCATCTTCTTACAAAGTAGTAACAGATGTCAGTCGGTCGAGCTGAAACCCCATATTCCCAGAGAGTCCTAGACCCGATAACTTTCTGATAGAAATACAAAGAAAAACGGTAATCAAATCTTTGCTTAAACTAAAAATATTGAAGATGATATCAGGACCAACTTGAGGATTCATATGTTCAATTACATTTCTGTGACTTTTGAGCCTGAGCATGTAATACCCATCCAGTTTCCCCCACAGGGATCCCCACCACTTGCTGTCCATCTTGTAAGTTGCTGTGGTGAATTCAAACCGGTATACAAGCTATTGAGCGAAGAGACTGCATCCAGGAAGTTATAGGCATTATAAGATTCCATTATCCCGATTTATAACCAAGTCCATATTTTGGATTTGCGACCAACAAATAATAAAAGAATGTAATAACGGTAATACATATGCTCCAATGTTATAACAAATCACGTGTGTTAAACACAACGTTGGTAAAAAGGAGCTCGTAAATTTATATAATTTTCTGAACTAACCAGCTTGAAATGGATTGCAAACATAAATGTCATTTCTTGACCATCATATTCAAAAGTTATCAGTCGAAGTAACTCTAATGCATTACGGAGTTTCATGCTTCAACATAGCAATTCAAAGCCGTTAGGTACAAGTTTAATCCATTGGTCCACAATCTTATGCCATTTCCCATCAACATTGTCAAATGAAAAGTTTTTTCTGAAGAAAAATGGTTTTCAAGTAACAGGACATGAACAAATATAAGTGTTAGGAGAAGGTAATCAACAAAAATCATTAGAACCACAAAAACTAACAGTGGCAGAATCATCCTGAAGCCGTGAAGCACAACAAAATGAAAGAAAACATGTGTGTTTGACTTACCCGGATTCTCGTTACCCCATTTAATTGGGATTCAAGGCATGGTTATTTCATTGAATGTCATTAACAGATTTCTATAGTGATGGGCGAAATGCGGATACCCGAATATCCTCAGCCAAACTTACAAATACCAAATACTAATCAAAATTGCAAGAAAAACTTCAGCTCACTCACAATTATCCAAAACAATTGCAAAACCATAACTAGAACCACCCCCACAACATTTTGGCTTTGTTTACAAATCATCTAAACTCAATAAAGATTGGATTTTTACCATATATAGAGCTAACTTTTCCAATCCTGCTCCACCCCACCTCCCTAATTGGCACCCTTTTTCTAGTTTCCAAAAAACAAATTTAAGGAAAAAAATCAACTCCCGCTGTTATGCATCACCAAATCCAGTAAAAGGCCAAAGTGTCATAACCCCTTTATGCCCAATACCTCAAACCAAACAAACAGAGATACACATTCATATTGATTATAAGAACAGATCAAAAAAAGTAGAACAAAGTGCTAACCATCAGTCTGATCTGTATCAGCACCAGTGAACCCCAGAATGGTAATGAGAAGCAGCACCACCACTTCCACCTCTCTCATCTCTCTTTCTCTCTCTTCACTCTTTCTTCTCTCTCTCTCTCTTCTTTAGTATATGCCCACCTCAACTCTTTAAACAAGACAAACCCAAAAGCCCAGAACTAAAAATAAAGTCTTTATCTCTTTTTTTAATGTTCAGACAGACAGCACTTTTCCCCACTCTTTTCTTGGGAAGAAAATTCTATTTATCTATATAATATATTTTATTTTATTTTCATTATCAGAATCAAAATATATATATAATTTGCACACACTTCTGAGTTCTGTATCTGTATAATACCAATTCTCACAAAAAAGCTGGCAGGCACGATCTGCTAGAAGAATCCAAAGCCACAGAATTCTTCTATCTTTCTCTCTCTTCACTTCTCTTATTCTCACAGATGATATATATATATACTTACACTAAGCTGTACGTATAATGCAAGCAGTAAGTAGTAGTGTAGTACAAAAGGACTTTAACAGTGGTGGTAAATATTCTTTGCAATGATGGTGTGGATCTTTTTCATAATTAAAAATCTTATTAGTATTAGACTATGTCTATTAGTACATGAATGGCACTATCCTGCATTGTTTTATTGTTATCATTACAATTACATATGTTTAGTTAATGATGTGTAGCTTTCATTGCATGATTGCTACAGCTAGCTTATAATTGCTATTTCTTTTTCTTTTTTTTTCCTAATTTTTTATATGTTTATTAGAATTTTGCTTTAGGTGCTCTTTACCGTTATACAAGGAAAAAGTCACGGGAATCACATGTAAGACTCCCTTTTTCTTGACTTGGCCCTACTCTTGTATATAGTCATTTTACTACCTTTTTTACAAATATTAAATGTCTAAGTGGCACATTATCAGGATAAATTTGTCATTTACTTATTATTTTGATTTTTTTGACAAAGTCATTTTTACTTAAGTGTAAGAACTATAACCAGACTGAATTAGATTCATTCCTTAAAATTGTTTTATAGTGTCAACAACTTTTAAGTTAATTAACGTGTCAATCAGTTTGGTTTTGCATTTTGTAAAACATGGAATGAAAATTATAGGAGAGAAAGAATGTGAAAACATGACATGTAAGAATGGCTTAGCTAGTTGGTTAATAAATATGAGATTCTTCTACGTAGGCTCTAGTTCGATCTTCTCGAGGAATGACTTAATTTTATACTTTTTAGGTCTTTGCATTTCACACGTAATTAGTCTAATTTGGTTTGTCATGAAGAGTTTTCCAAGCTATTGCATCAACATGTGAATCTATCTAGTGCGCAACCAAATGTTAGAGGTTGCGCATACGAACTCCAAAATTGTAGTTTTTGTATTTAACATTTCAACTATATTGAAAACAATACTATTTGAGTTTTTCTATAGTACAAGTTGTTAGTAGTTTAATATTAATTTTTATAAATGATACAAGAAAGATATAAACCACATCCATTTTCATAGATACTTCTAAATGTATATATATGAATTTGTTAATGAAAGCAATTAATCAATTTCTACATCTTGCATGCCGCCATTTAAAACAAATAATCGCTAAAACATCATCTGAAAAATAATTCTCTCTCTAATACTCATTTGCCACATAGATTATTACATGACCTTATTAATAATATACTTTTAATTTTCTTTCTCTTAGTTTGGATTTTGCCTTAACTACGGCAAGGAATGTCGACGATCACAAATTAGAAAAATAAAACTTATGTAATTTATCCAAATAATTAAATTAGTTACTTATTTTGCCAAAAAAATGAGAGTACGTTTTATCCAAAACCTTGCATTTATGTTCAACTGTGAGTGTTGTAGAATTATCACGACCAAGTAATCGAATTAATAGTTCTATTCTCGAGAGGTTGTCGAGTCATGAAAACACAACGATTCACTGATTGTTTAAGAGAGATTGAAATATAGAAATGATTAATTGAATTGAAAATAATTAGAAGGTTCCCTCATATAGTGGACATAGTGCGTAAGGAATAAAATAGAATAACATCGGGATCGTAAAATACGTAAAGCATGATTTTTTAAGTCATCTAAGCACCCCTTCAAGACGGGCATGATGTCAAGAATGCTCATCTTGGATATCATCTTGGTAAAAGGGCTGCAAGGAGAGGAGTATGGTGAAAATGTGGCGATTTGATGTCTGTTCCATGTGTGTTGAACTTTGCTTTGACCATTATGAACCTTCTCTCGGATGAAGAAACAATTATTTTGAATGTATTTTATTCGTTCGTGTGCACCGAGTTGTCAGCAATGCAAGCATCACTTTTATAGTCTGTAAATAGGATAGGATTTGAGGTATGTCGAACATGGAGGTCTTTAAGGAGTTGATCCAGTCATAGGGCTTCACATGTTGTAGTTGCTAGAGCATTGTCGGCCTACCCTTACCTCGACTATTTTTCGTGTAACACAACACTTTGTGAGCATCGACAAAGTGAGCGACTATTAGTTTAGCCATTTATTGAATTAAGCTTTGAATGTTAAAGCTCAGGCCAAACCTAGTAATAATGAGATGTAGAAGTCTACCAACTAAATAATCAGACTCGGTTATGACTTTTAAAGCATATTTTCTTTGGCACAAAGTTATGCCAGCTTAACTTCTAGCAACCTCAATGCTTAAAATATATTTCCAAGTACCTAGATCCTCGATAGTGAATGTATGATGCAAATATGATCTTAATTTTAAAATTTTAGAAAGATCATTTCCAGCAGCAATGATGTCATCTACATAAATACACAATTCAGTGAAGGAATGTGTGGAGTGTTTGATGAATAATGAACAACTAGATACAGTTTAAGTGCAACCAAAGGCTAAGAGGCTAGATGTAAGGTTGTGATACCATTGTCTAGAAACTTGTTTGAGGCCATAAAAATGGTTTTTTTTTTAGTAAACAAGCTATTTTTGTTATTTTAGAGAAATATCCAGTGGGTGGAATCATATTTTTTTTTCATCTAAGTCCCATGTGTTAACAGGAGGATAATTCACCTGCTTGAAATAAACAATGAATCAATTATTGGAATTAACAAATATATTATATGATTATGCGATCTGCCTCCACGATACAGGTATCACGCCTCAAAACATCTCTCGGAGCACATCTCCAACATAACAAATACTGGAGCAAAAGCAACAGGAGGAATACAAGACAAGGCGGAGTCTCACAGACTAACTGCTATCGGAACTCCTTCAGTATTGGGCGAATACTCCGCCAAGCCCACTAGAGCCATCGGAACCCAACAGAATCCCAGAACCATGACAAAAACACTTCCTTGCTATACACTCTCAACACAAACGCTATCGGAGTACTACCCCATACTTCCCTGCTACGCACTCCTAGCACAAACGCTCTCGGAACATTACTCATGTCGACCAACCGATAGGTCGGAACTTCAAAATGATGCAACAACTACAGAACGACACTCTCCTGGCACTCAGAGAAATAAAGCACCTATCCACGATAGCCAAAACCTCTCGGAGATCACCACATAAACAAACACCCCTCGAAAAATACCCTGAAGCAAACATTCCATAATACACACCTCTCGGAAAAGCACTATCACTAAGAGAACACTCAGACTCGACCCTAGAGTCACCATATGAAGCAATGAGCTCTCGGAAGCAAAGAAGACAATCCACCCCTTATCATAAAGAAGACAAAAGCCATCGGAAGAAGATAAAATGATACAGTCAACAAGATAGACGTTATCCTATTAGTTAAAAGACCATTGTAACGCGTGTAAAGCACCACCACATGCATAACGACACATGTAAACACATGCATAGCGACACATGTCCCTAAGAAATCTATATAAGTAGAGGAAGAAGAGAAGAGGAAAAAGGAGGAGGGGGGACTCGAAGAATACGAGAAAAGACTCGGAAAAGAGAGTGAAATATAGTTAATAAAAGGAAGGAAGGTTCTTGTCAATTTTTCTCTCTTGTTAGCCTAGCATTTAGTTTTTGAACCACGGGCAAAGGCGTTCCAATCCAAATAAATAATTCAGTTAATAGGACATAATCCAAAACCCGTTAACAAAATGGCGCCGTCTGTGGGAAATCGTGAGATTTGTCTCCAAGAACATCCAAAGAAGGCGCGGGTCAGGGAAAGTTTACTCTCGTGATCATTAAACCCTTGAGAAGGTTTTTGTTCGATCGTTGCCATAACCAAAAAGGGAAGCAGGTGCTACAGCAATAAAACTACGCACCAAAGATAAGTATCTTTTCTTTCACTTGTATGAATACAAGTTAGATTATGGTATCTCCGTAAAAAAATCATAAATTACTATGTAAATACTTGGGAGAAGGAAGGAGGGCAGAGCCCAGAGACACCTAGAAGAGTATTTCCGAGAGCAATTGCCGTAGGAAGCCTCGCTTGTACTCTCCCATCACAGGCTTCTCGAAAGTCTAAATAAGTAAAAGAGACAAGGATATGAACAATTCTACTAGGAATGATTCTTTCCAAGAACGTGAAAATACTCGCTAAACTCTAAGCATCTATGCATACTTACGACCATTTCCTCGAACGATTGAATTAAGATTGAGCTGCCTAAAGCATACCATAATAGGCTACGAAGGCGTGTCAGGGGATACTCCTATTTAGGAAAGTATATTCCCCCAAACTTGCATTGCAAATAGACACGCTATGCTAAGAAAGTTGCTTGGCCAGTAAGAATGGGAGGCTCTCTCGTTTCTGTAAACTCAATCTCAAAGTTCTACGATTAAAGGAAAGGAACCAAGTATACATAAATATGCTGAAAAGTTGTGTGACTATAGACACGAGAAAAAAGCTTTGTTCCAAATGGGAAAAGTTTCATTCCAAATAAAATTAAGTACCATTACATGAAAAAATAAAAAGTACAATGATAGAAAAACAAATTAAAACCCCTAAGACTGAGGGGGTTGAGCACTCGAAGAGTCAGGAGTTGGCTCGGTAGTAGGAGTAGGAGCACCCGTAGGAGGAGGAGCACCAGAGGAAGTAGCCTGGAGAGGGGAGTGCGCTGAGGGCCGTGGGAGGATAGTAGAAAGAGGCACCCGAGATGGGGAAGAGGAGGAGGGAGGAAGTCGAGTGCTACTCTTTTTGTAGAGGTCGAAGGCTTCCTCCAAAGTTGGCCTCTTCATCTCCGCGATATTAACAACCCGCGGGTCTAAGTCGGGATTCACCTTCTGTCGTACCTGCCCGAAACACTGAAGGAATCCCCACATAGCGGATCCTGCTAAGTACCTCGGATGCTTGCTGAGGTACAGATCCCTCACTTGGATAGTAGTCTCCTCTCGAGCCTGCTTAACAGCAGCATCCACCATTTGTTGCACTTCCTCAGGGAGAATACCTCCCGGAGCCTTGGCTTGTGCCAACTCCTCATTGAGAACATCCACCTTACCTAGCGTTTGGTATAGGTCCCTATCCAACTCTTGCTGCTTGGCCTCCCAAGCAACCTTCTCCCCTTCGAGGGCATCCACCCTATCCTTCAGCACCAGCTCGGAAGCCTCCATCTCCTTTACCGAAGAGAGCAGCTGCTTGTTCTCCCCCCTCAAATCGTAGTTTTGTTTCGAAAGACTGACCCACGCCTCGTTATACTTCCCCATTCTCTCCCGCAGATCCTTGTTCTCAGTCTCTAGCCTCCGAGACTTCTCTTCAGCCGCACTCGTCAGCTTTTTCAGCTTCTCGACCTCGAGTAACAGAAGAGGAAGCATTTTAGGTGCCTAAGAAAGCAAAACAGAAGAATAAAGATCCCGATAAAGGATCTTAAGTAAATTAGTTTAAGTAAAAAACTTACCAACATAGCTACGTTGTTGGTACAAGCTCGGACGAATTGCCACCCGTCCGACGGCAAAGAGTTAGCAGCCGATACCGGGTGACCATTTCAAGTGCCGCCTGGGCATCTTCCGAGCTAGGCTCCCCCTCTGAAATGGGAGCCTTAGAAGACGAGGGTCTCTCAGGAGGTACCACCCCCGGCAGTGGAACCTGGGTGACTATAGGGCTATCGGACTGAACAACCACGAAAGGTCTCGAGGAAGGAGCACTCGTAAGTGGGGGACCAGCGGCCAAAATCTCGTCCAACAAACTCATGGTATCGAATGCTGGAAGGTTAACAGGGTCGGAAGGAAGTGATCCCCCGTCCAAACCAAAAAAGTCGTCACCTCCTGTAAAATCAGAAATTATCTAAGTAAAAATATCCCTTCAGCTATCTAGAGCCTACTATACTACTAAAAAAAATACTCTCTTACTGATTAGAGATTAGAAACGCGTACCTTTAGGAGGGGTCGCCAGCAGGGCGTAAGCAGAATCCCCCGATAACTCTGAGGAGGAAGGCACGTTGATAACCCCGAGGGGCGGTAGAGTCATCCCCTCTATCCCAACCTCCTCCTCCCCACCTCCTATGACAAATGCTCCTCTAGCACCGACATTTGCGGAAGTCACGCCTACCCCCACTTCCTCAGGGGTATCGGAAGTCCCGCTAGACGACCGGGAGGTAGATGTAGCAACCTTTGAAGGAATCCCCCCTGGTCGTCCATGCCCTCCGCGGCACCAAGATTTCCACCCTCTCCTAGAGAAGGCTTCCCCTTCTTAGTAACCACGTCCTCGTTCTCCACCATGAACGGACGCAGAACATTCACTGCCAAAAAACAGTTGCGAATTAGATAAGATATAAATAATATGTACTAAATCACATATAATACGAGGGAGATGAAGACTTACCAAAAGTGTCAAAAAGTTTTTCGGGGACAACCAAAGGAGTCTCGATCTTGTCTATCGGAAAGATATGCCTCAATCCTGCAGTACGATAGAGGCAGATAAAATCCTTTGACTCCACGAGAGGCCTCGCAGAGAACACCGGTGAGAACGACAAGGTATCGTCCATCACTCTCTCGGGAAATAGGGGCTTCCTCCAGGTTAGGGGAATGTCCCATTCTCCCATAGCAGGACATATGAAGAAGAACTTGTTCTTCCATGAACTGTGGGAGGTGACCATGCCCTCGGAAATCCTGTCGTCCTTCTCCCGGTGAGTGAAGCAGTAGAAAGAACCTCCCCCGAGAGATGGCTTCAACTCGAAGATGGCAAAAAATCTATCCCTCGTGCACTCGATGCCTCTCACCAGGCACCAGAACACGAACAACGCCAGCGAGGTGAAAGAGTTGGGAGTAAGCTGACTAGGGCAGAGATTGCAATAGTTGAAAATATCACAATAAAAACGCGGGAAGAAGGAACGCAATCCCGCCTTTATAAAGGGGTAGTAGATCGTCAGGTGTCCTGGCGGAGAAGCATCACCACGGTGGTGGGCCTCCGGCACCATCACCTCCACATTACGGTCGGAGGCGCCGTGCTCCTGGAACAAATTCTTAATTTCCTCCCCCGTGGCGGTGCTGACCATATCACCCACCTTTTGAGTAGCCCGCGGAACGCTACCCTTGTCAGCTTTCCTCTTCGATTTCTTCGATTTTCCGGCGCCGCCACTGCCGCTCGCCCCCACCGCCGTAGCACTCCTCTTTCGCGAAGCTTGAAACCCTAACCCCGCCGCTCCTCCGGTACCAGAAGCAGCCGGAACCAGATTGGTGTTAGATTGCGACGCCATTAGAAAAGAATTTTTGAAAGAAAAAGAATACTTGAGCAGAAATCTGTTGCAGAGAAAAAAAGAACGCGCGTTGCAGAGAAAGAGAGTATTATTTGCTCAGAATTTGCAAGTGATGGTGATGGGTGAAGAAGAGGGTTTTTAAAACCCTACGCCCACTAAGCGTCTTAAAAGACCACTAAGCGTGCCCACGCCCCACGATTGAAAGTCGTGTTTAATGACACGTCTCCTCAGTTAACGAAAGTATAACGGTCAAGACGCTTCGATTCCCGCACATAACTTAAACGTGGCATTAAAATCGCCACTAACTGCATTTAAATCGCAGTTAATTAAATTATAATTAATGCCCCTTATAATTAATGCCCCAATAATGACCTACGAGGGCACATTTGGGAAATACAACGGGATCACTCGGAGAGAGTAATCACTATGCTCCTGGAACGAGGGAAACGTCGAACAAAACATAAATGTCATTGACGAGTGTTTACAACAACCCTGAAGAGTTCTACGAGGCATTGTGAAACTCCCCCCTTATAATTGACAAAATGCACGATACTAGAACTCTCGTACCCTTTAAAGTTTCTAGTGCAGTAATAATAACTAACCACACTACAAACTTGGGGGGGGGGGGGTTGTTAACAGGAGGATAATTCACCTGCTTGAAATAAACAATGAATCAATTATTGGAATTAACAAATATATTATATGATTATGCGATCTGCCTCCACGATACAGGTATCACGCCTCAAAACATCCCTCGGAGCACATCTCCAACATAACAAATACTGGAGCAAAAGCAACAGGAGGAATACAAGACAAGGCGGAGTCTCACAGACTAACTGCTATCGGAACTCCTTTAGTATTGGGCGAATACTCCGCCAAGCCCACTAGAGCCATCGGAACCCAACAGAATCCCAGAACCATGACAAAAACACTTCCTTGTTATACACTCTCAACACAAACGCTATCGGAGTACTACCCCATACTTCCCTGCTACGCACTCCTAGCACAAACGCTCTCGGAACATTACTCCTGTCGACCAACCGATAGGTCGGAACTTCACAATGACGCAACAACTACAGAACGACACTCTCCTGGCACTCGTAGAAATAAAGCACCTATCCACGATAGCCAAAACCTCTCGGAGATCACCACATAAACAAACACCCCTCGAAAAATACCCTGAAGCAAACATTCCATAATACACACCTCTCGGAAAAGCACTATCACTAAGAGAACACTCATACTCGGCCCTAGAGTCACCATATGAAGCAATGAGCTCTCGGAAGCAAAGAAGACAATCCACCCCTTATCATAAAGAAGACAAAAGCTATCGGAAGAAGATAAAATGATACAGTCAACAAGATAGACGTTATCCTATTAGTTAAAAGACCATTGTAACGCGTGTAAAGCACCACCACATGCATAACGACACCTGTAAACACATGCATATCGACACGTGTCCCTAAGAAATCTATATAAGCAGAGGAAGAAGAGAAGAGGAAAAAGGAGGAGGGGGGGGGGGACTCGAAGAATAAGAGAAAAGACTCGGAAAAGAGAGTGAAATATAGTTAATAAAAGGAAGGAAGGTTCTTGTCAATTTTTCTCTCTTGTTAGCCTAGCATTTAGTTTTTGAACCACGGGCAAAGGCGTTCCAATCCAAATAAATAATTCAGTTAATAGGACATAATCCAAAACCCGTTAACACCATACAAAAGTACATTGTTAACATCTTGCTAATACAAAAGCGATGAGATGCAGAAGTGGCTAATAAAATCCTAACAATAGTGAGCTTAGCTCCAGTGAAAATATGTAAGAATAATCAAGTCCTTCCTCCTAAGTGTGGCTCGTAGCTATCAATCTAGCGTTGTGACTCTTTATGAAACCATTAGATTTTAATTTGACTTTGAAAACTCATTTATATCCTATACAGTTCTATCCCAAGTATTTGTCTTATCTAATGCATCTAAGTTTTTTTTCACATCTAATTGGCATTGAGGAAATCGACTAGCTTCTTTATAGGTATTGGGTTCATAATGGAGGAGACATATATAGTGAAATGCAATTGGGTACTTAGGAACATGTGTAGGAAATTATTCCGTGAGTGTTTTCATTAATCACCAAAGGTATATATACAATTACAATGACTTACAAGACAAGAATCCTATCTAAGGTATGATCTCTAAAGATATACATAAATCATATACTAATATACTAATACACCCCCGCAGTCGAAACGGGAGGTTCACGAACATTGAGACTGTCTCTAAAATCATAAAAAAGAACGCGAGGAAGGCCCTTTGTAAAAATATCGGCAATTTGATGGCGAGAGGGGACGTGAAGAACCCAAACTTCACCGCGAGCAACTTTCTCACGAACAAAATGAATGGCCATCTCAATATGCTTGGTGCGTTGGTGTTGCATCGGATTAGTTGATAGATAGATGGCGCTAACATTGTCGCAATGAACGATGGTAGCCTTAGATAGAGGAAAGTGAAGCTCAAGCAAAAGGTTGCGTAACCAACAAGACTCGGAAACAACGTTGGCAACCCCTCTATATTCGGCTTCGGCGCTTGAGCGTGATAGGGTAGCTTGGCGTTTTGCAGACCAAGCAATAAGATTGTCACCAAGATACACACAATAACCCAAAGTCGACCGACGAGTGTCCGGTCAACCACCCCAATCGGCATCTGTGAAAGAAACTAAGGACCGCACGTTCGACTTGTGGAGATGGAGGCCGAAGTCGACCGTGCCTTGAACGTACCTAATGATTCGTTTCATGGCAGCCATGTGTTCAGTCATAGGAGCATGCAAATGAAGGCAAACTTGCTGAACGGCGTAAGCGATGTCCGGACGAGTGAAGGTGAGATAATGTAAGGCCCCAGCAAGACTCCTAAACAAGGTGTGGTCCGGAAAAGGGGTACCCGAAGAGGCGCCAAGCTTAGCCTTGGTGTCAACCGGAGTCGCGGCTGATTTGCAAGAGGACATGCCAACACGCTCAATAATGTCCAAAGCATATGTCCTTTGAGAAAGAAAAAGGCTATCCTTGGTCCGTGAGACAGCAATGCCCAAGAAATAACTCAGTGGACCTAAATCAGTCATAGCAAACTCCGCAGAAAGACGAGAAATAAGAGAGCAACGGAGAGAATCCGAGGAAGCAGTAAGCACAATATCATCAACATACAGCAATAGAAAAGCAAGATCTGAGCCACGATGATAAATAAACAAAGAGTGATCCGACCTACTGTGAGTGAACCCAATGGTGCGTGCAAAGTCAGCGAACCGCTGATACCACGTGCGGGGCGTTGCTTCAGTCCATAAAGGGACTTCTTCAACAAGAAAACGTGATCGGGAAACGTGGGATCCCTAAAGCCCAAAGGCTGATGCATATACACGGTCTCCTCCAAATTGCCGTGAAGAAACGCATTCTTGACATCCAGCTGATGTATGCTCCAAGAAAGAGAGAGAGCAATACTGAGAACAACACGTATAGTCGCTGGCTTGACCACGGGGCTGAACGTATCAAGGCAATCAATGCCCACCTGTTGAGACCTGCCATCACCAACAAGACGAGCTTTGTGGCGCTCAAAAGAACCGTCAGATTTAGTTTTATGACGAAAAATCCACATAGAGCGTATTACATTCACATTGGGGGGTCGGGGTACAAGTTCCCAAGTCCTATTTTTAATAAGAGCATTAAATTCATCAAGCATGGCGAGTTTCCAATTAGGATCAGATAAAGCGAGCTTAGGATTTTTAGGGAGGGGGGATGGAGGGGTAGTGGAAGAGAGATTGAAGGGACGTTTGGGAGTAGTGATGCCATGCATGCTACGTCTTGTCATTGTCCGTGAGGGAGGGGCCGCGGGTATCGGAGCGGTGGTAACCCGATGCGGAGATGGTGGCGGAGGACTAGGTGAGGGAGGAGGAGGTGGTGGAGGAGGAGAGGGAGGAGGAGTAGGTACTTGCGGCGGAGCCGAGAGTGGAGACGGGGGGTCCGCATGAGGAGGCGGCGGTGAGGGTGGCGGCCTTTGTTGGAGAAGAGTAGGGTTGAGATTAGGGTTGAAGTGAGGAGGGGTAGAGTCGTCCAAGAAGAGATAGGAGGACGTTTGAGGGGAGAAGTGTTTGGCAAAAGGAAATTGGCTTTTATCAAAGACAACGTGCCGGGAGAGAATGATTTTATTTTTGTTTAGGTCATAACACTTGTAACCCCGATGATTGGAAGGGTACCCTAAAAATATACAAGGGGACGAGCGGGCTTGGAGCTTGTTAATAGTGGTGGAGGGAGAGAGAGGATAGCATAAGCACCCAAAAACCCGGAGATGAGAGTAAGAGGGGTCCCGATGATAGAGGAGTTGAGTGGGGGATTTTTTTTTAAGGAGTTTAGATGGCGTTATGTTAAGGAGGTAAGTGGCCATATGTAAGGCGTGGTGCCAAAAGGTAGGAGGGAGAGACGCATGATGGAGGAGAGTTCGAACCATATTATTGATAGAACGAATTTTTCTTTCGGCTTTGTCGTTTTGAGAAGAGGTGTGAGGACAAGAAAAACGAAATTTCATGCCAAATTTATTACAAAAGGAGTGAAATTGAGCATTATCAAATTCGCGACCATTATCACATTGAAAACTTTTAATTCTTGTGGAAAATTGTGTATTAATGAGTGCACTAAAGTTAGAAACAATAGTGTACACATCGGATTTTTTACCAATAGGAAACGTCCACAAAAAATTAGTAAAGTTATCAAGTAATAGTAAATAGTATTTGTGACCCGCGGAACTTAAAATAGGAGATGTCCACAAGTCGCTATGCACTATATCAAAAGGAGCAAGAGTCGTAGATAAAGAAGAATAGAACGGTAATTGTACTTGTTTGCCTAACACACAAGAATCACAAAATTTGGACAAAGTACCATTACATTTAATAAAATTATTTGAATTAAGATAAGCTAAGATAGGGGTGCTTGGATGACCGAGACGACGATGCCATAAGGGCGAAGAGACGGCGGTTAGGGCGGCTTGTGGAGGTGGGGCACGAGCGGGGAAAGAAGGCGGCAGAGAGTATAAGTCACCATCACTATTGCATCTCAAAATTGGTTTGCCCGTCATGAGATCCTTCACAGAAAAATCAAAAGGGTCAAATTCAATGGAAACATAATTATCACGCGTGAGGCGACGAACGGAGATAAGATTTTTAATCAATTTAGGAGCATATAGCACATTGTAGAGCTTGAGGGGAGGTAGAGGGGAGGGAAGCACGCTATTACCATAACCTTTAATAGGAATTTCGTGTCCATTTCCAACAGTTATATGACGATTAATGCTCGAATTAAAAAAAGGTGAGAGTGTACCATACGACGCCGTCATGTGAGAGGAGGCGCCCGAGTCCATATACCATTGATCATCGGGTTGAGCAAGGGTCATGGTATGCATGGCTGCATCAATGTCCGTGGGGACGGAACCCTGAGGAGCATGGGCCGCGTAGGCTTGTTGAGGTCGGGGCCCAAGAATACCCGGTTGACGCGACGCTGAAGGTGGAGTTGGACGTGGAGTCCAAGACGCGGTCGGGTAAGGGCAAGGCGGCGCGGCCCATTGAGTCGGAGTGCTGGGCCAATAGGGGTACGCGGCCCATGGCGGCTGGGCGTAGGGCTGCGGTGCGCTCGGACGCGGGCTAGGGTTTCCGCGCCCACGCTGACCGCGTTGACCACGCTGACCGCGCTGCTGACCGCGCTGGGGACCGGAAGCTGCTTCTTCGTCGGACGAAGCGGTGTGGACGAGGGCGGACCCCGCAGCGGTGGCAGCGGCCGCGGTCTGCTTAGATTTCCGTGTCTCCTCGAGGATGAAACGAGAACGAGCCTCGTAGAAGGGAGGGAGGGGGTTGGACTGTTGGATGAAAGTCGCAACCCCGTCATAGTTCTCGTTAACCCCTGCTATGAGTTGCAAAACAAGACGTTGGTTGGAGACAGGAGCGCCAACGTTGGCGAGTTGATCAGCAAGCATCTTAAGTTCCTGACAATAAGCAGAGATGTTCGGAAAATCGTCCATATGAACCCTAGTGAACTGATTTTCCAAGTAAACAACGCGTGAGTTCTCGTTGTCTTGGAAAACTTGCGCTAAGCGACCCCAAGCAATGGCAGCGGTGGAGTTTTTCATGAAAATCGTGTGCATGAGATCAGTGGATATGGTCCCGTATATCCATTGAAGCACAATAGCATCCAACCGTAACCAGAGCTCCTCGTCACGGGCAGGAGGTGGGGCGGCGGTGGATTTTTCCGACGAAGGGGACGGAGTAGCGGAAGCCTTAGGATCCGCACCATCGGTTTCCGTCGCGTTTTTGGGCGAGGAGTCGGAAACCTGAGAGGTGGGGGGCGGAGCCTTGAAGGTGGGAGACGGAAATATATGGTCGAGGACTTGATAGGCCCGACAATGGATCGTGAACAATTCCGCCCAAGTTGTGTAGTATCCCGTTTCCATCTCCAACGTAACGGGGATAAAGTTACGTACGTTCGAGACGGCAAATGCGGGGTGGAATTTTGGATCCGTCATTATGGGAGATGGCGTGAGGCCGTGGTGGCGTGAGGTCGGGAGGGAGAGAGAGAGAGACGAGAGAGAGAGAGAGAGGGAGAGGGCGGCTAGGTCACAAGACTCGTGATACCATGTATGAAATTATTCCGTGAGTGTTTTCATTAATCACCAAAGGTATATATACAATTACAATGACTTGCAAGGCAAGAATCCTATCTAAGGTATGATCTCTAAAGATATACATAAATCATATACTAATATACTAATAACATGATTACTTTAAGTGGAGTTGCTCTTACACAGTGAATGGGGCGACTCGTGATCATATACATATAAAAATGCAATTGGAAGCAATTTTCATATCTTCTACCAGATATGCCATGTATGGATGTAGTAGGTAAAGCATGTACAAAAGTAACAAACATTTCAGGTGGGAATTACCAGTAAATACAAGTAAACGTAAAGAATGAACAATGTTACTTGAAGTTTGGGCCTCTAAAAGAAGAATCATAGGTAGTCATTCACTTCAGTTGGAAGAGGAAAGTCTGGTGTAGCTAATTGAGAATGAGTGTCATCAGTTAAGTGTCTAGTTGGTGTAGGTGTAGAAGGAATGAGCTTGTATACATTAGCAGCACGGAGAATGAGTTGGGGACATCAACCAGATGTGGGGAAAGATCCTCCAAAACAACAAAGGGTGTGGTGCAACCACTTGAAGTATGGTGCCCTGTGGTGTTAACGTTGGATAAATAGATTTGTAGTCAACAACATTCCTTAAAACAAAAGTTTGGTAATTTCATATGTTAAGCAACAAGTACCTTTTTGTTTCTAAAAGATAGCCTAGAAAAAACAATTCAACCATGAGGTCGAATTTGTGCTTGTGTGCAGTTATGTTAGTGGCATGATAGAGCGAAACTAAAGCCTTTTAGTAAATTATAATCAGAAGGTTTGCTGAAAAGGTCCTCAAAAATCACAATGTATTAGCTCAAACGGCCGAGAAAAAGTAGTAATACTAAGGGCGTGTTAGCAAATATTTTTATAAGCTGCGTACGGATTGTTCTCCACTAAAAAGTAATTAATTTGTGTTTGCAATTGGTGCTTTTGCTTTACTGATATTAAAATAAGTTAAAAAGCACAAGCTCGAGAAATAGGGGGTGAGGTGCTTTTAGGGCACAAACCATTTTAAGGTTTTAGATCAAGTTAAAGAAAATTCCAATTGCTCTCTTTCCACAATTTAATGGTACTTTCCTCAACTCCATGAAGAAAATATAATTATGTAGTTTCACCAAATTGGAATATATTAGAAAGAAACATTATAAAGAATCTTGGTTTGAAGAAAAATAATATTTAAAATTATATATATATATATATTCACGTTACGTAAAATATTGAGTAAATTTATGTTCATTAATTTTAAAGTAAAAATATGTTGAGAAGATTTGTGTGTATCAAACCAATAAAGAGGGATTATGTAAAAACTAATAAAGAGAGAATCTCATTATTAAAATACACTGGGTTTTATACTTTTAAAATATGTTAAGCAAATCATGATTCTACGGCACACAAGAATCGATATTGCAAATAATGTTTTAATAAAAAAATTAATAATGACAAAGAACCATGGGCAATAACCATTAGTCTAAGCATAAAACAAAAGAAAAGGAACGAATAAGTTAACTCGTAACGTTTTTCTACATAATATGATTATATACTTTTTTTTAGTATTGATTATTTTCATATATTTTGTGTCGTAATTAGATCATAAATATATGATGTAGTATATATAATGAAGAATAACTGCGTCTTAGTATAGTTTAATATTTAAAAGTTGCTTTTTGTTAGTCAAATTAGAAGTAAACTCAAGAACACATCAGACATTCATCAAATTAAGATCAAGAGACATGGAAATAGCAGTGGTACTACTATTGTTAAGCAAATGAATATTAATATTTACAACCTTTATGAGTAGAGGTGTAAAACCTCAACTTGTAAATCATATAATCAATGCCACCAATGTTCAAAATCTAAGTTTTAGTTATACTAGACTTACGTATAACAGAGGATTGTAGAGCATAGAAGAGAGATACACCAATCATAGTGATAGCAGTAAAGTGTTGTTCACATGTGCCAGTCACATGAACCTAAGAAAGATTTTGAGATTCTACAAAAGCACGAATTGTTCAAATAACCCTTGAAAGGGAGGACTAGTATTCACACCCATCTATCATCGATTTTCCAATCAATTATTAGGATGGAGGGTCGCTACCACTCCAAGATCTCGCAGCACTTCGAGATCCTCCAAACACCAGTAACTCTGTTTTACCTCTTTTGGCTACACTTTTTTTTGGCACCTTGAGTAATTGTGGGTTGCTTCTTCAATTTCCTCAAACTCTTTGTCATACGGTTGTAACCCATCATCATTATTGTCCAAATCATCAGAGGAGATGGCATCATCTAATTTCTCATGAGTTGCATACTGAATCATTTGGATCAATTCTCAAACTCGATTTAAGATGCTCATGTTTCTATGCTTGAAATACCCATACACAGCCATGCAAGCGAGCTACTTCATATTTTTATGTAATTTGTTCTCCATGTGAGCAACCTCAATAGTTTTGGAGCTGCTTTCTTTTACTCCATCATTTGATGGCATAGCCTCTCACGGTTCAGTCTCTACTTCTTTTGTTCTCTCCTCATCATTTCGCTCCGATACAATTAGTGAAGTCGGACTGTCATTCTTAGCTTCTTAGTTGAATTTGTTAGGTAACCACCTTGTTTGTGAAATTAATTTTTTCTTGAGGATGCGCCTATTTTTTCTCAGCTTCTTTTCTTGGAACCTTATGGTGTGAGTGCACTAGTGGCTTAATCTTGTCGGTTGTGTAACATTGTTCCACACTATGATTAATGTGGCTACAAACTATGAAATAGTTTGGCTGATCATCACACAATTTTCTGACATAAGCTAACTTTGAGACTGTCGATAAAGATTTCATTCACTTTTTTGTCCAATAAATCAATTTCAACGCACATCCGTGTACAACAAGTTCTTATAATATTGTCGTTGCCTCATCAATACGTAATGGTTTTTCGACTAGCAAAGCAATGTCGGGGATGACCTCTTTGTAGTGAAGGACAATCACAAGCCTTGGTAACAAAATCTGAATTAGAACTAGAGATGATTCAGAACGAGGTTAAACGTCAGGTTCCACTTGAAAACTCTGAGAGGAAGCCCTCTTATCATCCACGATTGGCATGTCCGGAGCAGAGTGGAATCATGTTTCAACAAAAGTTGTATAAATACATGATGTGAGTTGATGTTACCTAAGGAAAATTGTCCCTTATGCATAGTTTAACAAACCATCCATGACCTCTATGGGAGACCATGCAAGAGTTTTTCTACCAAAGCATACTAGAATTGTGTTGCAAAGTGATCATAATCTTTACATTGAAATATGATAGTCGACTTCCCTGATAGATAACGACTTTCGGCTTGCTTATGCATTTATCAAGGGCAAATATTGGAGAACTGTTAAGCGCTCTTGGAGATAACTCCAATGAAAGATGGGTCAAAGAGTCTTGAGAAGGAGCAATTTTGAAACTTAGTGGAGTGCTGGGGGAGTCGTACATATGACTTTTATCGAATACGGCTTTTTGCAGAATTCTATATGTATCTATGATATCGAGTATGGAATTTTGTTTACTCACTTTAAATTGAGTATCTGTTTCCTTCCCTTTTCTGCTAGGATTGGAAATCCTGTATTTCACATATCCTTACGAATTGAGTCTTTGGATTTTCGAAATAGTGTAAAAACAAGTACTTCGGATCGTTGCTATTTGACCTAGACATGTTTTAAAAAGTCTAGGTATTTCGAATTATTTCTTGACACGGAAAAATGAGAACTTGATTTTTGGTTGTCAAGACAACCTTAGACGCATGGATCTTCTCAAGGAAAGAAAAAAATGAAAAATTAGAATTGTTTTGGTGAAAATCCGACGACGGATGGAGGCACAATGGTGATCACCGGTAGAATCATGGTGGTTTAGAGTGGACCAACCTCGATTGAGGGATGCTCCATGGTGGAGCACGAGGGCGGCCCTACAAAGGAGTCCTAGTGTAAAAAAGAACTCCTAGCGCACCTATGATTTTCCAAGTTAGATTTTTAGGGCAACGCCTATATTCTCAATTTAGGAAATAGGAATAAACCGCTCATACAAAAATAAGTTCAAAGGTCTCATTTGTAAAATATTTATTAGTATAGATTAAATAATTGGACATAAACATAGTTTGTATTATATTTAATATATAATCCAAATTATAATGTGAATCTGGGCACATTAAATCCTTATCCGTACCCATACGTGTCGAACATGTAAATTTGGCGGAACGTGGTACTTACTACTTACTAGTTTAACTCAAGAGTTGGTTACCCTTTGTATGTGAAGAAGCTAAATTTTAATTTCCTAGAGAATTAGCTTATTATACTCGAAAAAGATTATTAATAAAACGAGTCCTAATAAGATTAGAAAAAACTAGTCTTAATGTGCATTATGTTAGTTTCACCATCATTAACTTTGACTTGCCGACAACCCAACCATGCATCTCCACGTTTAAAATATACAACTGGTTTAAAATTGTAGCCATAAGTAGTTCATAAAGTCGGAAGTTTTTAGCCAAGGCCTTAAGCTGTGTGCTAATAATATTATATATAGAGTAAACAATTATTTATTTATTTATTTAAGAGTGGGCTACACACACATTCCTACCAAAGGATAGTAGCAACTGGCGAGACTTTATATGTGGGCTCCATGTAGAACCTTTATTGGAATAAGTTTTAGGGTAAATGCAGATTTCGTCCAAATTTTTCACTAATTCTGAAATATAATGACTTAGAGCACGTTTGCTTGCACAAATAACCCCATATTAACTAATAGTATGGGCACAATCTAAGGTTTGGATAACCACATTCTTTAACCCAAATATCAAGATAAGTGGGCCATGTAGCTTATAACTCCCCACTAATAATCCTCAAGGACCCCCCTCCGATTCCAAGTTGGCTGATAATATTGAATGTGCAATTCCCTTATTACCCTTATAATCACTCTCAAAATATCCTGCCATTAGAGTGTATCTCTCTTTCCCTTTCATTTGTCTGATTAAAGCATTACCGAGCTAGGGTTTGTGGAAGAGGAGTTTTGCTGCGATTCGCCATTTCAGGTATAAATTCTTCAATTTTGTGTTATTTTTTCTCGTGGAAACCATTGCCAACTCATCAACACAATTAATTGACATAAGGGTGCTGTTATTTTTGCAGTTTCGGTTTCGCAGGTTGTCACCAAATGCAGTAAACGAGCATTCTATGGAGGCTTGCTTGTTTAGATTTCTGGAATTTGGGCAAAAAGAGAGCTTGATTTCTGAATCTAGGGTTTTTAATTTGAGAGCAAAATAGAGTTTGTGGGGTTGGTAAAGTGAGTAAATGAGAAAAGGATAGGGGGAAATTGTTCTGTTAATACCCGGGGCAAAGTAGTAAAACACGCCATTAGTGCCCCAATTTGAATCAACCAAACATTAGACTAATTTTATTTTTACAAACAATCTGTTGGTTTTATTAAAAAGCAAACATCATGCTAATTGTTAAACCCATGATTAAAAGGTCACACATATTTATGCAACAATGCTTGAAGGGGGCTACCAAACGTGCTCTTATATGATTATTGATATATCTATAAAAGAAGTCAACATAAGAGCACGCGTTCAGTCCAAATTGTCAACTCAACGTAATACAAGCGTTGTGTGTGTGTCTTGTCACTTGTGGCTATGGCCTTGCCATATAGGATTAATATAGGGAGTTATTTGCATTCTTTTCTTAATTTCTGTAATAAATTTGAATTTAATATTTCAATTTAAAATGCAACTAAATTTAAATTTAATTTATTTTAAGTTTCGGATTCGATAACATTCTCTTAATATTTATTTTAAAAAATAAACTTTATTTTGCCCCTAAGGAAATTTTTTGGCTGGACCCCTATCTATTATATACATAAATATTCATTTAACAATTTAGGAATTGGATATCGCGGCACAATTAAATCATTGTAGATAGTTCATAAGTTGTTGATACTTGATACCATGACGCTCCCTTTCATTCAACTAATTGCATGTTGATCATAGTGAGATTTAAGTGCTTCTAAATCTGGCTCCAAATCCTCTACTCCACCCCCCTCCTCCACTTCCTCCTCCACTCCCTATTCCTTTGACATGTGTCCTTTTTTTTTCATTTTTAAAGTTATATGCAGCAGTTGCACGTGACTTTTAGGTGTCACAATTATAATTAAAAGAAAATCTAAAACACTGAATTTGCAAGTTATTCTCACTCCCCTTCACCGTCCTAAAAATATTTTCCATTTCCTTGACATTTATTTTATGAACTAAATAGTATAAAATATTAATGCCCTTGTATTTATGAAATAAAAAGACAATTGTTCAGAATTAAACTTTTAATATCGTGTTAAATAAAAAAAACTACAAAGAATAGTAAAATATATAACATATCTTGAAAAAAAACCTTTATTCTTCAATAAAATTATTCTGAAAAATTTAAAAATGATGATTTGGTGTTCAAAATAAAACCGAAACTACAAGACTTATTTCCATTTTGCAATATATTGGTAGCTGCAAAAGAATCTTTTGCAAACATATTAATTTAATTTTAATGGAATATAGAGTAAATTTCTAATGGTAGAGAAATAAAATATATAGTAAATTTTTAAATTCATGGAATATACAGAAAATAAACTGGAATTAAACTAAATTAAACTAAAACACTGGAATCATTTTTGTGCAGCCTGTTTAATTTAGTCTTCAAGGATGGAGTGCAGCCAGTTTAATTTTTTTGCAAGTTTGTTACTAAATTAAACTAAAACACTTGAATCATCTTAACTAATATTAAACTATATTCCATTGTTTGTCCTTTGAAAGAAAAAATCTCAATTTTTAACAGAAATTTACTGTATACCATTGTAATTCTAAAGATTAATTAAAAGTTTACTGTATATTCCATGAATTTGAAAATTTACTATATATTTTATTTCTCTACCATTAGATATTTACTCTATACTCCATTAAAATTAAATTAATATGTTTGCAAAAGATTCTTTTGCAGCTACCAATATATTGCAAAATGGAAATAAGTTTTGTAGTTTCGGTTTTATTTTGAACACCAATCATTATTTTTAAATTTTGCAGAATAATTTTATTGAAGAATAAAGGTTATTTTTCAAGATATGTTATATATTTTACTACTCTTTGTAGTTTTTTTATTATTTAACACGATATTAAAAGTTTAATTCTGAACATTGTCTTTTTATTTCATAAATACAAGGGCATTAATATTTTATATTTAGTTCATAAAATAAATCTCAAGGAAATGGAAAATATTTTTAGGACGGTGAGGGGGAGTGAGAATAACTTGCAAATTCAGTGTTTTAAATTTTCTTTTAATTATAATTGTGACAACTAAAAGTCACGTGCAACTGCTGCATATCACTTTAAAAATGAAAAAAAAAGACACATGTCAAAGGAATAGGAGTGTAGGAGGAAGTGGAGGAGGGGGGTGGAGGAGAGGATTTGGAGCCTCTAAATCTACGGCACAAAAAAGATCGAGATTATTTTAATCATCAGCTTTAACATCATTTTGCATCACACTGTAGGTTTTTCCTTATAATATATTGATCGGATATAAAATTATTGCAATTGAACTAAACATGAAATTTCATTGCATGCAATTCTTGTAATCTTAAGATTTTATTTTAAGAGACTCATATTTATGAGCTAAAGTTCAAACACCGACACATACAGAGTGAGTTAAAAGTGTCGTTAGCTGTTGTTCCAAAAAGAAAAAAAATGCCGTTAGTTGTGTTGAAGGTGACACGTTCAGTGTCCGAATTTCAACACGCTAAAAAGAGTCGGCAAAAAGAAGGAATTTTCATTTCGGGGAAAATAAAGAATATAATCTGACGTGCTTTCAGAAATTTAATAGTGTATATGACTTCACCAAATCTCTTTTTGTTCAGCCCCTTTTGCTTGTTGGAATTTAGCCAGGGGCCAACCCCTTTCCTTATTAAAGTCAGTTTTAGTACAAACCCCCATTCCAAAAAAAAAAAAAAAAAACCCATCAATAAACTTAATAAAAATATCACAAATTATGTTACCCCCCACCTTGTTATAAACAGATGGACCAATTGGGTCTATATGTTAGGTACGTTTGCTTTCTTTAAGAAATAGTTTCTCTTTATATTGTTTTCTTTGTAAACCAGGCGACAAACCATGTTTTACCCATCACAAACAAATATGATGTTTTTTTTTTTCGGATTCCATGTATACTCCGAATTCTCTATCATTATTTCTTTATTTAAATGGCTAAGCACCTCAAAATCTATAGTTACAGGAGTATATGTAATAGAGTTGCCCTCTCCCAGCTTTTGGGTATAATCAAGTTGTTGTGGTACAAGTAGGAAAATTTAAGGGATAAATCAAGTAACTCGAAACATATGAAAATTTGCATTAAACATTCTAATTTATTAATTTTGTAGCGTTTTCCCGCTAAATCTAAACTGGACAGACAAATATACAAATATCTGTCCAGATTAAAAGACATTGATTAATGATTCAATGAACAGAACTCTTCAAAATTAATAGATTGCAAAATTCAATACACTTTCCATATGTTATGAGACATCTTGTAAAATAATGCATAGGTTGGTGCAACAACATTTAAGGCAAAATTTGATTGCATACAAGTATTGCATGAAATAGTTCGCACTAGGAAGTTAAAGTGAGATTGAGTTTTTATTTTCTTTAGCATGCAGTTTATCCTTAACATACATTTCAATTATGGTATCGTCTCTATGTTCCTACAGATCCATCTACAAAAGTGTAAACTAAACTTGTTTGTCACTTCTGAAATAAATTATTAAGTAAAATATCAAATATATCCACAACCTTCCCATAGAAAGTAAAGCAATGTGCAATCCGCTCCTGACATTTTTTTTTGAACTCAAACAGTGGAATTTATATTACCTCCGGAAAAAAAGATCCCTCCCAAGACCAGGAAGTACTCCCAAGAAGTCAAATACAACAGTATTAATACCAAACACAACTCGCAAAAAATAAAACAAAAATCACAAAGAAAAATCAAACGTTCCTACGAATCTTCAAACCCGTCTGCATCCTCCACGGCATGTCGTGCTAACTCGTGTGCTACCGCGTTCGAATCTCGACACACCCACCGGATAAAGAAACCCAAATTAGCGGTGAAGTAACGTCGTACGTTTTCAACTATATTTGCACTACGTATGTTGCTCGTGACGCCATGCAAGATATCAAATCTAACTCCCAAGCAATCCCCCTCAAATACGACATTCTCCCAGCCGCGCTCCACTGCCCACCGAACCGCACATAAAGCCGCAAGTGCCTCGAAACCAACCGGATCCATTAACGACCCCCTCCGTCGTTGTCTCCACGCAACCATCTCCCCGTGGCAATCATGAGCCACCATTCCAAAACCAATTGCCTCATCTTCACGAAATTGTGCCCCATCAAAATTCACCTTAATAGCTTCGTCAATCGATGCAGTCTAGCCCTCCAAGTCGAGTGAAGCAGTCCCTTTCTTTTGTTTACCATTGAAATGCAGCCAAGTCGTCACATAGCTTTGCGCAAAATCTGCCATCTCATCAGGTTTACGCCCCGTTTTTCCCGCAAGCACACAATTCCGATTACCCCATAACGTCCAGCAAATCGTACCAATCAAGCTAGCCATCCGAGGCGACGCGGCCTTCACAATTCGGAGGAGCCAACCACTGAAAGTTTCAGCTGGTTGAAGCCACAACGATTGAGGGACGAAAGCTAGTGCCCATACTTGCCTAGCCACGTCGCACTCAAAAAAGCAATGGCGCGCCGTCTCAATCCCAACTCGGCAGACCATGCATTCACGGTCCACACAAATTCGAGGCCGAGCTAAGTTCCATCTTGTCGGAAGGATGTCCACGCAACCACGCCACAATTTTTTTTTTATCTTATTTGCGCACTCAAGCTTCCATAGTTTCTGCCAAACATCATGTGGGGCTGATATTGTTGGCATCTCCCTCGCATTCTTGAGTAATCCTTGTGACATGATTAGATGGTACGCGCTTCTCACCGTAAAAACTCATTTCCTTTCATAATGTCAAACTTGTAGGTCTGCATTGCTCAAATCCCCCAATGGGATAGTAAGGATTTGTTCAACATCAACCTCCCAAAGCACACTCCTCATAAAGCCAATATCCCACCACCCCGTATTATTATCAATAAGGTCACTAACCATAAGAAACGGTTCATCCACACTTACGAGAGTAATAGGTCGAAATGTAGTTGGGCGAGAATCCGCTCCTGACATTAAAAATTCACACTTGAAATGAAAATAAGAAATATAGACGTAACAAAATTTCACCTCATAATTTTTTTTTCTAAAGTAAGGTGATAACTTATTGTTGTTACTTTATAATTGTACGTTATCTCACTCTGGATATTTCACCATATATATATATATAAACATGGTAAGTGTGCATTTTCCAATCTCAATTCTCATGTATTATGTAATATTTCTATATCATCACAACCAGATTTAAGTTACCTTTAATGGTTAAAAGATACAAATAAAACTATAATTTATCAAGTGCATTAAAATTCCACATTGAATTATATTCAAATATTGTAAATCAAGCGATTGCATAGGAAGTGGTACCAAAATTTGACCCATGAAATTTGGCTGGATGAACAATATTTATTGGTAGGTAGGGTTTTCCCCAATTGACCAGGGCAATTGCTCCGATGAACATAAATCAAGTGAGTTAATATCTCTCTCTATATATATGTATAAACAAGAACATGATGTGGACTTATTCGGTAAGCCACACTGGTGCATAATGACATTAATCACCCCAAAATTGAGGCGAAACGAGTCTAGCACTTCATTATAGTTTGAAGTATGCTTATGTTTCAATATCACACTCCAAACTGGGGGACTAAATGGTGTGACATAATGTGTCATGTCAAGAAGAAGCCACGATGGCGCGAAACTGACCGATGAGTGTCGAGAAGGCTTAGAGGTAAAGCTACCTTAGCCATATTTGGATCACCATTATATCTATATAACTAATTATACATTGAGTAATATGTCATTGGAAAGTCATATGAGTCTAGGTTGCAACGCAACAAGCGAAATGCGATTCGGAGGTCCAGAGAGAAAGTTATGCTCAAAATAGTAAGGCTGCACAGATCAGTGTCGAACTTGCACATCGAACCGCCTCAGTTCGATGCTGAAAAGTACATCGAACCACCTCAGTTCGACCTAAGCCCAAAATGACCTTTAAGCCCCTCTAATCATGCCTATATATACCCCCATCACTCCTCACAAGCCAACGAGACGGCCGGAGAAGCCACGCATCAAATCTAAGTCAGTTCGATGCGCGCATCGAACCAAGTCAGCTTAATGCACAATCTATCATGCCTCGAACCAAGTCAGCTCGATGCACATGCCTCGAACACAAGTCTGTTCGATGCACATGACCTAAAAGCTACATGAGTCAGGGTCCCGAGTCAAGAAGCGGATCGAGGTTTCGATCATCCTACAAAGAGATATGATCGAAACCGTGAAGTCGCACCAAGTTGTCTCGAATTCACCCTATTCGACATTGATGCATCGAACCAAGCCAATTCGATGCTCACCAAGATCGAACCCATATATGACCTGAAAGCTACATGAGTCAGTGTCCCTAATCAAGAAGCGGATCGAGGTTTCGATCATCCTACAAAGAGATATGATCGAAACCGTGAAGTCGCCCCAATGTTGAACCAAGTGAACCAAGCAGACCTACCATGGGTCGACCTAATAGAGGCAACTCAAAAGAGACTAATGAAATACGTTCAACTTGATTCCCTTAATGGGATACGTAGGCAGCTTGGCAAGTTTCCAAGTTCAGTCCGATATCATAAGTATCTAATGCCCACAATACGACAATCAAAGAGCATCGAATCTCTCCCGTTCGACGGTTCCCTCAACTTGGCCATTTAGGGATTATTTCCTGTCATCTTATATTTCCTTATGTGTAATAAGTGTTTCGGACCAAGCTAGTCCGGTCATTGTAATAAGATATCATTATTTTGATTAAGTCAGGCCCCACTGTATCGATTTATCGGTGTATTATAAGCTAAACGAAATAAGAGCAAAATAGAACATGAATGTAATGTAATTGTTTTCTAAGTTGAGGAGCAATACATGTGTCGTACGTACGGTCCTTCCGACTAAGTTCTCGAGTTGAATCAAAGAAAATGGAATGCTTGCACTCAACCTAAAATGGAGATGGGAACATTTGATTTGGATGGTTCTTGGTGACGGTGACAGGGACACCTAAATATAATAGTATATCATCAGTACCATATTTATAATTGTGATGTCAATGAATCACCAACTACGTACATGGACACTTCGTAAATTAATTATTATTATTATTGAGTTAACTTAAAGGAATAAAGACAAATATTTGATCATTTTAGTTTGTTATATACAAAAGAGTGTATCATCTATAAGTTGTCAAGTTAAGAGCGTTAAGTGTATGGAGCATACATGCCACCACATTTGTCCCGACCAGCCTTATTAAAATGATTGAACGAATTTGCCAAACATTTTCGTCTTTAATAAATCTTTCTAGTCGGTTGCCTATCCCATGGATATGTTCGTTTTTGACATACAGTTGTCTCAAAATATAATAGATATATCTACTTCCCTGTATATCATATTAATGATTACCTAAACCAAAGTTTATAAATTATAACACTTCTAACTTTAATACACGTATGCATATGCATGGTCGTGTGATTGGGCTAGTGGGTTATGAGTAGTCCGTTGTGCTTGTCGTCTTGTAGTGCTAACTGGCAGATTGTTATCGGTGGGCTAATATTCAGGCTTCATCGAACTTTAGGAGGCCCACTGTGTAATTTTGCTATGGTACACTTGGGAAGCCCATGGTATTTCTTGTTGGTCTTGATAGGAACTTTTCAGAATAGACACCCACGTTTTGGGTCAGATGATTTTCTCACAAATTTTAATTGTGTTCCCGAATTTGCAAAATTTTCATATCAAATTAAAAGCTGTAACAATGGAGAGATTATTTGATGCAACCGATTTATGTGCATCACTACCAATACACGGTGGGAATAGAGTGTTGGGTAGTTATTCCTACAATTTAGGGATCCCCTTTTAATCTCAATCATCGCGTGTTCATACAACGGATGTATATAATAATTTCTCGTAATGATGACATACTTCTCAAAAAGGGTCCATGTGACAAAGCTATTCATAAGACTCTTGGCTCGTTTTCGATGGAATTGGTCACTTAGGCAATTAATTCTTCAAAAACAGGTCAAAATATGCTTGTGGTCTTCCGATGATACAATCTCTACAGAGACTTTAACGCCTTCTCAACAATATCATTTTCGCTGTAAAATTTGTCCTTAAATTTGATATGGATTGATCTACAACATTTAATCATCAAAATTGTCACCACGAAACAACTTCAAGTGCTTGACGTTGAGCACATCAACAATATGATTTTTTTCTAAACTAATCATCTATTTACAACTTTGGTCTCGTAATGATTAATTTTTTCAATTTCATTCCTCTAATGTGCATTATAATAAATTTACGTCCTCCGGTGTGACTTGCGCATGGGTTCGCAAATTGGGGTGTCTATCAAAACTGGTTCATGATTGTGTATGCTTACAACTTTGGTCCTCTAATTAAAAAAAAATCAATTTTAGTCCTATAATGTGCATTTCTTATAAAATAAGAAATAAATCCGATTATATTTCTAATCTTGCTCCATGAACGTGTTATATGGACACCCAGTCATATTTGAGAAATTATCCAGTTACACAAACACTTCTTATACACAAATTTTAAAATGGTTAAGATAACATTTCAGCTTTAACTTGTAATAGAAAATAAATACACATATCATTTGGAGTCTTTTTCATTAGGAGACCAAAATTATAAACATACAACAATATAGGGGACCAGTTTTATTAAACACCCCCATACTTCGAATCCACATGCAAGTTACGTGCTAGATTTCGCCAAATTTTCTAGATTCTCGCGTCGAAAGACGTAAATTAAGCATAATACACATTAGGAACCGAGAAAAAGAAAATCACCAGTGGACTAGTTTAGATAATTTCTCTCAACAAGTTTAGATAAATTCTCTCAACAATATAAATAGGGATAAAGGCATCAAACCCATTGACTATACACGTTTTTGCGACTTGCCCCTTAAACAAATTTAATAAGCACTTTCCCCTATGTACTTTAGTGCGATTTGCCCCCTCGCCTGATTCCGCCCAATATTCTTCAGAATATTCTGTTTTCGTACGAGTCACGTGAGGGTCGGAGGTGTATTTTTGGTATGAATTTTGGGATGTTAGTTTTTGGTAGATTCCCCCTTAAACTATTAGTCTGTTGCGATATCCCCCCTAAACTATGTAAACTGACCCCCTAAATTATTGTGGTGCGATTTGCCACCTGAACTATAAATTATGTAGCATAAACAACCTCTTTTGCTCCAGAAGCATAAACCATTACTCAGCTGCATTCATTCACTTTTGCCAAAAATTATCCCGATTGTATTCACCATAGTAAAACCAAAATGACTTATACACCAAAATGAATAAGCACATCACACTTAGCTAGCACACTGTCCCATATATTAACCATAGTACAACCTACATATCACACCAAAATGACATAGCACAATGTCCAAATATTCAGCAATCACATTACATCAAAATTAGTACAAAATATTGTCCATGAAATGAAAACAATCTAGCAAATGGATACTTCAGAGGTGAAAGTGCAGGTTTTCTGGAATCAATGTTAGACTGTACAATGTTAGACGATGTTGGGTTAACATTGGATAACATTGAAAGCCGAGAGCTTTTGCGAAAACTGTTCTTTAGTTGCCAAAATTAAGTTTTGCCTTTATTCACTTATTAATCAAGTTCCACGGTTTTGGTTGTTTATGTTTATGTCCAGGAAAGTATCTTAAACATAAGGAAGAGCTTTGGAAGATTGCTTACTTGAAGTTTCCATAATTCAAGCTAAGTTGAATAGTCAACTCACACAGTTTCAAAAGAAGGAAACAATATTGGATTCTCTACAACTGTGATTCTTTCCAAGATTCTGCGAATTGAAGAAGATGTGTTGCCTTGTTAAATCAGTAACAATGGAAACACGTTCTCAGGAAAGATTTGAAGTTCACAAAGAAGGCAATATTCAACAAGGAAACAACAAGAGTAACCAAAACTGTGAACAACACATCTTGGCGTTCAAGACTCAAGAAATCTATAAAGATGTGAAGTTCATCAAGATGAAGACAAGACAATCGTGCCAATAATCCAAGAGATTAATTCTTCTTTGTATTGTCTTCATTTTGTTTTGCGAAGTTTTTGTATCAACTGCTTAAGTCTAGTTCATAGAAGTTAAGTAGTTCTTACTTGTCTGCTTCGTTGAGTCCGATCAACAAATAGCGTGAGTGAATTGTTGTGAGGAACGTTTTTGATAAAACCTTTATGGTTATTTCGCCTAAGGCTCGGAAGTTTTTAATAATATTGAAAACTTCTTAAAATTATATCTTCTTGTGTTCTTACTTCCGCTGCACATTAACATTATCAAGAAGATCAAAATAGAGTTAAGGCAATTCCAGCTTAACTCTCAAAAAGTGTTGTGTCAATCCACGGTCCTACAATTTCAATTGGCGTCAGAGCCAAACACCGACTACACTGGTGGTTTGGAGGTGATACAACACCATGGACAATGTCAATCCTAATACCAACAGGATTCCAGTTTTGGATGGCTCCAATTATGCATATTGGAAGATCAGGATGAGGTCTCACATCAAAGTTATTGATATTCGAGCCTGGCAATCCGTGATCAATGGATACTCTCTTCCAACATTACCAAGAGATGGTGAAGGTGATCTAGTACCAAAACCAGAAGCAGATTGGACAGCAGCAGAGGTAAGTCTCTATAACTCTAATGAAAAAGCTCTTAATGCTGTCTTTAGTTGGGTTAATCATCACATGTTCAAGTTAATCCAGAATTGTACAAAAGCCAAACATGCTTGGGATATACTTGAATTACATTGTGAAGGAGATTCTGCTGTTAAAGATTCTAAATATAGACAACTGCTTTTGCAATTTGAAAAACTTGAGATGGGAGAAGATGAAAGTGTTGACAGTTATTTTGAGAAAATTCTTGATATTGATAACCAATGTGAAAATCTAGGTTTTGCTATGACTAATCAAGAAATGGTTTATAAAGCTATGAGAACACTGTCATCTAAATTTGCTCTCAAGAAAATTGCAATGAGTGAATCTAGAAACCTTGTTAATCTACAGTTTCAAGTCTTGATGAACACTCTTAGAGAATTTGAGATGGAGCTTGCCTCACAACTTAGCAAACATAGGGTTGTTGCTTTAAGAGGTTCTAATCTTGACAATGAAAGTGATGATGATTTTGAAATAATTTCTTCAAACTATGGGAAAATTACTAAGAAGTTCAATAAGTTGAATCTTAAAGGAAAAAGTAAAGAGAAAAACCTTAGTAATAGTTCCACAGGTTACAAGAAATTACCTCATAAGTTTGTGAAGTACATGGCATCAAAACATACTCCTTTAGAAGCTGATAAGTTAAAAGATGTTCAATGCTTTGAATGTAAAGGATATGGTCATATGGCTAATGAATGTGCTAACACTCTTAGAAAAAGAGGAAATTCTCATTGGGTTTGTGTAGATGATTTCAATGAAGATGACTTTAGTTCTGGAGAAGCTGAAGAACAATTAGAAGAGGTTCAAACTGCTGCGCTACTCACTCAGATTGACTGGACACCATGAGACTCCCTGAACTGCTTCGGATCTCAATGTTACCCCAACATTCAGGATCCAACATCAGAACAGAAGACCTTCTTTGCAGATTGGGATGAATTTGATAATGATTCTGAACCTTATCTTGCGTCCTACTTTAATGAAGCTAACTTTGATTGTTTTCATGGTACAGTGGATCTAGATGAAGAATACTTCTTTGAAGGTGAAATGTCCCAGGAGGAAATCATTGAAGACCTGAAGTCTATCTACCACAAACTGCTGCTTGAGAATCACACACTCATCAAGAGCAACAAAAGCTTGAAGGAAGAGATTGAATGCATGAAGGAGATGCTGAAACTGTATGAGAAAGACCTTGACAAAACTGAGGCTGAGCTGAAAGAGGTAAAGGTAAAATTTGAAAAAGCTGAACAAACCATTAACAAATGGAACTCTTCTACATCTCTGCTTGATGAAGTGCTGAGTATGGGAAATCGAGGTAAAAATGGTTTGGGCTATGTTGAGAAACCTCTCTCTGAAGATGTTAATTCTGCCTACTTGAAAGCTGGTTTTATCAAGGATAGCAATAACTTGAGTTGTGAAATCTCTTCCAACACTGTGAAAAGACCTACTTTTATCTGTCAATATTGTTTTCAACCTGGTCACATTAAGCCTTATTGTAAAAAATATAAAATTGTGATTGAGAAGAAAACAGTAATTAATAGCTGTACCAATGTTAGGAAAACCTCTGATCTGAATGTTATCCCAACATTAGGTAACAAATCTGAAGGACATAAAAGTAGAACCTGGACTGAGAAGATAAAAACTCCTAAGGTTAAAATTGTTTGCAATGTTGTCTTTTCTGCTGTTTACTCTAACCTTGCATGTAAGTGGTATTTTGACAGTGGATGCTCAAGGCACATGACTGGAAACATTGACAACCTGAAAAATGAAATCCCTTTGACTGTTGGAACAATTACCTATGGAGGAGGCACTAAAGGGAAAATCATTGGAAAAGGAGTACTGGATGTTGGAGGATTTCCACCACTCAAGGATGTGTTGTTGGTTGAAGGATTGAAAGCAAATTTAATTAGCATAAGTCAACTTTGTGATGACAATCTGCTAGTTACTTTTGATAAAAGTTCATGTGATGTGTTTAATAGTGACAATGTCCGTGTCATGACAGGTACAAGATCAAAGGATAACTGCTATCTTGCTCAAGATGAAGCAGAATGCTACCATGCCAAGGTAGATGAATCTGTCATGTGGCACAAGAAGTTAGGACATGTGCACTATAGGAATCTGGAGAAACAACAGAAGTTAGAGGCTGTAAGAGGACTGCCTAAGTTGACTAGCCCAGGTAAAATTGTTTGTGAAGATTGCCTGAAAGGTAAACAAACAAAAGCTGTTCATCCACCACTACAGGTACAAAGTACTAATCCTAGAACTAATAAGTGCTTTGAATTGCTACATATGGATCTCATGGGTCCTATTGAGGTTAGTAGCCTGAATGGTAAGAAGTATGCTTTTGTTATTGTTGATGATTTTTCAAGATATACATGGATTAAATTTTTGAAAGAAAAATCAGAGGCATTCAACACATTCAAAATTTTGCATGCTAGTATTAAGAATCTTTATGGCACTTCTGTAGGAAGAATTAGGTATGACCATGGAAAAGAGTTTGAAAATGTAAGCTTTGCTAATTTCTGTGAATCTAAAGGCATTTTCCATGAGTTCTCTGCACCTAAGACACCTCAGCAAAATGGTATTGCTGAGAGGAAGAATAGAACACTTCAAGAGATGGCTAGAGTTATGTTGAATTCTAAAAACCTATCTAAGAAACTCTGGGCTGAAGCTTTGAATACTGCATATCATATTAGTAATAGAGTTTATCTTAGACCTGGTACTACTATGACACCTTATGAAATCTTAAAGGGTTCAAAACCAACAATAGCACACTTTCATGAATTTGGTATTAACTGCTATTTGCTAAAAGATAGAGACTATTTGAGCAAATTTGATCCCAAAAGTGAAAAGTGTATATTTGTTGGATATTCTCCTAATAGTGCTGCTTTCAGGGTCTACAATCCAAGATTGCATAATGTTCAAGAATCAGTGAATGTCATATTTGATGATTTAACTGTTTCTGCAGGTACTGAAGAAGTCACTGGTTCAGATGTTACTCCAAGATTGGACTCAACATTGAACACAGACGCTGGAGATGCTGAACTGGAAACTGGAACAAATGTTGACTTAACACCAGAAACCCCCAATGTTAGGCCAACATCTGTGCTGTCAGATTCTGAAGATGAAGTGGTTCCTGTATCCAGAAGAGATCCCCCTCTTAGAATACAAAGAGATCATCCAGCCTCTCAAGTAATTGGTCAAATTACTGAAAGAGTAAGAACACGCAACAAAGAAAGGGTAAATTACAAGGATATGGCTAAGTTGTGTGTTTGTATGTCTTCTTCATGTACCAATGAAAATGCTTCTTGTTTTGTGTCCTCCATTGAACCTAAGAATGTAACTGAAGCTCTTAAGGATAGTTACCAGATTAATGCCATGCAAGAGGAACTCTTACAATTCACCAAAAAATAGAGTTTGGAATCTAGTACCTAGGCCATCACATGTGAATGTAATAGGTACAAAATGGATTTTCAAAAATAAAACTGATGAGAATGGTGTATTTATGAGGAACAAACCTAGGTTGGTTGCACAAGGTTATACTCAGGTAGAAGGTATAGATTTTTATGAGACTTTTGCTCCAGTAGCTAGGATAGAATCAATTAGATTACTTCTTGCTATTACTTGCTGTCTTAGAATTAAACTTTACCAAATGGATGTTAAAGGTGCCTTTCTGAATGGTTTAATTGACAAAGAGGTTTATGTAGAACAACCTAAAGGCTTTGCTGACCCTAAACATCCTGACCATGTGTACAAACTTGAAAAGGCTTTGTATGGTTTAAAACAGGCCCCTAGAGCTTGGTATGAGAGGCTAACTGATTTTCTGTTAGGTCTAGGTTTCAATAGAGGAGATGGAGATAGAACATTGTTTGTCCTTAGAAAAAGCTCTAATATATGCATTGCTCAAATATGTGGATGATATAGTATTTGGCTCTACTAACAAGTCTACTTTAGACAAATTTGTTGAGTCTATGACATGAACATTTGAGATGAGCATGATTGGTGAGCTTAACTACTTTCTGGGACTACAAGTCAATCAGCTGGAGAACGGTATCTTCATGAACCAGGAGAAGTATGCAAGGAATCTGGTGAAGAGATTTGAGCTACAAGAATCAAAACCTTGCAAAACTCCTATGTCATCTTCAGTGAAGATAACAAAAGATGGCACTGGTAGCAATGTTGACCCAACATTGTACAGATCCATGATTGGTAGTTTGCTGTATCTCTCTGCCTCTAGACCTGACATCATATTTTCAGTATGTGTTTGTGCTAGGTACCAAGCTGATCCAAAGCAGTCTCACTTGATTGCTGTGAAGAGGATTCTTAGATATATCTCTGGAACTTCACCTTTAGGCATTTGGTACTCTTATGACACTAACACTAACTTGGTTGGTTTCAGTGACTCTGACTGGGCAGGTGATGTGGATGACAGGAAATCCACAAGTGGGGGCTGTTTTTATTTGGGGAATAATTTGGTCTCCTGGTATAGCAAGAAGCAGAACTGTGTTTCATTATCAACTGCTGAATCAGAATATGTAGCAGCTGGCAACTGTGTTACCCAACTTGTGTGGCTCAAACACATGCTTTCAAATTATGGGCTAGATAGTGATACACTTCTCATGTTATGTGACAATCTAAGTGCCATAAGTATCTCTAGGAATCCTGTCCAACATTCTAGAACTAAGCATATAGACATAAGGCATCATTTCCTAAGAGATATGGTAGAGGACAAAGTAATCAACATTGAACATATTGAGACAACAAATCAGCTAGCTGATATGTTTACAAAACCTTTAGATAGTGAGAGATTCTTCAGCCTGAGGAAATCTCTTGGCATGTGTGATATGTGAAAATGTTGAGAAAACCAGTGTTGTCATAACACCACTGACTAGCACTGGTATATTGGTTGTGGTGTAGTAGGTATTCTGTTGTTATTCCTTTGTTGAGTTGCATTTCTTTTTTAGTCTCATTTTATCATTGTTTTGTCATATTTGGTTTGTGTGGTTGAACTCTTTGATTAACAACTCTCTCTAGTTATCAGTTTCACATCTTTGGTTTTGAAAAGGCTAATAAAACTCTTCTGTTTGTCTGAGGTTGTGTTTGCCTAACATATGGAGAAGCTGGGGTGCACAAAGTTCACTACTTTGATGTCTATTCAGTTGTGTCTTATTCATATGGAAGGTGTACATGACATGTGGAGAAGCTGGGGTGCATGATGTTGACAACTTCACTGTTACTCAGTTGTGCTTATTTACATGTTTCTGTTTGTTTGGCCAAGGAACACATGAGGGTGATCCTTTCTACTATGGTGTTTGAGGTTTCGATTTCTTACATTTAGTAGCACTGATCACTTGGTGATTCTCTTGAATGCAGGTTGGTAAACAAGTATGCATAAGGAATTGGGGTGTTGGGGTGCATGATAAATGAATTGCCAACATTCAAGGCCTTTGTACTTGCCTAACTTGCTGCTGTTAATGTTGTTACTGGGGTGTGTGGAGTTCAGGCTGCCCTCATTCAGTTGTGACATTAACTTTGTGTTTAGCAACCTTCAGTTTTTGTTCAGATGAGTTATGAAAATAATAAAGATTTTAAAGAGATGTGAATGTGCTGGTTTGAGGAGTTTTTCATTTGTGTTTACCATCTGCCTATTTGACATTACATTGTTGCATTCATATAGAACTGCATTGTTTTCCTTCTTGTTTGTGAGTTGTGTCGGTTTAGGCTTAGGGGGAGTATAATTCATGTGTTGAGGCATACAATTGGGTGACATACTGCAGGTGACACACTGTTCTGTGACTTTCTATGCTGTGGAAGTGAATTGTTCCTTGAATTCATAACTGCTTATCTCTGTGTGTTTCTTGTTATCTATGTTGCTTACTCATGATGTTAATCTGAACAATATGTCTGAGGTACTCACTTGCTATATTGGTTAAGTTTCAGATGTATGTTTGGATGTATCTCAAGCTCTCACATGAATTTGCCTTGGTGAAGCCTGTACCTCCACCTTCGGTTTTGAATGTTATCAAATGTTATCCCAACATTATGCACAGTCACAGGTCAACATTGAAAACGGGAACTTATAAGTTTTCAGTTTTTTCTGAAAACCGCTCTGGTTAACTGTTAATTAAACGGGAACTTATAAGTTTACATGTTGATGGGGAGGGTAGTGGCTCTGTTGAAAAATATGTGGAGATATCTGCGGATGTGTCTGTTGACAAGATGGTGAGGAAGTGGATTAGGGCTCAAAAGAAAAAGAGAAAGGGCAATGGGGAGAAATTGAAAAATATGTCTGAGTCTGCTAAGGCTAGGGCTGAGGCCAGGAAAAGACAGGCTGAGAGATCAGCTAGAAAGAGGGCTGCTGAGGATGAGAAGAAAGTTGAGGAAGAGAAGAAGGCCGCTGCTGCTGCTGAGAGAAAGAGGAAATGAAAGCAAGTGATGGAAGAGGAAGTAGAGGTGTTGGATGTTGAGGATGAGGAAGAAGAAGAGGAGAAGGAAGAGGAAACTGAGGAGGAGCAGGATGTTGCTGCTGATGTTGGGGCAACATCAGGAACAGAGGAGTACACTGATGGGCTATATGTGGTCTACCCTGAGGAGGAGGAGAACTGCTATTCTCCTTACTATCTCTCTCAAGAGCTGGAGCAGAAGTGGGATGCCTTCAAAAGAAGGGAGATTCACACTGAAAGAGCTATAGAGATGGCCAGTTTCAAAGAGAACAAAGTGATGGACTTGCTTGAGGCAAGAGGGCTGCAACAGTCAGTGATGGAGCTGAATGACTATGCTCCTGAGATTGTCATGGAGTTCTACCTCAATCTCTCCAAATGGATCAGGGACTACAGATCACCAAAATTTGGAAAGGCTTGGGTGAGGGGGAGAGTCTTCAACATTGACCCCTACACCATCAACAAGATATGTGGCTTCCCCATTACTGATGAATCTGAGGACCCCTACTATGATGATGTAATGGAAGACTTGACTGGAGGGTTGGTCAAAATCTAGAGAGATGCTCTGCCAACCACAAAACTCACCTCCCTGAGTGCTGTCTTACACAAGATAGCTTGTTTCAACTGGCTCCCAAACAAGAATGTGACTGTACTTACCAAGGAATCAGCAATCTTGGTGTACAAAATCAAGAATGGGCTAACTGTAAATATGGGGGAGAGGATTTTGAAGTCTATGTCTGAAGTTGCTGGAAGGAAGAATGGGATGCTACCCTATCCCTCACTCATCTGCAAAATCCTTGGCAGTCAAGGATTGGAGACAAGTGTAACTGTGGGCTGGAGGAAGAATGATACTGAACTAACAATTCTCCCAAGCTACTTGTCTGGATCAAGGGTGAGAGACCTTACATGGAATCCACAAGGAGTGGTGAGACCAAGAACTGAGCAGAAAAGGGCTAAGGAGTTTGCTGGAACTTCAGTGCCAATGTCCAAAGAAGAGGATTGCTTGATTATCACTTCTGCTTTTGTGGATCATATGCGGAATTGGTATAGGGGGCAGATTGCTGACACTCAGAGGGAGATTGAGGAGAGGAAGGAACATCTCAAAGAACTGGAGGACATTGTGAAAAATTTGGAGGAACTCCCTTCTTCACAAAAAGGGGGAGAGTAGTTCCAATTTTAATTTTTAGTCTTCTAGTTTTTTGTTTCTTATGAACTGCTAATATCTTTGAACTGCTGGTACATTAATCTCTATTTGATTTTATTTGATCAATGGGCTTGTCCTTGATATCTAGATTTGGCATGTAACTCTAAGTACTACTGTTGAACTGCTCTAATTGTTCTTAACTACTATTCCTTGTGAAGGAACTTTTTGAACTGTTTTTCTTGTTAACCTTTATGCAGGAAACTTACTGGTTTCAATGTTGAGGCAACATTGATGAATGTTGAGGTCTGAACATATGTACATATATGATTGTAGTGATGATCTTTATTCATGTCTTTGTTAATTTAACTTTGATTATGATATCTTGTATTAAGGGGGAGCAGTTTGGTAATTTAATTTGTTTCTTGTTGATTATAACTTTCTGGATATAAGACTTGATTGGAACAGGTATTGGTTTTGTGAAGAAAGGCAAAAAGGGGGAGATTGAAAGTGCAGGTTTTCTGGAATCAATGTTAGACGGTACAATGTTAGACGATGTTGGGTTAACATTGGATAACATTGAAAGCCGAGAGCTTTTGCGAAAACTGTTCTTTAGTTGCCAAAATTAAGTTTTGCCTTTATTCACTTATTAATCAAGTTCCACGGTTTTGGTTGTTTATGTTTATATCCAGGAAAGTATCTTAAACATAAGGAAGAGCTTTGGAAGATTCCTTACTTGAAGTTTCCATAATTCAAGCTAAGTTGAATAGTCAACTCACACGGTTTCAAAAGAAGGAAACAATATTGGATTCTCTGCAACTGTGACTCTTTCCAAGATTCTGCGAATTGAAGAAGATGTGTTGCCTTATTAAATCAGTAACAATGGAAACACGTTCTCAGGAAAGATTTGAAGTTCACAAAGAAGGCAATATTCAACAAGGAAACAACAAGAGTTACCAAAACTGTGAACAACACATCTTGGCGTTCAAGACTCAAGAAATCTATAAAGATGTGAAGTTCATCAAGATGAAGACAAGACAATCGTGCCAATAATCCAAGAGATTAATTCTTCTTTGTATTGTCTTCATTTTGTTTTGCGAAGTTTTTGTATCAACTGCTTAAGTCTAGTTCATAGAAGTTAAGTAGTTCTTACTTGTCTGCTTCGTTGAGTCCGATCAACAAATAGCGTGAGTGAATTGTTGTGAGGAACGTTTTTGATAAAACCTTTATGGTTATTTCGCCTAAGGCTCGGAAGTTTTTAATAATATTGAAAACTTCTTAAAATTATATCTTCTTGTGTTCTTACTTCCGCTGCACATTAACATTATCAAGAAGATCAAAATAGAGTTAAGGCAATTCCAGCTTAACTCTCAAAAAGTGTTGTGTCAATCCACGGTCCTACAATTTCAATTGGCGTCAGAGCCAAACACCGACTACACTGGTGGTTTGGAGGTGATACAACACCATGGACAATGTCAATCCTAATACCAACAGGATTCCAGTTTTGGATGGCTCCAATTATGCATATTGGAAGATCAGGATGAGGTCTCACATCAAAGTTATTGATATTCGAGCCTGGCAATCCGTGATCAATGGATACTCTCTTCCAACATTACCAAGAGATGGTGAAGGTGATCTAGTACCAAAACCAGAAGCAGATTGGACAGCAGCAGAGGTAAGTCTCTATAACTCTAATGAAAAAGCTCTTAATGCTGTCTTTAGTTGGGTTAATCATCACATGTTCAAGTTAATCCAGAATTGTACAAAAGCCAAACATGCTTGGGATATACTTGAATTACATTGTGAAGGAGATTCTGCTGTTAAAGATTCTAAATATAGACAACTGCTTTTGCAATTTGAAAAACTTGAGATGGGAGAAGATGAAAGTGTTGACAGTTATTTTGAGAAAATTCTTGATATTGATAACCAATGTGAAAATCTAGGTTTTGCTATGACTAATCAAGAAATGGTTTATAAAGCTATGAGAACACTGTCATCTAAATTTGCTCTCAAGAAAATTGCAATGAGTGAATCTAGAAACCTTGTTAATCTACAGTTTCAAGTCTTGATGAACACTCTTAGAGAATTTGAGATGGAGCTTGCCTCACAACTTAGCAAACATAGGGTTGTTGCTTTAAGAGGTTCTAATCTTGACAATGAAAGTGATGATGATTTTGAAATAATTTCTTCAAACTATGGGAAAATTACTAAGAAGTTCAATAAGTTGAATCTTAAAGGAAAAAGTAAAGAGAAAAACCTTAGTAATAGTTCCACAGGTTACAAGAAATTACCTCATAAGTTTGTGAAGTACATGGCATCAAAACATACTCCTTTAGAAGCTGATAAGTTAAAAGATGTTCAATGCTTTGAATGTAAAGGATATGGTCATATGGCTAATGAATGTGCTAACACTCTTAGAAAAAGAGGAAATTCTCATTGGGTTTGTGTAGATGATTTCAATGAAGATGACTTTAGTTCTGGAGAAGCTGAAGAACAATTAGAAGAGGTTCAAACTGCTGCGCTACTCACTCAGATTGACTGGACACCATGAGACTCCCTGAACTGCTTCGGATCTCAATGTTACCCCAACATTCAGGATCCAACATCAGAACAGAAGACCTTCTTTGCAGATTGGGATGAATTTGATAATGATTCTGAACCTTATCTTGCGTCCTACTTTAATGAAGCTAACTTTGATTGTTTTCATGGTACAGTGGATCTAGATGAAGAATACTTCTTTGAAGGTGAAATGTCCCAGGAGGAAATCATTGAAGACCTGAAGTCTATCTACCACAAACTGCTGCTTGAGAATCACACACTCATCAAGAGCAACAAAAGCTTGAAGGAAGAGATTGAATGCATGAAGGAGATGCTGAAACTGTATGAGAAAGACCTTGACAAAACTGAGGCTGAGCTGAAAGAGGTAAAGGTAAAATTTGAAAAAGCTGAACAAACCATTAACAAATGGAACTCTTCTACATCTCTGCTTGATGAAGTGCTGAGTATGGGAAATCGAGGTAAAAATGGTTTGGGCTATGTTGAGAAACCTCTCTCTGAAGATGTTAATTCTGCCTACTTGAAAGCTGGTTTTATCAAGGATAGCAATAACTTGAGTTGTGAAATCTCTTCCAACACTGTGAAAAGACCTACTTTTATCTGTCAATATTGTTTTCAACCTGGTCACATTAAGCCTTATTGTAAAAAATATAAAATTGTGATTGAGAAGAAAACAGTAATTAATAGCTGTACCAATGTTAGGAAAACCTCTGATCTGAATGTTATCCCAACATTAGGTAACAAATCTGAAGGACATAAAAGTAGAACCTGGACTGAGAAGATAAAAACTCCTAAGGTTAAAATTGTTTGCAATGTTGTCTTTTCTGCTGTTTACTCTAACCTTGCATGTAAGTGGTATTTTGACAGTGGATGCTCAAGGCACATGACTGGAAACATTGACAACCTGAAAAATGAAATCCCTTTGACTGTTGGAACAATTACCTATGGAGGAGGCACTAAAGGGAAAATCATTGGAAAAGGAGTACTGGATGTTGGAGGATTTCCACCACTCAAGGATGTGTTGTTGGTTGAAGGATTGAAAGCAAATTTAATTAGCATAAGTCAACTTTGTGATGACAATCTGCTAGTTACTTTTGATAAAAGTTCATGTGATGTGTTTAATAGTGACAATGTCCGTGTCATGACAGGTACAAGATCAAAGGATAACTGCTATCTTGCTCAAGATGAAGCAGAATGCTACCATGCCAAGGTAGATGAATCTGTCATGTGGCACAAGAAGTTAGGACATGTGCACTATAGGAATCTGGAGAAACAACAGAAGTTAGAGGCTGTAAGAGGACTGCCTAAGTTGACTAGCCCAGGTAAAATTGTTTGTGAAGATTGCCTGAAAGGTAAACAAACAAAAGCTGTTCATCCACCACTACAGGTACAAAGTACTAATCCTAGAACTAATAAGTGCTTTGAATTGCTACATATGGATCTCATGGGTCCTATTGAGGTTAGTAGCCTGAATGGTAAGAAGTATGCTTTTGTTATTGTTGATGATTTTTCAAGATATACATGGATTAAATTTTTGAAAGAAAAATCAGAGGCATTCAACACATTCAAAATTTTGCATGCTAGTATTAAGAATCTTTATGGCACTTCTGTAGGAAGAATTAGGTATGACCATGGAAAAGAGTTTGAAAATGTAAGCTTTGCTAATTTCTGTGAATCTAAAGGCATTTTCCATGAGTTCTCTGCACCTAAGACACCTCAGCAAAATGGTATTGCTGAGAGGAAGAATAGAACACTTCAAGAGATGGCTAGAGTTATGTTGAATTCTAAAAACCTATCTAAGAAACTCTGGGCTGAAGCTTTGAATACTGCATATCATATTAGTAATAGAGTTTATCTTAGACCTGGTACTACTATGACACCTTATGAAATCTTAAAGGGTTCAAAACCAACAATAGCACACTTTCATGAATTTGGTATTAACTGCTATTTGCTAAAAGATAGAGACTATTTGAGCAAATTTGATCCCAAAAGTGAAAAGTGTATATTTGTTGGATATTCTCCTAATAGTGCTGCTTTCAGGGTCTACAATCCAAGATTGCATAATGTTCAAGAATCAGTGAATGTCATATTTGATGATTTAACTGTTTCTGCAGGTACTGAAGAAGTCACTGGTTCAGATGTTACTCCAAGATTGGACTCAACATTGAACACAGACGCTGGAGATGCTGAACTGGAAACTGGAACAAATGTTGACTTAACACCAGAAACCCCCAATGTTAGGCCAACATCTGTGCTGTCAGATTCTGAAGATGAAGTGGTTCCTGTATCCAGAAGAGATCCCCCTCTTAGAATACAAAGAGATCATCCAGCCTCTCAAGTAATTGGTCAAATTACTGAAAGAGTAAGAACACGCAACAAAGAAAGGGTAAATTACAAGGATATGGCTAAGTTGTGTGTTTGTATGTCTTCTTCATGTACCAATGAAAATGCTTCTTGTTTTGTGTCCTCCATTGAACCTAAGAATGTAACTGAAGCTCTTAAGGATAGTTACCAGATTAATGCCATGCAAGAGGAACTCTTACAATTCACCAAAAAATAGAGTTTGGAATCTAGTACCTAGGCCATCACATGTGAATGTAATAGGTACAAAATGGATTTTCAAAAATAAAACTGATGAGAATGGTGTATTTATGAGGAACAAACCTAGGTTGGTTGCACAAGGTTATACTCAGGTAGAAGGTATAGATTTTTATGAGACTTTTGCTCCAGTAGCTAGGATAGAATCAATTAGATTACTTCTTGCTATTACTTGCTGTCTTAGAATTAAACTTTACCAAATGGATGTTAAAGGTGCCTTTCTGAATGGTTTAATTGACAAAGAGGTTTATGTAGAACAACCTAAAGGCTTTGCTGACCCTAAACATCCTGACCATGTGTACAAACTTGAAAAGGCTTTGTATGGTTTAAAACAGGCCCCTAGAGCTTGGTATGAGAGGCTAACTGATTTTCTGTTAGGCCTAGGTTTCAATAGAGGAGATGGAGATAGAACATTGTTTGTCCTTAGAAAAAGCTCTAATATATGCATTGCTCAAATATGTGGATGATATAGTATTTGGCTCTACTAACAAGTCTAGTTTAGACAAATTTGTTGAGTCTATGACATGAACATTTGAGATGAGCATGATTGGTGAGCTTAACTACTTTCTGGGACTACAAGTCAATCAGCTGGAGAACGGTATCTTCATGAACCAGGAGAAGTATGCAAGGAATCTGGTGAAGAGATTTGAGCTACAAGAATCAAAACCTTGCAAAACTCCTATGTCATCTTCAGTGAAGATAACAAAAGATGGCACTGGTAGCAATGTTGACCCAACATTGTACAGATCCATGATTGGTAGTTTGCTGTATCTCTCTGCCTCTAGACCTGACATCATATTTTCAGTATGTGTTTGTGCTAGGTACCAAGCTGATCCAAAGCAGTCTCACTTGATTGCTGTGAAGAGGATTCTTAGATATATCTCTGGAACTTCACCTTTAGGCATTTGGTACTCTTATGACACTAACACTAACTTGGTTGGTTTCAGTGACTCTGACTGGGCAGGTGATGTGGATGACAGGAAATCCACAAGTGGGGGCTGTTTTTATTTGGGGAATAATTTGGTCTCCTGGTATAGCAAGAAGCAGAACTGTGTTTCATTATCAACTGCTGAATCAGAATATGTAGCAGCTGGCAACTGTGTTACCCAACTTGTGTGGCTCAAACACATGCTTTCAAATTATGGGCTAGATAGTGATACACTTCTCATGTTCTGTGACAATCTAAGTGCCATAAGTATCTCTAGGAATCCTGTCCAACATTCTAGAACTAAGCATATAGACATAAGGCATCATTTCCTAAGAGATATGGTAGAGGACAAAGTAATCAACATTGAACATATTGAGACAACAAATCAGCTAGCTGATATGTTTACAAAACCTTTAGATAGTGAGAGATTCTTCAGCCTGAGGAAATCTCTTGGCATATGTGATATGTGAAAATGTTGAGAAAACCAGTGTTGTCATAACACCACTGACTAGCACTGGTATATTGGTTGTGGTGTAGTAGGTATTCTGTTGTTATTCCTTTGTTGAGTTGCATTTCTTTTTTAGTCTCATTTTATCATTGTTTTGTCATATTTGGTTTGTGTGGTTGAACTCTTTGATTAACAACTCTCTATAGTTATCAGTTTCACATCTTTGGTTTTGAAAAGGTTAATAAAACTCTTCTGTTTGTCTGAGGTTGTGTTTGCCTAACATATGGAGAAGCTGGGGTGCACAAAGTTCACTACTTTGATGTCTATTCAGTTGTGTCTTATTCATATGGAAGGTGTACAGGACATGTGGAGAAGCTGGGGTGCATGATGTTGACAACTTCACTGTTACTCAGTTGTGCTTATTTACATGTTTCTGTTTGTTTGGCCAAGGAACACATGAGGGTGATCCTTTCTACTATGGTGTTTGAGGTTTCGATTTCTTACATTTAGTAGCACTGATCACTTGGTGATTCTCTTGAATGCAGGTTGGTAAACAAGTATGCATAAGGAATTGGGGTGTTGGGGTGCATGATAAATGAATTGCCAACATTCAAGGCCTTTGTACTTGCCTAACTTGCTGCTGTTAATGTTGTTACTGGGGTGTGTGGAGTTCAGGCTGCCCTCATTCAGTTGTGACATTAACTTTGTGTTTAGCAACCTTCAGTTTTTGTTCAGATGAGTTATGAAAATAATAAAGATTTTAAAGAGATGTGAATGTGCTGGTTTGAGGAGTTTTTCATTTGTGTTTACCATCTGCCTATTTGACATTACATTGTTGCATTCATATAGAACTGCATTGTTTTCCTTCTTGTTTGTGAGTTGTGTCGGTTTAGGCTTAGGGGGAGTATAATTCATGTGTTGAGGCATACAATTGGGTGACATACTGCAGGTGACACACTGTTCTGTGACTTTCTATGCTGTGGAAGTGAATTGTTCCTTGAATTCATAACTGCTTATCTCTGTGTGTTTCTTGTTATCTATGTTGCTTACTCATGATGTTAATCTGAACAATATGTCTGAGGTACTCACTTGCTATATTGGTTAAGTTTCAGATGTATGTTTGGATGTATCTCAAGCTCTCACATGAATTTGCCTTGGTGAAGCCTGTACCTCCACCTTCGGTTTTGAATGTTATCAAATGTTATCCCAACATTGTGCACAGTCACAGGTCAACATTGAAAACGGGAACTTATAAGTTTTCAGTTTTTTCTGAAAACCGCTCTGGTTAACTGTTAATTAAACGGGAACTTATAAGTTTACATGTTGAGGGGGAGGGTAGTGGCTCTGTTGAAAAATATGTGGAGATATCCGCGGATGTGTCTGTTGACAAGATGGTGAGGAAGTGGATTAGGGCTCAAAAGAAAAAGAGAAAGGGCAATGGGGAGAAATTGAAAAATATGTCTGAGTCTGCTAAGGCTAGGGCTGAGGCCAGGAAAAGACAGGCTGAGAGATCAGCTAGGAAGAGGGCTGCTGAGGATGAGAAGAAAGCTGAGGAAGAGAAGAAGGCTGTTGCTGCTGCTGAGAGAAAGAGGAAATGAAAGCAAGTGATGGAAGAGGAAGTAGAGGTGTTGGATGTTGAGGATGAGGAAGAAGAAGAGGAGAAGGAAGAGGAAACTGAGGAGGAGCAGGATGTTGCTGCTGATGTTGGGGCAACATCAGGAACAGAGGAGTACACTGATGGGCTATATGTGGTCTACCCTAAGGAGGAGGAGAACTGCTATTCTCCCTACTATCTCTCTCAAGAGCTGGAGAAGAAGTGGGATGCCTTCAAAAGAAGGGAGATTCACACTGAAAGAGCTATAGAGATGGCCAGTTTCAAAGAGAACAAAGTGATGGACTTGCTTGAGGCAAGAGGGCTGCAACAGTCAGTGATGGAGCTGAGTGACTATGCTCCTGAGATTGTCATGGAGTTCTACCTCAATCTCTCCAAATGGACCAGGGACTACAGATCACCAAAATTTGGAAAGGCTTGGGTGAGGGGGAGAGTCTTCAACATTGACCCCTACACCATCAACAAGATCTGTGGCTTCCCCGCTACTGATGAATCTGAGGACCCCTACTATGATGATGTAATGGAAGACTTGACTGGAGGGTTGGTCAAAATCTGGAGAGATGCTCTGCCAACCTCAAAACTCACCTACCTGAGTGCTGTCTTACACAAGATAACTTGTTTCAACTGGCTCCCAAGCAAGAATGTGACTGTACTTACCAAGGAATCGACAATCTTGGTGTACAAAATCAAGAATGGGCTAACTGTAAATATGGGGGTGAGGATTTTGAAGTCTATGTCTGAAGTTGCTGGAAGGAAGAATGGGATGCTACCCTATCCCTCACTCATCTGCAAAATCCTTGGCAGTCAAGGATTGGAGACAAGTGTAACTGTGGGCTGGAGGAAGAATGATACTGAACTAACAATTCTCCCAAGCTACTTGTCTGGATCAAGGGTGAGAGACCTTCCATGGAATCCACAAGGAGTGGTGAGACCAAGAACTGAGCAGAAAATGGCTAAGGAGTTTACTGGAACTTCAGTGCCAATGTCCAAAGAAGAGGATTGCTTGGTTATCACTTCTGCTTTTGTGGATCATATGCTGAATTGGTATAGGGGGCAGATTGCTGACACTTAGAGGGAGATCAAGGAGAGGAAGGAACATCTCAAAGAACTGGAGGACATTGTGAAAAATTTGGAGGAACTCCATTCTTCACAAAAAGGGGGAGAGTAGTTCCAATTTTAATTTTTAGTCTTCTAGTTTTTTTTTTCTTATGAACTGCTAATATCTTTGAACTGCTGGTACATTAATCTCTATTTGGTTTTATTTGATCAATGGGCTTGTCCTTGATATCTAGCTTTGGCTTGTAACTCTAAGTACTACTGTTGAACTGCTCTAATTGTTCTTAACTGCTATTCCTTGTGAAGGAACTTTTTGAACTGTTTTTCTTGTTAACCTTTATGCAGGAAACTTACTGGTTTCAATGTTGAGGCAACATTGATGAATGTTGAGGTCTGAACATATGTACATATGTGATTGTAGTGATGACCTTTATTCATGTCTTTGTTAATTTAACTTTGATTATGATATCTTGTATTAAGGGGGAGCAGTTTGGTAGTTTAATTTGTTTCTTGTTGATTATAACTTTCTGGATATAAGACTTGATTGGAACATGTATTGGTTTTGTGAAGAAAGGCAAAAAGAGGGAGATTGAAAGTGCAGGTTTTCGGGAATCAATGTTAGACGGTACAATGTTAGACGATGTTGGGTTAACATTGGATAACATTGAAAGCCGAGAGCTTTTGCGAAAACTGTTCTTTAGTTGCCAAAATTAAGTTTTGCCTTTATTCACTTATTAATCAAGTTCCACGGTTTTGGTTGTTTATGTTTATATCCAGGAAAGTATCTTAAACATAAGGAAGAGCTTTGGAAGATTCCTTACTTGAAGTTTCCATAATTCAAGCTAAGTTGAATAGTCAACTCACACGGTTTCAAAAGAAGGAAACAATATTGGATTCTCTGCAACTGTGATTCTTTCCAAGATTCTGCGAATTGAAGAAGATGTGTTGCCTTGTTAAATCAGTAACAATGGAAACACGTTCTCAGGAAAGATTTGAAGTTCACAAAGAAGGCAATATTCAACAAGAAAACAACCAGAGTTACCAAAACTGTGAACAACACATCTTGGCGTTCAAGACTCAAGAAATCTATAAAGATGTGAAGTTCATCAAGATGAAGACAAGACAATCGTGCCAATAATCCAAGAGATTAATTCTTCTTTGTATTGTCTTCATTTTGTTTTGCGAAGATTTTGTATCAACTGCTTAAGTCTAGTTCATAGAAGTTAAGTAGTTCTTACTTGTCTGCTTCGTTGAGTCCGATCAACAAAGAGCGTGAGTGAATTGTTGTGAGGAACGTTTTTGATAAAACCTTTATGGTTATTTCGCCTAAGGCTCGGAAGTTTTTAATAATATTGAAAACTTCTTAAAATTATATCTTCTTGTGTTCTTACTTCCGTTGCACATTAACATTATCAAGAAGATCAAAATAGAGTTAAGGCAATTCCAGCTTAACTCTCAAAAAGTGTTGTGTCAATCTTGTGTCAAATCTTCAAGGTAGAGATTGTTGGATCTGAGTCACCCCATTAATGGGGAGGTAGTGCACCATTAAATCATAAGTGCACCATTAATTCATAATGGTGCACTATGATTTAATTATGCATTTTAGGTTTAGTATCTTGGCTATAAATAGCTGATTCCCCCTTCATTAAATTCATCCCAATTCAGAGCTTCTTTCTGTATTCTCTAATTATACAATGTAGTATGTTATATACTTGTGGGGTGTAGATTAGGGAGCGGTGAAAGTGAATAAGCTTTGTGGGGGGTCGTTCGGGTTGAGTGAAAATTATGTAGTTGTACAAATTTTCTACACAGTGAATTTTGCTCGGGTCCCCGTGGTTTTTCTCCGGTTTTGGAGTTTCCACGTTAAATCCTTGTGTTGTTACTATCGTCAATATTTTATTCGTGTTGCTTCGGAATTACCTCATGGGCAAATCCTGGAGGCGGTATTTGAGGCGGTTCAAATACCCAACAGTTTTGTCAAGGGGCTTGCTAATTCTCTTTATGTATCTTTTGGTTGTTTCAACTGCTTCCTCCTTAGACATGTTTTTTGCTACTTTTCTTGGCTCATTGTAGTCCCAATGAAAGATTAAGCAAGCTCAGCTTCCCTCAGCCCATCCACATCTTGATGGAAATCAAATAGCAAGTGAGCACGGTCAGATGCCAAGATCCTTCCCTTGCAAGATACGCCATTGGACTCAAGACCATCGACTTCTTTAAAAAATCCCGGTAGATGAACCACAACACCATTACCAATAACACACATGGTATCCTCATTGAGAATTACATAGGGGACAAGGTGAAGGGCAACCTTTTTGCCTTCTGAACTGTAGATAGTGTGCCCAGCATTAGCTCCACCCTGAGAATCCAAAAAAACATCCAAGGACAATGAAAAAAGAATCATCATTTGAAGTCATGCAACCACTGTAATTATTTCAGCATAACATAATTCCATAAATTAATCATATAGGTTTTTCACTATTCTTAAAAATAAACAATCTCTTCAGTGGTGAAACAGCGAAGAAAGCTAACTATGTTACTCGAAGCACGAACCTGGATTAAACCTTGTCAATTAATTTATAGTACATCAAAGTGAATGATAACCACCCACTGCCTCTCACTAGCATCAAATAAAACTTATTTCTTGGTCGATACGATGAACAACATCAGTAAACATTGATTAACTATGCAATATCAGTATGACATGCTCCTAAGAACGAAAATGAATCACTAATCCCAAAAAAATACTGCGTATGTTTTGGTTCGCAGAAGCATATTAAACTGAAATTATTTCTAGGTATATAACGAACAAATATGCGTAATTAAGCTATGCAAGACCACTACCAGACCCTCCTCGTAAAATCGACCAACTTGAAAGGAAATATAAAATCAAACAAATTCAAATACATTATGCGATACAATCTCAATATACGGGAATTAAGAAAGTACCTGACACCTAGCGACGATGTCGAAGTGCTTGGACATAATATCCACGAGCTTACCTTTCCCTTCGTCACCCCACTGGCACCCAACACGTCGGAGACTTGACTCAGCGACTCAATTCGACTCAACCTCGACTCATTGACGCCTTCATCGATAACCACAGCGCCACCACTCTTTGCGGCAGAGCAAACAATTAGGGCAACCTTCTTTGAACTACTGACATTAATCGGAAAAGAGAGGTGCGTGTGGGCCCCTCCAAGCTTCACGTAGTTGGATATTACTGGGTGGTCGGATTTGAAACAATTTTGGAGATGAATAGTGAAGAACAAGAACCCTAGTATTTTTGGGTTTTTTGCACATTTTTTTTTTGCACATGCGTTTTTTGAACATTTTTGGCTAAGTATGGAATGAGGCTTTTCAGTTTACCCCTCAACTTAGCGGTTTAGTGTATTTTACTTTTATTTTTTTATATTTTTGGCTAAGAAATATAAACTATCAAAAATACCCCTCCGACCCGCACGTGACTCGTACAAAAATAGAATATTCCGCGGAATATTGGGCGGAATCAGGCGAGGGGGTAAATCGCACTAAAGTGCATAGTTCAGGAGGGAAAGTGCTTATCAAATTTGTTTAAGGGGCAAGTCGCAAAAACGTGTATAGTTCAAGGGGTTTGATGTTTTTATCCCATATAAATATAACTAGGAAATTGTAACAAATAAGCAATTGAATTAATTTTCTCAATGGTAAATTTTTTTGTGAGTTAGTTAAATTCATGAGTTGTGACCCGATCTTTAATTAGCACTTTCAATGCGAAGTCTCCCACCTCAAGTCGGGTGTTTCTTCTCAAGTCATACGGACTCTGGAGTTGCTTACTATACTATTTTTTCTCATTCCCTTCCTCTCATTATCAAATTGGGACTTTCAACATCTCAGCGTTGAAGTTCCCTCATGAGCAGTCGTGGGGACATTTCAAGATTTCATGATTGATTCGCATTTAGAAATTAGTTTGAAATCATTGATATTATATGTGCAATAATTTCGTCTACTAACTAACCACTCCACGTCAGACTGATCCATGCTCCTTATTGGTCATGCGCTAGCTTTGAGTTCGAGAAACCTGCACCAGAAACAAGACATCGAAATAGGCAGGTGCTGACCTAACGAAGGCACTCTGATATTTAAGTCAGTTGATGCTCGTTGATGGCTTCTAGGCCAGGTTAGAAGTTACTGATGTGGATTAAGGAGTTTGTTGATTTCAGACTGAACTTAGGCATGTGCAAAAATATATTAGTGAAATTTTTGCTACGAAAGACTTGGGTCATGCTAAAAGAATTTCAGACATCAATATTATGAGAGATAAGAATAAATCTACTCTTGAGTAAATTTAATATTTTTTTTGCTAAGCCTGAGAATGTGCCGCTTACCTCTCCCTTTGTATAAAGTAAGGATCAATCTCCCAAGATTGAAACTGAAATTGAGACAATGAAGAGTGTGTCATATGTTAGTGTTGTAAGCTCTGTCATATACTTGATGGTTAGTGTTAACAGATAAACATATTCGTACTAAAAATATAGGTTGCTTTATAAATTCATACACAACGTATATTCATAGCGACGTCGTATTTTTATACGCTTCACTAAACAACTATAATCAACATGGTACATAATTTCGTCACAACACATTATTATGACGAATAACATATAATATTTGAAATGGTATAACCATAACTATATTTTAGTATTTTGCACAACTACAACACAAGTGTTATATAATTTATCACACACATGTATAAAAATGCCGTATTGACCACAAACCCTGCTACAATATTTGACACATGCCTAGCCCTTCTTACACTTAGCTACACAAAATGACAAGTAGCTAAATAAAATGACAAGTAGCTACACAAAATGACAAGTAACTACATACATGCAAAAGGAAAATACCCTATATAAACAAGTCTTCCTCCACAAAGAGAAGGGAGGAGAATTTTCCACTAATTCCATAAAACTCACGGCTTTCATGGCTCAACAATGGAAGAATAATCTAATTTATCGCTCTCTCGGCTTCACAATGACAGTCCGAACAACTTCAATACAAGATCACAACTCCAACAATTTCAATACAATATCACTTTACTACAACAAATTCATATTCGATAAACAACAATAGTTCACCCCGCAGTCGAACTACGAGTAGCTTGATTCCCCTATCGTGGGATACGTAGGTACCTCAGAATTCATCCGAGTCCAGCTGCAAATCTCCTAAATTCACCGCACTCCTCGGTATGGATCGGCGTTCCAAATAAATCAAATGCTTTTTCACCACAAAGTTATCGGGCTATTGGGCACAATGAAAAAACTATCGGGTACGACAAAAAGAGCGTTAACAGTTAGCTTTAGACCCGACATTGCTTATTCATTGAGTTGTTTGAGTAGATACATTTGTAATCCTGGTATGCCTCATTGGAATATCTCGAAATGGCTTATGAGATATTTGAAATTATTTGTGAATTTTGGTTTGACTTTTTCTTAGTGACCTGAAGCTTGTTCGCTATGTTGATTTCAATTATGCAACTGATACAGATAATAAGTTGGAAATCTCATTACAACTGATTGCTGCTTTATCTACTACTAAGTTTGCGTATGTAGCTTCTACTAAAACTTTCAAAGAAGCTCTTTGGTTAAACTGTCTTGTGTTTGAAATTGGTTTACAAAACAAGATGGTTGTATTTTCTAATAGTCAATCTGTTATTCAATAGTATACGAATCTTGTGTTTCATGATAGAACTAAACATATTGATGTTAGGTTCCACTTTATTCGTGACATAGTTGAAATGGGTTTATGAAGTTAAACAAAACTCATTCTGAAGATTGTTGGTTTATTTGGTTGGCCCAGAAGCCCAATAAAGCCCAATCCGTTATATAGTCTTGTGAATCTTAGCTTTCAAGCAAATCTTCTTTGTATAAGAAACTACATTTCCTATCTTAGTGAGAGAAATATTGGGAGATAAAGAGAATAGTGAAAAGAGAGTCTTTCACGTTACTCTTCACCTTTGTGGGTTTTCATTTTCATGTGCATGCGTGTGAGAGTTACTCTGTGTGGGCTTATTATTTGGTGTAGACCTTTTGGTCTTGGTGGTGCACTTGAGAGGAGCAGAAAACCAAATGTTTCTGAGCCGGAGTATGGACATCCAACATGTCTCAAAGAGAATTGGTTAAATTTTCAATAGGCTAAAGTGTAAATTGCATAAAAGAAAATAAACGTTATATGGCAAATTGTAACCACATTTCATTGAATTGTAACAGCCTTTTGTTAACGTTCTTTTTGTCGTACCCAATAGCCCGATAGCTTTGCGGTGAAAAAACGTTTAATTTATTTGGAATGCCGATCCCGACCTGAGGATTGCGGCGAATTTAGAGGATTTACGACTGGACTCGGATTGATTTCGAGGTGCCTACGCATCCCACGACCGAGGAATCAAGCCACTCGTAGTTTCGATTGTAGAGTGAATTGTTGTTTATCGAATATGAGTTTGTGTAGAGTGATCTCGTATTGAAATTTGTGGGGCTGTAATGGGAAAGCCGAGAGAGAAAAAGAAAGTATGATATATATTCCATTGCTGTGTTGTGGGAGTTGAGAATTGAGACCGTGAACTCCTTTTTTCTTCAATTTGGGAAACATTTCTTCCCTTGAATAATCAAAGCCCACTTTATTTGTGGAAGATGATTTATTTATATATGGTTTTTTTCCCATTGCATGTATCCCACTTGTCAAGTTTGTGTAGCCACTTGTCATTATAAGTAACTAGGTGTTTATTATATGCCAATGATGAATGAGGGCAAGACACGTGTCATGCTCCAATATCCTACCCATGCGATACCTATTGAACTTCATACGCATTGTTATAGAGACATATTGTGTGGTGTGCTGTGAAATGGAGAGGATGCTCGCCATGTTCTCTTCTTGTGTCATGTCGCGCAGCAAGTCTGTGCCTTTTCTCAATTTCCTTTGTACGCCATGATCTTGGAGCATGAAACTATTATGGATTTGTGCGTACGTGTGTCAAAGTTGCTGGACAAAAGAGCATTTTTGAGGGCTGTTGTTGTTTGTTGGGCGTTATGGGGTAATCACAATAGAATTCTTGCGGGGGAGAAAGAGTCCTCGCCATTGGAGATTGCGATATTTTGTAATAATTATCATACACAGTGGTATGAGTTGAATGAATGTTCAGCCCAATATTACTGATGATAACCCGTGGATGGCACCATGTAAGCCATGGATTAAATGTAACTTCGATGGCGCTATTTTTTTGGAGGTTGAAGAGTCGGGCATGTGAGCAGTTTTTCGTGATTAGAATGGAGAGGTTGTGGCGAAGATTCAACGGTGTTTTGCGGGTAATTTTGTTCCTCAAAATTCTGAAATCATGGATGCACTATGCTCTATCAATTTTGCTATTGACCAAGGCTAGAGTAATATTGTTTTCGAGGGAGATAATCTTGAAGTCTTGAACGCAATAAATTCCAAGGTTGCGCTGGGTGCTGAAGGAGGGAATGTTATTGCTGAGATTCATGATCTTATTAGGAATCAACCTGATTTATTTATCACTGTATTCGGTGCGAGGGTAACAGCGAGACACATCTTTTGGCTCGATCAACGACGAGAAATTTAATTAGATTAGAGACCTTTTTTTTGTACCATACTAACTTCGCTGGATTTATGTGTTGCTTTGTCCTTTCAAAATGTTTTGTTGATGTAGCATGGTTTTCCATGCAAACTCATTTTTAGGCTTTTGGCCTGTGGTAATGAAATGGACGAAATATTAAAAATGCCCGCTAACTTTACAAAAAAGTTAAAATGCCCATTTTTTTCGGGCCTTGCAAAAATGCCATGTATGTTTTAAAAAAGGGAAAAAAACACCTTACCACCAAAACTTTCTACCGTTTTGTACATTGCCCCCTCAGGTTTGTTTTGTTGCACCTTGCCCCCTCAACTTTGCAAACGTTAGCATGTTACCCCCCCTCCGAAGTACTTTCCGTCAAATTTGACCGAATATTTCGTCAAATTTGACGGAATATTCCATGGATATTCTGAATATTCTGTCAAATTTGACTGAATATTCGATTAAATTTCACGGAAAGTGCTTGGGGGGGGGGGGGGGGGAGGGGGTTAACGTGCGAAAATGTCTTCCTCAACTACTACCTCGAGTATAATGTGCGATTGCGGAAGACCCGATGTCGTTAGGGTTGCTACAACCGACAAGAATCAAGATCGCAGGTTTAATAGATGTTGGAAGGGATCATTTGGTTGTGGGTTGTTCGTTTGGTTCTTACAGGGGGTGGTTCATCTTGACCCCTTCTCCTACCCTTCTTGGGTCTACCTGGCTATCTCCCAAAATTTGGAGGGAGAGGAGGCATGTAATCCTCCTCCCTCCAAAGTGCAACTCCAGGGACTGGGTAGATTGTAAATTGATACACCTTTTTGTATGTATCTAGGGTGTACCAATCAGCCACATAGTCTGAAATTGGTCCTTTACTATGTAGTATGGCACTGGCTCCATGTTTGCATGGTATTCCTGTCAGGTCCCACAACCTACATGAGCATGTCTTCTCTTTCAGATCCACTGCATGTAGAGTACTGTCAAACCCCTTAACTTGATATCTGAAATCATCAGATTTCATAGGCATTGTAGTGCACACCAGTTTGGAAATCATGTTAACCCTCTCATGGATGTTTGGAGGCAAATGAACCTTTTGTTGAGCTGGCTTTTTATTAATCCATCTTTGCTTTGCAATATCTCTATTCTTGGCATTATCACCATGCAATATTACCTCATCCATTCTAAACATGTGAGAATTGGCTTCTCCCTAACTGGTATAAGGATTCCATTGAAGGTCTCAGAATGGTTATTAAAAACCAAATAAGTACCTGTATTTGTATTAAAATGAGCCTTTGTCCAGGATTCAGGTTCTTTGTCATCAAACCACCTCCTAAACTTTTCAAACATGGATACTAATCTCTTCAGTGAGGCTTCAAACTCAGGAACAATTGTTTGATGAGCAACATCCCAAATGGCATCACTGTAATCTTCACCACTAAATCCAGCCCTTCCAGCATTCCCATTCATATGCCTCACACATAACATGTGTGCGGATCCTGGATAAATCTCATTGAATGCATTGATTAACCCTTTCTGCTTATCTGGCATGAATGTAAGCTTTTCAGGTTCATTCAAATCAAGGTCCTGCCTCAAGAGGGATAAAAACCACATCCAGTTGTCAATGTCCTCCACTGCTACAACAACCCATGCAAGTGGGAATATACTATTTACAGGATCCAATGCAACAACTGTTAGTAATGTGCCCCCATTAGGCCCCGTCAGATGAGCACCATCAACACCTATGAAAGGCCTACAACCTGCTTTGAAGCCATCTTTCATTGCCCGAAAACAAATATAAATGCATTTGAATCTGGTCTCCCCACCAATGTCATCTGTGCAGATGGCAACTGTAGTTCCTGGATTTGTCCTTCTAAGCTCTGCCTGGTATTCAAATAGCTTAGAGAATTGAAAGGCTGGAGTACCTTCTAGCTTCCTATTGGATATTGAATTGGCTTTGTAGGCTTGATTGTAGGAAACATTGACATGGATTTTATTGATTGAATCCATCTGGAAACCAATTGTATTTCTTTTAGGATCTGTGGCAAATACATCCAAGAACTTCTGAGCAAGCCATGTTGACTTCAAATTGCTGACATAGAATGTCTGTGAACAAGTGTGTTCTGGCTTGTATGTCCTTAGTTGATATGTCTCTTGATCTGGAAAATTCTTTGCATGTAGCCTCCATGGACACTATTTGACTTCAAATCTGTAGTGCACCCTTTGTGGATCACTCTTGAAAACTTTCACACTCCTTCTCTCTTTGATTGTAAGTGACTGAACAGCAATGTGGAGTTACTTTTTGCTAATAAATAACATCTTCAATTTTAAAACAGGATCAAATATGTCTATCCTGTTAAAACACTTTACCTCTGGATCTTCATTTCCCATAGGATCTGTGAAATACCAAGGTTTTCTCTGTTCTACATCAGTTACATCTGGTTCATCTAACCATGGACCACCAGACTGGGTTCCACCATCAACACATTCTTCCCCCGCAACACTAGGATTATTCTCACCACTTACCCCTACTCCAGATTGGTTTACATCAGGAACCACATCTTCATCACCCAACTCACTATCATACAGATCATCACCATCAATCACGTCAACATGTGCAAACATCTCATCATCCATATCCTCATTAGATGCTTGATATGATTCATCCTCACTGTCTTCTTCACTTTCAATTGAATCAGTAGCAACACCCTTACCCTTATCCAAAATATGTTGATTACCAATCCCCTCTCAATTTCCGTCAACCTCATTTCCACGGACATGCGCATCCTTCTCTGTCCTTATAACCTCATCCACAACAGGGACACTAGCATAGTTTTCTGTATCTAGAATATCATCTACAATAGGGACACTAGCATAGTTTTCTGCAGAACATCATCTACAATAGGGACACTAGCATCATTATCAGTCCATATAACCTCATCCACCACATGCACATAATTTCCCTTCCTTTCACTATCCACTCTCTCAAGTACAACAACATGATTGTTGGGGTCTACTAAATACACATGAAACTCCCTCATTGCTTTATGAGCTAACTTAGCGCCATAATACACATCAGTATCATACCTAACAACAATATGCAAATCCTTGGACTGGAAAAAGTATTTCTTTTCACCTCTAACGCCTATATCAGTGGCCAGCTTACCAAGAAGGGTTCTTTTTACATCTTTGTATTTTAATCATACACTGATTTTGCTTCCGAGCCTTCATACTGTCCACCTCCGAATGGAGATTTGTCATACCTCCCTCCATAGTGTAATACCAAAGTCACGAATTTGCTTCCTGGGTTGGCAAAAAGGTCAAGAAGATTAATTATGAAGGTGACAAACCCTAAAACCAAACAAAAATACTACTACCAACTACAAATGAACAAACTTTAAACAAAATGGTACAAATCGTGTCGGAAACCTAACCCACTCACTATAAGAAAAGGATTAAACACACAAAAAAAGCGCACTCACCATAATCGGGCAGAGGTAAAACCATTTTCAATAGGTGGTCTCAATTTCACCATCTTTCAACCCTAAAATGTGAGCCGACCTCGTATACTTCAAGATCTTGGCTGGTTTTGACAGATTGAAGATTTTGAATTTGGAATTAGGGTTCGTTCGTTGTTGCCGCGAATTTTTTATTTTCTGACCTAAGTGTGGGATTATATGTTGCCGTTATAAGGAATAAGAAAAAACGTATGTCTGGCCAACGTGGCAACACGCTTATCCTACGTGGCGGCACGTTTTGTTGAATGTGTCGCCACGTAGGCAGTTTTAGCCCGAATAAGGGCATCAGACATTTTTAAAACATACGGGGCATTTTTGCAAGGCTCGAAAAAATGGCCATTTTAACTTTTTTTTGAAAAGTTAGCAGACATTTTTAATATTTTGTCGTAATGAAATACCTATCTCTATTTTCAAAAAAAAAAAAAAAAATCAAGTGTGTGGCAAGCGTGGTATAAGTATTGTATGAATATGAGTCGTGTAATAATACGATTCCGTTAGTCTGTTACAGATCGTGTAATAAAGTATTTATCGTTATAAATATTAATCGTGTAAATCGTCTTAGTTACGAGTATAGATAGCGTAATAATTCGTTATAGATACGAATGAAGTAGTATCGATAATTGACCAATCGTTACTATATTTTTAGTATGTATTTTTTTATATGTTAACACCTATAAATTAGAGAATTTACTGTTTTTACACAACATTTAATACGCACAAGTCACAACATGAATGTCCGGTGAGATTACCAACATTACTTAGACGTACGTGTGAAGTGAGAAAACGAGTAAAATCCGAGTAAAGGTCTTGATTTTCGTGTTTTTTTGGGTACAGATTTTAGCGCCATCGCGAAACTAATGAGAACCTGCTGGCTATCCGACACACTGTTCCCATAATCAAGTGCCTTTGTCTTCTCCTCATTAAGCAAACCCTCCTCTTTTAGTGACACTTTGCCACTTCTCTAATCCTCCCAAGTCTCTCTCCAAGTAATTTATTCATATAACTCTGTTATTTTTAATCTCGTACTCAACTAATTGTGTGCTAATTTACTGTATTAACTTGAGTTAAATCTTACAAGTTACGAGTACGCATTAGAACTTTTAAATGAAATAAACAAATGTCTTTCTCTTATATCACCAAGTCTTTACATAATGGAAAACTATTTCATGCAACCTGATAATAATGTATTGTACAATGAGGAATTTAATTTTTAAAAAAAATGTAACACTAATTTGTTTTAGCGATTTTATCTTATTTATATGTTATTTGCAACAACTGAATGATATTTGTTTACATTATCATGCAATAGTTATATAAGTAATTACTCGTTACTTTAGATGCATAGTACTGGGGTGAGATGCGTAATAAGAAAATGAGCCCACACGTGCAAGCTTGAATAATCCTCTATCATTATTATAATGTTGAGAGGGGACAATAAACAATAGTAAGTTTCAATTGTGTTGGCTCCATTTTCCCATGCAGATCCCTCAGTTTTCGAAACCGGCCATGTTCACTCCCCCCACCCTTCTCCTTCGTCAACTTCACTCACTTACTCTACATATAAATATTCAAACCCTTCTTCTCATTTCCCCTCAAGGGTCCAGCTCCATTCACTAGTGAGCTTTTTTTACCCAAACTTTTTCTCTATAATCACCAACTGATTGATTATATTTTTCTTCATAAAGTAAAAAAAATATGGCGGAGTTGAAGAATACTAGTGGAGTTTACATGAGTCCATCAAAACCATCATCAAAGCGCATGAACGGATTCTCAAGAAAATGTTCATCTTTGATTAAAGAACAAAGAGCCCGGATATACATTCTCCGCCGCTGCGCCACCATGCTCTTGTGCTCCTGTTTTGAAGGAGATGATGATCAATAGAGCTTATTATTCATAATGTCTCATCGATCAAGAGTCTCGCACGTTCAAAAGTTCCAGAAAATTATATGAGCTACAATAGAGGGTCCGGATTGTTTTTTTTTTTTTTGGTTTTTTCGACAATGGCTTCTTTTGTGGTAGCTAGCTAATCCAATACATGATGTATATGATCTCTCTCCTTAATTACCGTTTTTTTACCTGATGACGAAATTCCATCAGGTTTGGTTTTTTTGGTTAATTTAAGGAGAGAGATAATTATATATGTACATGATGAAGAAGGCTATGCTATTATTGAAGCTCTTTATTATTTGTTACAATCCGGGATTCTTCAGGGGCTGAGGTGATGATGCAAAAATCAAATGGATGTTTTCTATGAAAGGCGAACCTTGAAGAAGAATATGTATAATTAAAGGCCAGAATGAATGTTTCTCATGTGTGTCACTACTCTCGTAATTTGCTCCTTGTAATGTAGTAAACATGTTCTACAAAATAAATTGGAGGTAGATTGAAACCCGTCAGCCCATGTGTAGCTTCTTGTATTGAAATAAATGACCACATGTATGGTATTTCGGAATAAACTTATGATAGTCACATGGTTTTTAAGTTAAGTTGGTATATCTTCGTGGTACATGTATCAAATATTTCCAAAGAAATATTGTAGAGATCAAACAATGAGCTTTCTCTAAATCACTTTAAGATCTCACGCCGAAGGTTAACAGAATCCACTGGAAGAGTACGTGATTCAAAATTTGTCTTTAGTACGTATACAGAGCCTACGTCGCGTCTAACTTCGATTGTCTCTGCAATCTTGGTGATTGAGCTATATTCACAATCTACTTTCCTAATTTTTACAGTGATGCAATACAACTTCAAACAAATGAATCAGATGACTAGTTCAACACTACAATGCTCTAATCCAGCCAACGCTTCAACCAGAAATGAAGCGTTAAAAGCTTCAGCTTCGGCTTTATGCATGCTTCATCCACGATAATCTACAAAATTCAAGTATAGGAATTAAGGCTAAATTCACGTAACAAAACGAGGTATGTATCAACAGTAACGATGTAAAATCCACCAGAAATTTGGGACTAAAAACTGGCGATCTCGATTAGACTGAATGTTCAACATGTCAGAGATCCAAGCAACTTATTTTACAAGCAACAACCAATGCTAGCTCCTATAAAATCTTTCCATCAGGTAGCTTATGTGGAAATATCAGTGATCTTATTTAAAATCACTAGAACGATACATTGGACACCTAAGTGTTCTAATACGTCTAGCAATATAGAGTAGATTGTCACAAATCCTATTTCTGTATGTGTATTGTATCAGTGTATTTGTATGTACGCATGTGTTCATAAAGCACTTCAAGTAGTTTGTGATACACGAGCAAGAATGAAAGTTCACATACCTTATTCTTCAGGGGCACCAGATAGTAATTTTCTATTCGGGATCTGCCATAGATAAACACGATAGATGAGAGCAAAATATAAGTATCTTTGATTTACGTTGCAAGTTTTTAAATCCTATATACTACATATGTATTGGTGGATAACTATTATCCTTACCTGAAAACTATAACGATTAGCGAGGGAAAATCAGCAGGGCGGGAAATTTCGATTGTTGTAGACAGTTTTTGGCTCCATCGTCAAGTTTTTAAGCTTTTAAAAATGCTCATGTACGAAGTTGCCTTGATCAGAATGTTTCTAGGAGTGAACTACGTTCACAGCTCCCAGCATTTTCATTCGTCAGATACTCGGATTTCAATATCGTGCTTCAACTTTGTCAATCCAATCTTTGGATACCAGCAGCACATAAAGAGGAATGTTAAAGGAAGCAATGGCGGTAAATTCTCTTAGTGCTCGTAGAAGTCTCCAGATCACCGAGCTAAACAAACTTCTAATATTACCGCCAGGTGAACGACTCAAAACGAGAACTTGATTTGCTGGCGAAAGGATGATAACAACAAGCGTGATTGCAAACAGAGATAAATACCTGACAATACCATCAGATTAAAAATCTCAGAATACAATTCTAATACAGAAAAGAAGTGCGAAAGCGGAACTCCGACAATTGAAAATAAATGGGAGGATCTTGGAATATTGATTGTACTATATATATATATACCAAAAGTAAATATGTCTTTGCATTGGCAGAAAGCAAATCTGAGTTAAAATGGCTTCTTCTGATGATAATGAGGAGGAATTAGTTGCAGATAGTAGCATAAAGGAAGGAAACCAGTTCCCTTGCAGCCAACTCACACTTCCCACAGTATGCTGCATAAGTAGTGAAACAAAATCATCAAATATATAACAAGTTATATATAACAAAAAGTAATCAACCTTAATTACCTCAGTCACTGGACCATGCTCAGACATGTGTGTAACTGTACACTGATCATGATCATGACCAGAGAGTACTAGTGCCTGCAAAACAAAGATTACTTTCCTAATTTTGAGTTACTCTTTCAGCATTTTCTTTAAGAAGAACAATAAATACATACTGGTCTCATTAAATCCAGTAGCATGCTTGTCGAATCCTGAAAGAGATAATTTTGATACCTGTGTGAGACGATAACCAAGAAATTTAGCATTACTTATATACTCGATCAAGGTAGTTGCAGAACACGAGAGTGGCTTACGTAATGTCTTGATAATGACTCCACCAGCGGACTCTCTGAAAGAAATTATGTGAGCATGTACTGCGCAATGACATTGTGGAAACGTATCTACAGAACAAACCATGTTTCTGAAAACCAGGGGAAGAAATAATTTACCTGATTGATGACTGGTGAGGTACGATGAAGGCCACAAGCAGTCCAATCCGGTCGATATAAAGGGATATGGGTCAATAGGACCCTTGGATTCGAATCATTTTCTAATAAAATTCATCACATATTAGAACATGTATCATCCTTATTAATAAAAAATGTAACAGTTTATGACTTGACTGAAGTTCTCATATACCTTCGGTGACATTCTTTATGAAATTCCACGACTCTGATGTGAGGTCACCTAGTGGATGACCTGCAAGGAAGACATGTTACAGTTATGGTCTGGTTGGTATCTGGCAGTAGCAAATTAAGATTCTAGCCAATAGAACAGAAACTATCCTTTTTCTCTTAATATGACAAAGCTTTGCCAGTTATGATAACTCCCACCAGAAATCTTAGTATAGGTACTCCATATGGAGCCTCCTATCGCCAACCCAAACCATTAGCTCTTTCTCTGCAGTTCATACCTCTTGTATGCTAACTCAAGATCAGAAAGTCATAATCCTTAAGCCGGTGGCTGCTGTCAACATTTCTTTAACAAGTACAAAAGTTGGCAAACTAAATTCCGACATCAAGTTCTGGAGATGGAGGACTAAAATTTATCAAAACTGCATCTTTTGTCACTAATGGCACAAATATACGGTAGTTGTATGTTTTCTGTGAGCAACTGTCACGTTTTCGTCTTTCTTTTAGAAGCAGCATTATTCTAGGATCGGAAACGATTAATATAAAGTACCGGATCAGTTCTGAAAGAAATATATTATTTGTTGCTGGGGCGGTACTAGTTTAATCCATAATACAACATTATAGAGCAGTGCATTATTTTATATAATGGGACGGTATTATTAGTGCAACATTATGGATCAGTGCATTCTTTTAAATGGTGCAACATTAACACCTTAATGCTGGCGGCATTATTTAATCCTGGTGCAGCATTGCTTCCCTTCTATAAATATGCAGCCTTCGGTTTGTTTCAAATCATCCCATTCAACAAATACTAATCTCTCTTTTATATATATATGGGATAATTACAGCTACACCCCTTGAGGTTTGGTGTAATTACAAAGACCTCCCCTGAGGTTTGAGTAATTACAATGACCTCCCCTCAATTGTAAGGGATGGTTACAATTACACCCCCTAAGGTTTGGTGTAATTACAAAGACATCCCCTGAGGTTTGAGTAATTACAATGACCTCCCCTCAATTGTAAGGGATGGTTACAATTACACCCCCTGAAGTTTGGTGTAATTACAAAGACCTCCCCTCAGGTTTCAAATAAATTTTAAATATAATATAAATAACAAAAATACTAAAAAATTTATTAAAAATAATTTTATTTTGCTTTCGGTATTTTGGAAAAAAAAATAAGTTTTTTTTTCTTGATAAATTTTTTTGTGTATTTTTGACTTATTTTGTTGTTTATTTTTTTAATAATTTTTAAAAAATGATATTTTTGATTTTTTTCATTAAATCATCTATTTTATATTATATTTAAAATTTATTTATATTTAGAAAATAAAAATTGTTAAAATTATTAAAAAAAAACATTTTAGCATTTTTTAAAATTATTAAAAAAATAAACAACAAAATAAGTCAAAAATACACAAAAAAAAAATTATCAAGAAAAAAAAAACTAGTTTTTTTTTCCAAAATACCGAAAGCAAAATAAAATTATTTTTAATAATTTTTTTAGTATTTTTGTTATTTATATTATATTTAAAATTTATTTGAAACCTGAGGGGAGGTCTTTGTAATTACACCAAACTTCAGGGGGTGTAATTGTAACCATCCCTTACAATTGAGGGGAGGTCATTGTAATTACTCAAACCTCAGGGGAGGTCTTTGTAATTACACCAAACCTTAGGGGGTGTAATTGTAACCATCCCTTACAATTGAGGGGAGGTTATTGTAATTACTCAAACCTCAGGGGAGGTCTTTGTAATTACACCAAACCTCAAGGGGTGTAGCTGTAATTATCCCTATATATATATATATATACAATTAGTAATATAAAGAGTGGTTTAAAGTGTTGTAAGTGTGAGGTAAAAATAGAGAGTTTGTGTGACTTTACTACGGTAAAAGTCCGAGAGTTGTAATTCCTATTTTACACTCATAGTGAAATTCTTCTACCTTGCCCGTGGTTTTTCACCCTAAATTAATTTGGGGTTTTCCACGTAAAAATCTGTGTGTCGTATTTTTTCGTCTTTTCAATTATTGCCGTGTTTTCGCTCTATCGAGAAGGGTCCAATTTACAACATGTGGTATCAGAGCCTCGGTTCATATCCGGGGTCTCAGTGATATCTGTGGGGGTCATACTGAAATTATTTTTCAGTGACGGTGTTACGTGATAGAAGCAATGACGGCGAAATTCGAGATCGAGAAATTCAACGGGAGTAATTTCTCGTTGTGGCAGCTGAAGATCAAAGCCATCTTGCGGAAAGATGGGTGTCTCGCGGCGATCGGCGACAGGCCGGTGGAAATCACAGATGATACGAAGTGGAACGAAATGGACGACAACGCTATCGCAAATATTCACCTGGCGTTAGGTGATGGCGTGTTGTCAAGCGTTGAGGAGAAGAGGACAGCTAAGGAGATATGGGATCATCTCAACAAGCTGTATGAGGCAAAGTCCCTACACAACAAAATTTTCCTTAAACGAAAATTGTACACACTGAGGATGGCGGAATCTACCCCGGTAACTGAGCACCTCAATGTTCTAAATACTCTATTTTCTCAATTGACGTCATTGAGTCATAAAATAGAAGTGGTTGAACGTGCTGAAATTCTGCTGCAAAGTCTGCCCGATTCGTACGACCAGCTTGTCATCACTTAACAAATAATGTCCTCACGGATTATTTGGTCTTCGACGAGATTGCAGCCGCTATTCTGGAAGAAGAGAGTCGGCGCAAAAACAGAGAAGACAGGGAGGCAAGTTCGCAACAAGCAGGTGCCTTGTTGGTGACAAGAGGGAGAACGACGGAGCGCGGTGCAAGTGGGAGTAAGAAACAGGGGAGATCCAAGTCAAAGACCAAGGGCAGTTGTTGGCACTGTGGCAAGAAAGGTCACTTGAAGAAGGACTGTTGGAATCTTAGGAATCAAACCAGAAGAGTTCTAATCCTCAGGCGAACGTTGCTAGCACTTCAGACGATGGTGATGTACTATGCTGTGAAGCAGCAACAACTATTCGAGGTATGCGTGGCTTCGATGATGTATGGCTTATTGATTCAGGAGCCAGTTTTCATATGACTCCCCGGAGGGAGTGGTTTCATGAGTATACACCGATCGCTGGAGGATCTGTGTATAGCTGTAAAAATGAACCCTTGAAAGTTGTTGCCATCGGTACGATCAAGCTGGAGATGCATGACGGGATTGTTCGGACCATTCGAGATGTCCGACACGTGGAGGGATTATGCAAGAATTTGTTGTCTCATGGACAACTGGATGATCTTGGTTGTGAGATTGGTTCGCGAAACAAGTTCATGAAAGTTAAAAGGGGTGCGCTTGTACTGATGAAGGCGGACAAGATTGCCAGAAACTTATACAAGGTACAGGGGAGGGCTCTGCAAGTGGGAGAAGCGTCAGTGGCTTCATCCGAGTCGATTGAGAAATCATCAATGATTTGGCATCAGCGGCTCGGGCATATGTCGGAACAAGGCATGAAGGTTCTTGCAGAGAAGAAACTACTTCCGGGCCTCACAAATGTATCTTTAGCTTTTTGTGAGCATTGTGTTGTTGGCAAGTAACATCGTATAAAGTTTCTTAGTTCAGATTCTAGAAGTAAAGTCATTCTAGAATTGATTCACTCTGACGTGTGGCAAGCACCAGTACTATCCCTGGGAGGTGCAAAGTATTTTGTGTCTTTTATAGATGATTATTCCAGGAGATGTTGGGTGTACATGATCAAGAGTAAGGCCAAGTTGTTCTCGATGTTCAAGACGTACAAAGCGCTGGTGGAACTTGAATCTGGGAAAAAGATCAAGTGTCTGAGATCTGACAATGGAGGGGAATATACTGGCAAGGAGTTTGACGACTTCTGTAAAGATGCTGGGATTAAGAGGCAGTTTACTACGGCATACACTCCGCAGAAGAATGGGGTGGCAGAGCGGATGAACATGACCTTGTTGGATAAAACAAGAGTCATGATGCAGGCTGCAGGCTTAGAAAAGTCGTTCTGGGCAGAAGCAATCAATACCGCCTGTTATGTGGTGAACCGATCTCCGTCAACAGCACTGGGGCTGAAAACACCGATGGAGGTGTGGACAGGTAAACCAGTTGATTATTCTAATCTCCATGTATTTGGGAGTCCCGCTTATGTTATGTTTAATACTCAAGAGAAAACAAAGCTGGACCCAAAATCCAAGAAGTGTTTGTTCTTAGGGTATGCTAAATGAGTGAAGGGGTATCGCTTGTGGGACCCCACTGCCCACAAAATTGTTGTAAGCAGGGATGTTATCTTCACGGAAGATAAGAAAGGAAATGATAGCAGCACAGGGGAAGATCCAGGAACTACGACAGTAGTAGTCGAGAAGGATGCCGAGCAGAAGGGTCCTGCTGAACCAGAGCATGAACCTGAGGAGACAACGGAGTCTGGAGTTTCGGGGATACGTCGATCGACACGTGTCAGGAGACCACCAGGCTGGCACTCAGACTATTCTATGGAGAACAATGTTGCATACTGTCTTTTAACTGAGGACGGGGAGCCATCAACTCTCCAGGAAGCAATGAACAGTTCAGATGCAGCTCAGTGGATGGCAGCAATGCAGGAGGAAATCGAAGCACTCCATAAGAATAAGACATGGGAACTTGTGTCTCTACCACAAGGGAGGAAACCCATTGGCAACAAATGGGTGTACAAAATCAAACGTAACAGTGATGACCAAGTGGAGAGGTATCGTGCACGATTGGTGGTGAAAGGATATGCTCAGAAGGAAGGGATTGATTTCAACGAAATATTTTCTCCGGTGGTCCGAATGACAACTATGCGGGTGGTTCTGGCGATGTGTGCTACATTTGATTTACATCTTGAACAGTTAGATGTAAAGACGGCTTTTCTTCATGGTGATCTTGAAGAAGAGATTTATATGCTCCAACCAGAAGGATTTATTGAAGAAGGAAAAAAGAACTTGGTTTGCAGGTTGACCAAATCTTTGTACGGTCTCAAACAGGCGCCGAGGTGTTGGTACAAAAGATTTGATTCATTCATAATGAGCCTTGGATACAACAGACTGAATGCAGATCCTTGTGCATATTTTAAGAGATCTGGTGATGACTTTGTTATTTTACTGTTGTATGTTGATGACATGTTGGTTTCAGGCCCCAACAAAGCTCGTATTGAAGAACTGAAGGCTGAACTGGCTAGGGAATTTGAAATGAAGGACTTAGGACCAGCAAACAAGATTCTAGGGATGCAAATCCACCGAGACAGAAATTGCAGGAAGATTTGGCTTTCTCAGAGGAACTATCTGTTGAAGATTTTGCGGCGGTTCAGTATGAAGACTTGTAAGCCAATCTCTACCCCTCTTCCTGTTAATTTCAAGTTATCCTCAAGTATGTGTCCTAGCAGTGAAGAAGAGAGGAGGGAGATGTCTCGAGTACCGTATGCATCAGCAGTGGGAAGCTTAATGTTTGCTATGATCTGTACTAGACCAGACATTGCACATGCAGTGGGAGTGGTTAGTCGATACATGGCGAATCCGGGAAGAGAACATTGGAGTACAGTAAGGAGAGTTCTGAGATACATTCAAGGAACCTCAGATGTTGCATTATGTTATGGAGGATCGGGTTTTACAGTCAAATGCTATGTTGATTCTGACTATGCAGGTGATCTTGACAAAAGCAAGTCCACGACAGGATATGTGTTTACTCTTGCTGGAGGTGTAGTGAGTTGAGTTTCGAAGTTACAGTCAGTTGTTGCGACATCAACAACGGAGGCTGAATACGTGGCAGCTACGCATGCCAGTAAAGAGGCAATTTTGTTGAAAATGGTTCTGGAGGAACTCGGGCACAAACTAGAGAGTATTTCTCTATTCTGTGACAGTCAGAGTGCGTTGCATCTTGCAAGGAATCCAGCGTTTCATTCAAAGACAAAGCATATTCGGGTACAGTATCACTTTGTTCGTGAGAAAGTCGAGGAGGGTACTGTGGATGTGCAGAAGATTCACACAAAAGATAACATAGCAGATTTTTTGACGAAGAGTGTTAATGCTGACAAGTTTGTTCAGTGTCGGTCCTCGTGTGGTCTGGTGAAAACGTAGGCAACATGAAGGGCGAGGTAGAAAGAATGGTGTGAAGATCTGATTAGTCCCTAATCAAATCTTCAAGTGGGAGATTGCTGGGGCGGTACTAGTTTAATCCATAATACAACATTATGGAGCAGTGCATTATTTTAGATAATGGGGCGGTATTATTAGTGCAGCATTATGGATCAGTGCATTCTTTTAAATGGTGCAGCATTAACACCTTAATGCTGGCGGCATTATTTAATCTTGGTGCAGCATTGCTTCCCTTCTATAAATATGCAGCCTTCGGTTTGTTTCAAATCATCCCATTCAACAAATACTAATCTCTCTTATATATATATACAATTAGTAATATAAAGAGTGGTTTAAAGTGTTGTAAGTGTGAGGTAAAAATAGAGAGTTTGTGTGACTTTACTACGGTAAAAGTCCGAGAGTTGTAATTCCTATTTTACACTCATAGTGAAATTCTTCTACCTTGCCCGTGGTTTTTCACCCTAAATTAATTTGGGGTTTTTTACGTAAAAATCTGTGTGTCGTATTTTTTCGTCTTTTCAATTATTGCCGTGTTTTCGCTCTATCGAGAAGGGTCCAATTTACAACATTTGTGACTAAGTAACGGAAGTAACACAGAAACAAGGCGTATAAGCAGGACATTGCCAGTGACTTAAGCTTAAGCATAGAGGAAATACTTTAGTTATCAGATTCCTGAAGCAAAAAATTTAAAAAAACACAGGATGCAATTAAGATGTATTTAACCATTACCATCCACAGTTTGTGCATCGATAGCAATGAAGTCCACTTTTCCGATTGTGACTTTAAAGTTCCTTGCGCCAAATTCTGTTTCATAACGTTTTATAATCTGTATTTTGAGAAAGAAACATGAAAACATATCAAGGAGACTAACTGCAAGCAAAAAAATAAAAAAGTAGTATCTTGGTTGCTCATTTTTTTGGCATGTCAGTGAAGCAGAACTAGGCCTTATGTAAGGGCATTACACATAGTTCACTGAAATAGACTTATGCGTTGCTACTATCAGATGTGAAGGGACATACAGACAAGCTGGTAAGATATGTTGGTATGGACATACATACATGTATGTTTGAAAAGGTGTAATATGACATACCTCTGGGCTTCTGGAGTTATAAGCTACATAGCCAATATCATGGTTCCCAGAGAGGTTGTATACATTGATATTTGAAGCTTGATGAGGCGGACGTGGATTAAAAATATGCCTGAAACGGCTTAGAGATTCTTGCCATCTGCCACAAAGTAATAAGAAACTGTCTATCCTGAACTTTACCCTAAGGCAACTCACTAATAGAATGTATAGATATTGTACTCACTCTTCATCTGAGAGTTGGTCACCTCCATCAAAATAATCACCAAGAAATAAAATAGCATCTGGCTGAAAAGGCAGGATAGAGGACTGAAATGCTCTACGCATATACAAATCCGAATAGAACTGAGCAATCTCCAGAAGAAGTGATTTTGGAGCAAGTGGAAGGGATGTTCTATCCATAAGCTGTTACCAACAAGAAACACGTACAAGTTAATAACCAGTAAACTACAACCGCGGAGTTGAAGGTATTATGTACGACCAAAAAGTAATAAGTTAGATTAGCTTCATTCATATTTTTTTCTCATAGAGTTGTTACCTGAGGGTCAGTAATAACAACAATTTTCACGTAATTCCCTGAATTATCGACTCCATTCATCTGACATTTTCAGAAACTTAGTCAGTGTGAATGTAACAAAATGTGCACATAACAAACACGAATAGAATCTTGGACATTCTTATCTGCATGCATTGACATGTCGAGAACAAATTAATAACAATGATCAGCAAATATACGAACAAATTATTAGTGTGTGCATTGTTACCAGAGAAGAAGAATGGGAGGAGCGTTGGAGATGCGGCCAATCACAGGTCCAAAGTGAAGGCACAAAATACGCGAACCACTCTCCGTATAATAAACTCAGAGACCATACTATGCTCAAAAACACAGTCGATCTCTTCATCTTTTGTCTTTTTCCTTAACACAAGGTATCAAAGGACAATGCATTAGCAAAGCTGCCAATGCATGGAAATTCATGTCCCCCAAATAAACACGAGAACTGCATGCAATTATGGAATTCACGAGGAGGAGAGAGTGAATGGAAGAGAGTCACGGCAAATATGCGTATATCTTATTTATGGCTGCGAGAGCTTTCTTACAAATCTTCCTCTATAAATAGCAAACTACCATGAGGTCCTCAATCATTTTGAGTGTGTATAACAATATCGATATATATAGTGTTGGTTGTATTGTCAGTTTGAGAGTAAAAATAGAGATTTGAGTGTATTTACTTACGTAAAAATCTGAAAGTATTGTAACTCCTATATTTTATGGGGCGGCAATATAGCTAAAGCAAGAATCTCTCCCACCATTTTCCACTTCAAGGTTTGTAGGAATGTTATTTTTTCTGCTCAATATCCAATGACTGAGACCGAAATTGGAGCACAGTAATTCCTATCTTTTCTAAGATACATAACTCTTTTGTTTAGTACACAAATTGTAGTATATATTCCATTTTTGTCAGCTTGTGACTCACAAATTCATGCATAAACATATCCAAAATTATTAAAGAGCCAATCTTTTAATTTTTTTTATTTCTAGGGCAAAAAGAGCCTGATTTAATGAATTGTATTTCATTTTGTTGTTGTAAGATTGATCAAACGAGCGATCTTGCTAATATTTTCTTCAGGTTTATATTTTGGATAGTCAAATTAAATTCACATTTACGAATTCTTTAAAAGGCAAAAAATAACGGATCCGATATAGTGTACTAGTTTTTTTTTTTATGACAACCCTCAGCCGCTTCCCTTCGGATGTGCACCGGGTAAACCCTCGGGTCGACGAAATAGCCTGCAAACCTCGCCAATCAAATGAGACTAACCATGTGTGACAGGTTCAGACCTAAAAAGCATAGAATCAATTCGCCTTCAATGAGATTCAAACTTGAGACCAAGGAGTGAGATTCAAACTTGAGACCAAGGAGAGGAGACCTCTCCTCTTTAACCAACTAGGCCACCCAAAGAGGTGGATATGTAGTGCACTAGTTGAATACATCAAAATAAACTAGTTGGCTGCTACAATTAACAATGTGTTAACTAAACACGCCTTACAAGATTCACTTATATATTTTGTATAACTCGTTACTTATGAGGGGTAGATTAGAAGCATTAAAGACGTTGCTTTGACAACAAGAATTTTTGCTCTAGCAATGTTGTCGGCCTCTTTCACGTTTGTATCGTTTATATTTAATTTCCATCTCCAATTATTAGTCGTGTTTACGTTGTGTTTCGGGTCTATTTTATAACAAGTGGTATCATAGCATTGATTCACATGCCGCGTCTAGTTGATTATTTTGTGCGTGTTCATGCTGAAATTATTTTCAATAAACAGCGGTTCGTGATAGAAGCAATGACGACAAAACTTTGGATCGATAAAAGTTAATAGGAGCAATTTCTCAACCTGGAAGCTGAAAATAGAAGTCATCATTTGAAAAGATGTTAGCCAGTAGCCAGCAGTTCGCCAACAAATTCCCCTGTTTAAATATCACTTTGCAACTCGAAGCTATGGCCCGAAATCTTAGAACTTTTTGTGGAAATATGTATAAGATACGATCCCGACAAGAGCGAATCTAATACAAAGAACTCTCGATCTTGTCAATGGTTTAAATCTGAAGGACTTCTCATACTCATTTGCATCACGAGCAAGGAAAACTTGTTTTGCATTGATGAAGCAATTACATTGATCAGCGTCTTTAACTACGGGACACACGTGGTCTGAATCTTCAACTATGCTTTTGCAGAAGTCAGAACAACTTGTAGCACAAGCATAATTTGAATACCATTCTGTAACACAAGATTCCATATAGATGCTAGGCATTTGAGAACTTTAATATAATCTTATCCAATTGCCGCGGCATTAAACATCTACCTAAAGGTGCACATTAGTAGAAAAAAAACTGGTTATTCAGACAATACTATGAATCAAGAAACTTGTTATGTAATAAAGTTTGAAATGATAAAAGGAAGAAGAAAGACTACACGAGATCATATCTGTAACTTTGTGACATTGCACCACCCAATGTGCACTCCTTCTCAAACTGTAAGACAATGTATCATCTATGGTGCAATTCTACATAGGCCCTTGCCTCTTTTCGAAATGTTTCAGCAAAAATTACAACATATGCTTTCCAATACTTCAATATTGAAGTAATGATCTGGGGTTCCTCCTCTACATTCATAATTGTCAGCGCTGCTAAATTATTTGTCAATCCAATCTTTGAATACCAACAATACATACAGAGGAACGTTAATAGCAGCAATGATGGTAAGAGCTCGTAAAGCCCGTATGACTCTCCAGATAATGATTTTGGCTTTTGATTTGTTAGTTCTCGCTGTTAGTTTTACCACATCACCCGACCCCAGGTGTATGCTTATGTCTGGATTTAAGGCATCTGTATCTATTCCTGTCTGTTTTCTAGCATTTGATCGAATCACAGCATTGCCCCTGCAAACAAAAACAAAAAATTAAAACTCTTATGAAGAAAAATGATCTAATGCTAAATAAGAATCTCCACATATGAGAAATGATCTACTACCTCTCCACAGAGTTTCTTTCGTTTAAGGTGGTTTTGGCAGGCTTTGAATCTTTCTTGATAAGGTGCATTGATCCTTCAGAGTCCCAAATCTCTTCGTATTCACAATTCTCATCATCATTTTTTTCTTTAGTGCTTATGCTAAAGCTGCTGAAGTCAAACAGGCTTCTGAAATAACCCGTTAGATCACCAAGCTTTCGCAAAATGAGTACTTCATTTGCAGGCCAAAGGAGTATAATCACAAGTGTCATTGCAAACAGAGATAAATACCTGACAATCCCACCAAATTATGTTTCAGAAAGTAATTTTTTAGAAGAAACACCAACAATCTAAAAGAAAGAGGGCTTTGGTATGTACCATATATAAATATGTGTTTGCATCGGCAGAAAGCACAGATGAGTTAAGAGGGCTTCCTCTGGAGTGACTGTGGAGTTACTGGCAGATAATAGCATAAAGGAAGGATATAAATTTCCCTGCTGCCAGCTTACTGTTCCCACAGTATGCTGCATGATTCCACAAATCAATTCAAACACAATCATCAAGACTACGGTGCCAAGGAACAAAAAACGAGTCTCACCTCCGTAACTGAACCATGCTCAGATGAGTGGTTAACTGAACACTGATCATGATCGTGACCAGAGAGTACTAACGTCTGAAAAAACAAAGATTAGTTTTAGATTTTTCCGTAACTTTTTTGGCATTTATTGATGAAGATAGACATACTTACCGGTTTGATCAAGTTCAATAGCACCCTTGTCGAGGTTTCAGTGATATAATTCTGATACCTAGACCAAATGATAAACCGAAAACATTGAGCAAATAGTATATCCGAGGTAGAATGACACAATCAGATTAAGGACAGAAGCAACAGGAGGAAAAATAGCTTACACTATGCCTTGATCATGATTGGTGCGGTGAATTCTCTGGCATCAGGAGAAATGATATATGAACATGTTACATACACTATATTGCCGGAACTAATTAAGATGACGCCTCTGAAACTGAACAGTATGGACCCACAAAAGAATCTTTGGGCAGTTACCTGATCAATGACTGGTGAACTACGATGAGGTCCACAAGAAGTCCCATCCGGCCGATATAAAGGGATGTGAGTCAATAAGACCCTTGGAGTAGAACCATTATCTATGTACATTCATCAAATAAAGGTACGTATCATCTTCAATTAAGCAGGTATCATCCTCTCGGAAAAAATGTAGTGGTTTTTATGACTTGAGTAAATTGTCATATACCTTTAGTCACATTTTTGACAAAGTTCCAAGTTGTTGATGTGAGGGTACCTTGTGGAAGACCTGCCAATAGAACATATTTTCATTATAATCCAGTTCTGGCCTTCTGGGAAACACAAAGTTTAAGAAACCAGCCATTAGAGCAATATTTTTGCACTTGGTCACTTAAGGTGCAAAAGGTGGTAGTTGCAGGTTTTACAGTCTTAAAGGTTTTATATTCAATTTCAAAGACGAGTTCCTTATGGTCATATGACCTGAAAGCATCATATTCGATTTCAAAGACGAGTTCATTATGGTCATATAACCTGAAAGTATTATTTGAAAAAGATGTAAAAGTGACAGCTCCCCAAAGACACAAGTTTGTAAGTTTTCCAGAATGTCAGTAATCAAGTTTCAACGAAATTCCCATATATCATACAACAGTGCATGTATTAATTACTACCATCCACAGTTTGTGCATCAACTGCGATGAAGTCGACTTTTCCCAATGTAACCTTAAAGTTCCTTGGGCCAAATTCACTGTCATACCGTCTGACAATCTGCATAACATTTCATGAAATTAAAAAAAATATAACTTCGAAGACCAACCACTAGTGCAAATACAGCTAGCGAAGGTCATTTTTAACAAGGAAATGTCATAAAGGAAAAATTGAATACAGCAATTAAAACGCATATAGACCACAGAGGCAAATGACTTGGTGTAAATGAATACTATGGAAATACATAGTATATCAGATTGTAGCTACTTGAGAGAACAAAGCTTTCTTATCATGACCCATCAATTATTTGGGGTCACATTTAGTAGTTTCAAGCAAAACTGTACCAAATTGACTGGCATCTTAATTAAAGGCTTAATAAAGGTTTACAGAAGTAGACTTATGCATATAATGGTGAGTGCAGTATCACATACCTCCGGCCTTCGGGAGTTAAATGATGTATAACCGATATCATGGTTTCCAGAAAGATAGAATACTTTATTTGAAGTTTGCTGGAGTATATTCAAGCTAAAAATATGCCTCAGACGGCCCAGAGACTCCTGCCACCTATTAGTAAAGTTAATAAGAAACAGGTTGACAGGGGTTGCAGAATCTTAAATAATATAAACTTTATCGATATCAAGAATAGAAAAGAACTAACCCAGAGTTAACAAGAGAAAGGAACCAAAAGAACTAACCCAATATCCCAAAGAGAAAGGAACAAATCCAAAAGATTGAACTTATGAACAACCATTTGCCAAAATTATAGAAAATTAGTCAACTATATATAAGTTAACCCAGTGCTTATTACTTTATTTGGAAATCTAAAATGATAAATCTTATCTGATCTCCTAAAGACTGAAACTTATCTAGTTCTATAGAGATTAGGACTATTTTCACTTCCTTAAGTCTTTTCTTTTAAGTCCTTACCGTAAGGTTTTGAAGACACATTGTTGAACATAGATTCCTTTAAACTTTTCGTGTTTACTTTGTCAGATTAAGGCGTCTTCTAGATCCTAAACTATTGTTGTTGATTTAGAAAATCTACACAGACACGATCAAGAATTTAGATGAATAATAACTAATAAAGGGTTCATCGCCATTTATTTGCGTAACTTAAAGAACCAGTACCTAATAGCATATAGAGAAAAGAGGCTTCAGAACATTCATTTGCACCATTAGTGTTACCATATGTAAGTAGAAACCAAACAATGAGGGACCTTATTTCGACTTGGAAAAAAAAAAGGAGAGAGAGAGAGATAGAGAGAAAGCGAGAAACAGAAGGCTAAACTTGATTTTCAGATTCATCCTTATATATACTTAACAAACTATACTTAAAAAACTCAAACCTAAAGTGAGGTTGACCAGAAAAATACGACTATTCCCAAAACCACGCAAATCCAAGAACAACCAGAAAATGAATAGCCAGCTATAAGGCTCTAGCTGAAATTATTGCTTTTAGAGAGAAATAAGTGAACTTTCACACGTTTTTTAGAAGAATTGGAGTCCAGAGCTTTTAGCTATCAAAAGTTTCTGAATCTCTAAAGCAAGTAGATTAAGGGATTTAAGAGTTTGCACTCACTCTTCATCTGACAATTGGTCACCTCCATCAAAATAATCGCCCAGAAATAAGACGACGTCTGGATCAAAAGGTAGTACAGATGAGAGAAATGCTCGGCGCATATACAAGTCTGTATAGAACTGTGCCATCTCGAGAGCAAGTGACTTTGGAGCAAGAGATAGTGAGGTTCTATCCATAAGCTGTTTCGCACATTAGAAAGAAAAAAAAAAAGGTCGGATATCAATCAATTGAAGGTATTATGGTGTAAACACAAAGACAACTGAATTTTGCTTTGTTAAGAAAGTTACCTGAGGATCAGTTACAACAGCAATTTTCACATAATTACTAGGAAAACTGCTTGCATTTGGCTGAAAAGTTCAGAAGTAAGACTGTGAGAATCAACTGTTTTGCCTATAATCATGAAAGATGTACATATGCCACAAATCTCTAAAATAATCCGGATTCAACTGCATTGACTGGGCTGTACTGATTCTTTGATAAGCAATCAAAATATACGAGCAATCAAACAAATCAAAGTCCTCTAATCGGGATTTATGTGTGAATCAACAAAAAACGTTCAATTCGAAATTCTAACTCTACAACTATGTTCCAGTGAGACAGCTTTATACTGCCCAAAACCCGCCTCGGTGGCATTATTATGATCTAAACCAAAGATACCAATGCCTACATTGACAATCACATCCGTGCTGTATAACCAAGAAATAGTTTCTATGCACAACTCATCTTCATTAGTCATTAGTACTCAATCAGCAGTACATACATACCCACTTATGTATCTGTCCGTTTAAAAAGGTCCAATATATAAACTAATAAAATACAAATGCAGGATTATCAGCAAACACCTCCAGACAAGTTGTAGAGAAGAGGGATGGATAGCTAAAATAAAAGATAGCAAGATTTTAAGGGAAATTAAAAGGGTTGGTTAATCACTTGAAAATAAGATGCAAAGATCCAGTCTTTTCTTTATCCTTAACTTAACCACCACAACACCCAATAAGGAAAATAAATAAATAAAGGTCCAATCTTTATCACAAAAGAAGCTCAAATGCAAATCTTTAAATGGCGTAATAACTAACATATGCAAAATCCAAGAATTTATCAGTGTGTCTGTTTGATTACCGAAGAAGAAGAAGAAGAGGGGCGTTGAAGATGCGGCCAATTACAAGTCCAAAGTGAAGGCACCAAATAGGCAAACCACTCTCCGTACAATAAACTTAGAGCCCATATTATGCTCAATAACACAGTTACTTTCCACATCTTTTGCTTTTTCTTTTTTGTTGTTGAATGGTGCTAACTGCAAAGAGATCAGCTTCTCCAGTTTCTTGTTTCTTGCATCACATTTATTTCATTGCCATCTTCAATGAATCTAATAATAACTCGGGAGCTTCCAGTCAAAACCATTTTATTTATTTCAAGAGTCAAACCACTTACTTATAACTGAAAACCGTAACTGGGCCGGATTTCATTGGGCTAACCCGTTACTAAAGCCCGGACGGGGTTTCCAAGAAAATGGGCCGGCTGAAATACTCACATCCACTGAAACCGTAGTTGTTGTAATCGTGTTGTACCATATCTTCTTCATCATGGTACATAAACATAACATAACTACGTGTATCCATCTATCCATATAACAACCGCATTTTATCAGACAAGAAGAAGGGAAGCCCTACAAGCTTATGTGTTAGGGAAGCGTTAACTTGTTGGGTCAATGGGAAAGATTGCGTTTTAATTCAAAATTTTAATATGGCTGTTATGTGACTCATACGACTACGAGTACGTGTTTTGGGAGAAAGTTATAATTCAAAAAAATTTAAGAAGACGTCGTTTCATTTAATCGCATTTTCCTTTATTTTCACTTTCGTTATTAGACTTAAGTTTCTTTAATTTGTCATTCGTTTAGTCTATTTTGTCTTGTAGCAAATGAGGCCAATATGATGGGTATATATTACTGTTCACAGATTCTTAGTGACATATTTATGAATAAAAATATTATTGAAGTCTCTCTCATGAATTCTCCTCTAAGAAATTACTTATTCTTCTTCCAAACTATGTCAATGTGATACATTCTTACGACATATGATGTTTAACGACGAGCTTCCAGCGCCCTTCATAAGAGGCTTAACAGCCAACTAGAGCCAAATTTTAAGTTGCTTGAACTTATTTTAATTGTGTTTAGCGAGTTTCAGATGAAGACTAATATTTGACAAATTGGATTTGCTTCTGTATCATATAAGAAGTACATAACGTAAGCAAATATAAATAGAACTTATACACGAGCTATGCTAAGCTATCGTCCTATACAGAATTCTAGAATGGCTTTGTCCAGAATACCTGCTGACTAGACTTTTAAATGTGAACTGGTGAGTTGGACCTTTAATAAATAGCAGTTAGCGTCGAATATTATGGCCATGTCGAATATTGTGTGATGTCGAGGGTTCCTGGTATGTCGAACAATGCACGTCGAACAAGGTATGTCGAGCGTTAATGGTCGACATTAATGTGTGAACAGTGTTGTACAATTAATGAATCTGCCTCGGTTTACTGACGGGGGGTATTTATATATCAAAAAAAACTGGAACTACCTCTGCATTTCCCCGATTTGTCAAACATGTCGAATATTCAACTCAGCATGCTTAGAGTGAAACGGTCATTTGTTGGGCTGGCCCAGCACATTGGGGTTGTTGTGTTGTGCCGTTGAGTTAGTCCATATCATATGTATTTGGGAAATATGTAAATATTGAAGATAATATTGTCAAATCAAGTCAAAATTGTAATTATTCAATAATTGTTTCTCAAAAGATTGAAGAATTAATAATTTAAGTTGTTATTATCTTTTTGAATAAATAATGTAAATATTATGGCATGCGTGTATATCTATATATACAACTTTATATGGACTATATCCGTGTGTATCTGTATTTACATGACATAATATTAAGTTAAGAACTTATAATTTGAAAAAAAGGAAAAATGTAAAATTTATTTTCATTTATTTAAAGAAAAAACAATAAAAATGTTTTAACAAGACCCTTTGTAAGAAAGTCAAGTAACGAAACGTGATTGGTGAATGGCTGGGAGCCAGTGACTGTCATTTTTCTAGTTTTATTTTCTGATAAATAGAGACTATATATATCATTATTCGTTTTCAAATACTTCTTGTTTCATTAGAGGTGTTTTATAGAGGAGAAAGTCAATGAGTGTCAGATACTGTCTAGTGGAGTACTGCTGCTTCCTTTAGCAATTTTGCTTGCAATTGATCGACAAAATTATATTGTTGTAGAAAACCTGAAAATCAGCAAATGGTATAACAAATTAAATAGAATTTGCAGTCAATGATGATTGTTGAGGATTATTTCATCCTTACTAGGTGGTATTAACAAATCAATAAAATCACGCCTACTTTCTCGTTTCGTAATCCAATCCAACTGCAAATCAACTACTCCATGTCACTGTCATATGGTCGCATGGATAATATAACTACTCAAATTAAGTTAAGCATGTCAGAAGTCGTTCATGATTATAGGTTATTTGTTTCTCTCAGCAATTTGTGTATAATTCTTTCTCACGTAGCAAGTGCAAAAAACGACATGGCAGAGTATCACATTATCCCGTAACTTGAATCCCAACAAAAGAAAAGCATTGGAGGATCCGTTTCAAATAATGTGATGGTGGAATTTAAGCTCATCGTCCCCATTTGTTTGCTCAACTATAAAACTCTTATAAAAATATAAACATAAATAAGTAAAATGGTATCATTAAACAAATACAAGAACGAATCAGGTAATTCTATTCCTCCTAGCGCATTTTCTTCAACACGGCACTACTGTTTCTTATACACTGTCAAAATTACAAAAAGTTATTACGTAGAGTTGATGTATTAATAACGTGGTACAACGAAGAGTTGTGATAAAAATATACTTACCTAATTTATGAAAAATAAGGCACTCATAACAATTGTTCACCGTATATTGGTAGAAATAACTGATAGTTGTCTTTTATCGTGCAATGGTCGCTACTATTAATCTCTCCAAAACTACTCTACACTTGCAAGTTGTACAACAACAACAAACAACAACCAAGCCTGTAATCCCAATAAATTGGGGGAGGCTATATGAACAATCAATGAATCACGTTGAGTCGTGAAATGAATCTTCTGCCTGTATACGTTTTGGTTGACGAGCATGTCTTTATTTAAACATTTTAGCTTCATGTCTTTCCGTATGACCTCCATCCACGTTTTTTTCGGTCTTCCACGAGCTCTAGCCATTTGTCCCAAGTCGAGACCTTTAACTCGTCGTACCGGTGCATTTATTGGTCTGCGTTTAACATGCCCAAGCCATCTTAAACGATTTTCTCGCATTTTCTCGTCGATAAAGAAAAGTGCCAATAAATGAACATTGTAGGAGTACTTATTGTTTAGATTAACGCATTTCAAAATATTATATTGATTAAAATGATCACATAGGGCAAAGTGTAACCCTCTCGGTTTTAGGAGAAATCATTAGGAGCATTTGTTGCACGATGAGATGGTAGATCTAACTGTTTATTTCGACCAATACACAGTGGAGATAAAGTTACGGTTGATTATTTCCTATAATTTAGCATAGAATTTTAATCTCAAGCAAACACATCATCAATACAACAAATACACATAATAATTTCCCGATTCTAACCCCAAGCATCTTGGTTTTTCTAAACACATCCTTACTTATTTCTAGAACGCATTCCTTGTGATTTTTTTTTTATGAATTCTTTGCTCTAGGAGAACACGAGTGACTTCCACCTATTGAGTATCATAAATTCTCAAAAGATGCTTTACAATTTATTTAGCATCAAGTATGAAAATAAATACGAGTACATTAAATGATGAATACGAAATAGTAAATTGTAACACATTTATTATGGACCTATATAATCACTTAATCAGTATATTATTCCTCCTCCAAACATGATTTTTGTAGTGACAAATTAGAGCAGATAGCAAAAAACCACCTTGTGTTCTATGAAAGTAGCAAAAAACCTCATTGTGAAAATAAAAGGGGCAGAAAACCCCCTTGTGTTTCCTAAATCATGGCACACTGCCCCCTTCTACAGAATTTAACTTTTACAAAATTAAAAATTGACCCCCAAAGTTTTAGTGTCATTCTTTTTCGAAACCCAAACTATGGAAATAGTCCATTACGACCATATCAGGCCCAGCATGCTTCCGTACAGAACTTAATAAAACATAACCATTAAAGGTACCTCGTTTTGACCGTACTACCGTCGGGTATTCCGCCAGGTTTTACAAAGACTCCTTGCCTTCAACCACTCGATCGCAACCGATGGTTCTGCAACGGCTCCTTCAACGATACTCAGCACAACCCTGGTTCGTTTCCTACTCCGGGTGTAAGAAGTAACTTAAATGGAATGTTTCAAAGCTTTAATATCAACATACTCAGGCGAAAGCAAATCAATATTTATTTATGTGGAGACTTATTTATTACAACACACTCATAACCCCTTTTGAGAGGAGTTACTTGTTTATGAGTCTACTCATAGTAGCTACGTCTCTCTCGTACATACACTCACACTATTACAATCAAACTGAAATTTAAACACTCAGAAATTAAAATTCTCAAACTTATTACAATCTTATTTTGTTTATGTAAGAAAGTAGTGGAGAAAACTTGATTCCCTCTGTTTTCTTCAGCTCGTTTATATAGATGAAGTCTCCGGATTTGAAATGTGGACTTCACTACATTTTAGAAGTGGAATAGTCATGGTTTGCGTATTCCACTTATCCTTGGGGTCCGCCATTATTCTGCTGATAAGGTGGTCTTTTAATCCTATGGTTACTTTTGTAACCACTTGGTCTCGTGGTCCCTCCATTATAAGTCTGCTAGTGGAGGTTTTGTCTTGGTTGTTCACCCGTCTCGATCGTTCACATGGGTGGACCCGGCTGCTCACATGGTTCATTTTCCTCTGTCAGCAAAAGTCGTCCTTTTGCCTGCCCGCGGCATCTTTCCCTTTTGTGAGGGTCCCTCCTTGTTGCATTCCCATTTGTCCCATTTCATTGGGAATCCTTTGCCGAAGAGGGGTTCTTTCTGCTCTGGACACTTGGAGCAAATCCGTTCCTTCCATCGTCCGGCATGTATCATATTACAGAACTTCCGGCTCGTCTCTGCTGTTGCTGGCATCTCGTTTTTCCACAATATTTGCCGTCTCTTTTCGAATGCGGTTTCTGCAAATCCTGTGGTATTGCTAGTCATGCTGTTGAGCATGAATGATCCGTTCTCGGTATTGTGCAATATCTTGAACGAATATTTGACTTTGTCCATCTCGGTGAGACAGACCCACAATCCCCATGCCCTCCTAGTTGAAATTTCATCTTCGGTGATTGGGGAAACCAGACAAAGTTCCTCGGGTGGTGGCTTGATGAATTCCATAGCTTTCGTATTTGGTCTTTGTATCTTTATGAAGTGAAAGCTCTGATGGAATCCCTTTTCTGCGATCTCTGGAGCCGCTGAAATAAATTTTAGCTCCAAAGTATCTCCTCTCTCTAGTGTAGGATTCATCTTCCATGTTTCGTACACTTTCTCGTAGATCCATCCTGGTAACTTTGAAATTTCCAGGAAACTTGGTGATGTGGTAAATACTGAGGCCAGACAGCCAAAGTCAAACCACTCTCGAACGCTATCCGGTTTTGATCCTGGCCGTGCCCAGATTCTCGGATACTTTCCGGACCAGTCGACCACAGATTTTCCAGGGATTAATCCCACACTTGTGTGAAGTTTTTCCCAAGCCCTTTGATATTCCATCAAGGGTATTCTTGGCTCGTTTTTAATCTTAGATGATCCCGTATGGGGTCTAAGACTGATCTTGTCTTCTTTCTTAGAAGAAGTATCCTGGGATTCAATAAGAGTATTTCCTTTCGAATCAATCTTGTCTTCTCTTTTAGGAGAAGTATCTTGGGATCCAATCGGGGTTTTCCCTCTTGAATCAACTTGTTTTTCTGATTCTCCAGGTGTTTCCACCCTTGAATCAACCTGTTTATCAGTGTCTTCCTCAAAAGTATCACTGATTGGTCCGATTTTACTCGGATCGTCAAACTCGTACGTATTTGCCTGTATTTCCACTTCAAGTTTTGATGTGGAAGCATCTCGGAAAAGGGGTACCGTGAGGCTATCCCACAAACTTGTACTACCCAATAAAGTCGCCTTCATTGAGCTTTGAACCTTGGTAAGGTCCATTTCCTGCACATGACCGGAAGCCTGAGCATTAATAGCTGGATAGTCGATCGCCTTGCGGAGCTCATCCAGGTTATCCCTGTGGTGTCTCCATCTCGTAAGGATGGTGTTGGCTTCACGTGCCTCCATCCCTTGTCAGAAAACCTGCAAGAACGTTTTCATGAGATTTTATAACAAGAATATCAAAATTGTAGTATTGACATTCAGCTTGCCATCTTAATAGCCTAGCTTTCTCGGGTTTGCTTTCTATTTTATTTTTTAAGAAAGCCTTGACACTAGTATTATCAATTTTAAGTGTGAACTTCTTAGCAAGTAAGAATAAGGGCCATTTTTTAAAAGCCTTTCGAACTGCAAAGAATTCTTTCTCGTTGATGTGCCATCTTGCTACTTCATCTTTTGAGAAGAGACCGCTACAGTATCTGCATGGCACTTCTCCTTTTGGTTCTATCTTGGTTAGCACCGCCGCCCACCAATGATCGCTTGCATCCGTATAAAGCACAAGGTCATCTTCGTCATTAGGGATTGCAAGTTTGGGGAGGTCTTGACAGATAGCCTTGAGCTTCTGTACCGTTTCCTTGTGTTCATCCGTCCATCTGAACTCTGCGTCCTTCTTCAGTAATGGACTAAATGTTTTCCTGTAACTTGCCAGATTGTTAATAAACAATCCAGCAAAATTAACTAACCCCATAAAACTTTGGAGTTGCTTAACTGTTTGAGGTCATCGGGAAAATCACGTACCTTTTCCACCAAATGATTTTGGAGGATAATACCTGATTCGTCAATCTCGACTCCAAGGAATTCGATCTTCCTTGTAAGAATTACCGCCTTCTTTTCTGATAGCACTAATCCTTCTTTGTGGCAGACATCTGAGAAAATCTCCAAATGTTTGATGTGTTCTTTGACATTCTTCGAGGCGATGAGAATATCGTCGACATACACGAACATGAATTTGAAATAATCCTTGAAGAGATTATCCATCTTTCTTTGATATATCTGGGGCGCATTAGCCAATCCCATTGGCATGACATTCCAGATATAGTGCCCTTGTGGTGTGGAAAAAGCTGTAAACTTCTTGCTTTCTTCTTCCATCTTGATTTGATAGAACCCTGACTTGCAGTCGAACTTAGAGAAAACCCTTGCGTTCTGGATGCAGTTGATCAGGTGCTCCCGGTTCGGGATATAGTATCCGTCAAAATCCAAGATTTTATTAATCCCTTGGTAGTTGATTACTAATCTTGGTTTCCCTCTTTTGATCTCTCCATGGTTCCTGACTAGGAATCCAGGACTGCTGTATGGAGATACTCCTGGTGAGATGAGCTTAAGGTTTAGATGTTCCTTAAGAATCTTCTGCATATCCTCCCGATCTTCTTGGTTCATCAAGATGGGCCTGTACATGACAAACTCATTCTCTTTTCCTTTTTGAACTCTTAGGGTTGCCTTGAGTTCATTCTTGTTCCACCATGCAAGAGGATCTTCTTCGTAGTTCCTCCGAATTTTTGCCTTGACATCTTCTATTGAAATCTGCTCTTCATTAGTGATGTCAATGTGAGGACTTGGTTCTAAGCTAGCCTTGAGGATCTCGATTGTTTCATCTCTGATTCTTTTGGTCTTCTGGCCGCCCAGACTCTCAATCCTAAGCTGTAGGATTGCCTTACCGTATTTCCTCCGGTCTTGCATTTTTGGGTGTAGAAGTCTTCCCTCATCACCACGCTTGCTGCGAAATTGAATCGGCAGTCTGCGGTAAAACGCCTGCGTCAATCTTTGCACCAAGATCTTATGATCACAAGTGGTTGTGAGAATAAGACGTCTTGTTTCATTATCATGCGTAAAGCGTTTGAACGTTTGCAGGAAGTTATTGCCGAGTAGATGTCGGCTCCGGTGTCGTGGAAATAAATTGGTGGCGTTTTGACCTTGTACCATGGGGTACCACCTGCTCCACCAATTAATATTTCTGCCTGTTTTATTTCTCGTTTGAAGATGATGATCTTCTTCGAGAAATCCCTTCCGACAATCGCTGGTAAATCTTCTCCGATTTCTCATGGAAAGACTCCCGGTTTTGCTGTGCAAATTCCTGCTCCCGAGTTGATATACGCTGCGAAGTATTCGACTCGATATTCTCCGTATAACATCCCCACTGAGATGTAAATTGAGAATGGACTGGTGGTCATTTGAGACGGTATCTTTTTCCTTCCACCGTAAACTCCATTCCTTCTGGCAATCTTTCCCAAGGCTTGTGATCCTCGAGAAATGCGATACCAAGAACAAGTTGTTTTGGGATCTTCCCTGCTCGTCCATTGATGACAAAATCAAATCCGCTGAGCTTAAGATTTCCCTGATACCACCCAACGAATGGTTGTTTTAGATAATACAATGCGTCGCATGGTAATGTATTATCCTTCTGGGTGGTGTCGAAGATGACTTCGACTTCTCCCCATCCTCCTGGACATTGAAGTTCACCTTTGGTAGTGAATTTCTTTGGCTTGACAACAATTTCAACGATTGGTTTCTTTCCCCAGGTGAGACTTTGCATCCTGTTTTCTTGGAAAGAAACTCTTCTTGGCTCGAACCTCTGACTCGTATCTTTGCCAAAGACCGGTTGATCTCGGATGATCATATCCATTTCATGGATATGAGGCAGACTGGAGATTTCTGGTCTGACCGCATGGGCAACCTTCTCAAAGATTTCTGGTATCTCGACAAACTCATTTCTCTGGAAGAGATCAGAATGGTGCGTATTTGAGAGTGCGTAGGAGATACTGTATGTAATGGAGTAAGGTCGGTTTCCTTCCTTCATTAACTCCTTGTTTTTGAAGTCCTGATGTAGAGTTAGGACTCTGCTAAAATCTCTATCGGCAAGGTTATAGGCAACCTTTGGATAAATGAATGTTGCCACTTTTCCCGCGAATAGATTTCCTGAAATCCCTCTGAGACAGGCATCTCGTAGATTCTGGATTCTTCGATCAAAGATGGCAATGTCAATTGGGGAATTGATTCCTTCTTTGAATGTCGCTTTGATCAGAATTCTTATGGCTCCGATATGGATCCATGACATTTTCTGAGCAACTTCTGGCTTGAGTCTCCTTAGTTCCTCTTTGATCTCATTAAGAGGAACTAGTTGCATTTCCATCACATTATTGGTCAGCTCCATTGGGATTGCAATTTCTCCCGCCGTAACCTTGTAAATTATGTGATGTTTTCTTGGCCTGAAGCTTAGCTGAGCTAAGGTTCTCTCCATTTTTCCGATGGTGAATCCATCGTAAACTCGTAATTTTGGATCTTCCCGCATAATTCTCATCAGGGCTTTATGAGAAATGCTGGTTTGTGAGAAGAATCCCGTCATGTCTTCTTGAACTTCCTGATGGAAGATTTCCTCGTCTTAAGTCTGATTCTGATTCTGACTCTGAAGACTCATCTGGTCCTCCGTCTTCCTCATATATACTTTCATCTGAGGGAATATCCTCAAACTGGTATACCTGAACAAGGTCTTGAAAGTAGACAGCTTCCTCGAACTCCGATGTAGCCTCGAACTGTCTGACTCCTCTTTTTTGGTTTTCCGGGCAATCTGTTGAGATGTGTCCCTTGGCCCCGCACGTCCAACAGTTGCAGTCTTTGAAGCTTTCATTAGCACGTGTGTGTGCTCTCCTGAAAGTTCGCCTTGCTGGTGTTCTGTTAGCACTCCCTTGGCTGGAAAACGTTCTTCCCCGGCTGGGTCCTGGTCTGTGCCCTGATTTGTAACTTCGGGCCTTTTGTTTTGACCAGAATCTTCTTGGTTTCCGCGAGGTTCTCCTGGGGAACTTGCTTCTCTGCTCATAGGGTTGATCCCTATGTTTCTTCTTTCGATGTCTCTTTGGTGCACCAATGACTGTTGGGATGTCATTGTCGTCGCAGCAAAGACGGGCTGATTTGTTGATCCTTTTCAGCCTCTTGAAATTCTTTTGAATTGCTGCCTTCTGGCACCATTCGCTTAGTTTGACCTTGAGAAAGGACATCCTTTGGGCCACCGTGTCGACTCCAATAGGTGTATATTCTCTCAGCAACATTTCTCGCCATGGACTTGGTATTTTGGCAAAGAAAAAGGGGAATCGTCGTATCTTCCCCAATTCGGCTCTTCCATCTGTACTCGGTGAACAGCTTAATGTATAGATCAACACTACATATGTCATGTAGCTCCAAGCTATACAACGCTTGTTCGTATCTCCTGACTTTCTCCTGGTCACCTCCTCCGGTTTGGGGATCAACAAAGTATCCTTCTCCGATGAAGTAGATCTTGAAAAGCCTCGCCATTCTATCGACAATATCTTTGAGAGAATCACCGGATAAGACCCCACTTCTAATTTCCGGGGTTCCATGTTCCCATCCGATCTTGACCGATCCTTCGAGACTCATCTGTAACATCATGATGAATCCCTCTTTGTCCAGTTCGAGCGTTGCCGCTGCAATTCTCATTGCCGATGCCCATTCATCGATTAGGGCTTCGCGATTCTTGAAATCCAGAGTGTCCAGATTGAGAATAAGCCCGTACGGGTGGATTGGATCGAGCTGCGATCTCCCGTATGGTGTTCCATGAACATCTGGCCTTCTCGCCCTTGCTCTGGTTGGAATCCGATTGTACATAGATCCTGCCACGAAGTCATGCTGGTGTGGCATGGGTTCTTCGCGGATTGGCTCTTCTCGGATCGGTTCTGAATTCGGGATGGAAGATCCGACCCCTTCTGTCACCGTAGACTGTCCTTGGGGAGGATTTTGACTTGGCACGATCGCGCTTTCATATGTCTGGATGTTTTCCAGGCTGAGTCCTGAAAGTGATGCTGCCAGATCAGAAAGGTCTCGCCCGATCTCGAAGTTGAAATCGTCCATCCTGAATATGGACATGATCTCACTATGTGCTGGGTTCTCCACGTATCCGTGCTTCCAGCTTCTCGCTCGTGGTCAACGCTCTTTTGACCTCGACTGCTTTGCCCTTTTGATGTTATAAGGGCTCATTCCCGAAAGATGGTGGCAACCATCCAACTCTCCTTCTTTCGGATGACCTTGGCATAGATTCCAAGATCTTGACTCTTTGTTGGATATCCTGTAAATTTCCCAAGATCTCCTTTTGTCGTCGAGACATGGCCTCAAACTTGTCTCTGATTTCCCGTAGATGCTCGGGCACATGGTATTGGTGATTGCCATATGCTTGGACTGTTTTCTGGACTTCTCTGAGGTCCTGGGATAGCTTGGAGCTATCTGACACGAGCTCTTGGAAAACTGGCAAAACTAGATTACTCATGAAGAACGGTTATTTCGTTCAGTGATTAATCTATTAATCCTTGCGATATCAGCCATGAGACCATTAACAACTATAAACTTAGCTCTAATGGCAGGGAGATTGTCTGGTCTGTGACTAGCCAGGTCAACTAACTTAGTCATCAAGAGTTGGAGCTCTTGTTCAAGTGTAATACCAGGCATTTTACAGGCTTAGTATAGAACTTTGCTTATTAGCTTTTTCTAGACTAATCGTAAGCTGTCTGACCATTTCTTGCCTAGCAACCTTGATGGGGCAAGTATTTCCTTGTTGTTCACGATCACAACACAGGACATCGTGGTCTTTAGTCATCGTGTTATGATAATCACGATAGCTTGTTAAAGCAATGATTTACTTTTTAATACTTGCACACTTGTGTTTTCTAAAGTAAAACTGATATGGGAGATCACATATACTATCCATTACTAGATTACTCATGTTTTGTAAATACTCCTCTCGTGAGGTAATTAAGAGTTATCGTAAATAAATAAATAACCACATAAAAAAATAAACCACGCTCTGATACCATTTTTCAAGATTCGAAAAGGATTGAACAAAAGAAAACTTGTTGGGTCAGAAATGTAATTTTCTAAAGTTAAAGACAAAAGTATTAAATGGCTTTGGAATGATTCAGGTCCAAAAAGGATCCCCACTCTCATTCATTGGCATGTGCACAACACTTTCTCAGATGAGATGGTAATTTGCTATAGTTTTGAAAGCACAGGGGTTGTTTTTGCCTCTTTTAGGTTTCTTACCTGTTTCCCAGAACACAGGGGTGCTGTTTGCCAAAAACCTGACAAACTACACGCCTTTTAAGTTTCAATTATAGCTGCCACCATCCACCCCACTTCCTCGAAAGAAGACCCCCAACGAATAGAGGCCGATTTTAATTGTAAACACGTTTCGACTCTTATTTACTTATTTATTAAGCATGACATTTTCCGTTCTATGCTGGAGGCTGTTCACGAAAGACGATGCACAAACAGACAACGTAGGTGAATGCAGCACGTAGGAAAAATAACCAGCATGAAGTAGTCACTTTATAAGACAATTTCCACTGTTTCACTCGTTTTAATATTTGACCCATAAACTTGTATCAGCAATTTCTTTTTTCTTCTTCTTCTTATTATTCTTCCAGTCAAGTGAAGGCAGACTTTAAATAAAAACATTTATAAGTGTACAATAACCTAGTTTATGGAGTTGACACAGTCCTGGTCGGATACTCGTAGAACAACTTCTCTTTCAATAAGCCAAAGATGCCAAACTTGTCGAAGAAAATAAATTTTGAGTAGTAAACGCTAAATACGGCATAGCAAAATTTTGAGATATGTAACAATAATCCAACAATCAATCAACCATCGCACTAAAGTTTCTAGTTTTCAAGTATCAAGCATCTGAGCAACACAATTTCGGTAATACAACGTTATCTCCATCAATATTTACAATAAACTTGTTGCAATCTTTGAGTACGGGTCGACAAGAACTTGAATATCTCAAGATAACATAGTAACCAAACAATACTTCAACAACGAGGAATTTAGCCGAGTACGTATCAGATTGAGTAACAACTTTCCCATTTAGGGCATCTCGATGACACATCAATAAACAAGTTCACAACTGCTGTAGAATATATTCCAATTTCCAGGAACCACATTCTACCAGGTACTAACCAAGAATAATGTACCCAAAAAAGAATTCCAGCCTCCATAACAAACAAATCAAATAACAGTAATGCAAACTTATATTGGGTACTGTATGAGTACAGTGCACGATATACATATGTCCTAGATAAAGTAGCATGGCAAAAAGCACAGATGGACAGCCACAGATCATACTCTGCAAAAGAAAAGAAAGAAAGCAAAATGATCACATGTCTTTGTAGTAACATGTTCATTATTGGAATGTCCTTTCAAATAAAGCAACAAGGTGAAAGATAAAAAGTTCTCGAAACTAGCTTATGGGATCTCTTCTAAAAGAACCAACCAAATCTTACTCAAAACAAACACATAAGACCAAGCAAATCATTAGGCTATCAAACTTTAGCTCTAAAGTAATGCAACTTAGAAACTAGAGGTAAGTTTTTCATTTACCAATCTAACAAATATAGAAAAACAACAATGAAAATATCAGATATGAACCCAACATGATGAACTTGAATTAATACCAAAAGATAAGGATTCTAGTGGAAGAAAAAAAAGAATATGCGCACCAAGCTTCTTACTTTTACGTACTTAGTATCTATCCATTGAAAAGATCGAAACTAGTTGTGTGCAATGAGTAACGCAACCTGTAATTCATTCATAAACTCTCCAACACTAGAGAATCGTTGTGAAGCAAATAAACAGGCGTAAGATAAGCATCATAACATTGCAACACCAGAACTTGAAAAATGATATACCGGAAAATATAATCAATCCATTCCATTCATCGTCAAACAATATCATTATCGTCATCATAAAGTTCAAGATTGATTGATCATTTGTGAATCCTGAAACTAATAATAAGCATTGAAGAGATCTCTCCACCAACCCCCTTAATCTTTCTTCTAAACATATCCATCAATCAATCTAACAACATCCACCTACCATGTAACAATGGCATAAAGGTAATACAATTCATCCAACCTCTCCAAGAGAGAGAGAGAGAAGAACATACATTAAAGCTAAAAAAGCTGAAATCCCGAAACACAGACAATCAATCAAGCAGACGAAGAATGCGAATGCGGTCTAGGAGGAGGAGGTAATAACTGATGAGACTGATGAACCTGACCAGTAGTCCCACTCCCATTACTCCCCGGTTGGGGTGGGGGCGATGCATACTGCATAATGAAAGGATGCCTCAACAGCTTGGCGGCAGTCCAACGCTTAGCCGGATCCCTCTGCAGACAACAAGCGATAAAATCCCTAAACTCCCTACTGGCAGTAGCAGGCGCCTCGGGCGGCTGTGCCATACAAATAGCACACATTAGACTAGCCCAATCCCCTCCTCTCTCAACCGCAAAGGGGAACTTCCCCAAGTAAAATTCAAGAATGCTGACACCCAAACTCCAAATATCACCAGCATAACCGTCGTATTGCCCGTGATTGAGGTCAGTGTTAATTCTCTCGGGGCTCATGTACGCTATCGTCCCAACGGAGGAATTACAAGGATCCATGGTCTGAGCAAGCACCCTCGACACCCCAAAATCCGCAATCTTGACGATCCTCCTGGAATTGATGAGGAGATTGGATGGCTTGATATCACGGTGCACGATTTTACGCCTGTGGAGATAATACAGCCCGGATAGAATCTGTCTAGCGAGATCGGACAAGGAGGGCTCGTGCGGGATGTGGATGCCCTCCAGGGACCCTTTGTCCATGTACTCCAACAGGACCTGTATCTCGCCGTTGTGGTCGAACAGGTTGTGGCATTTCACCACGTTCGGGTTGTCCACGTCACGGAGGATCTGGATTTCGCGGCACATCTGGATGCGTATGGCGTCGTCGTGGTTGCCGTAGATCACCTTCAGGGCGTAGGTGTTCGAGGTGGGCCGGTGCCGGACCTTGTAGACGGTGCCGCCGGCGCCGCTGCCGATGCGGCTGAGGCGCTCGAGCTCGGAGTATTCCAACGGCGGCGGCGCGTGGATCTGGGGTTGTTGTGAGGAAGAGGTGGTGGAGGAGGGGGCGGAGGTTGGGGGGAGAGGGAGAGGGACGGCTAAGGAAGGGTCGCGTTGGGGTAAAGGGAGGGTGAGGTCGGGCCGCCGTCGAGGACGGTTGGATCCGGCGGCGGAGGCGGCGGAGGTGGTGGATGGCGGTGGTTGGAGGGGTCTCATGATTGGTTGGTTAATTTTGATTGGATTGTACGGAAATGAAATGAAATTTAATAAAAATGTTTTTTTTTGTGATAATAATAATAATAGTGGGAATGAAATGAATCTCCTGGATTAGAAGGAAAAATCAAAAATCAGGTATTCTCTTTCTTTTATGAGAAAAGAAGGTTTGGTTTGGTTGGTGGTGGGAGTGAAGGTTCTTGGAAGAGGAGCTGCGAAAGGGAATTTTGTGATAAAATACTAGTGTGGTGTGTTGTGGTGTGTTGTGGTGGTGGTAGGGGAAAAAGAAGATCAAATCTCATTTGTGGTGAAAGGTATGTGTTTACTATTGTACTTAATACTTATATATCTATATATATATATATATATATATGGTAAATTTCATTCACCTCCCATGAGGTTTGATGTTTTGGCAAATACCCCCTAATGTTTGAAATTTTGGCAAATACCCCCTTCTAACAGTTGGGTGTTACTTGTTAGTCAACGGTTAAATGTGATGGCAATTATGTGATTTTATATCTAATATATAAAATTATATATTCCAAATCACCAATTTATATTTATAATTTGTACATATTCAATTTATTTCCACTTTTTGAATAATAAAAATAAATTTAGTTTATATATAATTTTAATTTTAATCTTATCGGTTCATGCAGAAACTTTATGCTTACAATGGTTTTTGGCAATTTGTCTCCTTGTGTTATACTAAGTTGCCAGTTACCTCTATGTGAAAATAAGTTGACCAAATATATCACCATGATCTACAAAATTAGCATTTTACCTTCTTGTGAGGGGAGGTGAAGTCCACTCTCCTATAAATGAGAGTGAGGGTTAGTTTTTATTTATTTATTTATTATTGTTTGAAAAAGACATTTATACCACCATTGTTTCAAGAAAAGTAACATCCTTTTTTTTAATTATCAAAAAAGTAAATATAAATTATTATTAAAATTAAATTACAAATCTAATATATATATATATATATATGTATATGGCTTGTTTTTTAAACTTCTATTTTTATAAAATAGAAAAATATAGTATAATTAGATTCAAAATTACCCGTGCTAACTTTTGAAATCATGAGTGTATTCGACCAACTTATTTTTCACAAGGAGGTAGCTTGCCAATTTAGCATAACGCATGAATGTAATTCGTCAAAATATTTACAATTTCAAATTATATATACTTTTAAAATAGTAAAAAGTTCTATTTAAACTTCTATAGTAATTGGATAAGATAACAAAAATAGTAAATCTCTTTAGTGCTTTTTTAGAATTGAACATTTGTTTATCTACTATTAACATATTTAGCTCACACAATATCTACAATTAATTTTAAATATATTATTTAAAATGCTTGCTTGTTATTGGTTATATCTTCTTTTTTCTGTGAATGGACTGAAAAAGAAAATATTTTCACTTTTAGAACAACTGTTAATAACATTAGGACAATTTATACACATTTTATGGTATTTTACATTGATCATTCCCTGTAGTTTTAAGAAAGAAAAAAAAAGAATAACATTTTCCTAATTATAGTTCTTAACAAAAAATTCACATATACTACATTATATTTATTTTGATAATTTAAAATTATAAAATAAATGAATTACATACACATTATTAAAATAAATTGAAAACCTCAAACATATTCTAATATTGTTAGGCATTAGACTTACATAATTGCCATCACATTAACTTTTGACTAACAGTCAAATGATGAAAGTATGTATTTGCCAATGTTTTAAACCTCAGGGGGTATTTGCCAGTGCATCAAACCTCGGAGAGGTAGATACCACACAATATATATATATATATATATATATATATATACACACACACATCATAGGGGAGTGTGTGTGTGTGTGTTATGGAAAAGCTAATGCCAATTTGATAGGAATTAAACTAAGGGGAAAAACACTTTACCCCTTCAATTATAACCTGTTTTTCACTTACCCCATAAACTTCTAATTTTATCACTTTACTCTTCCAACTATCTTAATCAAATCACTTTGTTCCCTCCGATGTAATTAAGCCCCTTAATAGTCGTTAAATAGTCTGAGAGAGGGTAAGTGGTAATCGTGATATAGTTTGGGGGGCAAAGTGATACTTTTTCAAAAAAGAAAAAAATCAATTAATTCTTAAAATATTTATATCTATATATTGATATTTATTCTTCAAAATAATACATATACCTAAAACTACATTAATCAATTCTTAAATGTTGATACATATTTTATAAGGTATTACAAAATAATAGTAAAATCCTGAATTTCAATTTGTAATTCTTTTAAAATGCACTTTCCACAAACATAATGATACGGTAGCACATAGACTTATAAACCAAGTTGGTGAAAAATGTGAAATGCTTCGATTCAAAAGATTAACTAGTTTGAGATATATATGACCACTTGCACAGTTAACACACGCTTTCACCAACATAGATGGAAATTGTAAAATATAATGAAAAACTTATTTTTTTTCTCAACTTAGCTTCTATTTATTATTTTTGTCTATCCATTATATTTTATATTTAAGTCAACATATTTTGGCCAAGTGAGAGGTCAAGGCTCGTACAGTAAGCGGGATTTATAAAATTCTAATTGCATCAGTATTATTACGTCTAGAAGTTTTATGATAAATGTTTGTGGAGGAGCTTTTTAAAAGAATTACAAATTAAAATTAATGATTTTATTATTATTTTATAATATCTTATAATTTAGGGATGTAATTATTAAGAATCTAAGAATTGATTGATGTAGTTTTAGGGACATGTATCATTTTGAAAGAATAAACTTTATTATATAGATATAAATATTTTAAGAATTAAATTTATTATTATTTTTTTTTTACTTTTTTGAAAATGTATTACTTTGCCCCCTAAACTATGGCACGATTATCACTTACCCCCTCTCAGACTATTTAACGATCATTAAGGGACTTAACTACGTCGGAAGGGGTAAAGTGATTTGATTAAGATAGCCGGGGGAGATAAATGATAAAATTAAAAGTTTATGGAGGTAAGTGAAAAACGAGCTAGAGTTTAGGGGTAAAGTGATTTTTTTCCTTAAACTAATGGTAGCTATAGTTCTATCTATGTTACCTTGTAGGAACTAGGAACTATATAAGGTGTACTAATATAAGTCGTGTATTTATGGGATCCACACGTGATTCTTATTAGTGCACCTTGTACTTTTTACGGAACAACATATAAGGAATTTTAATACTGATTGCATGTGTTGGCTCCACTTTAATTCAAGAAAATCCAACAAATCGGGCCTCAAAAGGAAATTTAGGAGAGGTCCAAATCATTTCTTTTGCAAGATATAAGTGGAATTTTGTATCATCTTATTTCTTAAGGATTTTTGGAGTTTGCATTTGACTCGAAAAAGTGTTGGAACCAATTTTCGTCATTCATAAATTGTTGTAACACTAGTACTTTCATTCTCTTCTTTTACCAAGTGAAATGATGCAATGGGGCATTAACTTACTTCGAGTCTCGCTCAACGTATTTCTACATCTACTTCTATTTTGTCTCGGCACGTAGAGGCACTCGTCAACTACCAATTGGTGGCTCTTATCTTTGGATATGCGTGCGGTTCTACTCATCGTGACTCGCTGGAGGTAATTGCAGATTCACATATTGCAGAGACAAGCAATTGTTGTAGCAAGCTGAATGTGTCTTATAAAATGCCTTTGAAGGCAATTGTCACAGACTCACAATGAGTTGCATTTGTTTGATCATCAAATAAATGTAAAGGCCTTATCTTTTTTTTTTTCACATGTATTTGAATTTTGAAAGTAATAAATAATAACTTAACTAAACTCTTTAAAAGATTTTAATTACGTGTGAAATTGTTGATTTTGCATAACTTTGGTTATCCAATGCGTACATCTAGTTGTTTCCTTTGTTTGCAAATATTTTGGTTATTAAGTTATTTATAAGTCTACTAATATGAATATGTAAGTAAAACACGTGTGTATAATAAAAATTTAAGCTATAACGTGACAATAAGTGCATCAAATGGTTTCACCTTGTGATCAAATAAAAAAATAAAATTATGATGCTAGTCAAGATGTGAACAAAGTGAACATGATTTATATAAATGGGACAACGAAAATTAATATCACCGATAATTATTTTTGTCGAGTTGAGTTGTGACATTTAGATTCAAGGTGAAACCTACGGAAATCAACTTTTTTTTTTCTTGAAAGCGCATGTCTTCGAATATATCTACACTAAATTTAGTTAAAAATGTAAGCGTAAAAATGAACTTGATTAATGTGTGCTGCATTTAGCATGACCAAATTATCAAGCACTCCACCGAATGAAAATCAAAATGGGTCAAACGTTAATTAGTAATATAGTCTAATCATTTCATAAACACTCAGAGGAGTAAACTTTAACACACTCATTGTTATTTTGTGCAAGTCGAGCATGGTCAGTGTAGAATTTTAACCAATACGAATTATTATTAGTTTTAGCTTTATGCTTCCATTTTTTGGGGTACTAGTGGCATTTGGTAAAAGGGGTTCTAGTGGCTTGGCAGCAGTGAAGGCTCCTTTTGTTTCCCTGAAAAATAAGGGAAAAAGAAAAATATATAGGGAAAATGAAAGAAAACAAGGTTTTTCAATTTTTTTTAAGGAAAATAAAAGATTTTTCTCTTATTTTCCAGCGTTTGGCTCATAATAATTTTCCATGATTTTTTTTTAATTATGTGTAAAGGCTTTTTATATCTATTGTCAATCTAAATGTTTAAAAACCATAATTATATTTTTTAATAAACCATTTTTTTTTAAAATTTAGTTAATGTTTTCATTTTTGAAGTTCTCCTTAAAGCTAGTTTATGTAAATTATCAATGTACATAAACCAATAACTTGTATAATTTTATTTTAAAAATACTATTATAAAATTAAGAAAATATAATAAATTAATAATTACGCACCTTATGTGGATGAAGAAGATTGATAGATACTACAAAAACTTTTATTGGATGTGTTTATATAGAGCCGCAATGAAATTTCAATTTTCGTGTTGGTGGAAAAAACATAAAGTTTCAAAATTTTTGAAAGATCTTAATATATTAACAAAAAATTCCCACTTTTTTTGTAGGAAGAAAGATAAAATTCAAATCTTTTGATATAAAATTTGGAAGTCACACAGTTTACTTATAGGAGGAAATTTTGAAAATAATTACCTGTCTTTTTCAAAGATTTTCTTTGATTTCCAGGAAAATCTCAAATTGACAAACAGTAGAAAAAAAAAAATCCCCTTTTTTTTTTTTTTTTTTTTTCCTTTTTCCTTATTTTTTGGAGAAACAAGCGGAACCGAAATGGAAGAGGAAATCATTGGTTCGATGAGATGCTATGGTCTACGGAAGAAGGAATCATATTGTTATCATGAAGTGTAACATGGAGAATCTCAAGGAGTGTGATTGACACGTGTAGACGGGAGCGGGAGTGGCACAGACAAATTTGTTCGTGAAGGTTTGAAAGAAGCGCATAAAAGCATTTAGTTGCAATGGGGTATCCCTTGAAGATTTTATTAAGTAGCAAATTTGATGCAGTCGAGAAGGCATTGGAGTTTATGGAGAAACTAGATCATCCCAAGGTTGGAGGTTGATTTCGACTCGGTTTATTTTTGACGTGTGATTAGTCCAATTGCATCTGAAACGGACCAACGAACAATATTAAGGAATCGAATTTTAGCCAAATTCCACCGTTTAGGCCCCCGAAAAGGCCGCTTTTGCCGTTTTTAGTGATTTTGTTTTAATTATATATTTTTCTCTAGAACTCGGAATTGTATTCCGCTTGTTGGAGCGTGTTCTACATGAGTAACACTTTTAGTTTGTGTTTTCATTTCAATTTTTGAAAGAAAAAAAGTATTTTTTAGTATTTTAATTATGTTTTTAAGGTATATATTCTATGTAAGCCCTAAGATGACACTCAATTGATTATTGAATAAAAGTGTGAGAGTTTCTCTCCTTTTTGCATCAATTTTTTGTTATTCTGCAGAATCAACAAATCTTTGATTTTCGTGTGTTGTTCCAATCTTTCCTATAAGCTTCCGCTACGTTAAAATTCTTATAATATACTAGAATCTGTGTGCACGCGACACGTCGTGCAATCTTATTTTTTCAATATCACTATTTAAGTCTTGTCGTTTTTCTTTTCACTCTATTAATTAGAAGTTAGTGATGAATTTACAATATTGTCGCTAGCTCTTGACATTCTTTCATCATAACTTGGAGGAAAAATTTAAAATTAACAAATATTGGACCAAAACCGATTTCTTTTTAGTATAGTAGAAGTAGAAGTAGATTCCTTGGAAGTATAGTAGATGACCCCATAGACCCCTACATAGGTAGCCGGAATTCTTTTTACAATTATCTATTTTATTTTACCCGTAATACTCACAAAATTAAATTTCATAACCATTATGCTAATGCTTCTTAAACAGAGTACTAGGCATAAAGCACTAATCAAAACTCCAGCAAAACAGTGGTTTTTCGCAATTTTCATTATCTTGATGAAGAATCTTCCTATATATATATATATATATTTCCTGGGGTAGGTAATAGAATCCATAGATGGATACTTAAATCTTTTTTTTTTTTTTGGGTAAGGGAAGAATTAAAATTCAAACCGAGTCAAAGTCTAGCAAACTAATTACTTGAGGTGGGGACTATCCAAGAATATTTCTCCCTCTAGTACATTCATATCTAACTTAGCCATAAAATCAGCCAATGTATTTGCCTTCCTCAGAATCTAACGAAGCTCCACGGTCCATGGCATCCTTAGCAGTTCGCGGCATCGCCTAACAATTTCATTCCCCATTGTACTATAAAGCGCACGTCCCGACAATAGTTTGAAGTAGCTTTCGGAGTCTGTTTCGACTTCAATCGGCGACACTCTCCTTTCTCAAGCTAATTCTAGTCCTCGTTTCAACGCCATTAATTCGGCCTCCTAAACTGTAGGTGATGTGAGTATTGTCTTAAAGCCCCAAATCCAGTCCCCGTTGGACGCTCTTAAGACTCCACCAGCCGCACCTCTATTAAGTGTGTTGTCACAACTACCTTCTACATTTAGCTTTGCCCATCCCGTCTTTAATTTTTGCCATTTTTCCCTCGCCTCTTTCCCGAATTTCCCTATACGTGCTGCTTTAAGTCCATGCTAAGAATACTGATTTGCTGAATTTTGCTCGTCAACGTGGAACTCTTCCCCTCGAATACCCATCAATTATGTTCCTTCCATATTATCCAAAGAGCTGCAGCGAACAAGAACTCCAAGTCCACTTCCTCGAGAAGAATGTTCGTAAAATTCATCTTTTTCAATTTGAGCTCTAGCCATTTATCATCCGGGTACGCGTCGAACTTTTTTATGTCTCCTTCGCTCAACACGGCTGTCCAAACTTCTCTCGCTGCCTCGCAATGACATAATGTATGAAGCGAAATTTCTCTCTCGTGGTTGCGCAAGATAATTAAGAACTTCAATCGTATTATTAAATTGTCAAACACCTATTCAGACTATTCCCTCTCGAAAAAAGAAAAAAACTATTCAGGCTATTGCACAGCGGTAGTTTTAGGTCAGTGCCAACTACTGAAAACACCTTCAAAATTAACAAATCTTTATAAAGGGTTCAGCGGTGTACATTTTACAATTATTTATGATATATCCGATATTTTTCGCCCGTATTTTGAACACATAACATTGTTATCATGGGTTGTTCTAGAAAAAAAAAAATTATCTTGAGTTGTCGCCTCATAAATTGTACTATTGATCCATCAGCATTCGACCAAGCGCATTACGTGAAGCAGTCTGCATTGCTGTGAGATACTACATCAGGGAGCCAAACTTCATCGATGGGGTGATTTGTATCGGATTATTGGCAAAAGCCGCATGTTTTGTCAGTGGACCCTAGTATGAGAGCCACAACTGAAACTATCACCCCCTCAACCTTCGACCCGAACAAACAAAGGAAGTAAAATTCTTTTTAGTGCCAGTGAGAATGCAACAGAAGAATCTTCTTTTTAGTGCCAGTGAGATAATGCAACAGAAGAATCCTCCACCCTCATAGGTCAAAGACTTATTAAGTACTCTTCATCCTCATAAGTTAAAGATTTCAGTTTCTTATCATGTCTGAATCAGGACATGTAGAAACAAACAAGACATACAGGCCACCACAAACAATGCGAACAACCACAGAACTTGCCTGACCAGGTGTATGAATGATTCCAAACAACTAACTTGTTATGTAACTCTTTTAAGTGATCTAAGCTTACATAACAAAAAATACATGCACGGAGTATATGTATTACATTACATAGTGATAAGCAACAGGCAACCTGGTGTAAGAAACAAAGCAAACCTTGAAAGAAGTTGGGTGGTGAGTCACAGACTGGTTAGGATATAAAATAACTATTGGCTTAACAAAAGATTTGAAAACAAATTACAAAGAAAACAAGGAAAAAACAAATGTGTGCAAAGCAAGTTGGCGTCAGTGCATCTACAAGCACTAAACTAATCAAATAAACTGTATCTAAGGCCTAATAAAACAAAATTTTCAGCATGGTGCACTGAAAAGAGTACCCCTAAATCCTGAAGAAAGTAAGAATGGTTTAAGTCAGCAAGATACTAACACTTGGGAAATAATATTTAATATGTATATTAACAGTCTCACACGCATTATAATATGGTTTAGAATGTACACTGCAGTTACAAGTTTAGGTACCTTTCCAAGTAGACTATATGCACTGACAATTATATAAACTGCAACTAAAGATGTCAAGTACCAAGGTATGGTCCACTGGTAGACGTGGGAGGACCATATGAGTATCTCCACTCACCACAAGCCATGCATCTCTCAACTTCAATGCTGTTATCTAGAGTACAAAATTTGCAGGACCAAATTCTTAACCTTTTGCCTCCGGTGACTTCAATCATTGGTGTTCCACAAGCTTCACACCTCAGAGCTAGCGGCTGCAATGAATATGCTAAATCAATGCCTCATACAAACAAAATGAAAGAATCATTGGAAGGTGACAGGAATAAGAGCCTAAAAGGTATTTACTACAGATAAGACTTTTGTAAGTGCAAAGAGATGTAGGATAAATGAAAAATGGCTGATGTCCGATAATGTTTCTAGATATTGTATCATCCCCAGTATCATGGTTATGATGTTGGGGTTACAGTAAAACAACAAACAAATGCGTATAACAATAGAACAGCTAGTATGACGAAACAAATATAGAATGATAACACATGGACATGGACTACATGACTGCATAGCTAAGCTTTCTAATACAAGAAAATATGATTTTCGGGCTGACGTAGAATAAGTGAAAAACTTACTATAAAGAATAAACAGAAACTATGTTAAAGGCAATAAGGAAAGGGAGCAAAAAAAATATACTTGATTGGAGAAGGTGCAAGCGGCACACTGCCACATGACAACATCTTTCTTTCCAAGGCTAGAGTTAGGTTCGACAAATGAAGTTTGAGAAGATTTATCAGCTAATCTTACAGATACTTCTGAGCTTTCAGAAGATCCCTCATCCTTCATTGATTTGGATCCACACCATAAATCGTCATGTAATCTCCTTTCTGCAGCCATGGCTGCTGCTTGAATTGGACTCAGTACACCTTTAATGCTACTATCACCACCGAGACGCCTAGGCCCATGCGGTAACAGAGCTTCACGCTGCGCTCTGTTTTGGGCAGCGGTCAGAGCTTTCTGACGTAGCGAAGTTAAAGGAGGTTGACGAGTATATCCACCCAATCTTTTCCCAGGGAGATCAAATCCTTTACCGCTGCCGGTAATGCCTTTAGACATTAGTTCTTCACACTCCTACAAAAGCAGGAAGCCTTATTAAGGAGCAGAAATATCAATTACAATAAGAGAGTGTGTCTATGTCAGATGTTTGTCTTAGCGTCAGGAGAAAGTCAATGTTTCAACAAGTATGAGCTGTTAAAGTGTTCCTAACGGATACTAGGAAATAATGAAAAAAGCTCCAGTAATCAGTCTGAATACGCGAACTTCAAACAAATATACCTGATAACTTAAATACAGCAAAAACAATACAAACTCGTACTTTTCTTTTTGATAAAATGAGTCAAACAGAAGCATAACCTTTCTTATTTCGTCCAAAAGGTTGTAGAAATCAGCATTATGAGGACCATACTCATTATGGCAAAGTTCATGAAGCATAGTATCAAGAATCTGCTCGAAAGGGAAAAAATCCCATTCGTTATTTGGCCTCCGTAGTCTCAACCTAACCTCGGCCCCTCCTCCCATATTTAGGCCTAGAAGGGATGGATTGGGAGGACTGCAAATTAAATATCTTGGTCAGCATCTGGACAAGAAAAGAGCAAAGATTATTAACAAATCAATGTTAACACAAGGAATGCTCATCCTACCAAAATTCGGAAAGGAGCGTGACTTTCCATTTTCTTTTGCGCATAATCGGTTGAACTTGCTTTGCAACTCTTTCAAGAATCTCCTTGGCTTCATCTTCGCGGACTTTCTTGAGAGGTTTGACTTCCCAGACTTTGTTAAGATCATTAAGGTCCATTTTTTGTTGCACCAGATCCAGATTAAACTAAATTAAAGGTAAAATTTCAAAAAACTTTGTTTAACTGATCAAAACTATAATTTTAGCATTGTGAACTCAACCAGGTAACAGTTTTTGATCATAAAGCATTGTCTTAGTAATATAAATCCATCCAACTTCATACGGTCCTGTCCTAAAAGAAGCGGAAGACCGAACCCCTAATGAAATACCCTGTATACCTATGGTTCCTCGGAAGATTACTATACCATGCAGATCATCGGAGCACATTGAAGTAATAGCAAGTGCATCATACATACAACATACATAAACAAGTTAAAGTCGCAAATAACTAAAACCAAGTTGAGTTTTACTCTTAAACACATTTCCATGAGACATGACAAGTACAACATTGCACGATTTATTAGAAGAACGTTTCGTGCCGTGTTTGCTATGCTACTCTTCATAATTTATGGTATTCACAACTACTTTCAGAGATTAACCTAATGAATTTATGTGCATTTATTTTCTCATTATCCAGCATATTTTTTGTCCAAAACACAAAAAATATCATAATTAAGCAGTAAAATAATTAAAAAGAAAAAGAAAACATCAACAGATAATTCGCTTCCACTTGGAGCAAGAAAGAAACACAAATTGGAAATTTTACTTCACAACCAATCATATCATACGAGTTTCAAAACACGTTAGCTCATGCAAAGCATAACAGATAACTTATAAGAGAACAAAAATAAGGTTTGGGATTGGAAGTACCTCCAAATTGAAACCTCAAAATTAAAAGAATTTGATCCCAAATCGGTTGAACTTGTGCTAAGTATGCTGCAATTGTGTCAATTTAAACTTTTTTGTGGCCAATTTTATTGAGCTTTTTTTCTTACTGAGCAAGCCAAGCAAGCAAGTCAAGGCCTTGTTTGTTTCGCTTCTTTCTCGTAAGCATGACTGGAAAATGCAATTTGAATTAAAGCCAACAATTTTTTAAGCAATACGGTTCCGGATTCCGGAATATCTATAATCATATTGTTTAGGTATGGCTAATTAGTAATTACTCTATAGCTTTAGTCTTTTTAATCTCAACCATCGATGACACTACGTCATTCATGCAGCAATTGTATATAACAATTTTTCGTAATGTACATGAAAACAATGGTGAAAGTTAGATCGTCAAAGTTAACTTACTCGCGTTGCTTTAATTGTCTTAACTATCAAGTCAAATTGTAGAGAATAGTCAACAACTAATTTCAGGATTGATTATCTTGGGGGGAGAGGAGCGATAACTCATCTTGTATTCTAAGAAAAAACCCAAGAATTTAGGCATATTTCATTTGAGTTCAAACAACTAGTATATGAACCAAACGAAAGATGAAATGAGGTAAGTTGACATATCCCATTTTATTATAAGTACAAAGTACTTAAAACAATTTGAATGTAAAACTTAATTGTAGGGCAACGAGCGGTGATTAAATCGAATTGATCCAATCATTTGATTTCAATAGAGGAAAATTAAAATTAAAATTATATCGAATTGACTCGATTTAAATCACATTTTTGATTTGATAAGTAAAATATACTCCAAATGATAAATTATATTTTCTGCAAATTGACTTATTTTTATTCGATGCAATCCTGTTACGTGCCTTTATTTCCACAATATACACCAGACGAGCTTCAAAGTCTCCCATCCAAGATTTTTTCTACTAATCTTGGATACAAAGATCATGTGAAGATTAGAAATTAATAAGCGCCAATTGTTGAACATTGATAGGATAACAATCAGAAGGAGGCCCAACGTAAGCCCTATGGGCCAAGATTGCATCAACAGCTTGTGTTGGATGAAAAGCGTCCCAAAAAACATATTGATTTCTATTCGGACAAGGCGTCGACCACGGCATGCACGTCATCTGTCCTTGATTTCTCCCTATACCGCAACACCCTCGATCCACCACACTAAATCCATACTTTCCCGGATTATTCAATATATCACCAATCGCACCGTAAGTGTTCCCGTACACGAACATAGCCCCAGGATGGCTCCCATTGTTCATCATACTAACCAAAGACAACAAACCTGTTCCGTAAGATACATACAAATTAATAAATGTCAAACATCAAGTAATTCCATCAGCTTTCATGGGACATTATGGTATTAAAATTTGGGTTAACGTGAGCTCAAATCCAACCGCCACGCACTTATAAAAAACAAAATGTCATGTGTGAGGCGTAACGGAAGATGTACTAGCATGTCGATGAAGTGAGGTGTTGGAAAATATAAATTAATGAATGTCAATAACTTTTAGATGACGAGAGAATTTAATAAAACCTTGGTTAAACGGTCCCATAATCTGGTTAACATAGTCCACGCAGCGACCCCGTGGAGCTTGGCCCGTCGCAAGCTGGTTAGGGATGCAGCCCAGCGGGCCTAAACCTGATAAGACGAATCTACGAAGGCCCAAACTGTAGAGGGCCACGAGCTGGCGAGCGTAGCGGTTGACAAGAAGGTTGGCGAATTGGTACGGGTTGTAGTTGAAGCTGGAAGGGTACATTGTTGGAAGTAGATAGTTGTTGATGTAGTCGTTGCTACCGAAGACTAGTATGACGATGGCTTTTGAGAGGTACCGGTTTAGATTTTCTCCACTCATCATTGTCCGTAATTGACTTAAGGTTGCCTCGAAGTTGATCACTTGTTGGCTTAAAGAGTATCTATCTCCCTGTTGTAAAATCAAGATGTACATCATAATTATTTAATTAATTATTTTAATTATAACAAACTAATGTAATTAGGGATACACCAAAAGAATTCTAAGTATACATAGTGTTGGCCGGTTTCATCGAGGATGCCAGCTGCTGCGGAAGCATAATTAACTCCCCCTATAATTCTATTTCCAGTTGTGCTAGGATCTGCAAAGGGAGGCGGAGCTGCTAAACCCAACCAAGCTCCTAATGATTCATCAACTCAATTAGATTAGTTTGATTAATCTAATAGAAAAGCAAACATAATCAATATATCATCCATATGGTAATATATACAATTAATTATTAACAAATTAGGCCAAGGCGGCATATTTGACAATATTATCATTTTATTGTATAATGTTGTGTGGTAATTCATCTGAATATCAGATGATTCAATTATAGACAAAATCCTCATACTTATTCTAATGAATTCCATACATTACAAATTGTAATTTATTTGGATTTGCGCCAAATACATAAATAAACCTCAGTTCATTTTATTTTGGATCAAACTAATATTTGGAAAAGAAACATAACCTCAGTGAAACTTTAACTACTTTATTTGTGATATGATTGAATTTCTTACCACAAAAAATGTTTAAAAACAATTTCTACACGACAAAAATTATACTTGGTCTTTTGTCATTTGATTATCGCCAGTCGCAAAACACTAAGAAGTAAAAAAAAAAACAATATTTGAGATAATTTAATCGTTAATCATTGTGTAATCTTTGAACTATATTTAATTAATTTGAGTGTTTTCATTCGAACTTAGTATTGCTACAAAAATAAAGGAGAGTTATCTTAATTAATTACATACTTACCAAGGTAATCAATAAAAGTATTCCCATTAGAAAATCTGCCAGTCGGACCTCCACTGACATCAACGCCATAAGGATAGTAGTTTGACTTGGCTATGGAGTTGAGGAAGTTGTTGTTGCCATGATCAACTAATGAATCACCAAAGACAAACAACGCACTTGCTTGTGGTGCAGTCGCTGCCGTCGTCGCCGTAGTAGTTTTTGTCCCTTTGGCTTTCATATCACCATCACTAGTGCTAGTGGATAAGCAGTGCACATAAGTATTATTAAGCCATGGTATTATTAGGATCATAATCACAAATGGAAACCATTTAGTCATAGTAGCCATCAGGAAGTATTTCAATCCTTCCTTTTAATGTTTAGTTACACGCTTACACTATCCTTTGGTATTCATCGAATTAATTTATTTATAATGGAGGTGGGGTAATTAAGGCAAACCTTAAGAATGTAGATATATATGAAGAAATAGTCTATATCCATTTGCAACAGCTTAATTATATTTGTATGCATCGTGTAAGAGAAGTTCCATGATATACTCCTTTTTTTACCACCTTTTTCTAATTTTGGGCTCTACTTTTTCAGAACTTCTTGTATATTTTAAAATTGGCTGCATGTAATTTGTGTAGCCAGAGCAGCATGCATCTTTCATGTGAACTACCTCATAAATTAAGTTAAAAAGAAATGTAGAGTGCTTTTGAAGTATTGAGTGTCAAGACTCAAGACCAGACAGCATTGCTCTTGTAATCCTACTAAATTTCGGCCAAAAGCATAACCTTCACCTTGTCATACAGCTCGAACAAAAACACAAAGAGACGCACACATTCCTAAATATAGGAAGTAACTGGTATAATTAATTCACGCCTCAAGTATTCATTGTAATATACCCTGAAATAATTACATAACATTTCTGTCTAATTTGCCATGTCCTACCTCTGATCCTGACAATATCACATGTTAAAGAAAATTGTGTGTATTTAATTTGTAGTTCATATATAATACATGTCTCCATTGTGACAAGATAAACTTGAAATATAGAGAACGTTTGGATGGGGTGACTTCCTCCGATAACTTGTTAAACTGCAGCTTATTAAGCGTTTGGATGCAGCTACACTCACTCCCGCCGCCGCCGATAAGTGGGCCAGGAAGGGCTTATCCCACGTCTTGGAATCGCCACCCCACCCCCTGCGATTGACAATCTTGGTTTTGAAGGGCACAGGAAATATCGATTATACCCTTAAATCAGCCCCAATTTTCCCACCTTAAACTCTCGCCCAAAAATTGGCCACAATTATTCTGGGATCGTATTGTTTGCTCCAAGTCGGGTGATTCGGCCGGCCGGTCGACGGATTTTGTGGGGAAGTCGCCGATTCCGAGCACGCAACGATTCCGCAAGGTGTTTGTTCCTTTCACCGGAAAACCCATACTTCCCCTTCGATTTGCTTGCTTTCGGTGCCAAAATTTGGCTTTTGCGCTTCATTGCCGGTGTGTTCTTGTATTTGGTTTTGAGGGATGGTGAGAGAAGGAGAAGTGGGAGGAGAAGAAGTGAGAGCTGCAACTATTACAGTGGACAAGCTTTTGGGGTAGTTGAGGACTTTAAATTCCAGGGATAAAATGGACATTGCACACTAAAACATGACTTATTACTCCATCCAAACATTGTATTATTTGTTTAGGGGTGTTATGGGCCGGGATCCCGCCGGGACGGGACCCCGGCCCACCGGGAACTGCCGGGACGGGAGCTGCTGGGCAGTTCCCGTCCCTCCCGCCGGGAGCATTGTTCCCGGTGGCGCGGGAGTCCCGCCGGGACGGGAGGCCTCCCGCGATCCCGGCGGGCAGTGCTCCGGCCATGGCCAACCTTTTTTTTTATTTTTTTTTATTTTTTTATTTTCATACTCCAATCCAATCATCTCAACAAAATCCAACAAAAAAGAAAAAAAGAACTCATCAATTCAACAAAAAAGAGGCATAAATGAGGCATAAAAAAAATAAGGTTTTGAAAATCGACCTCTAAATATTGCGGGTTGGTGAGGCGGGGTCGTGGCGGTGGGGTGGTGGCGCAGCGGCGGGGTGGTGACTGGTGAGGCGGGTCGTGGCGGCTTGAGTTGAGCGGAATCCAAGATATGTGTGTGTGTTGTGTGTGTTTGTATGTGCTGTGTGTGTTGTGTGTGTACTGCGTCTGCAGTGTGTGTGTGTGTTTTTGTTGTGTGTGTTTGTGTGTTGTTAATTAGGGGTGTTGTTAATAGCTGATAAGAAATTAAAAAAAAAAAATAACATAACACCCCCCTGTCTCCCGGGATCCCGCGGGAGGGAACGGGACCCGGTTCAGGTCCCGTTCCCTCCCGGCGGGAGCCAGATCGGGACGTAATTCCCGGTCTGGCCGGGGAGACATTTTTTCGGGTTTTTCCCGAACCGGGAAAAACCCGACGGGTCGGGTCGGAATCCAAGATCCCGACCCGGCCCAAACAGCCCTAATTTGTTATATGCACTCATATTTTGGATGGGAGACAAAACACCAAACATAAGATTAATTACATATAGCCTAATTACTAAACCCCTCTAAACTAAGAGGTAACACTAACATGGCCCATCCAAACGTTCTCATAATGTTGAGATTACAAAGTCCATAACTACGGAATTCATTAAAAAAAGAAAGTGACGATTGATTCTCGGTCATTAAAGCAATTAAGGACCAAACTTTATTAGGTAATAAAACAAGGGACCTAATAGGTCTAGCTCAATGATAAAAAAAAATAATAGGTCTAGCTCAATCTTACAAAATAGTAAACGTGCTCTATATACTCTTTGTTGATCGCTTCTTTTGGTTGTTCAAATAACAGCAAAGGGAATCATTTGAAGTGCAAATATAATTTGCTTTTGCTACTTACGCAAGAAGTTCCATTCACATTTTAATTATTATTTCTACATATGCATATTTTCATAATTTGGGCATGCGGCAAATCTATGTTGCACGGACACATCAAAATTTTGAAAAATGCAGTGTCGAATACGCGGGGGACACTTGCACTTCTGGACACGCATGAGATACGTAGCCGATACGTCATGTGGCGTATTTATAATCAATATTAAAAAAAACATTCGAACACGCGTGTGAGAGACTTTCCTCATGCAAGTCCAATACATATGTGACATGTTTGAGTTTATTTTACATACTATCAAAAAATCTGTGTGTCAAAATAGAATAACAATGAAAACCAAACTTAAAAACTTAATTTGTTACGTAATAAGCCATAATGAATTAAGAACAACGTTAAAAACTTCGTTTTCCTCTTAGTTGTTGGCGCTACTTTAAGTGTTTCTTCTTCAAATCCAAGTGAGAATCACAGTTTGAACTCTCTTTTTTTTCAACATAAACTTGCTAGAAAATGGAAAACAGAAAAGAATATGAAACAATAGTAAGATATTTCTACAAATAGATTTTAGTGAAACTAACAAAAGAAATTTTATTTTCGAATATATATCAGAATATACTTTTTCAGAAAATAAAAGCTTAAAAACAATATATTAGCGAACAGCCGAACACACTCTCAAATATTTAACAGTACATGAGCTGAATTGTTGACAGTTGTCAATATTCAACTGAATTTCCCCCCAAAATTATACTTCCCCACTCTCTCTCTCTCTCTGTACTCTCTCTCTCTCTCTCTCTCTCACTACAGTTGCGCATATGCTCGCGAAATCGAGGTATTTACAGCTCCACTAGCACAACAATGGCGGAAATACGGCTACCGCATCTCATTCTTTTCACTATCGCCACTCTCGTTTCACTACCGACCTACCGCTCTCAAGAAAGTAAGCATCTTTTACTCGTCGATTTTCGTAACATGAATCAACCGCAGTTTTTTCAGTTTTTGTTTTTTTTATGAAATTGATGACTTTGTTCTTCTCTGATTCTGTATTTGTAACTGTAAAATTGTGTTGATTTATTGTTTTTGCGCGTTAATTTTAGGTCCGGCATATCTAGGGTTCGTGTCGAATGCGACGGACTTCCCCGCCGAAGATTACTTCGATTACATCATCGTCGGCGGGGGAACCGCCGGTTGTCCATTGGCGGCGACTTTATCGGAAAAGTACCGAGTTCTTGTTCTCGAAAGAGGCGGTGTCCCATTTGGGAACCCTAATTTGATGTCACAAGATGGGTTTCTCACAACCCTAATGGAAGTTGACGCCTATGATTCCCCTGCTCAAGCTTTCACCTCTGAGGATGGAGTCCCCAATGCCAGGGGCAGGGTTCTTGGAGGGAGTAGCGCCATTAACGCTGGTTTTTACAGTCGGGCGGATCCCGATTTCTATGAAAAATCGGGGATTAGTTGGGATCTCAGACTGGTCAATCAGTCTTACGAGTGGGTCGAGAATGCCATTGTTTTTAGGCCTGAGTTGAAGAATTGGCAATCTGCTGTAAGAGATGGGTTCTTGGAAGCTGGGATTGATCCGTATAATGGGTTTAGTTTGGATCATGTTGTAGGCACTAAGATTGGGGGTTCTACATTTGATAGCTCTGGTACTAGGCATAGTGCAGCTGATCTTTTAAGCTATGCAAATCCATCAAGCATTAAGGTTGTAGTGCATGCTAATGTGCAGAGGGTTCTTCTTGCATCTTCTTCTGTTTATCCCGATGCAAAACAGTCGGCTATTGGGGTAGTATTCCGTGATCAAATGGGGGGTTATCACCATGCTATGGTGCGGAACAGGGGTGAGGTTTTGTTGTCTGCAGGGGCTCTAGGCAGCCCTCAGCTCTTGCTGCTCAGTGGTATAGGGCCGAGGCCTTATCTTGCGTCGTGGGGAATCCCCATTGTGCACCATTTGCCGTATGTTGGTCAGTTTTTTTACGATAATCCGAGAAACGGTATCTCTATTGTTCAGCCACTGCCGTTGGATCATTCACTGATTCAAGTAGTGGGCATCACGGAATCAGGGACTTATCTGGAAGCAGCATCTAATATAGTACCCTTTGCTCCCCCTGCTCGACCAGTCTTCATTAGGTCGCCCGGTTCTTCACTTTATCTCACTGTTTCCACTCTCATGGAGAAAATAGCTGGACCCCTTTCTGCTGGTTCGTTGAGATTGGCGTCCACGGATGTGAGAGTGAATCCAATTGTTCGGTTCAATTATTTCAGTAATCCTGTTGACCTTGAGAGGTGTGTAAATGGCACACGAAGAATTGCTGATGTACTGAAAAGTCGCGCTATGGATGATTTCAAGTTTCATCAGTGGTTTGGGACTAGAGAGTTTAGATATGTGGGGGCTGCTCTGCCATTTGATCCGTCGGATGATGAGGAGATGGCGGAGTTCTGTAGGAGTACTGTGAGCACCATATGGCACTATCATGGGGGTTGCCTCACTGGAAAAGTTGTCGATCAAAATCTGAAAGTGATTGGAATTGATGGTCTGAGAGTTGTTGATGGCTCAGTATTTACAGTGTCACCTGGTACCAATCCTCAGGCTACTCTTCTCATGCTGGGGAGGTCAGTGTTGCGTGTAGATTGAAATAGTGTCTGTTGAAGCATAAAAGAGGGAAACTGACCATTTTTTATTTCTTTGCAGATTTATTGGTTTGAAGCTACTTAGGGAGCGGACATGATAAGCTGGATTAGTTTCCTGCCACTGAATGAGAAACTGCAATCTTTAGTAGCATTCTCTTAGCTTGTAAATCTGGAATTTTATGTGATTGGTGTCTTTCTGAAGGAAGCTGACTGGTGAATTTACTCTGTTCCCTGTATATTCCATTCATACAATAGCTAGTTATATCGTGAGAATTAGAAATTACCTACTGCCCTGCCGCCTGTTGGATAGCAAACACAGTTAAGCTTAGCATATTCTTTAGTGTTGTTAAATGTGTAACCATGTATGTACACTTCTCCTTCCTTGACAGGGAATAATGAATTTGTTGCTTGGGTTTCGGCTGCTATCTAATTGATCTTAATAGCACATGGTGCTCTAATCCTTCAATCTGTTATCTTATCGGCTGCATCTTGACTGTATATTTATTCTTGCGAGTTTATTAAGTGCAAATGAGGACTGAATGAAGTAGAACAGCAAGGCTTTTGCATAAGAATAAAAAATTATAGATGACTTATGCACATATTCCTTGTGTTTCAGCTCAACTCTCTATTGGCTGTTGTTTAGTAATCTCCATTGATTACTTAACTTGTGAAGAATTTTATGAAACTGCCATCTTAGATATCCTTCTTGGCCATAGAGCATAACCTTTTGATGATTTTAGCTGAAGATAGTGATAAATATTTCATTTTTGTTGGCAAGAATTTAGCTTTGGCCTCGTCAGGTTTTATGGTGGCAGTTCTGAATCAAATAATATTCCTTATAATGAATGACCATCAACTGGAACAAAAGTAAAGATGTCCATTTATTTGATGTAGGTGTACGTGGGTACGAAGCACCTGTTAGGCTATTATCTATTTGCTTCTTTTTCTTGCTCAATCTATATGCTGTTGTGAAGAAAATATGTGAAAAGCTGCTGTTAAAGATTATGTGATCTCCATTCCATGCTTATTTGGTGTGGAGCAATGTAGGGGACAAATGATGTATGTAGACAGGACAAGTCGACTGTTATGAGAAAAAAAGGATGAATTAAGCTGTCTGTTGCCATGTATGTCCAATTTTTGGTGATGAACACCTTCGCATGAGGCTGACTGAATGAATACTGCATTTATACTTAGCTTATTTCTTCACTCATAAGACAGATTGGCAAATGCTACTTGTTTGCTTTGCCCAATTCCTATTTTACTTGTTTACGAATGCATATCTCATGTGTTGAGGAACATTCTAGTTCTGTACGTGTGATGTATGAGATTTATAGTTTGCAGCTTAGCCGAAATGAAGTATGATGCATATATTTAAAGTTAAGTTAGAAACTCTGAAAGATAATCATGACTCCTAATTCACAACAGTTTAAAGTTGGTTGCCAAATTATCAAAAGTTTTTTCTTTTCATTTTTAAATTTGATAAATTATGACATAGTTAAAAGTGGAATTTTGGCTGAAATCCTGAATGTCAAACTCCTTGAACCAACATGGCAGTTATGCAGCTGTAAGGTAGTCATTGATAGCAGTTTTGTTGGTTGGCGCTACCATGCTGGCTGATCCCACAAGAAAATTTGTGGACGAGATCTGAAAGTTACTGGAATTGATGGTACCTCTACTAGTTGTTGATGTATGTTGCTCTGTTTTCAGTAAATTGTGTGACTCGTTACACAATGGAGAATGTAAGGAGTCGTTCCTGTAGTACTGTTAGTAAACTAAGTCGTGTTCAGTGGCTTGTTGGAATAGCATATGAAGTTAAAATTAGCATAATCTTTCATTTTCTTCAATGTTATTCGTTAGATCATGTATGAATACTTGTCTCATTTTGTAAATGAACTCTTGAAGCAGACGACGACCGAATGAAATAGGACAGCGATGCTTTTGAACAGGTAGTTAAAACAGATGACTTATGGACATGTTCAAGGTTTAACTTGATCACAATCTCAACTGATTTTTACTGATCATTTAACTTTTAGAAACATCTATTTATCTTGTCAATAAAGCCGTAACAGTTGAGATTCTCTTCAGGCTAACTGAAAGAAGCGACAAAAGCATTGTCTTTGTTTGTTATTTTAAGCATTGCCCCGTCTAGTTTGTTGGAGGCAGTTGACTGCAAGAGTCCATTGTAATTAGTAAACATTTTCTTTGATTTATGCATTACACTAAATTACACAAGTGTAGCTGTAGTTAATAGTTATAAGATAGCTTGTAGGCATCAGATTCATCAGTATTTATTTGTATCAAATGATAGATAAGAATTAATATGCATCTAATATCTGTTACTACGGAACCTAAATACATGTTTTTGTCCCTAAATTACAGCAGGACGAATTTTACTTGTTGGGAACACCGGATTTCTTTGCACCTACTTAACCCTTTTCTTGCAGTGTTATGCCACTAGACTTTTAAGACTGCCCGTTTATTTAGCATCAGACTTATTCACCAATTCTTTAATATTCGCACGTATTTAAACACGTGAACGTGCACAACTTATGTTTCATGGATATGTAAATACAGCTATGGTGGTGTACGAGTACGTAAGGCAATACATAATTTTAAAAATCTTGAATACAGGATGTCAAACAATAGGACTAACAATTTTTTTTAGATTTAGGCTTTTCTTATTTGTTTTTTCTTAGTTGGTAAAGAATATTTAAGACTCGTTTTTTTTTTTCTATATTTTTCTAAGATCACACATCCAATCTCCTCCACGAGATTAGGGATTTTTAATTCTCTAGACAACCTCTCTGCTGTCACATAATTCTCTAAAAAACACATATAGATCCTCCAGCTCCAGAAAATTAGCACCACACTTACATTACAAAATATTAGCTCAACTTTGAGTTGAGTTAACTTGGTTGATGTACATTTTATCTTGTTTCAGGTTCCACTTCAATTTAGAGGGGAGCGTCTAATATGCAGACTACCGCCTGCTGCATATTAAATATGATATCAGAGCTCAGTCAACAATCTCACTGCCACCCGATAATCAAAAAGTGACACGTGACAGACATAACAAAAAGATTTACAGTTTGCATATGAGGGATCGTGTTAGAGATAATATATAAATATTAAATGTCTACCCTCTCTAACAGTTTAAACTTGTAGATGTGTCGGAAAATTCAATACCCAATGTTAAGCGTTGGCTAGTTATTTGCTTTTTACTCGAACTTCGAGAATAATGCAATGTGACTAACTAAACCCTATATAAAGTGTACAAAGCAAAAAGAAATCTTATATAAAGAACAAAAAAAAGTGTAAAGGAAAAGTATTGCATAAAGTCTCAAATTTGGTCCACAGGCTACTAAATTGCGAGGTCACAATTCCATAAATGAGTACATGCAATTCTGATTAATAATGAGTTATTCATCAAAAAAGAGTAATAGTGAGTATTGAGTAGTAGCTCGGGGACTTGATTACCTAATAGGGCTAAAGTTATTTATTCAGAAAAAATGGAATAAAGTTTGTAGCCGCAAGTGGGGTTGGTGGGACAGCTGTGTTTGAAGCCGTGCACCCGTCCATGTTCACGACTAATACAAGACTTGTAATTATACTGGCAAGTAGGATCTCTCAGATTTCGTTCATCATAATTAATTTAATGATTTAATTCAAAAATTATATAATAAATGATTTATTTTCTGTGTGGTGGAGCGAACGTAGTAGATTCGCTTGGGGACCACTTCGGTCAGAAAATTGAATAGACGATCGGCGACTGGGGACCCACAGTAGATCTAAGGGAACCACATCGTAAGCACATGCGCAAGAGATCATAAGAATAACATAATATAAAAAACAGAAGCTATTTATTTATTATTAAGCAAATCTCAGCCGTTCCATGACTTGATTGACTTCCATTGCAGGAATGAGCAGTGGAAATGTGCTTTTATATGAATTAATAATGAATAAGAGTACAACTATTTAAATTGCCACTTTGCAAGAGATGTGGCAACGACTCAAATTCAGGCATTAACGTTGTTACTGTGTTGCACAAATAGTTAAATATTACGTCCTATCATAATTGAAACTTTTGTAAAATTTAAAGTTTTATATATTTTCTTAGTTGAGCCAACACTTTTGGGAGTTTTGTTGAATGATTAGATGATTTTGTACTAGCACTCAACCTTATAATCGTGGTTTCGTTATAGACTTAGAGCACGTTTCGTTTGGATGCCCAGAAAAGCATAGATAAATTCCTAATCCACCCCTTATCGCGCGTTTGGATGGCGGAACTACTTGTCGTCATTGTCGACGTCATCGATCAGAACAGGGTAACAGAACACTTAAATTTTAACGCTTCTAAATGATCATGAACGTGTTTGATGATGAACCTTTTTTTGTTTTTTAATTTCATCAATGCATGGGAGTGTAAATTTGGTGCTTAATGGCAGACACTTGTGGAAGTTGCTGATGTTAAAGGGAAATGGGAAAGGAGCTCTTGGGAAGGAAGCTGATTGTTCAGAAGAAAAGGGCGTCCCGTAACGATTTCGACAAATTCAAGCTAATGTTGGCAAAGATCAAAAGGGTTGGTGTTGTCCGACATGAGCTTGCAAAACTTAAAAACATACTGTAGCTTGAGAAGTTACCTTTATGGTTATGAATGTTATGAAATAGGAGTTTGAAAATTGTTTTCCGTGCTTACTTTCCTCTAAACCATTACAATAGGGAGGGTACTCCAATTTTGCTTCTTACGCTTAATTTGCTTTGGTTATTGAATCATACTCCTTCAAAAATCCCCAAGAATCTCTTTTGTGCAAGAATAATTACGCACCAAACTTTTCCAGTTACAGAAGCAGAGCAAATTCACAAATCTCCAAGAATTGGTTTGTATGCTTGTATCTTGTTTCCTAAATTTGTTTAGTGTATTTTAAGCGTTAATTACCTTCTGTCTATCGAAATGGAGAACTTTCACTGTGGAAAAAATATTTACTGATGGAGACAATTGTCATTGAGGAAATGTTAAATGTCAAAGCCAAAATGGTAGGTGGTGTAACATCACATGTGTACATCAAGGGCACATCTGAAAAAAGTGAGAAGAAGTATGAATCATGTATCCAACCAAACATTGTACTAATAAATTATAGCGGTCTTTATCGGTCTATGTTACTAAAAACCAAATGTTGTATTAATTACTTATCATAAGAGTGTTAAAGTCATATAATATATACTGCAATCTTCAAATGGGGCAAGCAAACGTGCTCTTACAAGAAGTTAAGTTGTAATTCATAAACAACTGTTTATGTAGTAATGAAGTAATAAGAAATTTGCATTATTTTAACGAGTTTCGATCAAGCACAATTTAATTCACAAGACTTTCACTTAAAAGAATAAAATATAAAACAATTTAATTCACAAGACTTCCACTTAAAAGAATGAAATATTTTTTTTTTGTGCATTAGCGAAACACATAGGACTTTAAACAAAGAGAAGACCTCTTTTTTCTTTTTCTCTTACAAGACTGTCTTCCAATTAATTAACAAAGTACAATAATTTAATACAAAGAATAGCAGAACGATAATAACAAGTAACGATAATAGACATATCATAAAGCAGTAAGGGTTGCAATCTTGTTGAACATGTGTCTTATGTGTGGTATGTTGCACCGGCCTCTTTGTTGTGTTCTGATGCGAAACACTTCAAAGTAACTATGTTGTCTAATTTATTTCTCTGCAACAGAAGGTTCCAGTGGTTGCTGTAAATTTAGCTAGGTGAGTTTGGATCTTCTGAAGAAGACCCCGGAGATGTGCTGGAGCTGGGGTCGTCCTGGTAAGACAATCTATCATAAACTAGAGTTTAACATAATGCAAATGTGTGGGCTTCGAAGTACTTATCTACGCTTTGAGATAATGACCAATTAGCATGACACTGATCAAACACCTCAGATTAAATGACACACACCTAACGGCTTTGCACTTGTCCCAACTCGAACAATCACAAAAAACCAGCATGCACCAAGCAAGCAAAGGAGGTCACATCACGATCACATGGCACCATCTTATTTGATGAAGCCAAGGGGAAAGAGCTGCTTCCCTTCGCCTTATGTGGGTTGGGACCTTCGTAAATCCTACCGAGGAAAATGTTGTGCAAACCAAATAAAAGAAAGCTACGATCGTAACTGGTTCTAGCGGCCTTTCCCTCATTTTGTCATTTGGCACAGAAAAGACGCTCCGACCCCTTAAAAAAATGTTCTCCCAAATTAAGCACATGGGAGAATAATAATCATCGATACAAAATCGGGGTTATCAATGTTTGTCTTACAAAGCTAGACACCACTTGTAACGTTAATTGAATGTGTAGTATGAGATTCGTTTGCTCTCATCTCGTCTGATCTTTCACGAATTATTGGTTCAAAGATCAGACAAATTAAAGTAATTAATAGATTACTTACACTTAAGAGCATCTACGGTATTATATTATTGGTCAATTAATCAAAAAACTCAATTAATGGGGCGTGTGTGCTAAACTGCTTATAAATCAATAAAACTGAGTTTTGCTAATCAATCTACCCCATGATTTTTCTTACGTACAAGCCCGTAATACGTGATACGTTTAAATAGTTGTGATTATAACAGTTAAATATACGTAATCGATTTTGAAGGAGATCATAAAGTTCCGTGAAGCAGATTGGATTTTCACGGGCACGGATTGGTCCAGCAAGGTCTCAGTAAGCGGGTCCAAGGTCGTTCAATACATAGAGGGTAATGTCATCGTCATGAAGCGGATGGTCAATAACGGCAAGTTCATCGGCTTTGGCTTTGACCGCTTGAAGAAATTCAGCAACAGATTGAGAGCCAAGGTTCATAGTTTTGAGGCCGTCTTTTAATTGCATGATACGCGAAAGTGAACGATTAGCATACGTTCGTTGCAGTATTTCACACGCCGCTGCCGAGGTGTCATAATTAGAGATGAGCGTTTGAAGTGTGCCAGAAACAGAATTGAATAAGGTGGAGATGATGAGGGGATCTTGCCTCGTCCAGTGAACATGACGAGCAATGGATTCTGCATGGAGCCACGGGGAGGGTACGGGGTCGAGTCGTCGAGATAGCCAAAGAGGCCCAATCCATGGAGAAGATGACGCATTTGTGCACACCATGAAGCATAGTTATTTCCATCAAGTTGAAGCGGAAGATGATTATGGATACTTATCTGGATGAGCGGATCAGTTTCGACGGGCACGGCTAGCGACCGTCAGGTGATTTGGGAGTCACCGGAGGACGAAGTATAGTTAGCGGAAGGGCTAGTAGGGCCGGCCATAGGATCGAATAGGTAAGAGTCTCGTGCGAGAATTTAGACTCGTGATACCATATAAGAGTATAATTTGGAAGTGATAATGATTTCATTAATCAACAAGGCATTATACACAATTACAATATCTAAGTTAGGTAACTAAATCACTACAACTAGAAAAGGATATAAACAAAAGATATACAAGGGTATAATCTATTTATGTCTATTACTGGCGTGCTTGGGCTCCAGCCCGACACTACAAGATGTCCACTTCACTCTCCTTTTTGTTCTGTCGGGGCATACAACCCCCCCCCCCCCCCTCTCTCGATCTCATTTTTTTTGTAACTAGTTGGCATACAATGTGTATATATATGCGTCTTTCCGGTCAGGCCTAACCATGTAATCTTATGTACGTTACCTCGTGATGTTTATATAAATAAAACAACATTTGTTTATTCAAGAAAGAAAACTATGAATTGATACCTCAAGTCGAGAGTACTTATGCATCGTAACTAAAAATATTCGTGTTGATCTGAGCTAATATGATATTGAGCACCAGGCAGCCCAAGCGACAATGGAGCAATGTGTGGATAAATCGAATATTATACTCAATGTACATGTAGGACATACATCGAGTATTATACTCAATGTACGAAAAATACTCGATATATCAGAGAAATACGACATGTGGTCTCGCATCTCGAGCTCTATAAATACCATGAACCCGATAATCAAGGCAAGTCATTTCTGGCATCTTATTGGTCATTGCGCTTACATCGAGTTTTTATTCTCGACGTATAATACTCGACCTTTTATTGTGCATTCAACGTATCTTGATACTCAATATATCTTATCTCTTATACCATATATTTGACGTATCTCCTCATACTGGACGTACCCAAACACTCGACCTATCCTAATATCCGCGTATTGTCTTGTGTTCGTGTTGTGTAGGTGTGTTCCAGACAAAGCTTATGACTCAAACAATCCAATATTAAACCTGTTAGTAGATCTACCGACTTTTAACAGACATTAAGTTCAGATCACGCGTTAATTGAAAGAGGACAAATAATTGAAAGAGGACAGATTACGACATAATGAGAGTCACATTAAATCTATATATAGATATCTTAGAATATGTTGTAAAATATTTCACTCAATTATACAGTCACAACACACAAGAAATCATCATTGTAATTCATCACATATATATAGGGACATCTATCTAACATCATAGAAAGAGTGTTACGCACTCCTCTACATTCTGAATTAGTGTCATACTAAAATCAACCACTTTTGTAGAATACATAATCTACTATAAATGCCAGTCAAAAATCATTCTAATAATGAAGATACATATTCTAGTGAATTTTCATTATTATACTGGGTTATTATCTTCTGTTGATGCAAGCGACCAACATAGATATAAGTGTGGTTTTTTTTTCTTCTTCTTTTGAAAGGTCGTGTTTTAGTTATAAAAATGATATGGAGCTTTGAAATAAAACTTTATCATGTTAGATATAATCACATAACCTGTTTTTTGTTTTTAAAATTTCTGGAAATTAGATTATGGCGTCATGGAGTGTTGACTTTTCTGTCACAAAATGACGGAAACGTGGGTTTTAGGACTAAAAAATGAAGAATGATTTTGATTGTAGATTGAATTTGGGTTTCTAATTTCAATGAAGACCAATAAGTTCACCGATAATTATGTCACACCCAACACAAAGTTTTAGAAACTTGGTAGTTGGTGTGCCGCAATCCGCATTAACTTTCGTCCCGATTAGTGCTTTGTTTGAGCGTTTCTTTTTTCTTTGTTCGCTTCGCGAGTGATGGTAATAATAATTGAGATATGAAAAATCTTGTATTAAATTTTGAACAATTGATTAGTAGCCAATTTTTTTATTTTCTTTAAAATGTTGGATCTGAATGAGAGTTTCACACAATCCGCTTATGAAAGATTAATGAGTTTAACATGATAATGATTATCCAGAATGGATAGATTTCCATGACGCAATTCAAACGAAAGAGCAAATGTCAAATTAATATATTAAATAGTCACATTACTATCATGTAATCTTATAATAGGAAAATTACTTCTTTGTAATTTTTCCATGTAATTTTGTTGAATTTCCGTGTATTTATAACTTGTACATTGTCAAATTCGATTCTTTTGAATATGTTAACAGGGTAAAAATCCACGTGCTTAAAATATACGATGATTCGATTATCAAAATTACTTGGTATATTATTATATGATTTATATTCATAAACGACATCGCATTATAACACAGTTTAATTACCGGTTTACTTCGTTAAAAATTATACTATTCGTATATTGTAAATCACGACGCACGACTATCGACCGGATTTATAGCTAAAATACTACCCGGTTTATGCTCGTATTTATAACATGTCTCACGACTCAATATATTTTTACACATACGATTTTGTACTCGCTCCGGTAATACGACTCAAATTTATAAAAGCATTTGCACCAAACAAGGCACAACACATGGCTCCACACAAAGGTTGACACATGTTCATACTTGGCCATATCATGACTTAACACTTGGCCCAATGCATTTACCAAGCCTCTACTTAGCCCCCCAAGTGGCACACATGCAATGATGCCACATCACCTGTATCTTTACATGCACAAGACACCTGCCCCTAAAAAACCTCTATAAAAAGGGGACAAGAACCATAGAAGAAATGACAAGTTGGGGAAGAAGGAAAAAAGAGGAAAAAAAGGATGGAGAGAAAAAGAAAGACACACATACGCAACCTGCGAGCAAAAAACTCATTCTTTCTCTCCTCCCCTCGGAGGACCCTCTCATCCCCTCGGAGAACTCTCTCCTCCCCTCGGAGAACTCACTCCTCCCCTCGGAGAACTCTCTCCTCCCCTCCCCTTGGAGAACTCTCTCCTCCCCTGGGAGAACTCACTCCTCCCCTCGGAGAACCCTCCCCTCCCCTCGGAGAACCCTCCCCTCCCCTCGGAGAACTCTCTCCTCCCCTCGGAGAACTCACTCCTCCCCTCGGAGAACCCTCCCCTCCCCTCGAAGAACTCTCTCCTCCCCTCGGAGAACCCTCCCCTCCCCTCGGAGAACTCTCTCCTCCCCTCGGAGAACCCTCTCTCCCCGCAGATACCAAATATCCAACACCAAGAACCGAAGAAGAATCGAAACTACGAGTGGCTTGATTCCCGAGGAAGGGATACGTAGGCATCTCGAAACAAATCGAGTCCAGCCGCAAATTAATAAAAACCACAAACCTCCTCGGGTCGGGATCGGCATTCTGAATAATCCGTTACGCTCTTCGTCACAACTAGCAGGCACGGCGAATATACCGTTAACAGAATATTTATTTATTATTCACTTAGTAAGTTAGTTTAATATATATCATTTTTTTTGTAATTTAAAGTCAAAAAAGTTAAAAAAAAAAACAATTTTTAGTGAAATTCTTCAATAAGAAAGTTAGTCTCACTCATAATTTTTGGCAAGTGAGATGCACCTCCTCAAATAAATGAGTATTATGCATTATTTAAAGATTATAAGAGGGTAATATGCCAAATTACGGCAACTATCGAGAACGCAACAAATCACTTTACCATGGCATCAGAGATGATCTTCTCCGATTACCCTAACGCGCAGCACACAATCCCTAACAAGGAACACGACCAAGGGTCCGTATTTAGGGTGGATTCAAGGGCTCAAAAATGGACGAGACAGGAACATGACGTGAACGCGAGCGTGCACTATGTTGATGTTGTCAACCAACACCACGACGTTAACTCCGGGAAACAAGTTTACCAACTCTTACGCTAGCATGGTACGACCGAAGGACATATTCATCAATGAAGAAAGAATTAATGTTGCGGTTGGGAAAATTAGGGTTCTTGAACCTAGCAGGGAATCGGTGGAATTTGCGGACGACCTATACGACTCTATGTGCGATCAATGGAGGAACACAATCGTAATCAAGGTTTTGGGCAAGACCTAGTTCTTTTCAAGCCTTGTGAACAAGTTTAGTACCATGTGGAAATTAAATGGAAATTGCGACATTGTTGACCTAAGTAATGGCACGTACTGTCTACACGGTTTGTCGACCTCGTAGAGGGAGGTTATACTTACTCAGGGTCCATGGCAGTTGGCGGGAAGTTTCCTTCACATTCGAAAGTGGACGCCGAATTCCCTGAAAGCGACTTTATTGATTGAGCTATAACTTGGATGCGGATTATGAAGCTACCACTCGAATTATTATGGGAAGCGGCAACTAATGCAATAGCAAAATGTGTAGGCGAGCCAATTAAAATCGACGGGAACACGTTCACGGCGGCGAGGGTAAATTTGCTCGCGTTTGTGTCTAAGTCTCGACCAAGAAACCTCTTGAGAGGGGCGTCCACATACGAGGGAAAGTGTACTAGATTTTGTACGAAAATCTCCCTTCCTTGTGCCACGAATGCGGCCGGGTCGGCCATAACTCAGCAACATGCAAGGAAAAGGAGAATGTCGAATTGGGAAATGAACTTGTTGCACCTACGGATTCGGGCTATATGGCGGGGAACACAACTTCGTGGCTTATAGAAAAAACAAGGTAGGATGAGTATGGTGATTGGATGCAAGTCGCACGAAAAACAGGAGGATACAAAGGAGCAGTGGCTGAGCTGAACACCAAGCAGACACAACGTAAGCCGGTTATAATACTGAAGAGAAATCATGCGCCACCTAGCACTAAGGAGGATGCGGTGCCAATTAAGGGATTCGATCTTGGTAAGGGAAGTGTGAAGGACACTTCTAATCCTGGTAGGAGAGTACTTCCACTGTCTCTCACCGCGAATAGGAAAGGGGCTTCGAAAGGTAAAAATCTATTAAAGAAAGGCCTGTCCGAGGGGAGGAAGGAAAGTAATAAAAACACCTTTGCAATTCTTGAAAACTCAAACATAATTGACGTCGAGCACATTGGTGCATCTTTAAGCGCTAGTGGTGCAACAGTCTTTCCAACGAAACTCGGTGATGGATCAGAATGAGGGCTTGAACGTATTCATGGAGAACGTGTGTTGATCGCACAAGTACCTTAGGACTTTTGGGAAACCGATACACTGAATCACACGTTCGGGGGGCCACCACATATTCTCTTAATCGATCTGCGAACGATGCATGTGATTGAAATGGCGTCAACAATCTGAGAATTTGAGATTAATACTCGGATAATAGAGAGGTTTGAGAACATGTTTCTGTGTTGGCAGAGAATATATCAGACCGAATGGGAATTGAATTACCAAAACTACATGATGCGGGAAGTTTTATAGCAATTGATGCAGACTTGGAGGGGGCGGGACATTGACAATCCAGTCCATCCCGTACAGTTAGAAAGTTATCCAATGAAAGTAGTGGTGTGGAACTGTCAGAGGGCGGGTTATCTAGACTTCGCGACGAACTTTCGGGATTTGGTCAGGATTCATCGCCCCGATGTTGTATTTCTACTGGAAGCTAGACTGATGCCGGATAAAGCGTATGAGATTGAAAAGTTTATGGGATATTCGGACTACTGCATTGCCCCGACAGACGAGATGGATGGGGAAATTTGGATGGTATGGAACAACGAGAGTATCGAAGTTGAGATCCTGACCGTTGAGGATCAAGCTATCCATGCAAGAATTGGACCGAAGAAGCAAGCCAAAAGGTATATCTTCAGAATTTATGCCAAACCGTACGCAGATGACAAGGCGCGGGTTTTTGAAAGTTTGCGAGGCATGGCACAGTGCGTGGACAAACCTTGGCTCATACAAGGGGATTTCAACGAAATTTTCTATACTCACGAGAAGAGTGGGGGAAGCACGAATATGACGATGAGGTGTTTGGAATTCCAACGATGGATCGAGAGTTGACGCATGATGGATTTGGGGTTTCATGGACCAAAATTTACTTGGTCAAACAAAAGGGAGAGGAACCCGCTAACTCAAGAGCGTATTGATAGAGCACTCGCGAATAATGCTTGGATTGAGATTTTTTCGGATAAAGAAGTGTACCACCTGCCTCGTACGCACGGCGACCATCATCCGATCCTCACTAATTGTTTAGGCTCGCTGCGCAGGAATAGATCGAGGCCCTTTCGATTCGAGGAGATGTTGCTACGTCACCTGAAGTGTGAAAATATGCTTAAGGGAATTTGGGAAGGGCACGGAATTATAGTGGAGGCCATCGGTATGATCCCCGAGGTTATGGAACCTTGGAACAAAATTTGCTTTGGAAATATATTCAAGGAAAAAAGGACCATGTTGAGGAGAATCGAGGGGGCGCAGAAAAGCTTGACTTATCGGCCTAATCCCTACCTCGAAAATTTAGAGAAAAAGCTAGTGTTGGAATATAATGAAATCTTGAGGCGCAACGAGATTTTTTAGAGGCAAAAATCTCGCGTTAAATGGCTTAAGGATGTAGATAAGAACACAACATTTTTTCATAGGTTGGCCTTGATTAGACGGAAGAGAAACCGAGTCCTAGTGCTGAAAATTGAGAATGTTTGGTGCTGTGACCAAGATACGCTAAAGGAGCATGCAAGGAGTTTCTTCCTAAAACTATTCACGAGAGATGCGAACGGCTGCGGCAGGTTAGCACCCTCACGGTATCAAGTTCAGTTGGATTTGGGGGAGGCCGAGTATGCGGGGCGAGACGTGACGTTGAAAGAACTAAAGGATGTGGTATGGCGAACTCACCCGAAGAAAGCCCCCGGTCCTGATGGGATTCATGCGATCTTTTTTCATAAATATTGGGCGTGGGTGAAAGATTCTCTTCTCCAGTTTATCTCGAACGCGTTTACTAATCGCAGCTTTGATCAGAAAGTGTGTGGAGCGCAGCTATGCCTTATACCAAAGGTAGCAGATCCAACTCTAATTTTCCACTTTCGCCCCATTTCTCTATGTAATGTACTTTCCCCTTGAGACTTAGGGATTATATGTCGCGCCTTATTGCACGACGCAATCAAGCTTCATTAAGGGTCGGAGTACCCATGATAATATCTTTGAGATTCAGGAGATCCTCCACTCTCTTCGAACAAAGAAAAAAAATATAAGGGGTGTATGATACTCAAGCTCGATCTTGAGAAGGCCTATGACAGAATTAGTTGGGGATTTTTAGAGGACACTCTTAAGGCCTTCGGTTTTCTGCCGAATATTATTGAGGTTATTTTGTTTAGCGTTGGCAATGCTTCTACCGATGTGCTTTGGAACGGGAAACCACTTCGTGCGTTTGGTCACGGTTGCGGATTGAGGTAATGCGACCCACTTTCCCCTTATTTATTTGTGCTTTGCGTGGAAAGATTAGCTTACCTTATTCAAGAAGAAGATGACGAAGGGAGATGTGAACCCATAGTTCCGTGTAAAGGGGGACCGCGGATTTCCCAGTTATCTTTTGCAGACGATCTCATGTTGATGGGACGGGGTACGATTCGCACGACTAGAAGCATGAAAGAAATCCTCGACATCTCTGGTACTGCGTCCGGCCTTAAAATTAATTAGGAGAAGTCAGAAACTTATTTTTCGAATGAGGGGAGTTGGAGTTTGAAGAGGCGAATTTGTTCTATTCTCGATTTCGCGCGCATGAATTCGTTAGGGAAATATTTGGGCGCAAACTTGGTGCACAGTCGAGTAGGCCGTGAGAATTTTAACGATGTATTTGACACACTCTCTTTGCGGATGGCGGGTTGGAAAAGACCTAATTTATCTCTCGCGGGGCGTGTAACGCTTATTCAATCCGTCTTGTTGCCGGAGAATATGTGCGACAAGCTTGATAAACTTAATAGAGATTTTCTGTGGTTGAACGATCCCAATACACGAAGACTACATCTTGTGGGGTGGAAAAAAGTACTACGGCCGAAGAAGGAAGGGGGACTAGGTTTGCGCGGGGCAAATTTCAATAATAAAGCGGTACTATCAAAAATCGGATGGAAAATTCTTCAAGATGAGATATGCTTATGGACCGAGCTTATCAAGGCGAAATATTTGAAGGGAAAGAGGATAACGAAGTATATTATTAAACCGCAAGATAGTTGTACGTGGAAGGGAATTATTAGGTGCATGCGGTTAATTCAACCGTTTGTCCGTTGACGCATTGGTGATGGGAGTGTGGTGTCTTGTTGGTTTGATAATTGGCTGGGGGAGACGCGACTTTGTGATGTTGTGGCGAATATAAATCCGAACGATTATGACCTCAAGCTCGCAGATGTACTGGACGAGGAACACAATTGGCGTCTTAATGTCTTATCCACAGTTATACCGAATGAATGGAGGAAACGGATTTTAGGGACGACGATAATATTGACTGATGTCGAGGATAGAGAATATGGAGTCCAACCGCAAACGGCAAGTGCACGTGCCAAAGTTCTTACAGGGAATTGTTTAAGAAATACTCGGAACGTGTGCGGCAATCTCTCGGAATAATTGGGTTTGAAAAGCGCCATGTAGCAATAAGGTCCGATTCTTTCTTTGACTTGCGAGTCAAAATAAAATTGCAACTAACATGCTCCGAAAGGAAAAGCTTGCACTGATGATAGTGGTTGCGTGAGTTGTCCTAATATTGTCGAGTCTACTATGCATGTTCTTCGGGATGTCCCACGGCTATGAAGGTGTGGAAGGCGCTGGTTCCTAATTGCGATTGGAGACCATTCTTTGAGATGTGCGAGACAAAATGGCTGTGCTTGAATGCTGAGGACGAAGGGGAAAACTGCACTTTGATCACGAACACCGAGTGGAGGATAATATTTGTGGCTGCGTGCTGGAGTATATGGAAGGCAAGGAACTGTCGGATTTTTGAGGGGGAAATTGTCAAGACATATGCAGTTCTTTGTCAAGTCAAGCAATTGTGTTAGGATTACAAACTTGTGATGAGGTCGTAACTTAATCCGAAGGCGGGGGGACTTGACGCCTCCAAAGGAATTAAATGTGGACGGGAGTGTGCTACCAAACATGAACATTGGCTCGACATGAGGAGTTTAAAGAGACGCGCATGGAGCTTGGATGTGGGGGTTTGTGCAGAAAATCGCGAGTCATACGGTACGAGAAATGGAAGTTGAAGCCATTCGCTTGGGCCTCTCCATCGCATGGAATAAGAGAGTTCAACGTCTTGAGATTGAGACGAATTCGGTGGATGCTCTAAAAATCATTGAGGATGATACAGTCCGTGATCGCTAGCTCCAACAAAATATTGAAGAATGTCGTGCACTTTTGCACAAGTCGTGGGAGATGAAATTCTATTGGATTGCGAGAGGAGCAAAATAGAGTTGCGGACGCCATGGCAAAAGTCCCAATTTCATTAGAGGATGGTGTTAGTTTAGTCCTAACCCCGCCTTAAAGTATTTCACCTATTTTGTATGCGGATGTTGACTAAGGGCTAATTTTTCATTCTTTCTGAAAAAAAAAAAAAAAAAAAAAGGAGTAATATGACTATTTATTTTTTTACATGGAGATAATGCACACATATTTCTTGAGCTGTTTTGCCAAAAAAACTGGAAACGAAATCCCAATCCAAATATCTAAAAGTTTACCTAAAACTAAGACGAATCATCATCATAAGGCAAGAAAAGAGAAAGAGGGCTTCTTCATGCACTCAACAACGACAAATGAAAGTTGCCAAAATATCTTACCTACTACCATACGTCCGTACCCACGACTGTAATAATTTGCAATGATCCCGAAATATTGGGGGTAAAAAATGTAAATAATTAGTAGTAGTTAAAAATTAGAAGAAGCATCCAAGTGTTTTGGATCAAACGACCACGTACTATATAACGTACACACTCTCATTCATTCAGTCCCCGTAAATATCTCTCCTCTGTTTTTCTCTTCAACACAGTCGTCTTTCCTCCTTCTCCAACAACTTACTTTTGACACAAAAAACAAAAATGGCTGCCACAACCACCTCAATCTCCTCCTCCTCCGCAACAACAAATCAACAACCATTCCTCCCTTCACACACCAAACTCCCCAACACCACCACCACCACCCATCTCTCCTTCTCCTCCACCATTCCCCTCCACAACAAACTCTCCCTCTCCCTCTCCCTCACCACCACCAAATCCCCCAATCCAACAATCCTCAACGCCCTCAAAACCACACAACACACCCAATCCGTATCCAAAACCCGAGATCCGGTTCCCCCCACCTCCACCAAGCCCACCATCCTCGTCTCCGAAAAACTCGGAGAAGCCGGCCTCGACCTCCTCCGCTCCTTCGCCGACGTCCAAACACTCTACGATCTCTCCCCCTCCGATCTCTGCGCCAAGATCTCCTCCGTCGACGCCCTTATTGTACGCAGCGGCACCAAAGTCACCCGCCAGGTCTTTGAGGCCGCCAAGGGGAAGCTCAAGGTCGTCGGTCGCGCCGGTGTCGGGATCGACAATGTTGATCTGCAGGCTGCCACTGAGTTCGGCTGTTTGGTCGTCAATGCGCCTACCGCCAACACCATTGCTGCCGCGGAGCACGGGATCGCTTTGCTGGCAGGCATGGCCAGGAATGTCGCGCAGGCGGACGCCTCGATGAAAGCCGGTATGTACTATACTCGTGTTTCTTAATAATGTTGTTGGTGTGTAATTTGTGTTGATTGTTGAAATTGTGGATCTGTGTGTGTGTGTGTGTTTGATTATATTATAGGGAAATGGCAGCGTAGTAAGTATGTTGGTGTTTCGCTTGTGGGGAAGACGTTGGCGGTTATGGGGTTCGGTAAAGTTGGTTCTGAGGTTGCGAGGCGGGCGAAGGGGCTCGGGATGCACGTGATTGCTCACGATCCGTATGCTCCGGCTGATAGAGCACGTGCTATTGGTGTGGAACTTGTGTCTTTCGATCAGGCGATCTCCACCGCGGACTTTGTTTCTCTTCACATGCCGCTGACTCCTGCTACGGACAAGGTGTTTAATGATGACACGTTTTCGAAGATGAAGAAGGGAGTGCGGATCGTCAATGTTGCGCGGGGTGGTGTTATTGACGAAGATGCGTTAGTCAGGGCTCTTGATAACGGGATTGTTGCACAAGTATAGTTTTCTCCACAAAAACTATTTATTTACAATTACATGCGTTGATGTATTGTGATCTTGGCGTTAATGATTTCTTAGCTAAATTTGAAAAGGAGTGACATTTTGTGTCTTGTTATTTTACAGGCAGCCCTTGATGTGTTCACCGTGGAACCTCCATCTAAAGATAGCAAACTGGTGCTACATGAGAATGTTACAGTCACACCCCATCTTGGAGCTAGCACAAAAGAAGCACAGGTATTACACATATATCTGCTCAATGAAGGGAATTATTGTTAGCCTGGAAATTATGGTGATTTACCCTACTATCATTGACATTTCAGGAAGGAGTGGCTGTTGAAATAGCTGAGGCAGTGGTTGGTGCACTTAGGGGTGAACTTTCTGCCACGGCAGTGAACGCTCCTATGGTTCCTCCTGAGGTAAAAAACTGATATGCTCTGCTGCTTGATCCGAATCATTCCTTTGCATTTTCATTAGCTGACTTTGTTTCCGATTTATGTTATATCAGGTATTGTCTGAATTGGCTCCTTACGTTGCTCTGGCCGAGAAGCTTGGTAGATTGGCTGTTCAGTTGGTTGCTGGAGGGAGTGGAATCCAAACTGTGAAGGTTATTTACAGTTCAGCTCGCGATCCAGACAACTTGGACACAAGACTGCTCCGAGCCATGATAACAAAGGGCATTATTGAACCTATATCAGATGCCCATATTAACCTTGTTAACGCTGATTTCACTGCAAAGCAGAAGGGCATCCGGATTAGTGAGGAAAGGGTTGTGGTTGAATCTTCCCCTGAGAACCCTGTTGAATCAATTCAGGTACAAATTAGTAATGTAGGGTCGAAGTTTGCAAGTGCATTGTTGGACAATGGAAATATTGCCATTGAGGGGAAAGTGAAGTATGGAATCCCTCATTTGACATGTGTTGGGTCATTTAGTGTGGATGTGAGTCTGGAAGGTAATCTCATACTATGCCGTCAAATTGACCAACCTGGTATGATTGGAACTGTTGGAAACATTCTTGGTCAGCATAATGTTAACGTGAGTTTCATGAGTGTCGGAAGGACTGTTAAGAGGACCAAGGCAATTATGGCAATTGGTGTCGATGAAGAACCTGATAAGGATACACTCAAGAAGATTGGGGAGGTGCCCGCAATTGAAGAATTTGTCTTCCTTGATCTTTGATTTTTCTGATGTTTGTTGTTCTGCTTAATGGCGTTTTGGTTGGAGGGCACAAGCTTATTTCCTGTTGCTGTTATTGGAGAATAAGAGGTGAAGACTGCTGGTGCAGAAAAGAAACTGAGTGTGCTGCCTGGTTGTCTCCATTTGTTTAGATAGATTCATTTTTGGGAAGATTAGAGTCATCTTGTTGTACTAGAGAGTATTATTTTGCTATTGTTACTACTACATAGGTCTGTTTTTCGGAAAGATATTGATGCTTCCACTTGAAGAATTTTGTCTTGTGCTTGTATTTGGCACGGCAGAGGAAGTGTTGGTTTTACTATTGGTGTATACTCTATATGGAGTGTGTAATATTGTTTTGGTGCAATGCACTCTTGATTGTTGTTTGTTTCTGGTGAAAATTGATTCAACGCAAATATTATTACATGTCCTCTTCACTATCTAACTGCCCGCATTGCACATCAATTTTATAATCGATCAGGACTCCAGTCATCGGCCATTGTGCATCAAAATAGCTTCAATCATATTACCAGAAACATCTGTTTCTTTTGTGTAAGTGCTAAAGAAAGTGCCAGCACTAGACTTCTGTCATTCTTTGTGTTGTTTTTAACCTGTCAAGGCCTGGGAGCTTTGTCCCTTTAGATTTTAGACACAATTTTTCTTCAGAATTTAGCTAATGTCTAGCTGTACTCCTTATCTCTGTAGAAACATTCTGTAATAGGTTGCAAGAAACCCATTAAGACTTTGACTGCATTAGATTCAACCATACCCTACCCTCCGATTTGGATAGAAACTGCACTCTCCCTGTAAATCAGATATGTATGTTAAGTTTGGCCAAAGAAACTTGTGTTCTCATTTTTGCATACCATTCGATGTGTGATCTCTAGTCTTTTCTTCAGATTAGACTAGAATGAACTTCCATAAAACACTTGGTTGATCATGACAATAATGGTTCTAGTGCAACACTCTTTGTGCAAGGTGTAGTCACAAACGTTATCCATGTGAATCACTTGAGCGGTTTTGGATCAGTGACTTCCATATGACCCCGACACTCCGTAATATCATTTTGCTCAACTTGTGCATCTCCCTTTTTAGAAATGAGTATAAGCTCAGCTGATGAGCAGTATTAGATGTTCCAATATTATTCTCAGGCCGCAAGTACTTATTTTTTATGATGACAATCGCATGTCTGCTGATTGATTGACTTGAACTTGGAATAACCTTTTTTAATCCATACTCAGTTTACTTATAACCCGCAACCTCTTCATTGACCCCGTTTGGATTGCATTTGGCCCAATTTTTTCAAAGTTTCATTGGCTGAAAATGAGTTGGAACTAATTTCACCGTTTTGGCCTCAAATATGTTTGGCTCAATTCCTAAAAAGTGGCCTTTAACCTTTTTTGGATGTCACCAGCATTGATAACCGCACCACTTATTAAAAAAAGATTGTACACTATTTCCTTTCCTTTGTCTTCCTTTACGTTAAGTTTTTGGTTCCCTTTTTTCTTTTAAGATTCGCTTTTTGGTAGAAACTTTTTTCTTGTAAGACTTTGGCGGCTATTGAGTTTGTAATTTGTAATTCTTTTTTCTTTACGTTATCTTTCTACTGTACTTGTAAAAACTCTAACTGATATCGAATGCAAATTGGGTAAACTTTGTAATTGAGAATTGGAAATTATTAAAAATGTATAAACAATTTATTTTGTTACGAGCATTGTCAATTGAAATCTTTAGTTACACAATTTAATAACATATATTTGTATACGTAATAGAATATTTAGTAATAAATTTTACATTATTATTATTATTGTTATTGATTTTTTGGTGCTATTAATATAAGATATTAAAAATATATAACAAAATTAACAATAGTCAAATGTATAATAGTTTAATCAATTAATTTTATATTCACAACCTATTGATTTGACATTTGCATACCTATTTTCCCCCTATAACTCCAACACTCAAACTCAATCCAAACATAATCTAAAATGTTTTGCACGTTTTTCAAAAGAATCTTCAAAAATTCCAACCAAAAATCAAATGGGCGAAACGAGTGAAACTCAATCCAAACGGGGAAGCTCAGCTTTTTGATTAATGTCAATCCTGAATCTTGCTACCTCTCTTTGATTGGTGTCTTGTACTGGATTTTAAAACCTTTGCCCTTGTGTTTTCTAAGCATATAATCTGTGCATATCATTAGACAATGCCTTGTGACATGTCCCTATGTATTTCATTGCACAAACACTCAATGTAGTGTATAGATCCAAGTGGACAAACTAATTTTTTTTTTTTATATAATTAGTCGACGAACAACTTAACGGCTTTAAATCCTAACAAAAAGAAATAGTGTGAAAAAATAGCTTATTTTAACTACCATAAGTATCCTTTGTTCTTCGATGTTCTTTTTTATTTATTTAAACTGAATAAATGACGCTTTGTTATATTTTTCAAGAAACTTTGGTTTATTATCCTTTTCGGTTTTAAACTGAATAAATGAGGCTTTCTTATATTTTTCAAGAAACTTTGGTTTATTATCATTTTCTTAACCGAACAAATAAGGAGAATAGATTACATTCGATAAAAACTAACAAATTCAAATGAATGTCAACAAGGGGTGTTCTGTACAATTTCACAAATATATATATATATATATATATATATATATATATATCTAGTTTTAGATGGAACTAATAATCCATATCTTAGGGAAGTGTTCGTGGAATTCTTCCATGCTAATAATAATAATAATAGCAATTTTTCCTATAGTAAATCCAACACCATCCCTAATTAAGTATCATTAGGCAATTGAAGTTCATGATACATAAACAGACATTAAGCATCAGTCCTGGAATAAGCGAAGGCATAGTGAATATTACATTTGTTAGGATCGAATTATCGGGTCTTACTTTTAATTGGATTGATTATGTTTTGAAATAAGAAAATTATTAATCAAAAGTTTTAAAAAATGAAAATTATTTGATATAATTTTTCTTATTTCGTTTCATTGACTATTGATTTTTTTTTTCATATGGAAGTTGATGGTAAATATCTTATTATGTATCGCATATCCATTCAATTGAAGAAACAAGATATATACATATATGATTGAAGATCAAGTTTCGATTACGTTTGGTATCTGTCAATCAGTTGCAACAATCAACCAGAGTTGCACTACAAGAAAAAGGGGTCATTAGGGACCGCCCCCCTGCGGTCGCTATTGAGGGGGTAGCGACCGTCTAGCGGTCGCTATTTTGCGGTCGCTTGCCAATAGCGACCGTTAAGCGGTCCCTATTGAGGTCATTAGGGACCGCAATTTAGCGACTGTTAAGCGGTCCCTAATGACCTCAATAGAGACCGTCTGGGCGGTCCCTAATGTGGAATAATAGGGACCGTCCAGACGGTCCCTAAATTTAACAATAAGGACCGTCTGGGCGATCCCTACTAATATTCGTTGAATTTCTATGAATATTAGTAGGGACCGTTTGACGGTCCCTAATATCAAAATCAGGGACCGTTAAGCGGTCCCTAATGACCTCCAGAAAAAATAAAAAAAAAACTACAATTATATTTCGGATTTAATCCGGAATATAATTGTTTTTTTTTTGTAAAATTGTAATTTTAACAAATTGAAAACAATAAAATATTGAATAAAAAGTTAATATAATGACAATTGATATGAAAGAATAAAAGAATGTGAAAAGATGAATAAAATGAGTAATAATATAAAATGAATGAAATCAAAAACATGAATGAAATCAAAAACATGAAATCAAAAGTGAAGAATAGTAAATGTAGATCCAAAATAAAGAAAGTATAAGAAAAAAAGATTGTATTGGTGAAAAAAAGAAAATGAAGATCCAAAATTAAGAAAGTGAAAGAAAAGAAAATGAAGAAAAACTTGTGTTTTTTTTTTTTTTTTTTTTTTTTTTGATGACGCGGGAACCCTCAGCCACTACCCTTCGGGTGCGCACCGGGTAAACCCACGGGTCGACGAAATAGCCTGCAAACCTCGCCAACCAGTTAAGCCACACTAGGCGAACCATGTGTGACAGGCTCAGACCCAGAAGGCAAGGAATCAAATTCGCTCTCAATGAGATTCGAACTTGAGACCTTGGAGAGGAGATACCTCCTCCTTAACCAACTGAGCCACCCACAAGGGGTAAGAAAAACTTGTGTTGGTGAAAAGAAGAAAAGTTTTTGTGTTGGTGAAAAGAAGTAAAGAAGATAGTGTTTTTTGGAGATAGTGAAATGGGTGTAAGAGTGGTGAGATATATATATATATATATATGTATATATATATGTATATATATATATGTATATATATATATATATTCAATTGGTTTTTGTCCGTTGGATGATTTTAGATGATCGACGGTTTAAGATGACGATCCGTGTTAAAGACATGATGGGTACTTATGACCGTAGATTAGGATTTCATCGACGGTTGAGATTTGATTTGGTGAAAATTCAAATTTCCCCCTCACTCCCGCAAAAAAATTTGCCAAAAATTCAAAATTTTCGATTTTAGGGACCATTATGCGGTCCCTAATGTCAAATTAGGGACCGCTTAATGGTCCCTACTAATATTCATACTTAAAAATCGATTTTTTTTTATTGATGTTGTTGTGTTTGTGATTGTAAGCAACCAAACTCATTGTAATATATAAATTGAAGTAATAAATGATTGCAAAACCAACCTTATAGTAGATTATTTGTGAAGTAATAGATTAATTGCGATTGATCGAGTTATTAACGTTCAAGATATATTTCACAAATGTACAACTAATTAATTATCATTAGTTAGTTATAATTGTTATCCGTGTTTATGATTTACTTCACAAACGTTAGCATAGATACGATTGATTATGAGGCATAATCATTAGATCAAGTATTCATTACTTATACGTATATATGTAGATCGAATTAATTTGTCATTATGTCATTCGTCGTACAAAATTGTAGGAGAATCTTCAAAGTGACTCGTTCTCCTTGTATAATGTTTGGATATACAATGTGTTGTTGTAGTTATTGTTAATTTAACTATTCAAATGGTTATTATGAACTAAACATACAACGCGCCACCTCGAACCATCGAAAAATTCATAATTTTGATGTATGAATATTAGTAGGGACCGTTAAGCGGTCCCTAAATTAATAATAGAGACTGCTAAGCGGTCCCTAATTCAAATTAGGGACCGCTTAACGGCCCCTATTGTCAAATTAGGGACCGCTTAACGGTCCCTACTAATATTCATACTTAAAAATCGATTTTTTTTTATTGATGTTGTTGTGTTTGTGATTGTAAGCAACCAAACTCATTGTAATATATAAATTGAAGTAATAAATGATTGCAAAACCGACCTTATAGTAGATTAGTTGTGAAGTAATAGATTAATTGCGATTGATCGAGTTATTAACGTTCAAGATATATTTCACAAATGTACAACTAATTAATTATCATTAGTTAGTTGTAATTGTTATCCGTGTTTATGATTTACTTCACAAACGTTAGCATAGATACGATTGATTATGAGGCATAATCATTAGATCAAGTATTCATTACTTATACGTATATATGTAGATCGAATTAATTTGTCATTATGTCATTCGCCGTATAAAATTGTAGGAGAATCTTCAAAGTGACTCGTTCTCCTTGTATAATGTTTGGATATACAATGTGTTGTTGTAGTTATTGTTAATTTAACTATTCCAATGGTTATTATGAACTAAACATACAACGCGCCACCTCGAACCATCGAAAAATTCATAATTTTGATGTATGAATATTAGTAGGGACCGTTAAGCGGTCCCTAAATTAATAATAGGGACTGCTAAGCGGTCCCTAATTCGGTAGTAGCGACCGCTTAACGGTCTCTATTGTCAAATTAGGGACCGCTTAACGGTCCCTACTAATATTCATACTTAAAAATCGATTTTTTTTATTGATGTTGTTGTGTTTGTGATTGTAAGCAACCAAACTCATTGTAATATATAAATTGAAGTAATAAATTATTGCAAAACCAACCTTACAGTAGATTAGTTGTGAAGTAATAGATTAATTGCGATTGATCGAGTTATTAACGTTCAAGATATATTTCACAAATGTACAACTAATTAATTATCATTAGTTAGTTGTAATTGTTATCCGTGTTTATGATTTACTTTACAAACGTTAGCATAGATACGATTATGAGGCATAATCATTAGATCAAGTATTCATTAATTATACGTATATATGTAGATCGAATTAATTTGTCATTATGTCATTCGTCGTACAAAACAGTAGGAGAATCTTCAAAGCGGCCCGTTCTCCTTGTATAATGTTTCGATATACAATATGTCGTTGTACTTATTGTTATTTTAACTATTCCAATGGTTATTATGAACTAAACATACAACGCGGCACCTCGAACCATCGAAAAATTCATAACTTTGATGTATTAATATTAGTAGGGACTGCCAAGCGGTCCCCAATTTTACAATAGGGACTGCGAAGCGGTCCCTAATTCAAATTAGGGACCGCTTAACGGTCCCTATTGTCAAATTAGGGACCGTTAAGCGGTCCCTAATTTGACATTTGGGACCGTTTAACGGTCCCTACTAATATTCATACTTAAAAATAGATTTTTTTTTATTGATGTTGTTGTGTTTGTGGTTGTAAGCAACCAAACTCGTTGTAATATGTAAATTGAAATAATAAATGATTGCAAAACCAACCTTATAGTAGATTAGTTGTGAAATAATAGATTAATTGAGATCGATCGAGTTATTAACGTTCAAGATATATTTCACAAATGTACAACTAATTAATTATCATTAGTTAGTTGTAATTGTTATCCGTGTTTATGATTTACTTCACAAACGTTAGCATAGATTCGATTATGAGGCATAATCAATAGATCAAGTATTCATTAATTATACGTATATATGTAGATCGAATTAATTTGTCATTATGTTCTTCGTCGTACAAAACAGTAGGAGAATCTTCAAAGCGGCCCGTTCTCCTTGTATAATGTTTGGATATACAATGTGTCGTTGTACTTATTGTTATGCGGCACCTCGAACAACGAGTCACCTCGAACCATCGAAAAATTCATAATTTTGATGTATAAATATTAGTAGGGACTGCCAAGCGGTCCCTATTGTAGAAATTAGGGACCGTCTGGGCGGTCCCTATTATTCCACATTAGGGACCGCTCAGACGGTCCCTATTATCAAAAAGTATGGCGACCGTTTCACGGTCGCTATATTGCAGTCCCTATTGAGGTCATTAGGGACCGCTTAACAGTCGCTATTTTGCGGTCCCTAATGACCTTAATAGCGACTGCTAAGCAGTCGCTGTTGTCTTCAGCAGTCGCTGAAGACAAGCGGTCGCTAATTTGCGGTCCCTAATGACCCCTTTTTCTTATAGTGTTGCAACACGGACAAAAGGATTCTCCAACCTATAAAAGGAGAATCCCAGAACCGTGAAATCAAGTTTTGAGAGATAAATTATATTCACTTGTCATGTATTTTAGTCAAAGTTATTTTATTGTAAAAAAACTTCTAAATCAAAGGAACTTAAAAGTTTTCTAGACTGAAAAGAGGTATACTGTTAAGAGTTAATGCTTAGTTGTTGCAAAAGTAAATAGAGAGAGTGTGATTATTTATTTATTTATTTATTGAGAGTCTAGTTTATTTAGAACATAAATCATAAAATTATAAAATTAAAGCCAGTCAAAGAGTTTTGAGTTGAACTTGAGTGAATGCCATGTAGACTAGGCCGTGTTGGACCCAACCACGTTAAAACAATGATGTTCTAATAACGAAAAATCTTTATAAGTAATATCGAACTAAGATCTTTTAACATAATAACATTACAGGAATATGTATGAACTCATTTCTTGCGGGATTTCCAAGATTACATCATATTTGTTCATAATAAAGTAAACGAGACCACTTGACGTACTGATTATCATAATCTCTAGCAATTAGTGGAGCGCATCTAGGATTGAGCACCATTATTTTATTTTTGGAAGGTTGTAGAACCTCACCTTAGAGTCGTTAGATTAGATCGATCTGAGCCGTTCATTGAGCTCACCTTTTTGTATATATACCCCTTGGGTTTCTGATTTCAATCATCAAGCAACTTTTAACTCATTTGCCTTGTTTTCAGCATTTCCTTGTCTCTTTCTCATTCTAAGTGATATGAATATCATGTTCCTATTTTCAGCATTTTCCTAGATTTTACATGTGGTCAAAGCCTGAAACAAATTGTAAAATGCAAGTAAACGAAAATGAGCATATTGCACATGCAACCAGCCTATTTCATGTTTTTTCAAGGATCAAAGTCACATAACATTGTAGCAACCGAATCATTTTTCTTAGGCGCGCGTTTTTTTCCAACTTTAAACGTAATACTATGAGAGAAGTATCACTAGAAGAAGTGACACTAAGAAATGATAACATAGCTGTAAGTAGTATTATGTATCCCAATTAACATGGCTCTTCTTTGATAACGGCGGCACATGGGCTCGTATGTGTTAGAATGGGTTCATATAACATTGTTGTGGGTAATCCGATTATAAAAAAAATTCCTTTACATAGTTGTTGAGTTCACTTATTGTCCGATTCAATATGCTTTTACCTACGACGAGAACCATTGCGATCACATCATTATCGCAATGGGAGATCCGAGGGTTACAAGTGGGCTCTGAAAACTAGGTTGTGAAGACAGGTTGGAAGTCTTCGTGGCTGGGTGCAGGAGGGCATTACAAAATTTGTTGGTCAGGATGTAAACTAGACTGAGGGAGGGGGCACCGACTTGATTGTGTATGACATTAGGACTGAGTCTTTTGAAGTTAAAAGGCTACCTCAGGTGATTCTTCAACAAAACTGCCTATTTCAGTTAGATGTATACGAAGGATCTCTAGTATGCCAACTTTTAATGGAAGGGAATGTCGATATTCATTTTCTGAAATTTAGAGATCCCTCGGCCCCATTGTGTACAATTCTCGGAGTCTTTTCACAAACTAGGGGGTTTAGAGGCATGGAGACATTGCTTCCTAACGAGAGGGTCTGCTTCGTATCTCCAAATTCTCTCGGTATTTATAGTCGGTCCTCGGTTCACTGTTTACTGTTCCAGCTACGAGATGGGTGTTCTATACAATTTCCTAAATATATAAGGGGTTCTATCTCTAGTTTTAGATCGAACAAATAATCCATATCTTAGGGAAGTGTTCGTGGAATTTTTCCGTGGTAATAATAAAATATTATTTTTCCAATAGTAAATCTTTGACGCCCCAACTTTTAAAGCAAATAACAAGATTCACTAAATAATCCATAAAGGTACAATAATCGAAAATGCCCAAAGTTCGGCAACCAAATGACAATATCCAAAGACAGGGATAGAAGCTAACAACGCTAAAGAAAACTAAATCCAACCTGGAAGTCTTGAACAAGAAAAAGTAACTCTAAATGAAACCATAAAATAATGCACTTGAGCCCTAAGCTTCCTTGGTCTCCTCTCTCCACCGATCCAACGTTTGCCTACATAAATCTAGAAGGGAGGGTAGGCAAGTGAGATAAAAATCTCACTTGTGTTACGAGTGTGTGCAAGGTGTACAAGGAATAAGACAGTTAAAATGCAACAGGTTAGACAGTCAAGCACATTCTCACGTTCAGTCATATTATGAGGCGTTAACCGTTTACTAAGTCGTTGACTCATTCCCACCTTATAACACCCACGTTCGTTACCTTGTCACTCCGTTCAAGGAGCGACCTTGAAAACATTCTCGCATGCCTAGGTATATGCTTGTTGATCCCTTCAAAAGCAACAACCTCATGATACTTTTAAGGAAAAGGGGAAAGTCGTCACAAGGTCCCACTGGTTTGCCCTCTGCCGCCCAGTAGTACCCGATGCTGACCAAGTCGTGGATCCAATTCAAAACCAAAATGTTTGATATCAAAATCATTACAGATACACACGTAGCAAGTTGTAGGAATACAATAACAGACGACCATGATAACGAATAAGCATATTTACTACGTAAGTATAAACACATGCAATGCTATCATTAAACATTTAGCACATACCTTTCACATTTTCAAAAATAATTTTAGTACGTATTGTAGGAAAATATTTCATATCTCTTTCATTAATTACCAAATGTATATATACAATTACAATAAACTTGCAAAGCAAGAATCCTATCTAAGGAAAGATATCTAAAGATATACACCAATATTATACTAATATACTAATACACCCCCGCAGTCGAATCAGAAGGTTGACGAACATTGAGACTGTTTTTAAAATCATCAAAAAGTATGCGAGGAAGGCCTTTCGTAAAAATATCAACAATTTGGCGCCGAGAATGGACATGAAGAACCCGAACTTCACCACGAGCAACCTTCTCAAGAAACAAAATGAATTTCTATCTCATTATGTTTGGTGCATTGATGTTGCACCGGATTATTGGATAAATAGATGGCACTAACTTTGTCACAATGAACGATTGTAGCCTTAGATATAGGAAAATGAAGCTCAAGCAAGAGGTTGTGCACCCAACATGACTTGGAAACAACGTTGGCAACCCCTCGATATTCGGCTTCGGCGCTTGAGCGTGAGAGTGTGGCTTGGCGTTTCGCGGACCAAGAAATAAGATTATCACCAAGATACACAAAATAACCCGAAGTCGACCGACGAGTATCCGGACACCCACCCCAATCGGCATCCGTGAATGAGACCAAAGAACGCACGTTCGACTTGGAGAGATGAAGGCCAAAGTCGACCGTGCCCTGAACGTACCGAATAATTCTTTTCATGGCATCCATGTGTTCAGTCATGGGAGCATGCATATGAAGGCATACATGCTGAACGACGTAAGAAATATCAAGACAAGTAAAGGTGAGATACTGCAAAGCACCAGCAAGACTCCGAAATCCCACCGCCACCCAATTATCAAAAAGAAAATGTCACGTGACAGACGTAACAAAAAAGATTTACAGCATGCACGTGATGGGGAGTGTTGGAGATAATATATATAAATATTAACTGTCTACCCTCTCTCACAGTTTAAGCTTTTAGATGAGATGGCAATTCAATATGGTATTAGAGCTCAGGCCACAAGAGGTCCTAGGTTCGAATCCCACCGCCACCCAATTATTAAAAAGAAAAATGTTACGTGACAGGCGTAACAAAAAAGATTTACAGCATGCACGTGGGCGTGTTGGAGATAATATATATAAATATTAACTGTCTACCCTCTCTCACAATTTAAGTTTTTAGATGAGATGGCAATTCAATACGTGTATGTATATATATATATATATATATATATATATATATATATATACTCACCTGAAATAAGCTGCAAAAATGATAGCAGCTCGCCGACGTCTACTCCGAACTGGCTATGAACCACAATTTACCTTCAAAAGACAATTCTAAAACTTGCTACGTTATTGGTCTAATTCTACTCATGTGCTTATATCTCCAACACACCAAATAACCGTAATTATACAAGTGGTAGATTATTAACTATGATCCTGCGCTAAAACAATTCTTCTCTTACTATAATATTATATATGCACGAGTATCGAGTCCGAGAGTTTAAAGGATCCTGGGGGGATCACCACTGCACCCCCTAGTAGGATGATGACATGTGGCAAGGTCCACTTGCAACCTATTTGCTTGGCCAAGCCCTTAATTTCGAAAATTTTAATTCTAGCCCAAAAGTTTTATATTTTTTTCATTTTATGACCGCGTGGGTTAAATGGTATCAGAGCCAAGGTTTATAGCCAAGGTTTATTTATTTTATGTGGAAATTTATTTATTATGATAACCTCTAAATTCCCTTATGAGAGGAGTATCTTATAAACATGAGTAGTCCAGTAATGGATGATATTTGGAATCCCCCGGCTCAGTTCTCGTTTAGAGGACATAAATGTGCAAGTATTAAGAAGCAAATTGTTTCTTTAACAAGATACCTTGAGTTGCATAAAACGCAAATCAAACACCATGATGTTCTATGTTGCGACCTAGAACAACGAGGAAAAATTTGTCTCATCAAGAATGCTAGACTAGAAATAATTAAGCAGATAAAAATTAGTCTTAAAAAAGCTAATAAACAAAGTTCAATACTATGCCTTTAATCATGCCTGGTATTACCCTAGAACAAGAGCTCCATCTCTTGAAGGCTAAGTTAGTAATCCTAGCTAGTCAAAGACCAGACAATCTCTGTGGCATTAGAGCTAAGTTCATAACTGTTAATGGCCTCACGGCTGAAATATCTAGGATTATGAGATTAATTGGCGAGAGAAATAATAGATGAGCAATCTAACTTTGCCAAACTTTCACGAGCTCGAAACTGATAACTTTAAGTTGACCCAAGACCTTAGAAAAATTCAAAAAACAGTGCAAACATATGGTAATCATCAATACTATATGCCCGAGCAAATACAGAAAATTCAGGACAAACTTGAAACCATGTCCTGAAGACAGAAGGAGATATTGGAAAACCTTCAAGACATCCAACAGAGAATGAAGAACTTGGAGGTTGTGCCAAGATCATTTGAAAGAAGAAGAGGAGGATGGTTACCACCATCTTTCTGAAAAGAACCCTTGTTACATCAAAAGGGTAAGGCAGTCGAGGTCAAGAAAGAGTTGACCAGGAACGAAAAGATTGTGGCCTTAATACGAGGAAAACCCAGCACCTTGCAAGATCATGTCTAGATTCAACCTTGACGAGATCAGCTACAATGACTTACAAGATCTCTCCGATTCGGCAGAATCATTTTCAGGACTAAAGCTCGTCAACGTCCAGGGCTTAAAGAGTGCAATGGTGCCGAGACAAGATCCTCCCAGGGACACTCAACGGTTACAGAAGGCGTCGGATCTTCCATCCCAAATCCAGAGCCCATCCAAGATAAGCCGATGCCACATCAGCATGACTTTGTGGCAGGATCAATGTACAAGGCAGTACCAACTCGATCAAGAGCAAGGAGGCCAGACGTTCATGGGATACCATACGGAAAATCCCAACTCGATTCAATTCATCCTTATGGGCTTATGCGCAATTTGGATATTTTGGATTTCAAAAATCGAGAAGCTCTGATAGATGAATGTGCTTTGGCAATGAGGATCGCAGCGGCAACGTTGGAACTCAACAAAGAAGGGTTCATTATGATGTTACAAATGGGCCTCGAGGGATCAGTTAAAATCGGATGGGAACATGCTACTCCAGAAATCAGAGATGGAGTTCTATCCGGAGATGCCCTCAAAGACATTGTTGACAGGATGGCGAGACTATTCAAGATATACTTCATCGGAGAAGGATATTTCGCCGATCCCCAAACCAAAGGAGGTGACCATGAAAATATCAGAAGATACGAACAAGAATTGTATAGCTTGGAACTACATGACATATGTAGTGTCGACTTATACATCAAGCTCTTCACCGAGTACAAATGGAAAAGCCGAATAAATGAAGACACGGTTATCCCTTTGTTCTTTGCCAAGATACCAAGCCCATGGCGAGAGATGTTACTACGGGAATACATCCCTGTAGGAATTGACACGGTGGCCCAGAGAATGTCCTTCCTCAAGGTTAAGCTGAGCGAGTGGTGCCAGAAAGCAGCGATTCAGAAGAATTTCAAAAGGCTGAAAAGAATCAATAAATCAATCCGCCTTTACTGCGATGACAATGACATCCCAACGGTCATTAGTGCACCGGAACGACATCGGAAGAAGAAGCATATGGATCACCCCTATGAACAAAGGAGTAGGTTCCCCAAAAGATCTTCTTGGAAACCAAGAAGATTTTGGTCGAAACAAAAGGCACGAAGCTACAAATCGGGGCAAAGAGCAGGACTAAGCCAGGGAAGAACCACCTCCAGTCAAGGAAGTACGAGCAGACCACCGACAAGGAAAACTTTCAGAAGGGCTCATACAAGAGCAAACGAAAGTTTCAAGGACTTTAATTGTTGGACTTGCGGAGCCAAGGGGCACATTTCAATGGACTGTCCCAAGAATCAAGAAAAGGGAGTCAGACAGTTCGAAGCCACACCGGAGTTCGAAGAGGATGTCTACTTTCAAGACCTTGTCCAAGTTTACCAGTTTGAGGACATTCCTTCAGACGAAAGCATACATGAAGAAGCCGAAGGACCAGATGAGTCTTCAGAATCAGAATCAAACTGAAGACGAGGAGATCTTCTGTCAGGAAGTTCAGGAGGACTTGTCAGGATTTTTCTGCCAAACTAGCATATCTCATAAAGCTCTAATGAGAATTATGCGAGAAGATCCAAAATTGCGAGTTTACGATGGGTTCACTATCGGAAAAATGGAAAGAACCTTAGCCCAGCTAAGCTTCAGGCAACATCACATCATTTACAAGGTTACAGCGGGAGAGATTGCAATCCCAATGGAACTGACCAGTAATGTGATGGAAATACAGCTAGTCCCTATGAATGAGATCAAAGAGGAACTGGGGAGACTCAAGCCAGAAGTTGCTCAGAAAATGTCGTGGATCCATATCGGAGCCATTCGAATTTTGCTCAAAGAAACTTTCAAAGAAGGAATCAATTCCCCAATTGATATCGCCATCTTTGACAGAAGGGTCCAGAACCTACGAGATGCATGTCTCGAAGGAATAACGGGAAATCTGTTCGCTGGAAAGGTTCCAACGTTCGTATATCCAAAGATTGCATACAATCTTGCCGATCGAGATTTCAATAGAGTCCTTACTCTACATCAGGACTTCAAAAACAAGGAGTTGATGAAGGAGGGGAATAGACCCTACTCAATCACCTATAGCATTTCATACGCGCTCTCCAACACTCATCATTCAGATCTTTTACGAAGAAATGAGTTCGTTCAAATACCAGAAATCTTTGAAAAGGTTGCCCAGGCAGTCAGGCTAGAGATTTCCAATTTGCCTCACATCCATGAGATGGATATCATCATCCGAGATCAACCAGTGTTCGGCAAAGATACGAACCAAAGGTTCGAGCCTAGAAGAGTTTCTTTCCAAGAAAATAGATGCACAGTCTTACCCGGGGAAAGAAGCCCATTGTTGAGGTTGTGATCGAACCAAAGAAGTTCACAACTAAAGGAGAACTCCAATGTCCAGGAGGATGGGGTGAAGTCGAAGTAATCTTCGACACTACTCAGAAAGATAATACGTTTCCTTGCGAAGCATTATATTATCTTAAACAGCCACTCGTCGGAAGATATCAAGGAAACCTGAAACTAGGTGGAATTGATTTCATCATTAACGGACGAGCAGGAAAAATCCCAGAACAACTTGTTCTTGGAATGGAGTTTCTCGAGGATCACAAACCTTGGGAAAGATTGCCAGAAGGAATGGAGTTCACGGTGGAAGGAAAAAGATATAGATTCCGATGACCACCAGTCCATTCTCAATCTACATCTCAGTCAGGATGTTATACGAGGAATTTCGAGCCGAATACTTCGCGACATATATCGATTCAGGGGCTGGAATTTGTACAGCCAAACCAGGGGTCTTCCCCAAAGAAGTTGGAGAAGATCTACCCGCGGTGGCAGGAAGAGATTTCTCAAAGAAGATTATCATCTTCAAACGGGGAGTTAAAAATGCGGAGATATTAATTGGCGGAGCAGGCGGTACCCCATGGTACAAGGTCAAAACGCCACCAATCTATTTCCACGATACTGGAGCCAATATCCTACTCGGCAATAATTTCCTACAAACGTTCAAACGTTTTACACAGGCATGTTTTGGTACGAATGGAAGGCATTGCCCACCAACCAGTCTACTACCTCTTAGAGGTATTCCAAGCAGCGAAATTCAATTACTTTGAAATTGAGGAATTTGCGTTAGCTGTCGTCGTCACGACATAAAAATTGTGCATGTACTTTCAATCACACCCCATCATGGTGTCGATAGAGAAACCACTCGAGCAAGTGGTGTCTATGCCCGAGACTAATACTGAATTTGACATTATGTATTCAATTAGAGAACAAAAACAGTCTGTTAATAATAAATTGCATATATTATCTCGTTTAATTGAGTAGCACAGTTGACCTGCGTTATGCCACAAAACTGTATATTATTACTATTTAATATTTACTCGTGATCCAGTTGACTATCGTTGTCATTATGTAAGCGGAAGCTATTACTCTTGAAGGCACAACAATCTTTTTTTCATTTGGTGAACAAAGGGTCCTCATTGAAAATTATAAGCACATTTTCCGGATATTGTTCATTCAAAATTCGTTTAATTGTTCTCCTTATTTTTTGATTGCTTTCGAGAAAATTTACTTGCTCTTTATTGGTAGGTTCATAGATTCACATCTTGTATGACTCAACTTACAAATGGGACTCCACCCCACCTTGTTTGAAACGTTATTAAATGATTTAAGAAAAGTAAGAACCCATTTAATTTCGATATATATCAGAATCTAAACAATATCAAACACGTAATACATATACATCGGTATTACTGGGAACTAAAGGATCTTTGATTAACTCATTTGACTATATTATATAAAATCTTTAAGAAAATCTGGTTTGACTTTAATGCGAAAATTAAACGTTGTCAAAATCATCAATGCAGAGGATCATGATGATCACCTACAATCGCCTTCTCTATAATGAGACAATATGACATGAAACTAAACCCAATAAAATGCACCTTCGGGATCAAAATAGGCAAGTTTCTCGATTACGTTCTGAATCAAAGGGGAATCGAAGTAAATCTCGACAAGATCAAAGCCATTACTGAACTTCCGTCTCTAAAAGCGTGCGCGGTGTATAGTGCTTGGGCGGACGCATGACAACACTTGGGAGATTTATCTCTATTGTAGTTGAGAAAAACTTTCCTTTATTTAAAGTCCTCAAGAAAAATCAGAACTTCGAATGGACCAAGGAATGCAAGCACGCTTTCTTAGAGCTCAAGCAATATCTTAACTCCCCACTTTTGTTGGCAAAACCAGTTGACGGAGAACACTATGTCTCAACCTAGCAGTATCTTAGTATGCCCTAAGCACTGTTTTGGTACGAATGGAAGGCATTGCCCACCAACCAGTCTACTACCTCTTAGAGGTATTCCAAGCAGCGAAATTCAATTACTTTGAGATTGAGGAATTTGTGTTAGCTGTCGTCGTCACGACATAAAAATTGTGCATGTACTTTCAATCACACCCCATCATGGTGTCGATAGAGAAACCACTCGAGCAAGTGGTGTCTATGCCCGAGACCTATGAAACAATGCGTCTTATCATCACAACTACTTGTGATCATAAGATTTTGGTACAGAGATTGACACAGGCATTCTACCGGAGACTGCCAATTCAATTTCGCAGCAAGCGTGGTGATGAAGGAAAACTTCGACACCCAAAAATGCAAGATCAAAGGAAATACGGAGAAGCAATCTTGTAGCTAAGAATGGACAGTCTAGGAGGCCACGAAACAGAAAGGATCAAAATTGAGACAATTGAGATCCTTAAGGCTAGCTTGGACAGAAGTCCTCATTGGGACATCACTAACGAGGAGCAAATCTCGATAGAAGATGTCAAAAAGAAAATCCAGAGAAACTACAACGAGGACCCTCTTGCTTGGTGGAACAAGAATGAGCTCAAGGCATCCTTAAAAGTCCAAAAAGGAAAAGAAAATGAGCTTGTCAGATATAGGCCTATCCTGATGAACCAAGACAATCGAAAGGATATGCAGAAGATTCTTGAGGAACATCTGGACTTTAAGCTTATCTCACCAGGAGTTTCTCCATACAGTAGTCCTGGATTCTTAGTCAGGAATCACGGAGAAATCAAAAGAGAAAAACCAAGATTGGTGATCAACTACCAAGGGATCAACAAGATCTTGGAATTCGACGGATATCATATCCCAAACAGAGAACACCTGATCAACTGCATCCAAAACGCAAAGGTTCTTATGGCGCTTATTTGCGGGGTAAACATAGTAAGATCTATCGGGGTACGTAGCCCTATAACAAGCCTGCAAATAAACCATGGCGTCTCGTCCACACAAGAAAGGTATGTTGTAAGGATGAGCCATCTACATTTAAAATAATCACATGTTCACATCGATTCATATTAACATGTTTTCTAAACCCTTTCAACACTTAAGAAGCATGCATATAACAAGGAATAAGAACAATTAAACAATCTATATTCACAATTAACACAATTAAACAATCTGCCCAATAAAACACTACAATATTTGAAACCCTAAATTGCTTTTCTCGATTCAAGCACTTATAACTGGAGATGATATTCATTAATTCTTAGCATAACAAACCTTAAACATGCAATTTTCAGCAACAATTCAATAAAACCCTAATACACTTTATATAGGGCATTCGAAATTACCTCATTTATAGCAAAAATTCACGATCTACTCAGTTCTTCCCACCGTTAATCACAAAAGAAATAGTATGTTAAAGGGAGTGGTCGAATTAAACCAATCCAAATTTAACCCGAAAAAAAAGATCACAATATAAAACGGATCATCTAAAATTGCCTAATCAAAACGTTGGAATAGATGAAATGGAGTATAAGGGTGGCTATTATACCTTGCAACATGACCTTTGAGTTGAATATGAGCTGAATCGGCGGGAATTAGTGCTTTAAAGGAAGTGAGTTGAATGATCTTCACTATCTGCAAATCTTATTTGTGGTCCACGTTTTAAAAAAACGTTTGAGGGGTGGGGGTATTGTGGTCAATTCCTATCTCGTCTAGTTAGCAGCAGAGAAAAAACAATTAATATGCGGCACCACGTGTCACCCCGAGTGTCATCCTAGTCAGCTGTCATGTCACCAAAATTTGGATCGGGCCTCTGAAAAATTCCAGTGGACAATTTTGGTTAAAAATGGAAAGTTAAAGTCATTTTTTGAAGCTCGATTTAATAAAGGGCAAAAGGCAATTTTACAGTATAATAAAGGGCATAAAAAATAAGGAAAAAAGGCAGACGACCCCCTTAGCTTTTGGCCGTTTTGCACTTTGCCCCCCCAACTTTGATTTTTAGCACTTTGCCCCCCAAGCTTTGAATTCCGTCAAACGTTACCCCCCGACGTAGCATGACCGTTAATAAAACGAATATTCCGTTAAAAATGTCGAAAGCTGGGGGGAGGGGGGCAAAGTGTCAAAATTTAACAGAATATTCTTTTTTGACGGAATATTCTAGCGGGGGGTAACGTTTTATATATACCTCTTCCATATATTAATGATGATTGAAATTCTCCTTTGTTATACAAGAATACCAAAATCAAAGTTAATATTCTCTTAAATTTGGAGACATTATTCATTCATAAAATCTCACACTACTAGAACTATTTTTTTGTCAGTTCTTCAGCAGACTTTTCCTACCAGATTTTCTCATAAAAACATATTTAGAAATCGTGACTGAAATTTTATTACTACGAGTAACTACATATTTTTTTATTATTTTAGTGTTATATAAAGAAATTAGAAATAATGAGGGAGCAAAATACAAAGTTCTTTTCGTGGGTTGTATAAATGATACACCGTACCATTAGCTCTTCTTTAACAATTTTAATTAAGTGAGATTAACTCCAGTAGCGATGATCAAGCAAAAGCTAGAAATAAATATTTACCAGAATTGGTATACCTAATCAAAGTAACTCAATAACTCAATAAATATGTTTTTCTTAATGGAAATTCCACGAATGATATATAATGTTATATATAGCATTGTAGTCGCAACCATTTTCTGTTAACATCATCATATGTGTCATAGCATCGTCACAGTCGACAGCCCACTCAACAACGTTGAAGTTTACATGAATTTATCCACTCAAGGCATGGTTAGATATGTTGTTTGGATGTATTTTAAGTTGTTCCAACTATTATAAATGCAGATAGTTAACTAAAAGATTAGAAACGAGAATATTATGAACACAGTGAGCTGGGAAAATATCTTAATCTATCTTTATCCTCCGCGAGGAAATCTGAAAAGAAGAAAAATAATAATTGGAAGTAAATATTTTAGAAAACATTAAATGTTATGTCCATAGGATTTAATAATCTTTCTAGATTAGAAATAGGGAATAGGGACTTTTGTGAAGTTTCTGAAAATATTGTTGGTTATAGGCATAAAGCAAGAAAGAAGATTAATTAATTGATAAATTTGCAACGCGTACAGTAGATATAACTAATTTTTGCTAAGAAAATAGGGACGTCGATCTGTCGTCTATGCCTACATATATATTTTTTTTCTTTTTACTAAATTGAACTTGAACTCATTAGTGGTATTTGTTGGTCAGAACTCACCACTGGCACAATGAAAAATGAAAATGATGATTCCTCTGCTTTATGAATTCCTTCTGTGCGAATGCCACTAACTTTGCCTGCTGTATTTCTCATGATTATATTAAGACGTCTAAAGCCACAAATGTAATAGTAATCTTTTGTGCTAATTGTTAAATGTGAAATCTTTGAATTCTGCGTACGGGTGCGCTTCGACTTGATTATGTTGCCACTTGCCACTTGATTATGTTGTACAAGTAGTTATCAGTTATCAGCTAAGATGCAAGGATACAAATACGACGCAAGACGGACATCATGACATAGATTTAAAAAACTTACAAGACTTAATATTATCAAGGTACGACTGTTCTCTTACATTAAAATATATTGAATATCACTAAAATCTGTAGTATATTACTAAACACCAATAAAAAACTTATAACGTAATTAAATACAATAATAAAGTTACCATTGACCACGTATTAACCAAAACGATGTACAAATAAAATGTTAATTTAAGTCCACGTATAAATATTAAATACAAATTCAAACCAAATTAATAGCAATTAAGTTATACAATACTTAAGTATAAAAATCATGGTTTCAAGATAAATCATGAAACGTGAATTGGAAATTGATGTTTTGTACATTTTACTTAGTTGTTTAGGTTTTAGAAATCTATTTACTAACTCTTTTATCTTTTAATTGTAGATTTGTAATTTTGATTTTATTTTAAATAAGTTTCACAACGCAAACTATTGAAATATATTATTTACACATGTCCTACACACCATCCTTTCGTGTTTGTCACAATGTCAGAAGTAATTTTTATTTATTATAATTATATAAAGACATGCCACGTGACATGTCTAACACATGTTAGAGTAATGTTGAACGAGTGTCGGTGTCAAATACGCATCGAACACAAATGCGAATGATGTTTCGAAATATCGTGCATCATATCTTAGCAGAGTTATTTAACCACATATGTATACCTGATTGCATTAGTGGTGTTTCCAATTTGTAGCGATAGTGTCTCATATTTTTGCACTATACCACTCAAATCCATCCTCTTTCAATTTTGGGATAATTGAACATGAATGACAAGTTGCAAAATCAAACATCGTCTCCAATCCAAATTTGAATCATTAAGAATCAAAAATCTTTATGTATACAAGATATATTTCTAAATTCTAGATTATTTTCAGTCAGGTTAAAGTTAATACTAGTTTAGCAGAAACATGAAAGAATATCAATAAAACTTAGGATTGCTGATTATCAGCCAAATTATTCAAAATCTCACCTAAATTGATAGAGAGGTTTACTAGAATCCAAGATATGCAGTGAACAGTCATGTGACCTCATGTGACCTCAATTGCAAGGAGTTCAATTTGGCTTTATCTTTGCACAACATTTAACTAAATTTTAAGTCAATCCTCTTATCTTTCTCCTAAACTTGGCATATTCCTTATAGGTAGGTCAAGTTGCATCATGATAATAGATATAAACCCTAAGATAGCATAATGTCACGGACTTAATCCTTTTCTATCGACAAACGTCCTTTGAGTCGACGATGTGTCCGTGCGGCCTAGCAAGCGCGGTCCCGTCGACTCGCTAGTAAGCCTAATTTTCTCAATGAGGCTGCGAAACTCAGAAAAATGGGATGGAACGAAAGAAAAGAGTTTAAATAATCACAAGTATTTTGAAATAATGTCACAACTCTTTAATTCAACGTTCAAAACTGTTTACAAGTGTTTATTTTCAAGTTGCCAAGGTTTTCTAAAGTTTTGCAAGGTTGCCAATTGACCACAAGGGTGCCCTCCTATATAAACACTCATGATGGGCTCCACATAAGCAGTTAGCAGTATTACATACCTTACTGCTGGTAGGATTACCGAATCCCCTGTAACAACAGTAAGGCGATGCCGACTCTAGTCCCTTCCGCTAACTCTAGACCCTTCTAGATCTGGACTAATTACAACACATCCTTATACTATCGGTAATTACAAAGTGACCCCAAAACTTTGTATTTACATCGCAAGTTGGTCCTACCGGTGACCTACCCGCGGCCTGCCCAAATTTGCCCGGCACGTGCGACCGTCCCACACATGACCTTCTGGATCCTTCGAGAGAAGTCCCAACTCCTCTCGTTCATTTCGGTAAGTCGGTGCCTTGCACCGCCATCGTTGGTTTCTAGAAGCCTATCGGTCCTTCTCATAAGACGGCGTTTGTGCTCCTTCGCGTCGCGTCTCGAGTGCTCTAGAACCTTCGTCAAACTTCTCTGACCATCGTGCTCGCCTCGCAGCACGATCCTTCGTCGTATCGATCCGTTTGGACGCCCCGCGTTCTTGCGCCCACGTTGCACGCCTATCTCTAACGCTGCGTCCACTTCGCTCGTTAGCCGACTGTTGCGCCCGTGGTCGAACATCCTTGCGCAAAAGTGTGCCGGCCCTGTCCGATCTTTGCGTCACTGAAACTAGCCGATCGTGACATCCTCCCCCACCAAAATCAGCTACACCCTCGGCGTCGTTGGAACTGGGGACTCCCTTGCGCACCATACGCCTCTGTCTGTTCCTTCGCCTTCTGACCTGTCCCGATTCTTGGTTGATGCATGCCTCTAGCTCGATCAACGTAATGGCAGAGATGGTTGCTACCCTTAGGGGTGTTCAAAAAACTGCCACCCGCCCGACCCGCCCGCCACCCGCCCGCCGACACCCGCAAACCCGCAGTTGTTTTTTTTATATGAATGTTGGCAGTTCAAAATGAGGGTAACCCGCCTTCACGCGGGCGGGTGGCGGGTTATCCAGTCCACCCGCCCGCCCGCCCGCCCCTTAAATATATAATTATAGTTAATAAAATATCCTACCCAATACCCAGTAGTCCAAGACTGTCCAGTACCCACATTAGGTTTTTTTTTTCTCACCAGTCACTCACCAGCCTCCATTTCTCTTTCTTTCTCTCACTTTCCATCTTCTAGCCGCCACCACCACCACGACGCCACGCTCCACCACTGCTCTATCAGACTAACACCACCACGACAGCCGCGATCCACCACGAAAGCCGCACCACCACGACAGTCGCGCACCACCACTGTTATACCACCACCACGACGCCGCTGCTCCATCACCACCACACGCCACGCTCCATCACTGCTCTACCAGACTACCACCACCACGACAGTCTCGATCCACCACGAAAGCCGCACCACCACGAAAGCTGCGACGCCGCTCTTCTCTCCCACTCATTGCCGCGACGCTGCCACGCCCCGCTTTTGCACGAACGACACCGCCACCGCGATGCTGCAGTCCGCACCGCCAGTCCACTCCACGACAGTCCGCACCACCACCGCTCCACGTTTGACGCCGCCGCCACGACACTCCACGACAGTCCGCACCTCTGTACCTCCGCACCACCACTCCACGACCGACGCCGCCACGCCACCACTTTTCTCGCCTGAATCAGTAAGCTACTTATGATGAATATGATTATATGATGAATGTTGATGAGGAATACTGATGATGATGTTGAATGTTGAAGCTGAATCAGTAAGCTACTGATGATGATGTTGAACAGTAAGCTACTTATAATGATTATACTGATTATATGATGAATGTTGATGATGAATACTGATGATGATGTTGAATGTTGAAGCTGAATCAGTAAGCTACTGATGATGATGTTGAATCAGTAAGCTACTTATACTGATTATACTGATTATATGATGAATGTTGATGATGAATACTGATGATGACGTTGAATGTTGAAGCTGAATCAGTAAGCTATTGATGATGATGTTGAATCAGTAAGCTATTTGCAATTTTTTTTTCTTGGCATGCTCTTTTCCTTTTCTTTTTTTGCAATCTATTTAATGTAATCCGCCCGCCACCCGCCCGCCACCCGCACAACCCGCCTAATCCGCCACCCGCATGGTTTCAAAATTAAAATGACTCGCTCGGTTGAAGATTTTGGTAACCCGCCATATGCGGGTATGGTGTCTTTTTTTGTGGTAACCCGCAAATACCCGCCCGTGTGCACCCCTAGCTACCCTTGTCGCTACTCTATGGACCAATATCATGCAAGGATTGTCGCCAAGTACCAGTATATGATGTGCAAATGGTACAACTAAAGCATGTACCTTGTCGAACCACTCGAGTCCTAAGATTGTGTCATAGTCATCCAATGGTACAACATGCGATTGACGAAAGGTCTAGCGAGAGACTAAGTAGCAAATTCATTGAGGGAAATGGGAAATTTGAGTCCACCAAAAGACATCACCCCATGATGGCAACCCTACCTGAATTGTAAACCCCAATTTGCAGGTTCAAAGGGACAACCGAATTGTGGAGGCAGTTTATTGGTCCCTACCACGGTCCCATGCGTACGTGAACATCCTTTGCGATGCCTACTATCGGATCCTTGCCTTTGTTGGTAGGCTTGATGAACCCCGCTCGTATTGGTGATGCTTAGTCCGATATTGCCGCCACATTGTCGTCCATAAAGCTATAATTAGCGCCAGTGTCCACAAGAATTTGAACTAAGTGTTGCCCAATGCGTGCATCCACGTACAAAAGCGCCCGTCATCGTTCTTTCGCCAGCTTGCTATGTCCCTGAACCGCGTTAAGGAGTTGGAGCTCCCATTCGCACTTCCCCGCGATCCTCCTCCAGTTCCTCAACGCGATGCTCTATTGCCACTAGTCGGCTCCGTTGCGGGCAGTTGTTGAAAAAATTATCTGCCCCGCCACACAGGAAACAGTTCTTCGACTTCGGTCGTCGGTTCGTGTGATCCTGACGTCCCATACCGTTAGTACAACTCCGCCTAGCTTTACTCGGCTCCGTCGAACTGCCCCTTAGACCCGAACGACCATGGTCCTCCATGCCGTGTTGTCCCTCATCGTCCCATCGGTCTTTGCCCTTTTTTTCGCCATCTCTTGGCGTCATTTCAATTAGGCCCTCCGCTACCGCTATGCCGGATGCCAAGTCTTGGGCGTTGCGTTGTTGCAACTCTTGCCTAGCCCAAGGCCTCAACCCGTCCAAGAAAGTGAACAAGGCATCCTTGTCTGAAAGATCTGGGATCTCCAATACGATCTCTTGAAATTCCTTAACATAGACCCGAATCGTGTTCTGATGTTGGAGTCGCCTCAATTGACCCCGTGCCTCATATTCGACGTTCTCTGGGTAGAAATGACGCTTCAACTCCCGGACGAAGTCATCCCGCGTCGAAATATGGCAAAGTCCTTTCTCTATGTCGGATTGTCGTCGTCTCCACCATATCATCGCCACGTCCGTCAAGAAGAGTGGGATGGTGTGTAGGCGAGTGTCGATATCATGCACATTGGCAGCGGCAAAATACATTTCAATATTGTAAAGAAAATTATCAATGTTCCTTGCTTTCCTTACCCCGTTATATGGTGATGGCCTTGGAATGTCTACTTTAGCCGGCGTCATTGTGTCCCTCTACCGCTCTATGTTGCGGACGACTCGCTTCACCACGGCTAAGTCGTCCTTCATCGCCTGAACCTCGCCCCAAAAGGTGTCCAAGTCCCTGACATCATCCTTTAGTTGTTGAAAATTATAAGTGATGGCATTTATATGGGACAAAACTTATTCCTCCAGCGTGCCTAATCGCTCTGTTAAGTCCTCGTTCGTCTCGATCTCGCCTACTCGATCAAGTAGCGTCTCGAACATGCGCTGTGTCTCGACAAGTGCCAGCTCCATCCGACCCACACGCTGTTCCCAAGCCTAGGAAACGTCCTCCGACGTCCCAATAGATGGATCACTCGAAGGCTCGTGCGCCCTTCGGCTCCGAGTCTTCGGCCCCTGCTCGACTTGCCCCGACATCCCTTCCTCTAAACCAATAAGCTTCAAGAAACAACTCCTAAACCCGTGCGGAAGCCAAGAGCCTTAGTTTCTTTCTCGACCGTGGCTCTGATACCACGTGTTACGGACTTAACCCTTTTCTATCTACAAACATCCCTTTGAGTCGACGATGTGTCCGTGCGGCCTAGCAAGCGCGGTCCCGTCGGCTCGCTAATAAGCCTAATTTTCCCAAGAAGGCTGCGAAACTCAGAAGAATGGGACGGAACGGAATAAAAGAGTTTAAGTAATCACAAGTGTTTTGAAATAATGTTACAAATCTTTAATTCAACGTTCAAAACCGTTTACAAGTGTTTATCTTCAAGTTGCCAAGGTTTTCTAAAGTTTTGCAAGGTTGCCAAATGACCATAAGGGTGCCCTCCTATATATAGACTCCTGTTGGGCCCCACACAAGCAGTTAGCAGTATTACATACCTTACTGCTGGTAGGATTACCGAATCCACAGTAACAATAGTAAGGCAGTGCCGACTCTAGTCCCTTCCGGCTAACTCTAAACCCTTTTAGATCATGACTAATTACAACACGTCACTATACTATCAGTAATTACAAAGTGACCCCAAAATTTTGTATTTACATCGCAAGTTGGTCCTACCCACGACCTGCCTAATTTGCCCGGCACGTGCACCCGTCCCGCACATGACCTTCTGGATCCTTCGAGAGTAGTCGATGCCCCGCACCTTCTCTCGTTCGTTCCGGTAAGTCGGTGCCCCTCACCGTCATCGTTGGTTTCTAGAATCCTCTCGGTCCTTCTCGTAAGGCGGCGTTCGCACTCCTTCGCGTCGCATCTCAAGTGCTCTAGAACCTTCGTCAAACTTCTCGGACCATCGTACTCGCCCCGCGACATGGCCCTTCGTCGCATCGATCTGTTTGGACGCCCCGCGTCCTTGCGCCCACGTCGCACGCCCGTCCCTAACGCTCCCCTTCGCTCATTAGCCGACTGATGCACCCGTGGTCGAACATCCTTGCGCACAAGTGTGCCGGCCCCGTCCGGCCTTTGCGGTCCTAAAACTAGCCGGTCGTGACAATAAGCTATAGTTATCTTTAATTAGTATGATTGTGCCTGGTAGCTTAGAGGATCCCGACACCGGTCGACTGATGCAGAACCCACTTCCATGTGCAGGTGACTGAAATTGTCCCCCCAAATGCAGTCAAAGTATTATGCAAGCCCTTGTCCGCACTCAGTACATGGTATCAATTACACTTGGTCGTAGACAAGCAACGCACGACATGTGCAAAAAATAAAAAAATAATAATTATCTTCAGGAACACTACTATAAATATTAACTGAATTGCCAACAAAAAAGACATATACCCACTTGCACTCTTTTAAAATTATTCACCATGTCAATTAAACTCAACATAATATTGTCGCGATGACATCCGCAAATACATTTTTAACCATAATTCATTTGAACGAAGATCGTCGTAATATCTCGAACCTCACGAAAGGTTTTTGTAACTAGTAATTAAACCAAACCCAAGGGGGTTTAGCTGTAATTATCCCTATTTTATGAGATAATTTTCCATGTTAGGTTCAGTGAACACTTTCTAGAGCTACAAATATTTGAAGTTGAAGGAAATGAAAGCGAAGCCATAAAAAGCAAATTGAACAATCACTTCAAAGTAGACTTTCATCATATTTTCATTTGTTTGCATTTTTTAGGGAGACAAAGATTTCACTTCCACATCAAGTCAAAGAAAGAGGTAAAATAAAATATATTCACCTTTTAAAAAAAAAATAAAAAAAAATAAAATATACTAACCCAGTAGTGGAAGAATGTCTAAAACGGTAAATTACATGCTGCGCACATGCATTGTGCGCAGCCCATAATGATGGTGACATGTGGACAAAAAGACAAACAAGTTTGTCTTTTTGTCCACATGTTATAATCCTGAGGGGGCTGCGCACAATGCTTGTGCGCAGCATGTAATAGACCGTCTAAAACCTCGCACCAAAGTGTAAGAAAAGAATTTGACGACACGTTGAATGATGATGAATACAGACACGAAGCCAACCAACTAACAACAAAGGCATCAGCGTTCACACCGTTGTTCTTGTTCTTATAATAAATTATAATATAATAATAAAGGGTCAATCTTGTTTCAATTTGCTTCTTTACCAGTTAGTTACCACCTCACTCTCTCGCAAGTTTCCCTGCTCACTAGGTAAGGTTCGTAAAAACCCTTTTACCTTGTCTTCTTTTCTTTCAAGATTTCTCCTGAATTGTTTGAATTTGAGGTACCCATTTGCAGTTTAATGTGTTTTTATCACTTTTTCTCATAAAGGTTGAGTCTTTATAGAAACAACCACAACCCTGTTCCCAAATATTAAGCTGGTACCTTTGTTGCTAACATGAAACCCCCTTTGTTGCTGCTATTCTGGTTTTCTACTTCAGTTTCGTGTGTGTTTGCTCTGAATTTAGACGGTACAGCTCTGTTATCCCTGACCAGGCATTGGGAGGCTGTACCTCCATCCATCAAATCCACTTGGAATGCTTCTGATCCCACTCCATGTTCTTGGATTGGAGTACATTGTAACCATCACCACCTTGTTGTTGATTTGAACTTGTCTGGCTTTGAAATTTCCGGTGAATTAGGTCCTGAAATCGCTTATTTGAAGCACGTAAGGTCGATTGACTTGAGCAATAATAGTTTTGCGGGTCCTATTCGTTCCGGGATAGGCAATTGTAGTCTTCTTGAATCTTTGGAGCTGTCTCTAAACAGCTTTTCTGGAGGGATCCCTGAAAGTATTGGGAATTTGCAAAGATTGACGTACTTGAGCTTGTGGTCTAATTCTCTTACAGGCGGGATTCCCGAATCTTTGTTCACGATCCCCATCTTGAACACGATTTACCTTAATGACAACAAGCTCAATGGTTCAATCCCCCCACTTGTTGGAAACTTGAGGGAGCTTGAAAGTCTGTATTTGGAAGATAATCAGTTATCTGGAACTATTCCGTCCTCCATAGGAAACTGCAGTGCCTTGCAAATTCTTTACTTGAATAATAACTCGCTTGAAGGTTCGCTGCCTGATAGTTTGAACAATCTCGAACAGCTTCTTGAGTTGTACGTCAACAATAATAAGTTGAATGGTACGATTCCATTGGGTACTAGAGGTAGCTGCCAAGTAATGGAGGTTCTTGTTTTATCATTCAACTTATTTAGTGGTGGTTTACCACCTGGATTGGGCAATTGCACTAGTCTTACCAAGCTTGCTGTTGTAAACTCCGGGTTAAGTGGCACAATCCCTTCTTCTCTTGGCCAACTCACTGAATTGGAGCTGCTTTACCTGTCTGAAAACCACTTATCTGGAGCAATACCACCTGAATTGGGAAAATGCAAGGCTTTGAATGATTTAGAGCTCTATTCAAACCAGTTGGAAGGTGAGATTCCAAGAGAACTAGGTATGCTCAGTGAGCTAAAGATTCTCATGCTTTTTGACAACCGCTTGAGAGGAGAAATCCCTGTCAGCTTATTTAAGATTCGGAGCCTAGAGGGTTTGCTTCTGTATGGAAATAATCTTACCGGAGGGATACCTAATGAGATCTCTGAGCTAAAGCAATTAAAAAATATTTCATTATATGACAATCAGCTTACTGGGATCATACCTCAAGGTTTGGGCATAAATAGCTCATTAGTCCTAGTGGACATCACCAGAAACAAGTTCACTGGTCCTATTCCACCAAACCTTTGCTTCAGAAAGCAGTTAACGAAACTCCTCGTGGGTCAAAATCATTTTCAAGGAAGCATTCCTTCTGATATAGGAAATTGCCATACTTTGACTAGACTGATTCTCGAACAGAATAATCTCACAGGTACGCTTCCGCAATTTGTGGGGAACTCGAGCATTTCGTTCATGGACATGAAAAACAATAGCATTAGTGGATTAATAAGCTTAGGGCACATCGCAAATGTCACCTATGTAGACTTGTCTCTCAATAAGCTCAAAGGTCGTATACCCCCAGAAATAGGAGAACTCACGAATCTTGAGACTTTAAATCTTTCTCACAATGGTTTAGAAGGTGTGCTTCCATCAGAATTATCCGGTTGTTATAAATTGTCAACACTCGATGCCAGTTACAATCTGTTGAATGGAACAATTCCATCTAGCATAAGAAGCTTGAGAGAACTGTCCGTTCTTGATCTTAGTGAAAACCGTTTCCAAGGAGGAATTCCTAACTTTTTGTTTCAGCTCGGAAAGCTTTCATCTTTGCACCTTGGTGGGAATTTACTTGGTGGGAGTATTCCACTTGGACCGATGAATGGAGGCCAGAGCCTTAGTTTGTTAAACTTGAGCAACAATAGATTGACAGGTCATGTCCCGACCGAACTGGGAAAATTGACAATGCTGGAACAACTAGATATCTGTTGTAATGATCTGTCGGGAAGTTTGGAAGCATTCAGTGAACTCCATTCTTTGACTGAAGTAAACATTTCTCATAATGCTTTCACTGGTCGTATACCTCCCGCACTTATGAAATTGTTGTTTCAGTCTCCATTATCATTCATTGGCAATCCGGACTTATGTATCAGTTGCCCTGAAGTAGGTTCAACGAGCTGTGCAGGAAATATCACTTTGCGATCGTGTGATGTAATCTCAAGAAAAAGGGGTCTTAGGAATGTCGATATTGTGATGATTGTTTGTGCATCGTTCCTTTTTGCTGTTATTCTGGTCCTTGGAGTTTCGTATACATTTTTAAGGAGGAAATGGCGTGAATCGAGTTTTATAGTCTCTGAAGAAGAAGGGGCTTCTTCTCTGCTCAATCAAGTTATGGAAGCAACACAGAACTTGAATGATAGGTATATTATAGGAAAAGGAGCACATGGAACAGTGTACCAGGTAACACTAAATTCAGATAGAGTGTATGCCGTGAAGAAGCTTGCCTTTGCTGGGTTTAGGATAGGAAACAAAAGTATGGTAAGAGAAATACAGACCATTGGAAAAGTCAGACACCGTAATCTTGTTAAATTGGAAGAATTTTGGCTGAGAAATGAGTATGGTTTAATCTTGTACCCTTACATGAGCAATGGAAGCCTTCACGATGTTCTACACGAGAGGCGTCCTCTACCATCTCTGGATTGGGACATTCGGTATAAGATAGCGCTTGGAACTGCACAAGGACTTTCTTATCTCCATTTCGACTGTGATCCTGCTATTTTACATAGAGACATCAAGCCGATGAACATTTTACTGGATACTGATTTGGAGCCTCATATATCAGATTTCGGCATAGCCAAGCTCTTAGATGAGTCGGTTTCTTGTGTACCATCCACTTCTATTCAGGGCACCATTGGATACATGGCTCCAGGTATATCTATTTTTTCTAATCTTCTAAATGATTGCTTCTTTGATGCATAACTTGATCAATGTTATTTCTTTAAGATTCTAATAGCATGTGTAAATCTCGACAGAAGTTGCATTCTCCACCAGAAGCAGTAAGGAGTCGGATGTGTATGCTTATGGTATTGTTTTGTTGGAATTGATCACTCGAAGGAAGGTTTTAGATCCATCATTTGACAGGGATGTGGATATCTTGGGGTGGGTGAGATCCCTCTGGAGTGAAACTGAAGACATCAATACAATTGTAGATCCAACCCTCGTGGATGATGAATTCATAGATTCAAGTACCAGGGAACAAGTAAAACATGTGCTGCTTTTAGCTTTGAGGTGCACCGAGAAGGAGCCAAGTCGAAGACCATCTATGAGAGATGTTGTGAAGCAATTAATGTTACTGGCTGACTCCAGAAGTAGAAAAGCAAGTATACTGCTAACTAACTCTATAAATTTTGAAAACTTTCAAGTGTCTGGTTGATAGTCTCCCACAACATAATTCAGTTCTTTAGAAGGTCTTTGTTGATTATTGGATGATCGTATAGAAATGGTGCATCAAAAATATATGAAGTATCCCTAATCTCTTGCATAAGATTTAGCATACCTTTAATTTCGTATTTCATCCATAATTATGTAACTGTTTGTTCTAATGTTAATTTCTCTTTCCAAAGCAGATGAGTTTAGTGTTTTTGTCATATTACATCAATATTTATGAAGTAGTAAAGCCTAAAGTAAACTGCAATAATGTGGAACCAGTTAGAACAAGCACAAGTTTTTTCTCGAATGAGTTTGAGATCTGCATATTTGACCCTGAAGTTTAAGACTTATGTTATTGTTCCTTAGTTGCTTATGCTGAAAATGAGGCTTATGCATTAGTCAGAGTCCTCCTTGTGAAATCCTTTTACGCTGCTTTTTACATTTAAATTATTATATTTTACTAATGAGGTTATTGGTTTCTGGTTGTTGTTTGCTCCAGGTAGCATCAAGTGAAGATATTATTGTGATGAAACTGTAGATGCTGCGGTGCTGTGCACGATGAGTCCTGTGCAAGATCTTTGGATGTTCTCCAAGAAGAAGAGACGATGTTGAAGATATACAAGTTGAAGAAAAGGAAGACCTCAAATAACATCTGAAGAGAGAGATCAAAAAGGATGTTATGGAGTCAGTAAATGTTTCCAAATTGTCGAATGCTGGGAATTTTGCCGGATCAAGCAAAAGATACCTAGAACAAAACTTCAAGAGTAGCTAAGAAGTGTTCTGTTGGTGTTGAAGTACTAGCAATTCTTTTTCTAGCTGTTCAACCTTAACTTAAAAATTTAGTGCATATCAGCCAAAGTTGATGGAAGTGTATTTTATGTTTAGGTTGATGTAAGATTCTGCTGGAAATGTATTTGGTACAGAGTTGCTAATCCTGAATTGTATTTTCTTTTATATTTAAGCTTTGGCTTGTGTAACTAACTGTACACAAATTCTTATTTGTCGGTTTTAAAAATAATACAACTATTTTTTATTAGGGATAAAAGCATCAAGTCCTACCGTTTTTGCGACTTGCACTCTAAATAAATTTAATAAGCGTTTTGCCCTCTAAACTATGCAAGTGTGTTCGATTTGCCCCTTGAGTAGATTTTCGAATTGGTTTTGTGCGTTTTTTTTGGGTAAAGTTGTCCAGTCACTTAAAATAATAAATTCAAAATAAATATTTTTTTTATTGTTTTTATTGCCCCGTTTTTTTCTTTCCGATTTATAAAATAATAAATCGAAAAAAGGAATTTTTTTATTATATTGTTGGAATTATTATTTTGTTGCCGTCTTTTTTTTTTAATTTATAAAATAATAAATCGAAAAAAAAGGATACGATATGATAAAAGAATCGAATTTTTTTTCTGAATTTATTTCCTTTTTCCAATTTATTATTTTATAAACTTAAAAAAAAAAAAGACGATACGATAAAATAATAATTCCAACAAAATAATTAAAAATTTCTTCTTTTATTTTTTTCCGATTTATTATTTTATAAATCCAAAAGAAAAAAATGGGACAATAAAAATAAAAAATCCAAAATAATAAAAAATATCTTTTTTTCTTTTTTTTTTTTTAATTTATTATTTGAAGTGATTGGACAACTTTACTCACAAGAAAAACGCACAAAATCAATTCGAACAGACGAAGATACTTTAGGGGGCACTAGTGCTAAAATGAAAGTTCTGACCTCGTCCGGTAAAAGGTATCATAGTTTGGAGGGTTTGATAGAATTATCCATATAAATAATACATTCAGTTACTATAAATCTTTTTTGTATTCTTTAATTATAGCTAACGTCGAATAAATTTTCTTTTATGAATAATAATAATAATAATATACTCTGAAGCTTCTGATCAGATTATTTAAATACAAGGGAACTAAAGAAACCGTGAGCGGGAACGGAAATGCGAGCTTGTGCTAGTGCAACCACCTCCACGTGGCACGCGGCTGAGCGCCGCCGTCCATCGCCGTCTGTCCCTTACCATCACTTTTCCCACTACCTTCCAATCAACAATATCCGGCATCACCATACACACAGCTTGAGGCTTAGCCACACGAAACTAGTGGAAGTAAATTGTTGCAGATTAGGTGCTCGAGTAAATGCCACAACAACGTCGGGTTGGGGGGACGATGATGATAAGCCGTACGAAGTTTCTGAAAGAGGGGAGATATCGTACTTTGATGAGCAGGATGTGATCACGTTTCTCGATCCTCCAAAGGAGCTCGTTCCGTTGGACCCTTCCTCGTATAATCCCGCCGCGTATCTTTGGTAACTCTACCTTTTACATTTGTCTCAACGTCGAAGCGTAATTTCGCTGTTAGTTGGGACTTGGGTGTCTTAAATTTTGATGCTTGTATTATTAGGAAAAAAATTGGAGATATTCCGTTGGAAAGACGCCATCACCTATTGTCCCTGCTAAGTCCCAGGTTCATCTTCCATTTAAATTTCTTCGTCATTACAAAGAATTTGCTCCTCGAAAGATTTCCCTTTTAGTTAAAAGAATTACTCAACAGAAAAATATATTTACATCGCAAGAGGCTTTAAAGAAAAAGATATTAGCAATGATAATTGGTTCTTTTTCCCTGTTTTCTAATACCAAATGTACCCTTGTGCTCTTCACATGAAATGATGTTTAGTTCTCTCATTATCTTTTTTGGTGAAATTGCAATTGGCCGAAGTAAGACGGTTGTTTAGAGTCCAATATGGCTTTCTAAGTTTCTGGAACTTGATGTAGACTTATATCACGAGCTTGGGAAGTAGCCGGAAGACGATATGATGATGCCAAATTAGCAAAGAAAACTTCGTCTTCCTTGCTATCTGATGGAAATTGCACAGGGTCAGTTGAGTCGTGGAAGTGCCGATCGAGTGGAGGTGATATACCTATTTTTGCTGAAGTCGTGATAGCCCTTCTACATTTGAGTGTTCAACTTAATGCTGCAACCTGAGTTTTCTTTCGTAATCTGTCTAGTTAGTTCTTTATTTTCTTGTGATAGTTACAATCCTCTCGTGTGATTTTAACATATGAACTGCAAAACAGTTTAGCATTGTAAATGAAATAATTCTCATCAGCATATCACATGCAAAATAGCAAGATGGACTTGAGTCAATTGTCTCAAGTGTCGAGTAAAAGCATTACAACTTACAAGAATATAGAGACATCTATGGTAACACATTTGCAGGACACTAATCACGTTGATGCAAATCATTATGTTTTTCTTTAACAACGCATTAATGTATTACTATGTAGAAATACATACATACACACACACTCACATACACACACACATACACATACATACATACATACATACATACATACATACATACATATGTACAATATTTGGAGTTCAAGGACTGCTGGACTGCTATAGGTCTTGGGCTATTTATAACTCCTTTCTAAACTTATCATATTCGCAAACTCTGCTTCACGAACTTTCATTTTTTTACATGATGTTAAAGCTTATTATGAAACTGTATTTATTGAGCTTTTTTTTTTTTCTCAAAATATATGATATTATAATACTACTTTTGTGTACGCTGCAGTACCCCTTCGTATTGCTTGGATTAATTCATTCGAGAAGGTGAGTTTGTCCTTTGAGCTCATGTTGAGGCCTTTCTCTATTTTCAGTTTTACTCCATCTTGCGTTCCTGTAACTTTTTCAGACAGGATGCTTGTGCAAAAGTTTGAGATATTTCTTGTTTCTTGGTAGGTACTATTTTGCTGCAAAGATGGGAAAGCCTATGGACGACTTGTTGGTAATTTGATTGATTAATGATTTATGGGGTGTTCGCAAGAGCTTAAGAAATAACTTATTTGTTGTTCGTAAAGTTCCTAAAAGTTGGTTTTTACTAAAATTTGCAAGTGTCCGTAAACGCGTTAAAGAAGTTACTTGTATCAAGAAGCACATTGAGAAGCTACCTCAAACTAGCTTTTTAGGCTTGTATGTTCTGTGACTTCTTTTGAAAAGTGCTTATGTGGCCTGAAGCCAAGAAGTCATTTTCATAAGCTTTTGCAGACACCACCTTGTTAGTTGCACTGAGTGGCTTTTGGAACTCCGATCATAAAGGTTTATGTTTATGCAGGTGGAAACCATATATTGGGAATCATCAAACCTCTTGCCCCTTTGTACTTCAGTGTTAAACTTGTCAATGAAGTATTGTCAACAGAGGAGCCTTGTGATTTAGCATATGAATTTGGAGATGGCCTTTTGAACTTTCCAGAATATCCCCAGGGATTTCCTAAACCAGGTGACGAATCTTATTCTTATCTGTGCCACATGTGACTTGTTACTTTAAGACTATATTGACCTATATATAAATATGGCGCATCAGTGGATTCATGATTAGTTTTAGCACCATAACTACCATCATTATTTTCTGTAATTCAATTCCACAGCTCCTGCAATGCATTGCTTGTAATCATGAATCAAAAAAGTTGTGTTTATGGAGCTTTCCGCGTAGTTGCTATTAATTGACTATTGGGTTCTGTAAATTTAGCAAAACACCCATGGCCATTTGACGATCAAGTTGTAATATATGTGCGCCATGCGGGACCGGGAGTGGTGGTGGGGCAGGCATGGCAAGAGGGAAAAGCTTTACAACAAGTCCCCAAGAAGCTGTGTGGTGAGATCTTAATGGTGAAAGATTATTCTGCTCTGAAGCTACAAGAATAGAGAGAATGTCATGCGGTATGCTTTGCACTCGCTATATGTAAATCTTGGTCCGCATGTTTTGTTGTGAAAAATGGTTAAATATTTGTACGATCCGAAGATATGCAAAGGTTATGCTGAATGCCAAAATTAAAGCGTGTCGTCCATATGATGCCGCGCACAATTCTGTAATCATTTCATGGATACTTGGTTATCAAATATCGACAAATTTTGTCAACTGAATTTTTATAATTAAGATGGCATTAGAAAACAAGCATATGGTGATATGGGAGTGACTAGTGAGTTAAGGGGCACTTTTGCCCTTCCCAACAAAAAATTTCAGCCCACTTTGCTTGTCAATTGAAATTTTGTTATACATTTTTTTTTTGAATTCAGAACACATATATTTCTTCATCACAAAAACCTGTAGCCAGGCCACAAACGTACCAGTCACAAAAGTCAAAAAACCTCAAAGAAAAACCAAGAAACAAGACTCAACACGCCACAAAACTCGAGGGCTCGAACCCATCCGCATTCCTAGCAAGTGCATGAGCAACCGCATTCGCCTCACGTCGTACCCATCGAAAGTAAAACCCCGTGTGAATCCGTAGCCTATCTCGCACATCCCTAATGATATTGGCTACATGCGCATTCGCCTCAGCGCCATGATTAATATCGTGGATGATGCCCAAACAATCCCCTTCGAACAATACCTCGCGCCAACCTTTAGACAGTGCCCAATCCACAGCCCCCAACGCGGCCGTGGCTTCAATTCCACCCGGATCCATAAATGACACAAATCTTCGTTGACGCCACGCAATCAAGTCCCCGTTGCAATCATGCGCCACCAGCCCATATGCGACCTCCCCGTCCTCCCGAAAACACGCTCCATCAAAGTTAATCTTCACAACTAGCCCCACGGGAGCCGTCCACGCATCATCATCTTTAACCCCTTAGGACCATGCCGATTAGACCACGCCGTAATGAATCCCTGAACAAACCCCACCACCTCGTCCGCCCTACGTGCCTTCTCTCCCGCCAATATGTTGTTTCGGTTGCCCCAAATAGCCCAACAAAGGGTACAAATAAATCCAACCACGTCCGGTCGTGATCCCTTCACCACGCGCACAAACCAGTCCTCAATGCTCTCGGATTCCCGCCACCATAATGCCAACGGAACATGAGAAAGCGCCCAAGCTTGACGGGCAAACGGGCAATCAAAGAGGCAATGTCTCATTGTTTCCTCCCCCCCTTCGCAAACAACACACGTCCTATCCACACAAATTCGTCGCCTCTCTAATTTCCACCGCGTTGGTATAACATCCATGCAACTCCGCCAAACAAACAATTTAATCTTGTTTGGACAGCCTAGCTTCCAAATATGCTTCCACGCCTCGTGTGGTTGGGAAATCGAACAAGTACCACTCTTATGCTCCAACAATCCGTGCGACATTATAAAATGGTACGCGCTGCGCACCGAAAAATTTCCCTTCTTCTCAAAGTGCCAAATACGTCGGTCGCGGTTATTGTTGTCCCCCAATGGAATAGATAAAATAAGCTCCACATCCACCTCCCATAACAAACCACGCAAAACCTCCACATCCCATTGCCCGGTGTCGCCATCAATCAAATCCTACACCAAAAGAAATGGCTCATCCGGATCCACTGGAGTAATAGGACGGAAAGAAACCGGGCGCGATAGCCACGCGTCGTGCCACACTGAAATATCATTGCCGTTCCCAACCTGCCACTGCACGCCCCTCTTAACCACAGTTATCGCCCCCCTAAATATTGCGCCATGAAAAAGATGGCGCACTCCCCAACTGAGCGTCAAAAAAATCCGAGATCGGGAAATATTTTGCTTTATAAATCCGACTCACCAAACTATCCGGGTTAGTGAAAATTCGCCAATAAAGCAAGATTAAACGCCCTAAGGTTCCGGAACCCGAGACCGCCGTCCTCTTTCTTCTTACATAGCGTATCCCAAGCTACCCAATGAATTTTATTTTGGTCGCCGCTCCCCCACCAATAATGACTCATAATGGACTCCATCTCTTTGATTAACGCATCCGGCAGTCTAAAACAGCTCATAATAAACGTAGGGATAGCTTGCATGACTGATTTCACCAAAATCTCTTTCCCCGCTCCCGAAAGTAATTTTCCTTTAAACCCCTGGGCTCTCTTCCACATTCGTTCCCTAAGAAAGTCGAACAGCTCCTTCTTCGACTTTCCCACCACTGAGGGCATCCCAAGATGTTTGTCATGACGCTCAGCTACCATAACACCTAACAGCCTCCCAATTTCCTCTCGCGTCCCCTCATCCGTATTTTTACTGAAGACAACCACGGATTTATCAAGGTTAATTTTTTGCCCTGACGCCGCCTCGAACCTCTCCAAAATGTCTCGAATGCATGTCGCCGAAGGATCATCCGCGTCACAGAAAAGGAGAGTATCATCTGCAAAGAGTAAGTGTGACACCGGTGGGGCATCACGGCTGATCCGTACCCCTTTAAGGGCTGCGCGCTGCTCTGCTCCAACAATAAGAGCTGAAAAGACTTCAGAAACAAATAAGAACAGGTAGGGGGAAAGTGGATCCCCCTGCCTAATGCCCCTCTCGGGGAAAAAACACTCGATTCACGCCCATTACGAAGAATAGAGTACGACACCGAACGGACACCAAGCATGATAAGATCAACAAAACTGGACTCAAAGCCTAATCTAAGCATTACCTTCTCAAGAAAGGGCCACTCGACTCGATCATATGCCTTATTCATATCCAGCTTCAACGTCATATGACATCGTTTCCCTGTTCTTTTATTTTTCAAACAATGGTTAATCTCAAAAGCCACCAATATATTGTCAGTGATAAAGCGACCTGGGACAAAAGCCGATTGGGAAGGAGAAATAATAGTAGGCAAAATTAGTTTCAACCGATTGGCCACCGCTTTGGATGCAATTTTAAAGCACACATTACTTAGACTAATAGGGCGAAACTGAGTCATCATCTCAGGGTTAACATATTTAGGGATAAGGACAATATGCGTAAAATTAACTGCAGGTCTATATTTATATATCTATATATACTATATCTACTATAATACAAGAGTAGGAAAATATTTCCCTGTTCATTTTTACCTTCCTAACCTGGTCCTATAATTTCATCTGGCTAATTTCTCCGTACTTCCTCCTTCGGTCCTTCCTCTTGCAACCTAATTACCAGCCCAACATTATATCATATTATATACAGCTCTTGGCTAAGAAAATGCTTTTATAACTTTTCCCTCCCTTTATTTGCCTTTTCAGTTGACTCCTTCTATATTTCTGCATTTCGCTTTTTTGCCCCTTTTCTCTCAAATAAAAAAGGGTTTCAATTTCATATTTACAATAGCTCAGCGATCAAAGCTTCAAGAAGTTTCAGGACAAGAAAATAAAAAAGTTCGATCTTGGAATTGAAGTTAAAGAAAGGCAAAAGAGAAGAAATAAGGGGAGTGACGTGATTAATAAATTTTCTGACAAAGTTTAAAAAGACTAGATAAAAAGACAAATTATAAAATAATACATTAGTTGCATATTAATTGCTAGAGCTCCTATATTCTTTGACATGTGGTCCTCAACAACGTGAAAAACAAATATTAGTATTGATAAACTCTTAGCGTTGAAAAAAGATATATATATATATATATATATATATATATATATATATTGATAAACTCTTGAGCTGGTGTTTTTTTTTAAATTCTTTTGACAGACTTAATTTTTTATTTATAATTAATACTTTAATATATAATATGAATTGTTTATAATACTGTTAGAACGTGTATATTATTATTGATGACCTGCCACTCTATTGTTTTTATAAAAACACACACATATGCATTCATAACATAAGACCGGCCTTCATGTAACATAGGAACTCTAGACTTGTTTTCCTCTTCTAAAATAAAAATATCTAAGTATCCGATATGTTCGACATATTGCCTCATACCTTCAAATGGTTAAATATTTGAGAAATTAAGATTAATAGAAGATAAATAATTGTATGTTAAATTATATAATATTAAATGCCTGAGAGGTCCAAAGACAAAATAACCAAATCTTCAACTATTTGGTATGTACGTAATTATAATATCACAATGTGAACGTCATGTGTCGAGACTATTAAAGTTGTCAAAAACAAAATTACTTGCTCTATATAAGAAAATAATGTTTGCATCATTATTTGATTTTAATCAAATTTGTTGTGAATACAATAAAAGTAGTGATGATAAACAATACTAGGACATTAATCGGTTAAAATGAAACATGCCCATGCGGAGCACTGACAAGTTTACTAGTATTTATAATTTTTTAATAATGGTGGTATATACTTTAATGCAATATACATATATAGGTTGCATTTATAAATAGGGATAATTACAGCTACACCCCTTGAGGTTTGGTGTAATTACAAAGACCTCTCCTGAGGTTTGAGTAATTACAATGACCTCCCCTCAATTGTAAGGGATGGTTACAATTACACCCCCTAAGGTTTGGTGTAATTACAAAGACCTCCCCTAAGGTTTGAGTAATTACAATGACCTCCCCTCAATTGTAAGGGATGGTTACAATTACACCCCCTGAAGTTTGGTGTAATTACAAAGACCTCCCCTCAGGTTTCAAATAAATTTTAAATATAATATAAATAAAAAAAATACTAAAAAATTTATTAAAAATAATTTTATTTTGCTTTCGGTATTTTGGAAAAAAAAATTAGTTTTTTTTCTTGATAATTTTTTTTTGTGTATTTTTGACTTATTTTGTTGTTTATTTTTTTAATAATTTTAAAAAAATGATATTTTTGATTTTTTCATTAAATCATCTATTTTATATTATATTTAAAATTTATTTATATTTAGAAAATAAAAATTGTTAAAATTATTAAAAAAAAACATTTTAGCATTTTTTAAAATTATTAAAAAAATAAACAACAAAATAAGTCAAAAATACACAAAAAAAAATTATCAAGAAAAAAAAACTAATTTTTTTTCCAAAATACCGAAAGCAAAATAAAATTATTTTTAATAATTTTTTTAGTATTTTTGTTATTTATATTATATTTAAAATTTATTTGAAACCTGAGGGGAGGTCTTTGTAATTACACCAAACTTCAGGGGGTGTAATTGTAACCATCCCTTACAATTGAGGGGAGGTCATTGTAATTACTCAAACCTCAGGGGAGGTCTTTGTAATTACACCAAACCTTAGGGGGTGTAATTGTAACCATCCCTTACAATTGAGGGGAGGTTATTGTAATTACTCAAACCTCAGGGGAGGTCTTTGTAATTACACCAAACCTCAAGGGGTGTAGCTGTAATTATCCCTTTAATATATATTGAATGGAATCTGATCCTTCCCAAAAGTCTTGGGGAGTGAGGACAATTTCCAGTTCTAATACAGAGCATTATTATTACATTATAATATTTGTTGGTCTTAAGATAATCCCAGACTAAGCTTCTCTATGGCCCATGAGTTTCTTTTTATTAATTATTTTAAGAGTAAAAGTTATATATCTACTTTTACTTTTCATAATTCTTCGATATTTCATGATCAGCTTTTGTCAATGAATGTACAAAGAACTTCACTACATATAACTAATAAAATGCATAAACAAACAGATATAGTTTACTAGCTAGTAATTTGTTCATATACTAATGGGTGTGATTTAAGAATTGGCCAAATACTTCGTTTGGGCCGGTCCATAAGCGCATCGAATCCAGCCTAGTGCTTTTTTATTGGGCCAGTCCATTAGCGCATCGAATCAGAGTTATTCGATGCGCGCATCGAACAGGGATGATTCGATGCGCCTTTCTTTAATGGTTTGTGGGCTCCGCGGGACGGTTTCTATAAATAGCTCGTCCCTTTTATTCCATGCATGTTTTTGAGAAGACAACCACTTCAACACAGTTAGCGTGGAACCACCTCTCATTCGACACGCATCGGATCGAACAGCCTTCATTCGATACGAAGAAAAAGAGTGTTCCTCCATTCGACACGCCAAATTACGCATCGAATTCGACACCTATTACACGCATCGAATTCGATACCTTCCAAGAACGACTTCGAACCAGCGTTAATTGTTCCGCATCGAACGAAGACATTCGACACGTCAGCATCGAATACCTACAATTCGATACGCTACATTAATATTGCAATTTAGTTATTCTACCAAATAAACTTGTAATAAGTGTTCCAGACTAAGCTAGTCCGTTAATAAAGTTGGATAGCATTGTTTTGATCTCATTTTGTAATCTTTTACTGTGTTCTATTACCGTGACGAAATAAGACCAAAATATTGGCGCCGTCTGTGGGAACACTAAGTTTATTAGTTTGTTAGGCAGTATGTCTAGAATTACCATATCCCAAAGTAAAGCTCTGGAGGGAAATGTGGGAGAAGCAAGACAAAATACACCTGAACGGATGACGCAAGATATTGCGGGACCATCAACGATACCCACAGCGGTACCAACACCAGCGAGGAGAGAGAATCAAGGACCTCAAGGTGTGGAGGTACCCGCTACTGAAGCAGGTGCAACTGGAGCAACGGCAATGAGTGCCTCAATTCCTGACAATTTGAGAAATGAGTTATTGGCAATGGTAAAAGCCGCGATAGCTGAAGTACTGACTCCAGCACCACCTGTATTGATACCCCCTCATAGTCAGAATCAAGAAGTATTAAGTGAACAAGGTTCTGTTGTCTGAATATCGAGAAGAAAGGAGAAGGAAAATTCCCGGCATGATGATAGAAGAGGTAGACATATGTCGGAGAAAATGTTAAGTAAGGGAAAATCTGCCCATAATGATCAAGGAAAGAAGTTAGTGTCGGTCGAGATACAATCAAGAAGACATCTCGAGAGGAGACAATGAGAAAATGAGGAAGATCATATCACTGAACAGAGAAGGAGAGAAGACAAAAGACGATCAGAAAGTCATGATTCCAGAAGGGAACGTAATGAAGAGGAAGACCAACGAGAAGAACTACGAAGGAGGAATGAAAGAGATGATAGAAGACATCCTGATGATAATGTTTCACGAAATAAGCATGATAAAACGACCAGAAATGTAGAAAGGTGGGATGTAGAAAGGCAGGATAAAGGGAAAGCAATAGTTGAGACTCAAATGGACAATATTTCTAACCTCAGTCCATTTTGTCAGGAGATAGAATCAGAAATCTTAGGACAAGGGGAAAAGATCCCAGATTTGAAACCTTACGATGGGAAAACTGATCCTCGAGATCATCTTTTTCAGTTGGATAGGAAACTGTCCCTTCACGGATTTAAAGACAATATCCAAGCCAGGATATTCGCAACAAGTCTGTCAGGGGTAGTTGTAGACTGGTTTAATCGGATTCCTCCAGGAGCAATCAAAAGCTACGACCAATTGAGGAAGATGTTTGAAGATCAATTCTCTAGTCAATCTAGACTGGTTTTGGAGCACTCTCATCTCTACACAATGAAACAAGAAACTAATGAATGTCTAAAGGACTTTATGAAGCGTTTCAATACAGAGCTGTTAAGGATTGATAGCCCATCAGGAGAAATGATTGCGATCATACTTTTCCGAGCGACCACCAATACAATGTTCAGTGGGGACTTGCTCAGACGTAAGCCCACCACCGTTGAAGAGATAAACAAAGTAGCACAAAAGGTGGTTCATTATGAGGAAATGATGGCGACTAAATTGCCTGTTGTTGCAATTGTGAAAGATAGAGAAAGAGGTAGAGACGATCATAATCGTAATACCTACAACAACAGGAACAAGAACTACAAAAGGGAGAGTTCGCCTAGATGGTACACACCGTTAAATGCTCATATCATGACATTCTTTAACACAGCAAAGAGGAAAGGATGGTTGAAGGACCCAAAACCGATGAGGGAATCCAAGGCAACAATGTTTTCAAGTCAATTCTACAAGTATCATAACCAGAAGGGTCATGATACTGAAGAGTGTATAAATTTGAAGGATGAGATTGAACGGTTAGTAAATGATGGAAAACTCGTGGAAATTGTCAAGAAGGTGCAAGAGCAAGAGAAAAGTTTCAACCGTAAGAGAACTCCATCCCCCAGAAGGGATAAGCAAAGAGTAATCGATGAACCGCATCTTTTCCAATATCCTCAGATTGAAGATGGGAATGGCAGGAAAGGAATGATTAATATGATATCTGGTGGACCTGGAGGAGTAGATTCCACCAATGGTCGAAGAAAGATCACAAGATTGGTTGAGTCGGACAATTTTGTCAACATGGACAATATGCTGAGAATGAGGAGATGCCGCATGCAGAAGTCACTTTTTCTACGACAGACTAAAGAAAGCTGAGTCCACAAGCTATACAAATGTCCAATTTAAATTGCCCTTTGGTAATAACGGTGGATATAGCTAATTATGGGGTCACAAAGATGTTAGTGGACCATGGAAGCTCAGTAAATGTCATTTTCAGTTCTACAATGGCCAAGATGGGATTGAATAATTAGACGCTAGAACCAGTGAGGACATCTCTTCATGGGTTTGGAGGTCCAGAGATAGTACCGCTCGGAATGCTTAAGCTCCCAACGTCATTGGGAACAGCACCACAGAGAAAGACGCTTCTGGAGAATTATGTGATCGTTGACATGCATTTTGCATACAACGAAATCATAGGAAGACCCGCACTCAATGCTTTCCGAGCTTTACCATCAACTTATCATCAAATGATGAAATTTCCAACTTCTAGCGGTACAGGTGAGGTCATAGCAGACCATATCGAAGGATGGAAATGCTACGTAACCTAGCTCCGGACTCGGCCACAACAAGAAGAAGCAGCGGCAAGGGCATTGGCTCCAAGGCATATGGAGCATATCGATTAAAGATTTTGTTTCAATTTACAAGTATTTTTAGCATTTTGAATATTTTGAACAAGTTTTTATTCGTTCTCTCTGCTATAACATGCATGAGGGACAAATATGTATGAACTTAAAATAGGCACCCCGAAACATGAATCTGGAGAACAACGCTGAAAGTCAGGCAAATGAGCAATGACCCAAGCTCCGATCTATTAACATAATCTGATTTGAATTTTTCAAGAAGATTACGTCTACTTAATTTACATGAATTTTATCTACTCTGCATAATAAAATCTATGCAGGACCAAAAATCCCTGAAGCTAGGTGAAGAACGGAAACTCTGTCCAAAGTGGCATGAGATACCGATAAAAGCCAAAGGCAACAAACGGACGGATACTCTGTCCAAAGTGGCACGAGATACCGAAAATCCCTGAAGCAAGAAGAAGAACGAAAACTCTGTCCAAAGTGGCACGAGATACCCAAAAACCCTGAAGCAAGAAGAGAGGATACTTTGTCCAAAGTGGCATGAGATACCGATAAAAGCCAAAGGCAACAAAGGGACGGATACTCTGTCCAAAGTGGCACGAGATACCGAAAATCCCTAAAGCAAGAAGAAGAACGAAAACTCTGTCCAAAGTGGCACGAGATACCGAAAAACCTTGAAGCAAGAAGAGCGGATACTCTGTCCAAAGTGGCACGAGATACCGATAAAAGCGAGAGGCAACAAAAGGGACGAAAACCCTGTCCAAAGTGGCACGAGATACCGAAAATCCCTAAAGAAAAGAAAACAACGGAAACTCTGTCCAAAGTGGCACGAGATACCAAATAAAGCCAAGGGCAATGAAAAAGACGGACACTGTATCCAATGCTCCATAGGCAATGAACAGACACTACATATGAAATTGTAAGTGCTGTATAAAATTCTATGTTTGAGAAACCATGAACAAACTCTCAAAAGATGAGCAATGATTAAGCAAAAATATTAAAAGAAAAAGAAAAATACTACGTCTAAAACGACGAGTAAAATCTCTTTTCTTAATGGAATAACAACAAATAGATTAATTATAATATTGCAGGAAGAAACCAATTCAATGTTTCTCCGCAGTATAAACAACTTTCAAGGAACAACAGAGAACCACCAGGTTGTCAAAATAAAGTAAAGAACTAAAATAGGAAATTGAAATAAAAGACAACAATTATTAGCTTAAAAATTAAGCAACTAGAGATGAATAATTCAAAAAGAGAATTCATAATATTGCGATTCTGCTAAAAATAAAATTGTTCAAACACATCAGAGCGACGCAGCGCCACACAAATAAAACTAAATTATAAATAAAAATTGTTCATAAACTTGGAAATATAGAACACCAGTAAGGTTGCACTTTCAAGCGTCCTTTTCATCCTCATATGAGGGATACGACGCAGGCATCGGAGGCGGTGGTGAGATTCCCCTCAGGATAAGATTGTCTTTCCCAAACAATGAGGCGTACTCATCGGGTTCTGCAAGCTCCGAAGTGGCAAGAGGAGGCAGAGTTTCTCGATTCGGTCCTAGAGACAGGCTCAACCATTATGGTTTGAAACCGCCACGGACGTATTGCGTGTCGTAAAATTGATGCACTGTCAGAACTTGAGCATTTTGAGCTACGACATCATCTCGACGAGTGCAAATTTCTCAAGTGTCGCTTCGAAGAAATTCTTCGGCTAACTCCACTCTCTGTTAAGGAGATACCCACGAGAGCATAAAAATATTAATATGACGATAGGAAATTAGGAAGTGAAGCGCCATGAAAAGAAATATATTCTACCTCTTTAACGCCGCGCAAATATCCTACGAGATCGGCATTAAAGGCTTCTTGTTTAGCCGCACCCACTTCCATCTTGAGCTCGTTAATTTGCTTATTTAGCTCTTCTTTGAGCTTATCAGCATCCTCCTATGTTTTCTTAGCTGCCTCCCGATCAGCACGCGCCTTATCAGCATAGTCTTTGGCCAATTGCAAAGCCTTTTTTTTTTCGTCGAGGGCAGCTTGAAGCGCAACGTTGTTACCACCATTGGCTGACTCTCGAAGATCCATGAGCAAAGAAAACATGGTATCCACAAAACCACCCGCCTAAACAATTAATGAGAAATCAGATCGGTAGTTATAAATTCAATTCAAAAGTAATTAACCGAATCAAAAGAGATAATTACCGCCGTCAGCAGATGAAGCATGTTTCGCTCCACCTTTTTCCTCTCTTCGACAGAAACAGGGAGAGGAACTGCAAGACCAGGAAGCAGTGCCCTCAAATGGTTGATGGCTTCGGCCTCCGAGATTTCATACCCAACGGCTCGAGCACGAGGGCCTTGGCTAGACTCAGCTCTTGCACTTGTCCCAGCGGCACTCGCCGGAGCATTGGAGGCACTTGGCTTGCTTGTTTGGCCTACGGGTGAAGCAGTCCCTCCGACTTGCAACCGAGTCTGAGGCATTTTTCTTTTCTTGCGTTGATTGCCACCTTGAACATCGTCGCCTGTTCCAACTGCCATGCTTTCTGACGCCTCAGCACCGTCTTGCACATTTTCTGGGTTATCCCCCAACATGTCCTCAAAAGGATCAACTGTTGAATCCGCAGCAGCAGTAGAAGAGGGACCAACAGTGTTCTTCTTGCCCTTACTCTTTCTCTTTCGGGGAGGAGGAATCTCGGGCACAATGTTGGTCTGGGAGCTCGCCAGATCAGCAGCAACAGCTCTATTCATTCTTGCGTGACGACTCATGAAATACTTGGCTGCAAGAAAAATAAATTGTTAGAATCATAACAAGCATAAATCAAAAATATTGAAAGAGTTGCGCTATTTTACCAAGGGTCATCATTCCGTTATATTTCACTGGAGACAATCCATCTAACGAAAGGACTCGATTTTCGACAAGCTTTCTAACATCGAATTGATGTTCTCTAACTAAGTTGGGGATAAATTCTCAATCCCATGAAGTCACGGCAACGCCGCCAGGAACCATTACCCTTGACCCGGTATACCATTCAAGGCGATATCGCCCAAACTAGCCCTCATAACTCTCTTGGATATAAAAATATATTCTTTTCCAATCCTTTCCATATCCAGTCGCCCCACCATTCAAAAATTCGCGATTTGTTTGTGCCTTAATATGATAAAATCCTTCTTCGCGCCTCGCAATCTCAAATAAAGCGTAAAACTCATTGGGACTCTGCGGTTGTCGCAACGCCTTCATGACTATAATAAAGCCAATCAGATTTCCATAAGAGTTTGGCGTGCGTTGCGCGAGCACGAGATTTATCATCCTCAAAAGCCTTCTTAGCCCGAATGGTATTGGGAAATGTAGACCATTGAGGAGTTGGCCAACGAATACAGTCATATGATCGGGCGGTGGGGTATGCATCCGATAATTTGGGCCCGGGAGGATGATCTTATACTTATCAGGTATATCAAATTTTTTACGAAGCCCCTTACGACTTTGTTGGAGACGGGAAATGTATTGCTCATAGGCCATTCCGGAAACCTCGATATGATCATCAAACTCCCTATTAATATAATCTACATCCTCTTCGCCCTCGCTTGGAGCGCGGTTATCCTGATAGGATGACGAGGAAGAATCATCACTCTCTACTTCGGGTGCTGTTTGTTCAAAATTTGCAACGGGGTTGTTACCCGCGGGTGAATCAACCGTTACTATATAAATTAAATTATATACATTTACTTCGACTGTGCTCGGGCCCGCATGAGCATTCGAAGGGTTCCCTTTATTAATGGAACTGGAGCTAGAGCCAGTACTCGACTCACTCCCAGGAGTGGATTCACTGCTCACCATCTTTGACGAGAATTAACTGAAATGAATTAAAAACGGAGACTGACTAAGGACGAACACGTCACTCTACACTCTCGCATATCACTCAAACATACGAAAAGAGAAAGTTATAAAAGAAATAATCCGGCAACATACAAGCTCAAATTTTTACCTTGAACGAATTTCCGGTAGAAATAGCTTTTGCTTGGTAAATATATATCCTAAGTAAAAGAAAAGCGAATTAGACAAAGAAAGGAAAAGCAACAGATTTAATTAATATAAATATCGCATCGAACAACCACAATTCGATGCTGACCGCATCGAATTAATGATCGTTCGATGCGAAACACATCGAATGACGTCAATTCGATGCGTCTCACCTGAGGAGCAGAGTGCGTGGGCAGCGAAATGAGCTCCTCACCGTAGAACGCCCCTTATATAGGGAGCGGGAGGCCCATTAGGCCCAATCCATCGGGCACATCGAATGACCGCATCGAACGAACATAATTCGATGCGGTTCACTTCACGCATCGAATCGATTCTGTTCGATGCGCTTATTTTTGTACATAGAACTATTGTGAACCGCTCCGAACTAACATATGAGTAGGAATATCCCAAACCAGTACAAATATTTGATGAAGAATCAAAAATATTTTTAAGGTGTACGGCAACAACCGTTCAGCGCAAACCCAAATATATTCTTTAAAGTTTGGAAGACGATCTCCAAATTGACATCGTCTCCCAGACTGGGGGGACTATATGATAGGGATGTTATGGACCGGGATCCCGCGGGTTCGGGACCCCGGCCCCCGGGATTTACATGGGACGTGATCTGGAAACCAGATCCCGTTTACTCCCGCCGGAAACGAAAGTCCCGGCGGGGCGGGATCCCGGCGGGAACGGGAATCCCGTGCTCCAAACAACAGGGGAGTTAACTTGACCAATCTTCCCCTTTCTAACTTGTTGGTCGCGGGCGGCGGCGCCGCGGGTGGAGAACAGTGGTGGTGCATGAGTATGACAATGGCGGTGCGTGAGGATGAGAGTGGTGGTACTTGACAGTGGTAGTGCGTGAGGATGACAATGGCGGTGCGTGAGGATGAGAGTGGTGGTGCGTGAGGATGACAGTGGTGGTGCTTGACAGTGGTGCGGAGTGCGGACGGCTTCTGTGGAACAAAAAACAGAGAAAGGAAAGTGATGACTTATCACTTAAAGGAGAAAAAATAAAAAGTAAAATAGGGGTCGGGATCCCGTTCCCGACCCGCAGGGTCCCCAAACGGGATTTATTTCCCGACAACAGGGGTCGGGAAAATGGCGAATTTTTCCCGTCCGGGAAAAACTCGCCTGGGCGGGTCGGGTTCCCGGCTCCCGACCCGGCCCACACACCCTTACTATATGATGGGTGTGATTTAAGAATTAGCCCAATACTTCGTTATTGGGCCGGCCCATAAGCGCATCGAATCCAGCTTAATTCTTCTTTATTGGGCTAGTCCATTAGCGCATCGAATCAGGGTTATTCGATGCGCGCATCGAACAGGGATGATTCGATGCGCCTTTCTTTATTGGTTTGTGGGCTCCGTGGGACGGTTTCTATAAATAGCTCGTTCCCTTGTATTCCGTGCATGTTTTTGAGAAGACAACCACTTCAGCACAGTCAGAATCGAACCACCTCTCATTCGACACGCATCGGATCGAACAACCTTCATTCGATACGAAGAAAAAGAGTGTTCCTCCATTCGACACGCCAAATTACGCATCGAATTCGACACCTATTGCACGCATCGAATTCGATACCTTCCAAGAACGACTTCGAACCAACGTTAATTGTTCCGCATTGAACGAAGACATTCGACACGCCAACATCGAATACCTACAATTCGATACGCTACATTAATATTGTAATTTAGTTATTCTACCTAATAAGCTTGTAATAAGTGTTCCGGACCAAGCTATTCAGTTAATAAAGTTGGATAGCATTGTTTTGATTTCATTTTGTAATCTTTTACTGTGTTCTATTACCGTGACGAAATAAGACCAATATATATACCTAGTAAACGTTCCTTCATTATAAATTTCTCGATATTTGGCATAACATGTGATTTTGAAAATGTGCACATTAACCCCGTCAAAAGAACATGCAAGTTAAATTACTTCTTATGTTTTATTATTTAAGGCATACTACCTCGTTGTGATAAAAACGGATAAATTATCTCATGTGTGTAAATAGGTACTTACCTCCCTGTGTATTGTAATATGTTGCAAAATATCATTTTTATACACATGTGGTGTTAATTAAGGGTACAGTTTGCAAGTTTCTTAACATCATAGTGGAGTAATTTAACTAAAACATTAGACATTGGTGTATTTTGTATTTGTATTCACAGTATTTAATGTAATACATGGAGTAATTTGCTCGTTCTTCTTTTTCATTTTGCAAACTAGTTAAATGATAGATTAGAACTTTATTACGTAAATCAGCTATATCTAATATCTCCATGATTTTTTTCAAATTCACGATTAAATTCATATGACAACTTCGCAGTCATGTAAAGGAACTTATATAGATTGACTTTATAATTTAATGGTACACTACATTAGCGTGAAATTAATATGATGAAATGTTTGGAGGACGTGCCAGACCAAGCATGCATGGACATTATGATGAGAGCAGATAGTAAAAACCCCTTGTGTTCTATGAAAATAGCAAAAAACCTCGTGAAAATAAAAGGGGCAGAAAACCCCCACGTGTTTCCTAAATCATAGCACACTAACCCCTTCTACAGAATTTAACTTTTACAAAATTAGAAATTGACCCCCAAAGTTTTAGAGTCATTCTTTTTCGAAACTCAATACTCTGGAAATAGTCCATAACGACCATATCAGGCCCAGCATGCTTCCGTACAGAACTTATAAGACATAACCATTAAAGGTACCTCGTTTTGACCGTACCACCGTCGGGTATTCCGCCAGGTTTTACAAAGACTCCTCGCCTTCAACCACACGATCGCAACCGATGGTTCTGCAACAGCTCCTTCAACGGTAATCAGCACAACCCTGGTTCGTTTCCTACTCCGGGTGTAAGAAGTAACTAAAATGGAATGTTTCAAAGTTTTAATATCAACAAACTCAGGCGAAAGCAAATCAATATTTATTTATGTGGAAACTTATTTATTACAACACACTCATAACCCCTTTTTAGAGGAGTTACTTGTTTAGCTACTCATGGTAGCTATGTTTCTCTCACACATACACTCGTAAATGTTACACTAAAACTGAAAAACACTCGGAATTTAAACACTCAACTATTACAATTTATACTAGGCTTCTCTTCTTATTTGTAAGAAAACTTAGGGAATGATCGATGCCCTTTGCTTCCTTCAGCTTGTGTATTTATAGGTGAAGTTCCGGATTTGAAGTGCGGATTTCAATTACATCTTGAAACTTTTTCTTCCACTATGATAGTGGTCTGGCCCTCCACTCTTGTCATGTCCCTTTAGTGGATACTTTTTACCCACTACAGCTCGTAGTCTTATCCCTCCATTATTCACACGTCCTTGTAGTGGAGGTGGTCAGATTCTTTTCACATGGTCATCTTAGCTTTGCCAGCTGCGTTGGTCCATTTTCCTACCCCACGCAACATTTTTCCACGTCTTGAATTGCCCTCTTTGTCGTTTTCCCATGTGTCACGTTTCACTGGGAATCTTTTCCCAAAGAGGGGCTCATTTTGATCGTGACACTTTGGACATATCCTCTCTTCCCATCTGCCGACATGTGCCATGTTGCAGAATTTCCGGCTAGTTTCTGCCGTTGCCGGAATTCCATTTTTCCATAATGTCCGCCGTTTGTTTTCGAACATCGATTCGGCAAACCCTATAGTCGTGTTTGTCATGCTATTGAGCATGAACGACCCGTTCTCTATATTTTGAAATATTTTGAACGCATACTTGACTTTGTCCATCTCTGTAAGACAGACCCAAAGTCCCCAAGCTCTTCTGGTTGAGATGTCATCTTCTGAGACTGGGGTAACTAGCAACTGTCCTTCTGGTGGAGGCTTGATGTAGTCCATTGCCTTCATGTTTGGTCTTTGGAGCTTGATGAAATGAAAGCTCGGTAAAGACCCTTTGCCTGTAATTTTTGGAGCTGCTGAAATAAACTTCATCTCCAGAACATCACCTCTTTTTAGTGTATGATTGTTCTGCCATGTTTCATATACCTTTCCTTGAATCCATCCTGGTAATCTAGAGATTTCCAGAAATCCGTGTGATGTGGTGAAGATTGAGGCTATACAGCCGAAATCAAACCATTCTCGTACCTGTTCGGGTTTTGATCCGGGTAGTACCCAGACTCTAGGATATTTACCAGACCAGTCCGCCACAGATTTTCCTGGGACAAGTCCCATTCTCGTATATAACCTTTCCCACGTCCTTTGATATTCAATCAAAGGTGGTGTCTGCTCGTTTTTGTTTATCTTAGAAGTTCCCATTCCGGGTCTAAGATTAACCTCGTCTTCTGTAGTAGCAGAAGTATCTTTCAGTTCTTTAGGGTTTTCCCCTTTCGAATCATCTCGTTTGGTGGTGTCTTCCTTAGAAAGATCACCGGCCTGTCTGGTGGTGTCTTCCTCGAAAGGATCACCCGCTGGTCCCGTGTTGCTTGAATTGCCCTCACCAAGAGTAACGATTTTCAATTCTTCTCGTATCTTAGAGGTAAAAGCATCTCTAAGTAGGGGTTCCATGAGGCTATCCCATAGGCTCGTGCTGCCAAACAAGGCAGTCTTCATCGCGTTCTGGACCTTATTAAGATCCTTCTCTTGTACATGACCTGAGGCCTTCGCATTAATTTCTAGACCGTCTATCGACTTGCTAAGCTCCTCCAGGTTTTCCCTGTGGTGCCTCCATCTGGTGAGGATGGTATCAGCCTCATGTGGCTCCATCCCTTGTTAAGAAATCTGCAAGGACATTTTCATTAGATTTGATAACTTGAACATCAAAATCATAGTATTGACATTCAACTTGCCATCTAAGTAGCCTAGCTTTTCCGGTTTGCTTTCTATTTTGTTTTTAAGGAAAGCCTTGACACTAGTATTATCAATTTTAAGTGTGAATTTCTTAGCTAGTAAGAATAAGGGCCATTTTTTAAACGCCTTTCGAACTGCAAAGAATTCTTTCTCGTTGATGTGCCATCTTGCTGCCTCATCTTTTGAAAAAAGGCCGCTACAGTATCTGCATGACACTCCTCCTTTTGGTTCTACTTTGGTAAGAACCGCTGCCCACCAATGATCACTTGCATCCGTATAAAGTACAAGGTCATCCTCGTCATTAGGAATTGCAAGTTTGAGGAGGTCTTGACAGATAGCTTTAAGCTTCCGTACTGTTTCCTTGTGTTCATCCGTCCATCTGAACTCTGCATCTTTTTTAAGCAATGGACTGAATATCTTCCTGTAACTTGCCAGGTTGTTAATGAACATTCCAGCAAAATTAACTAACCCCATAAAACTTTGGAGTTGCTTAACTGTTTTGAGATCATCGGGAAAATCACGTACCTTTTCCACCAAATGATTTTGGAGGATAATACCTGATTCGTCAATCTCGACTCCAAGGAATTCGATCTTCCTTGTAAGAATTACCGCCTTCTTCTCTGATAGCACTAATCCTTCTTTGTGGCAAACATCTGAGAAGATCTCCAAATGTTTGATGTGTTCTTGGACATTCTTCGAAGCGATGAGAATATCGTCGACGTAGACGAACATGAATTTGAAGTAATCCTTGAAGAGATTATCCATTTTCCTTTGATATATCTGGGGCGCATTAGCCAATCCCATCGGCATGACATTCCAGATATAGTGGCCTTGTGGTGTGGAAAAAGCTGTAAACTTTTTGCTTTCTTCTTCCATCTTGATTTGGTAGAATCCTGATTTGCAGTCAAACTTAGAAAAGACTCTTGCGTTCTAGAAGCAGTTGATCAGGTGTTCTCGGTTCGGGATATAGTATCCGTCGAATTCCAAGATCTTGTTGATCCCTTGGTAGTTGATCACTAATCTTGGCTTTCCTCTTTTGATCTCTCCATGGTTCCTGACTAAGAACCCAGGACTGCTGTAAGGAGAGACTCCTGGTGAGATAAGCTTGAGGTTCAGATGTTCCTTAAGAATCTTCTGCATATCTTTTCGATCTTCTTGGTTCATCAAGATAGGCTTGTATCTAACCAACTCATTTTCTTTCCCCTTTTGAACTCTTAAGGTTGCTTTGAGTTCATTCTTGTTCCACCACGCCAGAGGGTCCTCTTCGTAGTTCCTTTAAATCTTTACTTTGACATCTTCAATTGAGATTTGTTCTTCGTTTGTGATGTCATTGTGAAGGCTTGGTTCAAGACTGACCTTCAGAATTTCAATCGTCTCATCTCTGATTCTTTCGATCTTCTGGCCGCCTAGGCTTTCAATCCTAAGTTGTAGGATTGCCTTACCATATTTCCTCTGGTCCTTCATTTTTGGGTGTAGAAGTCGTCCTTCATCACTACGCTTGCTGCGAAATTGAATCGGCAGTTTGCAATAAAACGCCTGCGTCAACCTCTGCACCAAAATCTTATGGTCACAAGTTGTTGTGAGGATAAGGCGCCTTGTTTCATTATCCTGCGTAAAACGTTTGAACGTTTGCAGGAAATTGTTGCCGAGTAGGATGTCGGCTCCGGTGTCGTGGAAATAAATTGGTGGCGTTTTGACTTTGTACCATGGGGTACCACATGCTCCTCCAATTAGTATTTCTTCCTGTTTTATGCCTCGTTTGAAGATGATGATCTTCTTCGAGAAATCTCTTCCTGCAATAGCTGGTAAATCTTCTCCTATTTCTCCGGGGAAGACTCCTGGTTTTGCTGTGCAAATTCTTGCTCCTGAGTCGATATACGCTGCAAAGTATTCGGCTCGATATTTCTCGTTTAACATCCCCACCGAGATGTAAATTGAGAATGGACTGGTGGTCATGTGAGCCTGTATCTTTTTCCTTCCACCGTAAACTCCATTCCTTCAGCCAATTTTTCCCAGAGTTTGTGATCTTCGAGAAATTCGATTCCAAGAACAAGTTGTTCTGGGATCTTCCCTGCATGATTCTCATCAAGGCGTTGTGAGAAATGCTGGTTTGTGAGAAAAATCCCGTCAAATCTTCTTGAACTTCCTGATGGAAGATCTCCTGGGAAATTTGTTTCTCCGTTCATAGGGTTGATCCCTATGTTTCTTCTTTCGATGTCTCTCTGGTGCACCGATGACTGTTGGGATGTCATTATCGTCACAGCAAAGATGGGTTGATTTATTGATTCTTTTCAGCCTCTTGATGTTCTTTTGAATTGCTGCCTTCTGGCACCATTCGCTTAACTTGACCTTGAGAAAAGACATCCTTTGGGCCACCGTGTCAACTCCAATGGGTGTATATTCTCGCAGTAGCATTTATCGCCATGGGCTTGGTATTTTGGCGAAGAAAAGTGGAATCGCCGTGTCTTCAGCAATTCGGCTCTTCCATCTGTACTCGGTGAACAACTTGATGCATAGGTTAACACTACATATGTCATGTAGTTCCAAGCTATACAGCGCTTGTTCGTATCTCCTGACTTTCTCCTGGTCACCTCCTCCGGTTTGGGGATCAACAAAGTACCCTTCTCCGATGACGTAGATCTTGAAAAGTCTCGCCATTCTATCAACAATGTCTTTGAGAGACTCACCAGATAGGACCCCACTTCTAACTTTTGGAGTACCATGTTCCCATCCGATCTTGACCGACCCTTCGAGACTCATCTGTAGCATCATGATGAATCCTTCTTTGTCGAGTTCAAGTGTCGCTGCTGCAATTCTCATTGTTGATGCCCATTCATCGATCAGGGCCTCGCGATTCTTGAAATCCAGGGTATCCAGATTGAGCATAAGCCCGTACGGGTGGATTGGATCGAGTTGAGATCTCACGTATGGTGTTCCATGAACATCTGGCCTTCTCGCCCTCACTCGGGTTGGAATCCGGTTGTACATGGATCCCGCGACAAAATCGTGCTGGTGCGGCATGGGTTCCTCTCGACTTGGCTCTTCTCGGATTGGCTCCGGATTTGGGATTGAAGATCCAACGCCCTTTGTAACCGTAGATTGTCCCTGGGGAGGGTCTTGTCTTGGCACAAGTGCACTCTCATAGGTCTGCACGTTTTCCAGGTTAAGACCTGAAAATGATTCTGCAAGATCGGAAAGGTCTTGCAGTGCTTCGAAGTTGAAATCGTAAATCCTGAATCTGTACATGATCTCACTTTGTGATGGGTTCTCCACGTATCCGTGCTTCCAGCTTCTCGTTCGTGGTCATCTCTCTTTTGACCTGGACTGCCTTGCCCTTTTGATGCAATAAGGGCTCCTTCCCGAAAGATGGTGGTAACCATCCTCCTCTTCTTCTTCCAGATGATCTGGGCATGGATTCCAGGCTCTTCACCCTTTGTTGGATATCTTGTAGTTTTTCCAAGATCTCCTTCTGTCGTCGAGACACGGTTTCAAGCTTGTCTCTGATTTCTTGTAGTTGTTCGGGCATATGGAACTGATGATTGCCATAGGCCTGGACTGTCTTTTGGACTTCTCTGAGATCCTGGGATAGCTTGGAGCTATCTGGCTCGAGCTTGTGAAAATCTGGCAACACTAGATTATTCATGAAGAACGGTTATTTCTTCCAGTGATTAATCTTTCAATTCTTGTGATCTCAGCCGTAAGGCCATTAATAGCTACGAACTTAGCTCTAATGCCAGGGAGAGTGTTTGGTCTAAAACTAGCTAGATTAACTAACTTGTTCATCAAGAGTTGGAGCTTTTGTTCAAGGGTAATACCAGGCATATTACAAGCTTAGTATTGAACTTTGTTTGTGGGCTTTTTCTAGGCTAATATTTGAAAGTTTGACATCTTTCCTCCCTGATAGAACACACATATCCTTTTTGTTCTAAGTCGCAACAAAGAACATCGCGGTATTTAATTTCTGTTTCCTGGGAATTACGGTATCTTGTTAAAGCGATAATCCGCTTCTTAATACTTGTACATGTATTTCCCTTCATAGGGATCTGGATTGGGGAATCCCAAATTTTATCCATAACTGGATAATTCATGTTTTATAAAATACTCCTCTCATAGGGTAATTAAGAGTTTAACATAATAAATAAATAACCACATAAAATAAATAAACCATGCTCTGATACCATTTTTCAAGTTTCGAAAAGGATTGAACAAAATAAAACTTGTTGGGTCAGGAATGTAATTTTCTAAAATTAAAGACAAAAGTATTAAATGGCTTTGGAATGATTCTGGTTCAAAAAGGATCCCTACTCTCATTCCTTGGCAAGTGCATAACACTTTCGCAGAGGAGGGGTAATTTGCTATAGTTTTGAAAGCACAGTGGTTATATTTGCCTCTTTTCAAAGCACGACGGAGGTTTCTTGCCTGTTTCCCAAAATACAGGGGTGCTTTTTGCCAAAAACCTTTATGATGACGATCTTCTCGTAGAGAATGTGGGAAGTTGGGAAAGTACAGATTAAATATACAGGTCTGAAATATATATTTTTCTCGTCCCAAAAGAAAATAAATCTTATAAAAAAAATATATGCGTATTACTAAATAACAAGGTGAAGATATCACGTGATATTATTAAATCGAAGGGGCCACCAATAAAGGCACAGTTCTTATTTAGAACAACTTGACAAAGTGTAAAGGTTGGAGGAAAAAATCAAAAGTAGGCCGATACCCATATCTACTAGCAAAATTTTCAACTGTTTCAGCTCATTCCTTTCCCTTTAACTTGTACTATGACAAGGTGATTCAGAGAGAAGTTCTGTGTAGTACTTGCACGATGCAGAGTAAATTGCTCTTTTCCAGGAATTAATTGAAATTCATTTAGAAGTTATATATATGGTACTTGTTGGATATTCAATGCAAGATGAATTCTTTTTTTTTTATAAGCTGACAGTTTCGGTACACTATATATATATATATTAAAAGCAAAGTCCTCCCACTTACAAAAAGATAGTTCGGATACCAAATTTTATGTTTCCTAAAATACTCTCATTTCTCTCTCAAATAAATTAATAACATGGTTTATAATGTCATTTTACTTACTTTGCAAAACTGCACATCCTAAAAATTAGGAATTCTCACACATGTTCACTTATATTTTAAATTTAAAATTAATAATTTGCACGCGGTCTGCGCGTGTGTCAAATTTCTAGTATATATATATATATATATATATATATATATATGTTTTGCCTCCAAAGTGATTTGTACGGTATAATTAATTAGTATAAATCTGAGTAACATTTGTGATGCGTCTAAATGCAATATTTAGTTATATTTGCAAGCTAAATTAAGTTTAAGAAAAAGTTACAACTTATATCAGACCAGTCTATGATGTATATTTTTTTCAATTAAATTATAACAAAAGCGGTGAAATTGCCATGCCCAAAGTTCATACAGAAATCTAAAATTAACTAAAATTATTATTGTATGAAAAAGAAAAAGAAATAGAATCGATGACTCGCCATGGAGAGACTTACAAAGTGGGGCTCAAATCCTCTCCTCCACTACTCTCCTCCATTCCCTCCTCCGTTCACCAAATATTGACACATGTCCACTTGAAGCCTTTTTTCATATTGCTCTTTTAGTCCTCAGTTTTGTTTTATGTTTCGAAAAACATTTCTTCCATTACTGTTTTATGAATATTTTTCTATTTCTTTTTTCTGTGACAGTTTTTTTATGAATATAAAAACACTATATATATATATATATCGAAAGTATTCCTTATTTCTAAAAAGTTTAGACCAACATCACTTTTATTTCTTTTTCTAAAATTCTTGGATTCCATAAGAATCCAATCTGAAATTGTTATAATTATTTAGATAAATAAAATATTGTGGAATTTCCGTCGTCATATTTATGGAAGAAAATTAAAGAAAATATTCTATACATGATTATAATAATTTTACAACAGTGAACCAAGAAACATATATATAAAGTGCACAGATATATTATATATAACTAAAAAGCATTCCTTTTTTTTTTTTGCCAAAACTGGAAAAGAAAAATACCTTCGAAAAGAAATTATTAGCTTTAAGTTTGAATTTTTTTTATGTAACATTTCAATGCCTGTACGGAAGAGAAATCATTTTTCATTATAAAAGAATTTCAAACAAGAAAATATTAAAACTTGAAATTAAAACTAAGAAACAATCTGAAACTAGTTTAAACTATTATGTGACATTTCTATGCCTTGCATTTACAGGGAGAAATTAATAAAACAAAAAATATTTGCTGTGCAAAATTATTATTTTCCAGCGTAAAGAAAGTGAAGAATATATTGTTTTGTTTATCTTTCTATATATCATAGTTTTCCACTCAAGGTGGTAATATAACTTAAATTGTGAAGAACAACTTTTTGTCTATAAATAAGAGGCATTAAAATTTCAAAAGATTTATATTCAAAATTATTAAAACAACCATCAGGTTTTTTTTATATGAAAAACAAATATCAGGTTATTTGAAAACATAAAACAAAACTAATGACTAAAAGAGTAATATAAAAAAGGCTACTAGTGGACATGTGTCACTATTTGGTGAATGGGGTAGAATAGTATTTGAGCCCTAAAAAGTGGGTTACACATGTCAAAGTAGTCGAGGTGACTCACCTAAGGATTTTCGTCCTTCCTTTTGCTTGGAATTCGAGTAAGCTGCCCAAGTCCCCAAAAAGCTGTGTTATAAGTTTTGATAAAAAAAAATGATAAACAGTGATATATATGATAAAAAATCAGATTTGAAAGTATTTTGTCATCTACCTAAAGAATACATCATTCATCACAGTATTTACATAAACCAAACAATATAGTTTATTTTGGGACCCTTGTGCTAGATTTGGTAGGCAAATCAATATAAGTGAAACTTCTTCTATAAGGCTCTTGGTTTATTCAAATACGGGGAAAAAGAAAAAAGGAAGAAGAAAGATTCTCTTATTTTCCATAAGTTTGGTACTTCAGCAACATATTTGTGTGGGGATGGGGTTCGGGGTTGGATGATACAAGATAGTATCTAAAATTAAGATCCTAATTCGAGTTTAGGAAGACTCCAAGAAAAATGGATGAGAAATGAGAGAAAATTACATATATTTAATTTATTTCTTACTAATTATGCTTACGACGTAGGCTTTAAATAAGAAAAGAGGAAGACTAAGTCATCTATGTTACAACGTTAACCAACAAATAAGGGATTAGGATAACTAAATCTCTCCACTACTCCACTACCACACGTATAGCAACTGACTTAATTAAATAACTAATGCTGCAAATAAAATAATAACAATAACAATGATAACATTAACTTAGAATTAATGAAATAATACTTGGGCCTCTAAATAATATAACATGCAGTCCAATTAGGGTGGTTGCCTTGTACTTCTGGGTTTAGAATTATTAAGGCACGTATCATTCGAATAATTATATATATATATAAAAAACAAATTTGGGAAAAATATTATTATGGTTTAAAGTTTACTTGTGGAATTTTAATTACTACATATTTTTTGTTTTTACCGATAACCAATTTAAATATCTATTTAAAAAATAATAGTATACCTTAAGAATTCTATTTTAATAGTGTGCAGATTAATCTTACTATCATTTTATTTAATTTCAAACAGTTGTGAAAAACTATTTGCTGACATAAGTCAAGAATATTTTTCTAGAACCCCTTAGATAGATAAAACGTTAATATATATTATACGGACATTAAATTCGAGACTACATCATACGTATTTTTTCTCATAAAAGGACATTATGTAACGTGTTTGTCTAATAACCGCGTCCCCCGACTTTGAAATATCATTCGATTATAGAGCCTACCAATGTTGAGACAATATAAAGAATAACACAAACTGCCACATAATTATAGGATAATTATAAAGACCCATCATGATTGAGAATTACACAAATGTCCATTATATAAAAAGATTTACAAGAGTGAAACCACAACACAACTTTAAATCATAGCAGAAACTAAAATCGGAAGATAATGTATTTTAACTTTCAAAATAGTCGGGTTTTTTTTCTTTTCTTTGGTTGACTTTTTTTTTTAAATAAATGAGGTCTAATTCATATTTTTTGAATGATTTTTTCTTGCGCAAAATTAACGAGGAGCATGAATTTGCATTCAACAAAGTTTAATACTTTTTGGACGAAATCGGTCATAAAGGTGTGTGTAATTTTCCAAACATAAAGCGGTAGTTTCTATAATTATTCTATACTTCATGGGTAGTTAGTATAATTCTCTTAAAATTTATTTCTACTGCTAGCCAACCATATTTGACGTCCACCAAGGCCACAATACTTACACGTGGCAGAAATCGATTGGACCAGAAAATAAGACAATCATAAATAACATAGATAAAAAAGTAAATTAACTAAAAGAACAAGGATAAAGTTGCAAAAAATAATGAACGACTAACAATATTCACATATATTACTAGGTTTTTATATGCTTAAATAATTGCATATACCAAAAAGAACCAAAACTAAGTAGATTTATAGCGCCATTCCATGTGGTGGCAAAAATCTTGGAAACTCGTTAGTGGGATGGTGAACCTGTCGTTATATACAAAGATATGAAGTGCTTATTTAAAAAGAAATCATATCGAATTTGTATAGAGAACCAAGAAAACATGAATTGGAGCTTTTATACTTGTGGCAAAAGAAATTACTCCCAACTATCACATTTCTTTGGGTTATGTTGATATATAATTGTATCCCCGTTGACATAAGAATGATGAATTTTTTTTCTAGATTGCTTCAAAATGCCAAACATGTGAAATGTGAATTCCTTGCCGCACCTTTTATGGGAGTGCAACACATCGTAGTAGGTATAGAACAATATATGTGAGATTTTTGTATTGCCATTTCAAACACCCAATTTGTCAAGAGGTTGTTTAACTGTTGGGTTCTTTCATCTAGATACGTTCACGTGGGTCATATGCGTACCGTTGTCCTTATTTCAGTTGCTTGTGTTGCTTGTATATATGGCTTGCTCGAAATCATGCGAAGTATGAGATATGAGGGATCCTATATTAACCCACAACAAATAAACAAACATCTGTAAAATGAAAAAAGAAAAAAAAAACTTTGATCTAAAGTGGTTACGTGAAGACATGGAATTTGGGCTACGATGGGAGCCGAAGGTATCTAGGCCAGAAACGAAATCTATCAAATTGAGTCAATGGGAGGCGCCACTAGAGGGGTGGATAAATTAGCTAGGATGGGTACGAGAAGCAGGCGACGGCGAGGGGAGAGGTGTTTAGAGATCAAGGTGGAACAATTGTAACCGCATATAAATAATTCCTAGGTTGTATTCTATATCATTAACGAAGCAGAATTACGTGGTATTTGAGCTAGGATTAAATTGCGCTTAGAACACAGATTTAGTCGCACTTGAATTGAAACGGATTTGAAGATTGCTATCAATTTGATCAACAACAATAGCTCGGGGGCTGGACTTTGCTAAACCTCCTAGACGATATCAAAATGTGGAGAACTAAAAGGGATATCAATATAACACATGTTCATCGAGAAGCTAACCAAGTCGCTGATTTGATAGCCAACAAAGCTTGGGCACTTCGAGCAACATCTTCGTCGTTAGTGGCGCACATGAGCAGCGTGACGAGGTGGCATGCCGTATATACATTTTTCGAAGTTGTTAAGGAGGTAAGCACACATAGGACTTATGACCTATGTATAGTTTTGATACATACATTCTGTGTATTTCAGCCTTTCGTTGGTTTATACCAAATGGAATAAAATAAATATTTGAAAAAAGTGAAAAAAAAAACACTCCCAAAGGTGAGCGCTAGCGAACCAGAACCAACGTCAATATGATGTATCATCACATGACTATTTTTTTTTTGTTTTCTGCCAAGAGCTCTAGAAGTCTCAGTGTAACACCTTGCAAATTGCACTTCGCCACTATTTTCCTAAAACATGGGTGTTGATGTTCACATTGTAATATTTTACCTACATACAGATTAAATAATTGAAGATTTGGTTCTTTCGTCTTTGGCCGTCTTTGGACCTCTCGGGCGTTGAATATTTTACAATTTCATTTAAAAAGAATTATCTTTTATTAATTTAAATTTCACATATATTTAACCATTTGAAGCTATGAAGCAATATATCTAACATATTGGATAATTACATATCTTTATTTTAAAAGATCTTTATTTTATAAGAGGATAACAATTCTAGAGTTCTATATTCCATGTGGGTCATATGAATGCATATGTGTGTTTTTATAAAAAATAACCGAGTGGCAGGTCATCAATAATAATATACACGCTCTATCAGTATTACAAACAATTGATACTGTATATTAAAATAGTAATTATATATACAAAATTAAGTCTGTCAAAAGAAGAATAATAATAAAAAAACACCGCCTCGAGAGTTTATCATTACAGATAGCAAAATGGACCAAAACTAAGTAGATTTATCGTGCCACTTCATGTGGTGGAAAAGATCTTGGAAACTCGTTCGTGGAGGATGAACCTGTCGTACGGAAAGATACGAAGATGATTTTTTAAAGTGAAAACATCTTGGAATTTGGTTAGAGAACCAAGAAACATGGATATGAGCTTTTTATACATATGGCAAAAAAAAATTACTCCCAACTATCTCATTTTTTTTGTTAGATTGACACGAGAATGATGAAATAAAGTTTCTAGATGGCTTCAAAATGCCAAACATGTGAAAATGTGGATTCTTTGCCGCACCTTTTCTGGGAGTGCAACACATCGCAGTAGGTATGGAACTATATTGGTAAGATTTTTTTTCGTATTGCCATTCCAAACACCTAATTTATCACAAGGTTATTCAATCGTTGTGTTCTTTCATCTAAATAGGTTTGTGTGGGTCATATGCATACCGTTGTCCTTATTTTAGTTTCGTGTAAATCTGGCTTGCTTGAAATAATGCGAAGTATGAAAGATCCTATATTAACCTACAACAAATAAGAAAACAAATTATTACAAACATCTCTCAGATGAATAAATAAAAAAAAAGAAACTCCTATCTAAAGTATTGGTGTGGAGACATGGCTATTGGGCGTCGATGGGGGATGAAGGTATCTAGGCCTGGAGCGAAGTCTCTCAAATTGAGACAATGGGAGGCGCAACTGGCGGGATGAATAAATTAGCTCAGATAGGTATGAGGAGCAGGCGACGGCGATGGGAAAGGTGTTTAGAGATCAAGACGGAACACTTGTGGCCGCTTATAAACAATTCTTAGGTTGTGTTGGCAATAACGAAGCAGAATTACGTGGTCGTTGAGCTGGGATTAAATTGCGCATGGAGAACAAATTTAGTCGCACTTGGATTGAAAAGGATTCGAAGAGCGGAGCACCACTTAAAATTTCAACTTTCGGCTGGAGAGCAGTTAAAGACATAATTCCAACAAGAACCAATCTCCATACTAGGGGTGTTATTCAGAGTGGCGACAATGTAAAATGTCCTATATGTGACTTGGAAGAAGAAACGACATATCACTTGTTTATTCAGATCTTTAAGTGGTTTGTTCTGGTTTGGTGCTTTCGGGAAGCCTCCTTGATTTTTACCAATACTTAAAATACTCTTTTTCCAGGAATAAAGGGAGAACAAAATGCTGCTATTTGGTAAATTCGAAAAAAAATATGCTTAAAAAAGGAGGAGATTTGCATTGAAAGAACTCTTGAGACCATTAAATTAAAAGTTCGGAGTTGGGTAAGGCAAAAAACAAGGATTTCCAGTATTCATTTGGTGATTGGCATGACTTTCCTCTATGTTGTTTGTAATTTGTTGATTGAGCGACCTCATGCTCTTATTGTTTTTTTTTTAACTCATATTAAAAAAATGATATTTTGCTCAACAACAATAGCTCGGGGGACTGAACTTTAATTTGCTAAACCTCCTAGACGATATCACAATGAGGAGAACTAAGAGGGATATCAATATAACACATGTTCGTGGGGAAGCTAACCAAGTCGCTGATTTGATAACCAACAAAGCTTGGGCCCTTCGAGCAACATTTTTCGCCATTAGTGGCGCGCATGAGCGGCGTGATGTGGCGGCATGCCATATATATGTTTCTCGAAGTTGTTAAGGTGGTTAGCGCACAAAGGACTTATGACATGTGTATAGTTTTTGTAGAGAAATTCCCTGTATTTCAGCCTTCGGTTAGCTTATACGAATTGGAATAAAATAAATATATGAAAAAAAAAACCTCCCAAAAGTGAACAATGGCGAACCAACATCAATATGATGTATCATTACATTACATATCCAATTTTTCCGTTTTATGCCAGGAGCTCTAGAAGTCTCAATGTGACAACTTACAAATTGCACTTCGCCACTATATTTGAAGTTTTTGATTTTCATATCAAATTATTCTAAAAGGTCTAAAAGTTTACACGTGCATCATATATGTCTAAAATAATTACCCTTAGATCTTGAGATGTTTTATACTTCAAACACTTCTTGTGTGTTTAAAGGACTGGATTTTTAAAAAGATTGTGATTTATTGATTTATATTTTTCTTATATATATATATATATATATATATATATTAGGGATAATTACAATTATACCTCCTCATATTTGTTGTAATTACAAAGACCTTCCCCGATGTTTGAATAATTACAACAACCTCTCCTCTAACAAGTAATTGTAAGAGATGATTACAATTACACCCCATGAGGTTTGGTGTAATTATAAAGACATTTCCTCAGGTTTGAATAATTACAATGACCTCCCCTCTAACTAGTAATTGTAAATACATTTCCAATTTTCCCCTTGATCAATTCTATTGTTTAAATGAATTTAAATGTCTTGTTGAAAATACTTGATATTTTATTTAATTTCAAGAACTTGCATGTAATATTAGATAAATTAATTACTGAATAAAAAAAATATTAAAGAATACACAAAATTAATTTTAATCATTCTCACATATATTTAATTTTATTGTTCTTATAAAAAAAAATTATTATTCATTCTTTCTTGATGAATAAAAATCTATTGGTGCGAGAGTAAAAGATAAGCCCTTATATCACTGTGGTAGAAAATACTTATTGTAATTGTATATTACAAAATAATTTCTTTAATAAAGTATATTTTAAAAATGCAGTTATCTCCACTTTTAAATAATTGTAAGAAATGCCTTTCTAACTACATTTAACAATATTTATTATAGAGTAGCTAGCTGAAATCTGAATACATATAGAAATAATATAAATGATTATATTTAAGTTGCATTATCCTCGAAAAAGGTTGAAATTAAATACTTACTATCATGTTAAGAAGTATTTATATTCTATATAGGTAGGGATTTAGACTTTACTTTTCGGATAAGATGAAATCTACATGAATTAAATGACAACTTCAAAATCCAGTAAAAAAAGATCCTCTCGTCATTTCATGGACTATAAATAAGAGCACAAAAACTCATGTTCTCCTCACTCAGAAACACACGAATTAAGTATCTTTTTCTTGTCAAACCTCATACAAAAAGATATATATATATATATATATATATATATATATATATATCTAAAATGGCTGCAACAAGATGTTTTTTGGCCGTTGTGACGGTGTTGTGCCTAATTGCGAGTGATCATTACGCCCTGGCAGATATTCAATGCGGTGACGCGGTGTCTAAGCTGCTACCCTGCGAGCCGTTCTTGTTGTTTGGTGCACCAACTCCTACCATCGGATGTTGCAGCTCCGTGCAAATACTTGCTCAAATTGCGGCAGCCTCGCGTGTAGATAAGAAAGCCTTGTGCGAATGTTTCAAGTCCGTCGCTAAATCTCTCCCAGTTGATTTCACCAAAGCTGCGCAGCTTCCCACACTCTGCCATGTTAGTTTAGATGTGACTATCAGCCCTGACGTTGACTGTGACAAGTACGTACCTTTATATGTTGAATTAATTTCTAGATAAACAAAGTAAATATTTTACAAACCAAGCATCTCTTTTATATGAGTTGCTTTTTATGAATATATGTTGATTTGTGGAGGTTTGAATTTGTTTGTCTTTGCAGGATCTAGAACTGAAAACCAGGATTTGGGGCTTGAAGATAACATCTTATATACACTACAAGAAAAAATGGTCATTCGCGACCGCCCGAGCGGTCGCGAATGACCATTTTCCGGTCGCGGATGGTCATCCGCGACCGCCCAACGGTCGCGGATGACCGGTCGCGGAAGACCTCGGTCGTGGAGGTCATCCGTGACCGTTGGACGGTCACGGCAGTCATCCGCGACCGTTGGACGGTCACGACAGTCATCCGCGACCGCTGGGCGGTCACGGATGACCCCGGGGTCATCCACGACGGCCCAGCATTCGCGGGAGACACCGCGACCGCCTGGCGGTCACGGATGACACCGCGACGGCCAAGCGGTCGCGGGCGACACCGCGACCGCCTGGCGGTCACGGATGACGCCGACGGTCATCCGTGACCGCCAAGCGGTCACGGATAATATTTAAATCATCCATAAAATGAGACTTATTGTTAAAAATCATAAACACATTAAGATGAATCCATAAAATCAAATTTTCTTTTATGAATATTATTCTTGACCGCCGAGCGGTCACGAATGACCCCTCTTTCGTGACCGCCCAGCGGTCACGAACCTCCTTCGTGACCGCCCAGCGGTCACGAATGACCCTCTTTCGTGACCGCCCAGCGGTCACGAATAAGTCTCATTCGATAGTTTTGATTTTCGTTTGTTTAATTAATGTGCGATGTTTGTTAAATTGATAAAATAGTTACTACTAAGTAAATTAAAAGAGATTTTATAAAAAAATTAAACATTACATCTAAAACAACTTAGTGTATATGATGATTAGTTGTAGAACATAAAATAGGTTATTCGTTCATAACTCGCCTAATCACATCAAATTCGCTATTTTAATATGTTAATTACTAATGTTGTACTAATTTATTACTTCAATTCACATGTAGTAATGAGACTTATTGTTAAAAATCATAAACACATCAAGATGAATCCATAAAATCAAATTTTCTTTTATGAATATTATTCGTGACCGCCGAGCGGTCACGAATGACCCATCTTTCGTGACCGCCCAGCGGTCACGAACCTCCTTCGTGACCGCCCAACGGTCACGAATGACCCTCTTTCGTGACCGCCCATCGGTCACCAATAAGTCTCATTCGATAGTTTTGATTTTCGTTTGTTTAATTAATGTGCGATGTTTGTTAAATTGATAAAATAGTTACTACTAAGTAAATTAAAAGAGATTTTATCACAAAATTAAACATTACATCTAAAACAACTTAGTGTATATGATGATTAGTTGTAGAACATAAAATAGGTTATTCGTTCATAACTCGCCTAATCACATCAAATTCGCTATTTTAATATGTTAATTACTAATGTTGTACTAATTTATTACTTCAATTCACATGTAGTAATGAGACTTATTGTTAAAAATCATAAACACATCAAGATGAATCCATAAAATCAAATTTTCTTTTATGAATATTATTCGTGACCGCCGGGCGGTCACGGGCGGTCACGAACTGCCAGATTTTCATTTATAAATACCCTTTCCCTTACTTTCCTAATTCACAACAATCTTCGCCATTTCTTAAGGTATTCTCGTTTTTTTCATTTACATGGTCAACTATATTTTTAAATACTAAATATTGGTATGATATGTTAACTTGTTTATTCATTTCTTGATAGATATTGGCGTAAACACATCGAGGGTACTCGTAGAGGACACAAGATTCTTGAAGATCGTTTTTTACGCTTCAAGAAGTAAGTTGATCAATTTATCACTCTACAACCTTATCGTGCATGATAATTGTTACGTTTTAATTTGTTAATTATTAATTGTTTGTAGTATTAATTGTAATTACTTATTTCCTTTAAAATTTACATCTTAGATAAATAATGGACTATCAAGTAGATAGGAATTGGATGTACGATAGATTCGAGAGCAGTGGTTATTTGCGAGATAGCTTTGTGGTTGGGGTTCTAACATTCATAGAATTTGCTTCGCGACAAGATGGTTATTTAGATCTAGGGGCGCGTATTAGGTGCCCGTGCCAAAAATGTAACAATTCAAAGTTTTTTGATCGATACCAAGTTCGTGATCATCTTCATAAGTCGGGATTTACGCCTGGATATTTTGAGTGGGTTTTCCATGGAGAGCAGTTTACCACCACTTCTATGACGTTTATCGACGAACCTCCTGGCCCATCACACGCCAATATTCCCGACAACCCTATTCGTGTTGACGATTCGTTTAGACAGATGGTCGTGGATGCATATGGAGGCCGATTTGATGAGGACGATGTGCGTAACGAGGATCCGAATCCCGATGCGAGAGATTTCTACGACTTGATGCGTCTAGGTCAGGTGAAGATGCACCCTAAGAAGAGCAAAACCGTCCTGCAGTGGGTTGGAGAGTGGGTGGATTACAAAACTATTCACAAGGCGAGTAACATCGTTTCTGACCATTTTTTAAAGATGTCTAAAGATGGGTTCGACCCTGAGATTGAGAAGTTGTTACCTAAAGACACGAAAGGGATGCATAAGATGGAGCGAACCTTGGGATTAGGGTACGAGAAGATCGATGTTTGCACAAATCAGTGTTTTCTGTTTTACGGGTTTGCGGCGAGCAAGGACTTCCTAAAATGCCCGATATGCGGGGTTGATAGATACGAGAAAGGTAGGAAATCAAAGGTCGCAAAGAATCATTTGTGGTATTTCCCCCTAGGTCCTCGTCTTCAGAGGATGTATTATACCGTAGGTACTGCAAAGCATATGACTTGGCATTTGAAGTGTCGAGAGGCTACAGATCGAATGATTCACCCGGCTTCCAGTGAGGCATGGCGACACTTTGATTGGACACATCCAGATTTTGCAGTCGAGCCTAGGAACGTACGACTCGGCTTATGTACGGATGGATTCACACCGTATGGCTCATCTGGGAAAAATTACTCTTGTTGGCCAGTGATGGTAACCCCATATAACCTCCCCCCCCCCCCCCCCCCCGATCTTTGCATGAGGCAAGAGTTTATATTTTTTAGCCTTATCATTTCCGGTCCAGATAGTCCCGGAAAGAACTTGGATGTTTATCTTAGACCACTAATTAACGAGCTTAATGCTTTATGAAGCACTGGTTTGGAGACGTTTGATAGCTCAAGGAAGGAAAACTTTCAATTACGAGCGGCCCTGATGTGGACGATTAGCGATTTTCCAGCGTATGGAATGTTGTCTCAGTGGAGTACGCACGGGAAGTTAGCGTGTCCTTATTGCTTGGGAGATACGAATTCATTTACGTTGAAGAATGGCGGTAAACCATGTTGGTTCGATTGCCATCGTCGTTTTTTGCCCAAAAATCATAGGTGGCGGCATGACAAGAATTCATTCAAAAAAGGGGAAAAGTCACTAGAAGAACCTATTTGCAGGAAAATGGGCGACGAAATGAGGGTAATTGTGGAGGGACTTGGGGATGTTGGTTTTGGGGCCAAAGTGAAAAAGCAACCGGGTTTTCATACGGATCATAATTGGCTGAGGAAGAGCATATTTTGGGAACTTCCCTATTGGTCCACAAACTTGATTCGTCACAATTTAGATGTCATGCATTGTGAGAAGAACTTTTTCGATAACATCATCAACACAGTATTGAATGACTCTAAGACTAAGGACAACATCAAGTCTAGACATGATTTGAAGATTTGGACTAATCGTGAAGAGCTATTTTTAGAACAATCACGAGGAAGCGCATATGTGAAGCCAATGGCAACCTACTGTCTCACGCGGGATGAAAAGGTCAAGGTCTTGAAATGGTTGGGCGATCTGAAATTTCCGGACGGATACGCGTCAAATTTGGAACGATGCGTACAAAAGCAACAACATAGGCTCTTTGGTATGAAGGGTCATGATTGTCACGTCTTCATGCAGCGATTGATTCCCATTGCTTTTCGCGACTTCCTGCCCACCAACATTTGGGAAACATTGGTGGAGATTAGTTTATTCTTCCGGGCAATTTGTGCTTCAGAGGTTTCGGCCACCTATATGAGAAGTCTTGAGGAATCCATTATAGTCACGATGTGCAAGCTTGAGAGGATATTCCCTCCTTCCTTCTTCGATTCTATGGAGCATTTGGCCATACACCTACCATACGAGGCTAAAGTAGGCGGCCCGGTTCACTACAGATGGATGTATCCATTCGAGAGGTACACAATTGTTAAGTGAGTTTAATTCGCTACTGTTATTCAAAAAAGTTTATTCTATATGTTATTGACTTTTCGATATTCCCAGGCGTATGTTTGATTTTAAAAAGCCAGTGATGAACAAAGCAAGGGTAGAAGGATGCATAGCCAAGTCCTACCTCCTTTCAGAGCTATCCAATATGTGTGCACAATATCTAGGTATCTTCGCGAGTACTAGATATAACCGACTCAATAGGAACGAGACTTTTGAGAGTTCAGAGTGGGATGATGAGCTGATGTTATTTCGAAAGAAAGGGAAGGACCTTGGGACACTAAACAAGAAGAGGCGGTTGTCGTCCGAAGAGTTGGAGCAAATTGAACTGTACACGCCTCTTAATTGTGAAGAGCTGGATGGATGGGTCGAGTAAGTCAATATTCTTTATTTTACGTGCAAACACTCTTTATTAAGGATAACTTGTATGTATCACGTATTTCTAAGTTATTTTGTGTGTAACTCACATGTTGTTTATTGAGGAGGAGTGTAATGGACTTACTCCCATGGATGTACAAAAGAAGAGAAACACGGAGTACGTGGCATGGTTCAAGCAGACCTACTCGAGTGGCAAGTACATGACAGACGATCGTGTTAAGCCGTTGCTCGCAGGTCCTCTCAACTCAGTGTTGTACTATGAAGGGTACATTGTGAATGGGTTCTGGTTTCACACACATATGCGTTTGGGCCCTAAGAAGAGTGATTGTAGTGGGGTTTATGTGGAGGGGGACATGGGAGGATCCCACGCCACCAACTTCTACGGGACATTAAACGAAATCATAGAGGTGGAATATTGGGGGCACAGAAGACCGCTATACATTGTATTATTCAAGTGTAGGTGGTATGATATTAGAGCTCGAGGGACTCGTGTTCACTAGACGTACAAACTGGTTGATATTAACCCACGATGGTCTCTCACAACCAACGAGCCTTTTATTTTTGCCAATCAAGCCCTTCAGTCGTACTACGCCCCGTATCCACAACTTACGAATGGTCGACCAGGTCAAAATGGATGGATGGCTGTATCTACTATACCAGCTAGGCACGTGATCGACATGTCGTCACTAAGTGATTCGAGCGAAACAGAAACAGAAATAGGGATGCCAACGGAAGTGTTCCAAGAGAACGCATCTGTAGGAATTAATATGTTCGTAGACTTTAGCGCGTTTGATATGGATATACAATTGGGGCGGGCAGATGAGTTTGAGATCGTCGAAGATGTACAAGATAGAGGAGAAAAAGAAGCTGAAGAGGAAGACAAAGAAAGTGAAAACATGGAGCTAAATAGTGATACTGATTAGTTCAAGTGTTTTGTAATAATTTAAAACACTACTTTGTGACGCACTTTATTTGTAACGATTTGGTAGTGTTGTAAAAGACATTACAATAAGAAAAAATTAACAGTCCAACATTACAATAATGAAAATTTAACAGTCCAAGATTACAATAAGGAAAATTTAATAGTCCAACATTACAATAAGGAAAATTTAATAGTCCAACATTACAATAAGGAAAATTTAATAGTCCAACATTACAATAAGGAAAATTTAGCAGTCCAACATTACAATAAGGAAAATTTAACAGTCCAATATTACTCCCCATCATCCGAACTATCAATTAACCCACATTCAGTCCCGTCATCATACTCCCCATCATCCTCACCACTCCCAACACCATCCTCAACACCCAGTTCTACATAATCGTCAGTCTGCAACGACGCCATAATATCATCGACATCCACGTCATCATCGGCATCAGAGTACTCATCGATATACGCAGGCCTATCGGAAGAACTGGGAGCAAATGGATCTGGCCTACGACGCGGCATACGAACCGGTGGAATCACAACTCCGTTCCTACATGCATTCCCCATGAACATAGAATCTGGTACCGGTGGAAGGTCCACGTCCACCTTCTCTTTAAGCAAGCATCTCCATAGCTCCATAGTGGCTTTCATATCAGTCATCCTTTGATCACTGCGATAGATATTGCGGTCATTCTGCGTTTGTAATTCGTCGATGCAGGCCTGTGAATAATCTTCTTGTTTCCTGTATTTAATGTTGAACGCCTCCGGGCGTGCATCCCTCGGTAAGCCCTTCGCCTTCCCCTTCTTCACAGGACCAAATGCCTCGGTCCAATAGTCGGGATCGAACACCGGGAGCTTAGCTGGGCGGGGATATCTGGTCCTCAATAATTCCATGTACTTTTTCTGCATTAACATTTGAAAGAATCAGTACTTATATTAGAATAAATAATTTAAAGCTAGTTGAGGAAGATAAAAAGGAGTATGAGGTTGAAATAACTTACATAAATTGCTTTCGCCGCAGCATCTACCCAAGTCCGCCGAGCTGGAACTCCTGTGTTACCGCCCGTCCCCTTCACCCGTTGCGTGTGACCACGTCTGTAGGCCTCATCATATCGAATAGGGTCTTTTCGTGTTAGGTCCTCCTCAGCCTACACATTTCAAGAACGAGTACGTCAAACTTGGCTTACACATATATTAAGATTACTTAATTACACCCAAATTGTTAATTTTCATAATTCATACCAGCTGACGTCTGAGCTCCTCTAGGTCGCGGGATCCACCATAAAAAGTGGGAGGTGCCTTCACCCCCTCATGTGGCTCCTCGCCTCCTCTCCTGTTTTTCTTAGACTTATGCGACACCTCTAGATGATCCTCGGTGGCCCAATGCTTAATCGCCGCCGCCTCTAACCCGTCGTGCATCCAAGTTTTGTCTTTCCCGGCCCATTTCGGATCCACAACCCTCTCAAAGTATTGTCTCTTCGTGTTGTAAATCAAATTCTTATAACACGCATTCGCCTTCGTTTCGTAGGCCCGTTGTACTGCGTGTTTTTCTCTCTCACGAATACCATATATATTCTGCCAATTAATAACATTTGATTTATGAATATATTAAATTAAATAATATGATATATAGTTGTGAAATAATTCCTCAACGTAAATTTAACAAACATCGCGCCTCGCAGAGTTTTGGGCATCGTCAAGTAGGTAGGCCAGAACTTCTTCATGAACTGTCTGAGCAACTCCGTGATCGTAGTCGCAACCTCGTTGCTAGCGGGGTTCATAAACAGGCCACGAGGACACAATTTAATGATCAGCCTATGAGTCTTGTCATTGGGTTGTTGTGCACCTTTGGAGGTGCCTCTAGGTGGGCGCTGCTGCGTGACATTGAATACTCCCGATGCTGGAGTATCACTCGGCCTCTCGCTCGGGCCAGCTCCGGTGGAACCAGCGGAAGATGGTGCTCTAGCCCTAGATCCAGATGCAGTGGGTGTGGCATCGGGCACGGCAGTGGCATCAAAAGAAAGTCGACGCTGTAGTAAAGGCGTCAACGCTGTAGACGCGTTGGGGGTTGCGGCATCGCGACTACGACCACCATGTGTGATAACTATTCGAGGTCCAAGACTACCTCGCCCACTAGCAGTAGGGGGAACATCGGGAACATCAGGAACATCCGGATCATCAGGAACATCAGAAACACTTGAACATTGTTGACCACTGCCACCCCGACGACGACGACTGCCTGCCATATCGAATATATTCTAGAAAACTACGAGAAATTATCTAAGTTAGATGATTCAGAGAGATTCCCTAAAATTCAGTCGTTACTAAGTTATAAAGATTCCTTAAAGATCATTTGTACTAAGTTATAAAGAACTCCTAAAGATTATTTGTTCTAATATATAAAGATTTTGTAAAGGCATTATTTCTAAGTTATAAAGTTCCATAAAGGCGTTATTTCTACAAAAAAAACATTAACCAATAATTTGACATGCATTTAAACTAATAGTTTACCATTAAATTATCGCGACGGATAATAATACATTAAATTACCTAAAGTAACAATTTAATATTAAATAAAGATTCTCTAAAGGCATAATTTCTAAGTTATAAAGTTCCCTAAAGATCATTTGTACTAAGTTATAAAGAACCCCTAAAGATTATTTGTTCTAATATATAAATATTCTCTAAAGACATTATTTCTAAGTTATAAAGATCACCTAATTTCATTACTTCTAAGTTATAAATATTTTCTAAAAAAATTATCCATAAGTTATAAAGATTCTCCTAAAGGCACTATTTTTAAACTATAAAACTACCTAAAGGCACTATTTTTAAGTTATAACAACCACCTAAAGGCACTATTCCTAAATTATAAAGATTTCCAAAAGGCATTATTTCTAAGTTTGACATTAATAAAACTAAACTTATAATTAAACAATTAAAACTATTACTAAAACATTAAATATAAAACATAATTAAAAAACTAAAAAGATAAATATTTAAAAGAGAGAGGAGGAAACTTACAAGTGTGAGAAATGAGAGAGGAGGAGGGGGGTTTATATAGAACCCCCCCCCCCCCCCATCCGCGACCGCTAGGCGGTCGCGGACGCCAGCATGTGAGATTTTGCCCGCCATGGCGTCCGCGACCGCTTGGCTTCCCGTGACCGCTGGGCGGTCACGGGATTTATGTCCGTGACCGCTCAGCGGTCACGGGGCTATCCGTGACCGCTGGGTGGTCACGACATTGTTTACCGTGACCGCTCGGCGGTCACGATGGCATTCGCGATCGCCGAGCGGTCACGGATGCTCGTGACCGCCCGGCGGTCACGAGCCGGCAGTCACGAATGACCCCGGATTCTTGTAATGATAGTTGATGCAAGTAGTTGATAGCATCTCACATTTATTTTACACCTTTGGGTTTTAATTAAATTGAACTTAGAACGATGTAACATGTTAATTTTGTCTTTTTTTTTTAACGAAAATCTATTGTTGCTTACAGAAGAAATTTGATTAGTGAACGGTGACCATCTCACCATTATATTTCAACACAAATCTATCCACAAGCAAGCATTCACGATCATAATTCGTTCTAATCCCGTAAATTCTAATAGTTTGAGATAAAACTAAATATAGAAATGTACACAGATGTACATATTTATAAGGGATAATTACAGCTACACCCCTTGAGGTTTGGTGTAATTACAAAGACTTCCCCTGAGGTTTGAGTAATTACAATAACCTCCCCTCAATTGTAAGGGATGGTTACAATTACACCCCCTAAGGTTTGGTGTAATTACAAAGACCTCCCCTGAGGTTTGAGTAATTACAATGACCTCCCCTCAATTGTAAGGGATGGTTACAATTACACCCCCTGAAGTTTGGTGTAATTACAAAGACCTCCCCTCAGGTTTCAAATAAATTTTAAATATAATATAAATAACAAAAATACTAAAAAAATTATTAAAAATAATTTTATTTTGCTTTCGGTATTTTGGAAAAAAAATTAGTTTTTTTTTCTTGATAATTTTTTTTTGTGTATTTTTGACTTATTTTGTTGTTTATTTTTTTAATAATTTTAAAAAATGCTAAAATGTTTTTTTTTAATAATTTTAACAATTTTTATTTTCTAAATATAAATAAATTTTAAATATAATATAAAATAGATGATTTAATGAAAAAATCAAAAATATCATTTTTTTAAAATTATTAAAAAAATAAACAACAAAATAAGTCAAAAATACACAAAAAAAAATTATCAAGAAAAAAAACTAATTTTTTTTTCCAAAATACCGAAAGCAAAATAAAATTATTTTTAATAAATTTTTTAGTATTTTTTTTATTTATATTATATTTAAAATTTATTTGAAACCTGAGGGGAGGTCTTTGTAATTACACCAAACTTCAGGGGGTGTAATTGTAACCATCCCTTACAATTGAGGGGAGGTCATTGTAATTACTCAAACCTTAGGGGAGGTCTTTGTAATTACACCAAACCTTAGGGGGTGTAATTGTAACCATCCCTTACAATTGAGGGGAGGTCATTGTAATTACTCAAACCTCAGGAGAGGTCTTTGTAATTACACCAAACCTCAAGGGGTGTAGCTGTAATTATCCCTATTAAATATACATCGAAGTTGACTAAATACAGAAAATATTAATTTTATAAGTCATTGATCTGTTTACAAGTTGCATTAGACAAAACAAAAGTTGTTAAAATGGAAATCTTGTTTTCGGAGTACTGTGATACTCAGTCCAAGGCATAAATTGCCAGTTTCTTTGAATAATTTTTTCCTTAGTTTAGAAAGATGGGCTTTTGTTGGTCATTGGATTATATTGCAAGAGAAATATAATAGAGACTTGCATATCTTTTTTCTTGTATGTGTGTGTGTGCAGATATTAATGTCAAATGGTATATCTTTCTTTACACTAAAATAGATTTTTAGTGTACCATAAGGTCATATGTGATGATGAATTCATACTTAATACTGGATATTTAGTTCCCCTTCTTCAGCACGCCATATTCATTATATATTAAAGCAAAATTTCTTAGGGAACGGGAGATATTATGGGATATCCCTCCGACCCATGTCGCCAAATTACTAGAAGCCGAGGCTGTTTAGTTTTATTTGACTATTCCACTTGTACCAAAAATTCAGTGATGCCGAAAAATTACATATTTGATATGTATTCAAAGAAATTTTGACCTTTGCATCCTGTCCAAACATAAGAAACGAGATGAAGTCACCAATTTTGTCATACCGCTGAACTGTTCTATTTGGCTAAAGTAGTGATTCATACATTAATTGAACTTCTTAAATAACGTAATTAATTAATTTACAGAAATCTTTTTTAGGGTAGTATGCTTGCAAGTCACTTGCATGAAAAGTCATGCATTTCTGACATCAAGGTCACAAGTCAAAAGATAGGTCTTTTACAGCATGCATCACAAATCTATAATATATATGTCATCTGCAATACAAGAGTCAAATATAATTAATTAGATTATTTTTGTGTTTTTTATATGTGTGTGTGTATTAATATTTCTTCAAGTTTATCCAATATATATTACACAAATTTAACTAGAAGCGCTTTTTGTAAGCACATAAGATATATGTCGTTAATCAATTTATAAAACTAATACTAAAATGTGCTACAACAACACATTAGTACAACTATCTTCTATGATTAAGCAGTTTCACAATTTTATGACACACAGAAGATACTTCATAGCTAGCTATGATAAATCAGTACATGCAATAATGTCCTTATATAATTGACATCAATCTTAAAAATAGCCTAGGGCTCCGAAAGTCCGAAGTAATCTGATGAACCCCATATGTTTATATGTTATGTATAGTGCAATTAACGATCGTTAGTTTAAGGACCCTAGTATACGCTCTTATAATAAATTAATTAGTAATACAGGCCCAATGGTTTTTATATCATGATCCCATTTCTTGATTTTATCTATACAAAACAAATTATAAACTCATTTTAACTATCAATTTTCATACAACATTATCTTGCAAGTCCTTGCACGTAAACATCATCATTTAACATAAAGAATGACCGTGACGAAAAGTCGTGAAGAGAACGTACTTGGGGACGCCATAAGCTTAACAACAACCAAGATATATCGATCGAGTTAATTAACTATCACAGATTACCCCCCCACTTTAAAATTTTAATGCATGTGGTTCTAAAATGTATTTGTACAAATTGGTGTTACTTACGATGCCTGAATTAAAATGTTTCGACATTCCAAGTCTTGTTAGTTTTTATCTTACATAGACAACTCCACTTTAAGCTTATATAATACAGTTTTTTTATAATCTCGGCCAATTCTGGCCCAATGCATAATTATTAACTGCAAGTTTACACTTTCGAATTAACTTACTCCTATGTCTCGTCGCACAAAACCATATTTATTTACCAAACTTGGACTTTTGTCTCACTGAGGTTATTATATTAAAGTTGATAAAATTCATATATTGATTGGAGCCTAGTGGTACAGTCTCCAACTTTAGCAATGTGATCGACATTCATAATATTTTGTCTTACTATTACATTTTCTTAGTTGTCGAAGAGTTCCAACTGGAATATAATTCTTTACTTCGTGATCATCTGCTGTTTAGTTGTATACTGTTATTTGTCATGATTACACAAAAGTTCACACGAGTAAGTCAAAAAAGTAAGCATTAATTTAATAGTTTTTTTTTTGGTATTTAAGCAATTCTTTTTTTTTTTGATAGATATATAATAATTAAGCAATTCATTAGGTTGCCTGCCACTTCATATTTTCGAGCTCCTAAATTATATACATACATGTATATTATATAAACAACTACATATATAACCAGTGGAGAAAAACAAAGTGTAAGAGAATAGGAGTGAAATATAATGTTTGTGTTCAAGTGTGTATTACAATTGATGGAAACATTTATTTATAGAAAAAAAAAATCAACTATAAGACTGCAACTTTCTTCATCACATTAATATCATGAATTACTTAGAAATGTCTTGAAACCAAGTTGAATGCATGCCTGATACGCAACTTTTTCAACACTCTCTTTTTAGCCATTTAAACTCCCACTAATTAATCTTGTAAACTCTCCTTTTAGCAATTTTTGCCTCGTTAAAGATCTTATTCAGAAAAACATGGTGGGGATAAAGACCTCAATGAGAAAATGGAGTATAGTCATGTGGACTCCCCCTAAAGTTGGCATCTATAACTCATCATAAAATCTCGTAGATGATGAATTCTAATGCTCTAAACATGATTCCTAAAAGTTATAGTAGGGAGTGTCTTTGTAAAAAGATTGACCATATTTACATGATCGAACGTATTAGATGTATTTCTTTATTCTCATCAAGTTCTTCAGTGAATGCAAAGAACTTCGAGCTTATGTGCTTGATTCGATCGCACTTGGCATAGCCTTATTTTATTGGTGATATACATGCAAAGTTATCTTCGTATAATATTATAGGACACTCTTTAATTGGTAAGTAGATGCTCATTTTTTATGATGTGTCATTGATAGTAGGCATACACATCTCGTGCTTGCTTCATGAAGTGTAATAGCATTGGATGATTCACGGATGTTGCTACAAGTGTTTCTTTCTGATAATGACATGAAATAGCAGTGTCCTCTATGTGATAACATATCCAATTCGAGATCTGATTTTATGAGAGTTTAATAGATATCTTGCACATAGATTAATACATATCAAATCAACAATGTTAAGATAAAATAGACCAAGATTCGAAGTTCCTCAAAGAAAACAAAATAAATGGTTGGTTTCCTTCTAGTGCCTTTTTGTAGGCGACGAGCTAAGTCTAGTCAATATATTAACAATAAACAATATATGAGGTCTAATGCAATTAGCTAGATACATCAAAACTCTAACAACACTTAAGTATGCAATGTCAAGACCATGGATTTGTTCAATTTCTTCACTGAGGCCAAATGGATCGTTATTTAAAGTTAATGATCTTTTAATCACATGATGATTTAAGAGAGTTGCTTTATCCATGTTAAAGCGTTTTAATATCTTCGTATAATTGGATTGATGCACACATATTTAATTTTTGATATGCTCAATTTGTAAATCAAGATAATATTTAGTGTTTCCAAGATTATTTATTTCAAACTCATTCTTCAAATAAATCACAGTTGCTTAAATTTCTTTATCAGTGTCAATGATACTAAAATCATCTACAGAAGCTGCAATGATTGCAAGTTTGAATATTGGATCCTTTAATCAAAACGCATGGGGACAAAGAATTATTAATGTATTCTTCTTTAAGTATATACTCGCTCAAAAAACGATTACACTACATATGACCTAGTTGTTTTAACCCATATAATGATCTTTGCAGTTCAACTGGGTATATTTTTCTGGGTTTAGACTTGATGTTTCAAGTATTTTAAGTCCTCTAGGGACTTTCGTATAAATGTCATTATCAAGTGATCCATAGATATAAGCAGTGACAACATTCATGAGATGCATGTTTAGATTTTCATAAACTGCTAGGCTGATCGAGCACCAGAATGCAATCATATCTATTACCAAAAAAATATTTCTTCATTATTGATTCCATGTCTTTGAGAAAACCTTGTACAACGAGGCGAGCTTTCTACCTACACTTACATTTTTCTCATATTGTATTTGAACGAAGACTGATTTTTACCTCCACGGGTTTTAAACTTTCTAGTGTTAGAACAATGGGCCCAAATACCTTCCGCTTATTAAGTGAACCTAATTCAACCTACATAGCATCTCTCCATTCATTCCAATCACCCTATTTTAGCATTAACTTATGGATTTTGGTTTAGAGTCATCATTCTCATTCTTAATGTCATAAGAAACTGAATGTGAAAATATTTTATTTATATTTTCTATCTCAATTCAGTCACATACCATTCATGTTGTAACGATAAATTTTACGTCTCTAAAAATTAAAGATAAGAAAAATTAGAACAAATAATTTTTACATAAATTTAAATAAATATAGAGTTACAATCTCTATTAACCCTCTGATTCTTTCGTATGTAAATAATGGTCTTCAAACTTTGAGAATTTAACGTTAATTCAAGGGTCTTATGACTTGATCTTGAATCGACATAAATAGTTGATTCGATGCAACTTTTTGCGCTTGATCTTGAATCAAAATATGGGATTATCTTGATATTCTCGACGAACAATATGATATTCATCTAGAGTTCTTGAGTTTGTTGAATCTCAACCTTCTTTATAGGAATCTCGATCTGCAAAATAGTTCTTTAAGAGCTTCACAACTTGATCTTGAACCAAAGTGAACTTCTTCTTCAAACCTTGCGGCTAACAACTTGAATCTTTCTTTGAATGCCTTAAAGATGAACTTGATGGAGAGAATTTAAAAGCTTCTATGCTGCAAGACTTTTTGATTGTTAGTTGTGATTTTTTTTATTTCTCTATTTATAGTTGTAGAGAAAATCTCAACCAGAATCTTCTGATCAAATGGACGATTGTGACCAACTCCTATGATTTCTTGATTTGGAAGACTTGATTTGATTAAATTTTCTTCCCGTCTCTTGAATATTGAGACTTGATAAAGAACTATTTCCTTGTCTTGAGACTTAATTTATAAGTATTTCATTTTCTTGAGATTTGATGAAGATATATTTCCATCCCTTGAATATTGAAATTAAATAATATATTTCCATTTCTTGCATCTTAAGACCGTAGTGCAATAATACAATCACGAAAAATTGTAAATGAAAAGCAATAAAATATAATGATATCTTGAATCTTAAGTCCGTTGAGCAGTAATACAATGACAAAAATTGTAAACACGGAAAGCAATAAAGGACACGAAGATTTGATTACCTAGTTTGTCAAAAAGACTACCTCTGCGGCCGTCGCCAAGCCATGATTTATTATTATTTTTTATTAGTGCAAATAATAATTATATATCAATGGACTATTTATAATTAGGACACACTCCAAATTATACAATTATTCTAGCTTTGTAACTAGGTTCCTACAACTCTCAGTTAAACTATGTCTCTACAATTTACTCATAATTCGAACTCCACAAAATCTAACAATCTCCCACTTAAAGACTAAACTCATATATAATAGAAAATAATTCATTCACAACAACGACTCTAATCCTTGAATTCTTCATGTTCCAAAGTGATGAACGTTTATTTAGCGTGATTTAAGTACTTATTTTTAAAACTTTTGATGAGTCCTTAGTGCGTATTATTATTTTGTCATTTTGTAGTTTGTAATCGAGTCAAGACAAAACGAAAGAAAAAAAGCGCACAATGATATTTCTAGAAGGGATTGCATTTGGGGTGCTACGACGCCACGACCAAGTACCACGATGCTACCAGAGTGAAGAATGCGATCCTATATCCACAAAAGTACTGCCCTACAGAAGGTAAGGTCGTACGAAATGTGCAATGCAAATAGGGACACGCGCATCAGGTAGTGGTTGACGCGACATACACACCAAGCAGTGCGCGACAAAAGATTGCGCGACCACCGTGTGACATGGGTAAATATGGAAAATTCATGTATTTTAAGTGACAGCTGAAGGCTTGACCCAAAGCAAACGATTTGTCTATAAAAAAGAGAGGAAGACCAACACTTAGAGTATTGATTTTCACTGCGTTCTCATTACTTTAATACTTTCAACTTTCAAGAGTTGTGAGAGAAAGAGTTGCGAAAGAAGTGCGAAGAGAGAAGAGAGAAACACCATTGTAACTCGGTGTTCTAAGTTTTGTTCTTGTATTCAAGAGTCAATAGTCGTGAGGGAGAAGACAAAGCAAATGGATCTAAAAGATAAAAGCGTCAACGTTCCTCCAGATCTGAGAAGCTTTTCTTATCTTTGTTCTCTATTTATGTTTTTTAATTCTTTACAAGTTCTTGAACTTATGACTATGAGTAGCTAAACAACTTCGTGTTTTTAGTACATAGGTAGCTCTAATTTATGAATATGCATATTTGTTTTATTTGAGATTTGGTTGAGTACTCATGTGTCTAGATTGATTAAATATTATGCTGCATGATCAGTATTAAATCTCACTGGATGAACGAAAGCACTACCGTGGGACCACTAGATTGTAGATGTTAAACTATTTGTGTTACACGCGATTTGTGACTTTGATATGCAAACGAAGTCAATGCGCAACCCTTATGTCACACTAAATATATCTTGACTAAGTATATTATGTTAACACGAATGGATGAGTTAATTGGATTGCAAACTTAATTTTTTTCTAAAATGATTGATAACCGGATTGATTTTGCTAGTGCGGTAGGTCATCAGCGAGTTAAGGATTTATAGATCTAGGATAACCCTGGCTATATGTCACACATTTAACACAAAATAACTCAAACAAGGCTTAGTAAATCAAAGAAACATATGTAGTTTGTCTATGAACTATTAAGGTAAATCAGTAGTGAAACCCGACCTCTGAACACCTCTTTACTTTAATCATCTATTTACAATCTTAAGCAATCAACCATCAATCATATCAAAATTTGTCTTGTTTACTTTTTATTTTGCATTCTTTTCATTTAAACTATTTTCTTCTCATTAAATTTGCATTCAACCATTTTCATGCATTCAAATCATTATTTCCATTGCATTCAAAACTATTTTTCAAACATGCATTCATATTTTTCTTCATATAAAAGCATTTCACATTCATTTAGCATCATACGACGAATGTAGCAATTGTGACAATTATCACTACTTTTACATTTAAGTGATTTTATAATTAATGCACCACTCCCTTATGATACGGTACTTGGTTTGTAACAATACTTACCATTTTATTATAACTTGACGTACACTTGCAAAAGCGTAGGCGTAGCAATTCACTTGCATACATATTACACACTTCGTCACGCCATTACAAGGCTCGTTGAAGCCACGCATAACTTCAACTTCACTAAAAAAAACAACAATTGTCATCAAATCATCAAGCTCCCAATTGAGGCCTCGCTCATTTGACAATGTCCACACTTCACATTGTCACAAACCTGCATGATTAATGCCATATTGGTGGACTTTCATACAATCAATATCGATGCCATCTTGGATAACATTGGTTAAATACAAAGTTTTCTCCTAGAAAACTCAAAGGAAAACCACGTCCATTGTAGTTATCTTCCAAGCACCCGAGCCAAAGGATAAATGATAACCTTAACCCTCCAGAAGTAAGGCTTCTCTTCATTCCCATAATATGTGTCACTCTATGTAACAACCATACAAGTAAGAACAGACCGACCCCTGGACCTCGAAATACGTCTCAAAGAGAAGGTGTACCAAGTAGTATATAAAAATCTACCCTCCTTTTGTCATACATGAGGGAGAACTGGTCACTCGACAAAGAAACTCCGACAATACTGAAGAAATAGACCGGTCATAAAAATAATGGGACGCAATAGACGTGGGGATAACACGAGAGTGGATGAAGTAAGGAAATAAAACACTCCTCCAGAATTTGCAGCGAAACTAGGAGACGTGCATGGTAAGAGAATTCTGCCCAAGAGTTCTGGTAGTGCTAAAAAGAAGGAATTAATATTAAAAAAAAAAAAAGAATCCTAATCAATTACCAAAAGTCAGAAGTAGCAAGAAAGCTACTGAAGGGATTTTTCTTAATACTACTAATCCCCTTGAGATTCTATCACAAATTACATCACATAAACTAGCGGGAACAAGATTTTAGAAAACAAACAAACTCTGATGACATTCAACGCGAACAACGTGAATATGAACTTTCAGAATGACATGATAATAGCGAATTTGTCAGACAATTCTATACCAGAAACACGTTACCACCGGATCATGGGAAGTCAAAACACGGATGTATGTGATTCCGATAGAGAACGAGCCAAATATATGGTGGCAGAGGACTATGACGAGCGCGTGTGAATTCATGTGGCAACAAACATTAGTTATAGGGACTCTCACGAAATTGATTATGACATGGATAGGAGTGCCATTTGACAATTCGGTGCTACCAACTCAAATAAATTATTTAAATATGAAGATACTTTCTTGGAATTGTCAAAGAGCGGGAGATGACGATTTTCGAAGAAACTTTAAGGAGTTGGTACGCATTCACAATCTGTCTATTGTTTTCATCATGGAAAAGCGAGTGTCCGAGGAACATGCATATGAAATTACACCTCGCCTCGAATACCCGAACTATATTATTGCCCCTACGACGGGTAGGGGAGGGGGAATTTGGTTACTTTGGAACGAAGAAGACACCAATGTCGACATACTGGAGATCAAAGAATAGGTAATACATGTGAGAATTGGGGCAGTTCTCCAAGAACAATGGAGGCTATGTGGCATATACGCGCAACGGCGAAGGGAAGCAAAAGTGAGAATCTTTGATAGCATGGCTAGAATCGCGAGTGTTGAAATAATCCCATGGCTTGTAACTGGAGATTTCAAGGAACTTTGTTATGTGCACGAGAAGGGGGGGACGAGATCTATTGGAAGATTGAGATTCTTTCAAAAATCCATGGAGAAGTGTGATTTAATTGATCTCGGTTTCCACGGTCCGAGATTCACGTGGACAAATAAACATGAAAACGGGGGTCATATAGTGGAGAGGATAGACAGATCGCTTGCGAATCGACAATGGATAGATCGATTCCCGGATAATGCCGCAACACACTTACCCCATACACACCTGGATCATAATTCGATCCTCACATCATGTTACGGCCAGCTGAATCTTGAGGGGAAACGGCCTTTTAGGTTCGAGGCGGCGTGGTTCAAACATCTAGATTGCGACGCTATGTTGAAAGACATTGGGGAGAAAAATTCAAATATCCTAGAAGCGGTAGCAAAAGTTCCTAATGTAATGCAGTCGTGGAACAAAAGTATATTTGGAAATATTTTTCATAAAAAAAAAAAGGTGCTTGCAAGGCCTAGAGGAATACATAAGGTGCAAGGGGCCAATTTTTTGAGTATCTTGCAAAATTGGAGGTTGAGTTAATCAAATAATATGATGGAATTCTCAAGCAAGAGGAATTATTGTGGTTCCAAAAGGCGAGGGTGCAATGGATAAAAGATGGTGAGCGTAACACGAAGTTCTTTCATAAGTCCACTTTGTCACGGTGTCGAAGAAATAAAATTCTTACCCTCAAAATAGAAAGGAGGAAGATATACTATGTGAGCGTGCACAATAGTATTTCTCACGCCTTTTCTCTGCAAACACAAGTATGCTCGGAGAAACAATACCCACAAACTCCTAATCTCGGTTTATCAAATGAAGCTTAATGAGGAAGAAGCTAAAAGTTTGAGCAGCGAAATAGACATGATTGAACTGAAAAAGGTTGTTTGGGAGACACTTCCATTCAAGGCGCCGGGACCTGATGGTTTACAAGCACCTTTTTACCAAAAATGTTGGTCATGGATAAATTCATCAATGCTGGCATTCATGACAAAAACGTTTAAGGAAAAACAGTTTGCGGCAACCTTGTGCGAAGCTCACTTGTGTCTAATTCCTAAGGTACAAAGTCCGGAGCTTATTTCACAATTTCGCCCAATCTCTTTGTGCAACATGCTTTATAAATTAGTCACAAAGTGTATCACCGTGCGCTTACGTGATATTATGTCGCGCCTTATTTCCTCAACATAGACTAGTTTAATTCGAGGTCGAAACACACAAGACAATACTTTTGGCTTACAAGAAATATTATATTCTATGCGATCAAAGAAAAAAACAAGACTGAGTTGGGAATTTTCGGAGGACACATTATTAGCCTTTCAATTTTCGGGGAATTTGATAAGTCTGGTTATGTTTTGTGTACCATATGTATCGATCAGAATTCTATGGAATGGGTAACTTAGTAACGCCTTTAGACACACATGTGGGTTAAGGCAAGGCGACCCGTTGTCACCATACTTGTTCGTCCTATGCGTTGAAGGGTTATCCTATTTGATTAATGAGCAAGTGGAGAAAAAAAATGAAAGCCAATTATTCCATGTCAAGGCGGCCCGACGATGTCTCACATTTTCTTTGCAGACGACCTTGTGCTCATGGGAAAGGCCACGTTAGCTACGACCAAGGTGATAAAAAAGGTCCTCGATTCTTTTTGTCATGCGTCGGGACATGGACTAAGTCCCCAAAAGTCCAAGGTTTTCTTCTCTAACTGTGACGGAGCAAGTTTGAAGAGGGTAATTAGTGATGCTCTTGGATTCGGACAGACGCGCAACCTTGGGAAGTATTTAGGTGTCAATTTGATTCATGGAAGAATCACACGTGAGACTTTCTCGAAGATATTTGATCGGGTGATGAAGAAATTAGTTGAAAGAAGAATTTATTATCACTGGCAGGACACACAACGATGCTTCAATCGGTTGCCACGACAATGCCTATTTACAACATGCAGTCGATGTGGTTACCCGGAATACACGTGCGACCAATCAGACCGGCTAAACCAAGACCTTTTATGGTCTACTGATGTCAAAAAAAAAAGATACACTTGGTGGGGTGGAAAAAAGTGACTAGACCGAAAGAAGATGGAGTGCTAGGAATCCGAGTTGCACGAACAAATAATGAGCATTGCTCGCCAAGCTAACGTCGAAAATTCTACGCAACAAGAATACATTATGGATGAAACTGATTCGTGCAAAATATCTTAAAGGTGAAAATCTTATGCACTACACGGCCAAGACTACCGATAGCTCATCGTGGAAAGGGATAGTTAGATGTATGGGACTCATGCCACAGTTCTGACAATGGAGAATAGGGAATGGAGAGTCGGGGTCATTGTGGTACGATAATTGGATAGGGACAAGAAGATTATGCGATGAATTCACTCACATAAGTCCTAGAGAAACAAATCTTACCTTAAGAGATGTATTGGACGATGAGGGGCAGTGGCTGTCACATAATCTTAATACCCAAATTTCAGCAATGTTGAATGAGGAGATAGGCCGACTCCATATGAACTTGCAAAATCGAGCTGACACCATTATCTGGAGCGAAACATCAAATGGAATTTTTACATGCCAATCAGCATATAAAGCGTTTCATAAGATGTATACCAACGATAGTCATCCGAATCATCAACTCAAGTGGGTATGGAAGACGCCATATAGTAACAAAATACAACATTTCTTATGGCTACTCATTCAGGAGAAATTGGCGACAAACCACGTAAGGCGCGAGAGGAAACTGACACATACTGCAGAGTGTCCACAATGCGATTTTTGGGATGAAACTGTTGTTCACATGCTTTGACACTGCATGGCACCTCGGAAAGATTGGGAAATATTGCTCTCTGGAAACGACTTGAGGTGGTTCGACGAAATTGCGGATACAACATGGCTGAAGGTAAATTTCCGTTGCAAGGATATGAAATATGCTGCACTACCGAACTCAGGATGGCACTGGACATTTGTGGCGGCAATTTGGTGTATATGGAAGCGCCAAAACCTGGTTTTATTTGAAGGGAAAAAACTGACTATTAGTGGTTATTTATTCATATTAAACAATTGAGCCTAAATTTACAAGAGGCACGAAGGAAGGACAAAGGGATCGAGAGTTGGAAGTACTGGAAAAAGCCAATGAAAGGATGGGTAAAACTTAATGTCGACGACAACGTTATTGAGTCGCAAAATAGGAGTGCAACAAGTGGCGTCCTTCGCACGGACACGGGTGAATGGATTTGGGGTTTTCATAAGAGACTTATGTCGCCCACCGTGGACGAGGCTGAATGGGAAGCGCTGAAGATGGGACTTGAACATGCGTGAGAAAGAAGAGTGCCAAAGATCAAAGTAGAAACAGATTCGCTACATGTGGTTATAATCGTCACTGGACGGATGAACAGAACTGAAGCGAACGACGTCTTAATACGTGCATGCAAGGATTTGGTTAAGATTCCATGGGATATAAAAGTCAGATGGATACCACGCCCCGCGAATAAAGTTGCCGATAACTTGCGAGATTATACGAAGACATTAGAGATAGAGAGATATTTTGGGATACCCCTCCGCCCTCAATTGTAAAGCTTATGAGCTTGAACATGGCCTAAGGGCATGATTTTTCTTTCTTACCAAAAAATCAAATAAATAAAAGAAGAGTAGGGTTATATTGTCATTTTACTTATTTTACTCAATTGTACGCCCTACAAAATAGCAACTCTCACACACGTACACTTATCTTTCAAAATTTCATTTTCTTTAAAAATAATATAATTTACACGCCGTTCTCGCGTGTGTCAAAATTACTAGTATCTATTAATAATATAAACAAAGCGATCGCATGGTAGTTTGTGACACCAAAACCAAAACTACTTACTTTTTCAAGAATTCCTTAACTTTCTGGTAATAAAAAAAAAAAGAGATCAACCACCCGATAAATAAATGAAAAGCTTAAAATTCAAATAATTGGATAACTACCCACTTTTTTAGAAAAATCCTTAACTTTCGGGTAATTTTAAAAAAATAAAAAGAAGAAGAGATAAACCACCCCAAAAATAAAAGAAAAGCTTAAAATTCAAATAATTGAATATCTACCATATATATTTTTCTTGGATTTCTGAATCAGCGGATTCAAATTGTAAGTTATACCAACCAAATCACGTTCCAATTTAAATTATAAACGGTTAGTGCTCATCTCCACAAACCCACGATCTTTCGAGACCAGTTTATATTACTTTCTTAAATTTCTTTTTGAGAAAAAAATGGCTCTCTTTCCGATTACAAGGTAAACTATTTATTTTTCCTTGATCTCCATTACTTCTTAGTTTTATTTTACTTGATGTAGTCTCCTTAATGAGTGGAGATTGATATTGATTTCTAATCTTACTCTTTTGTCAAATTAACTTTTGTTTTTTACATTTTTTTTTTGCAGTATTTTTGTTTTGATTGATTGTCTTGCATCATTGTTTTCCATCTAGTCTTTCATTGTTTATATTTTTTGTAGTCTCTTTTCTGATGGTTTTTTTTTTCAAGTTTTTACTCAAGATTATTTTCTATTTGCTTCCTTGATCAAATTCTTTTCTGTAATTGTAATCACGTATGTAAATCGAAAATCTTATGGATTTACTTCTAATTTGTTTCCGAGATGTATTATTTTACTTGGTTTTATGGTTTTACTCAATAATCAGATCTTCTAGATGATTTATTTTATAGATCTTTAAACTTCTACGATTTAGCACTTCAATTTTACTTTATTTTTGTGTCTCCATTCTTTTACTTTAATTGCTCTTTCTATTCAATGATTTTCCTCCCTCGCGTTATGCTTCTAGGAATAACTAATTTAACATATTTTTATTGATTCATGGTTTTCAAATTTTAATGGAATTTATATTCATTCTTGATGAATCTAATTATTATCCACTCCATCCTTATCTTGCTGATCGTTTATCCTTTTCATTTTTCCAAGTAACTGATCATTTATCCTTTTCTATCCATATAACAGATCGTTTCTCTTTTAATTTTTTCATATAACTTATGATTTTTAAAATTTATCGTTGTTTTAGCATTATTTCAAAATTTGATTGATTAGAATGCGTGATCTTTGAATTTTGTATAAATTTTTTATTTCATCCTCAATGCAATATTTTCTTTTCTTTTCAGTATCATAACTAAGAAGAAAAAATTTACAAAATTTTGCTGACTACACTACTAAGTTACCTTAGATTTTTCTAAACGTATAGTTCCTTCGTTGCACGCTGACTTCGCGTGCGTTTTTTTGCTAGTATATTAATATTAATAGTCGAGAATCGAGATGCCTCATTTGAAATTATAAATTGACAAGAATCATTTGTTTCTATGGTCAAACAATTTTAACAAAAAAGTTCTAAAACACAACAAACTTTACTAATAACTTGGGTCGGGGTCCAAATTGGCACAAACCCGGTCAAGAACCGTCAACTACCCACTCCACTAGTACACTACTACACATTTTTAGGGCTGTTCTTTTTTCTTTTCCTTTTTTCCTTTTTCTTTTATTATTAATTATTAATTGGCAGTGTGTTTTCATTAAATATTTTTCCTTCTTTTCATGGTTGTATGAAAAGATGCATACAAACAGGCACAATGGCTCTCTTCTCTCACATTATGGACATTTCTTTATTGCTCTAATTACATAAATAAATTTATTTATCAAAAAATTCACAACGGTTACATTTCCATTGTCCTTTTTTGCTCTCAATGGTTGCATCTTCTGATTGTTACGACGCCATCGTTTTTATTTGCTTTTTATTTCTTTTATTTATTTAGTTCAACATTTCTGTTGTTGCTGAGAAAAGAGAAAATACCAGAAATGAACTTCAACAACGAGAAGTGGGTTTCTCAAATCTCTACTTTATTTAATTTTATTTTGTTGGGTTTTTTGCATTTTTGTGGTATTAAAAATGCTGCCTATTTTTATTTGTTATAAATTTGTTGTGATTGGAAATGATTGTGTTAAGTGGTTTGTAGGCTTGATTTTGGGTTATCGTTAATGGGTTTGCTTTTGTTTTACTAAATCGTGGGTGAATTGGAAACGGTTATATGGATTTTGTTAGGCTGTTTTTATTTACAAAAATAATTAAATTGATCTGTTTATTGTTTTTCAGTTTCATTTCAACCCAAATGGAGTAATGTTGTTGGTGTTCTATTCTGATTCTAAATGGGTGATGTTTCTTTTTAAATGTCTATAGAAGATCTGCTTTTATGATTTGGAGGAGTCGTAGTACTCGTTAGATTTGCACTATTAGTTGTCGTTTAGGTTTTTATCTACGCACATTGTATTGGAGTTATCGAATTTATAAGTTAGGATTATCGGTTATTACGCCGTAAGTGATGTGCTTGCTCGTTGTTGTAAATTCTAATATTTGAATTTTGTGAACAGTGATGTGTGGGATTGGGAGAAACAAGTTTATTATCTTGAAGATAACACCAGCATTGGTGAGTTTCGTGGCCTAGCTTTCAATTATGGGTCGTGATATTATTTGTTTTCTAGAGGGGCTTATGATTCTCTTTTGTTGCTATGCTTGGCAGATATTCAGGATTCTCTGTTGAATGATGCGAACCTAAGCGAAGATCACCTCTCGTATATTTTTGATGCTGAGGAAACCCCGGTTAAGGCTTGTGGAGATATGGGTTATAATGTGCCGACCAGTTGTAAATGTTACCTGCGTATTAGATTGCATTATATATCTGGCATTACAAAATCATTTATGCTATTGTGATAATCATGCTATTAGACCTTAAGTTTTGGTAAGGAAACTACGTCAGCACCCAGAATGGCTGTTAAGAACTCAGATTAATCCTTATTCGAGAAAGGATTAGAAACTCCAAATTAAGAAAATTAATACTTAATATTTGATTGAATGCAATCTGAATTACAATTCTAGAATTAAATAGAAGAGAACCAACGTAGTGGCCACTACTCATGCCACAATAATAGGCCACTAAACATTAATTAAGACTTAATCAACTACTTAGTCAACTATAATTTAAATAACTGAATTTAAAATGCAACTAAAGAAATAACAACATGGCCACTTAAATAATATAATCCTTAAGCCTGCTGGGAGCCTGCTTCATCCGGATGGGCCTTTTGTTTACTGGGCCCGTATCACTCCTCCCAACTTGAGGAAAGGCCTGGTCCACTAGGTCATTTTCAGCTCCTTGATCAACACTTAGGGTTTGTGCAGCCTTGTGTGAGCCGTCCAGATTAGAGTAGAGAGCGATCAACGGCTCAAAATCCTCCCAAGTATTATCAACATTTGCATTATTTGACCAACTAACCAAAACTTGGACAACATTCCGTGCATTTCGCCAAATAACTCTTTTGTCCAAAATAGCCACCGGTTGAAGAATAACGTCACCTTCTTCGTTCGTCGCTGAAATCGTCGGAGTCACCACCGTGGGGTCGCCATGGAACGGGCGGAGCAAAGAGGCGTAGAAAATGGGGTGGATCCGTGATGGCGCGGGGAGATTGAGTTCAAACGAAACCTCTCCGATGCATCGGAGTATGCGAAACGGCCCAAAAAACCTTCGATTGAGCTTGTTGTGAGGCTGATCCTTCGCGGTGGTTTGACGGTAAGCTCTTAACTTGACTAGAACTAGATCTCCGGCGTTAAATGAATGATCCTTTCGGTGCTTGTCGGCTTGTTGTTTCATTTTCTGTTGGCTTGAGTGCAAAGTGTCCTTTAATACTTGCAAAATCCGAGTATGTGTTGTTAAAGTAGAGTCGATTGAAGCATGTGGTGATCGTCCTTGCGTGTAGACTGGTATAGAGTGAGGTTTGCGCTCGGACAATGCTTCGAATGGCGTCATTCCGATACTCGAATGATTGGAAGAGTTATACCAAAATTAAGCTAGTGGTAGATACCGAGCCCATATTTTTGGTTCATCTGTGCAAAAGCATCGTAAATAGCCTTCGACTATTCTGTTGACAACTTCGCTTCGGCCATCTGTTTGAGGATGGTACGCGCTGCTAAATTTCAGCGTGGTACCTACTTGTGAAAACATCTCTTGCCAAAAGTGACTGATAAATAAAGGATCTCGATCCGACACTATTGTTTTTGGTAAGCCATGTATACTGTAAATCTCAATGATGAAAACAGAGGCCAATAGTGCTGCATTAAAACGAGATGGTAGGGAAATGAACCTGGCGAACTTAGTCAGGCGATCCACGATGACCCAAATCGTAGTTTTACCATTTGAATTTGGCAAACTTATAATGAAATCCATTGTTAGATCTTCCCATGGTATTGGCAGGGGTGTTAGTAAACCCTATGGTTTTGTCGTTGGATACTTGATTTGTTGACAAACCGTGCAGCTTCTAACATATTCTTTCACTTGAATTTTCATGTGAGGCCAATAAAATGTTGTTGTGAGTCGGGCCAGTGTTGATTTTGCACCAGAATGTCCGTCCGCGGGTGAATTGTGGAATTTAGCCATCAGTTTGTGCCTTAGTTATGGAAAGTCGGGTATGTACAAGCGTCCCTTGCAATATATGAGTCCACTAAGAACTGAATAGGCAACCAACTTTGAATCAGATTTAACCGTATTCATAATTTTCAGGCCCTTTGGATCAGATTCATAGAAGGTGCGGATTTGATTGACCCATGGAGCTTCCGGAACAGTTAACGCTGCAAACTCAGGTAAAGCAATACGAGACAATGAGTCAACAACTTTATTATCTTTACCATGTTTATAGATTACCTCGTACTGAAATCCAATTAATCTTGAGATCCACTTTTGCTGTTCAGGAGTATGGCTAGCTTGCTTAAGGATGTGCCTCAAACTTTGTTGGTCGGTGAAGATACGAAAAGAGCGGCCCAGAAAATAATGCCGCCACTTTTTCACCGCTTCAGTCACCGCAAAGAGCTCCAGATTGTAAGCTGATTGGGTTTGCATGCAGGGTGATAGCTTGCGACTAAAGAACGCATTGGGATGATCATTTTGGGACAATACTGCGCCTATAGCAACTGCTGATGCGTCGGTTGTAAGGTCGAACTGTTTTGTAAAATCGGGTAGAATTAAAACAGGAACAAATGTCATAATTTCCTTAAGCTTGTTGAAAGCCGACTGGGCGGCGTCATCCCATGTAAACATCAGATTTTTTAGTAAATTTGTGAGAGGAGTGGCGAGGGAGGCGTATTGACGCACAAAGCGTCGATAGTAACCAGTGAGACCCAAGAACCCGCGCAATTCAGTTACGGTTTTCGGACTTGGCCACGCCACAATAGCTTGAATTTTGTCCGGATCAACTTGAACTCCATTCTCAGAAATAATGTGCCGCAAATAATTAACAGTAGATGTCGCAAAAATACACTTTCCCATCTTAGCATAAAACTGATTAGTAGCTAATAACTCAAAAACCAATCTTAAATGTCCTTCATGCTCAACCATGTCACGACTATAAATTAATATGTCGTCAAAGAAGACAAGCACAAATTTTCGCAAATACCTTCTGAAAAGATCATTCATTGCCGCTTGAAAGGTAGACGGTGCGTTCGTTAGCCCAAATGGCATAACCAAGAACTCGTAGTGTCCATCACAAGTTCTGAATGCTGTTTTGTGAACATCATCTGCTGACATGCGAATCTGGTGGTATCCCGACCGTAAATCTAGCTTCGTAAAAATTTTAGAACCCTGTAATTCATCCAACAACTCATCAACTGTCGGAATTGGAAATCTATCTCGAACAGTGATCGCATTCAGTGCTCGAAAATCAACACAAAATCTCCATGTCCCGTATTTCTTCCTAACCAGTAAAACTGGAGAAGAATATGGACTACTGCTGGGTCTGATAATACCCTCCTTCAACATTTCTGCAATCATTTCTGTCATAACTGTCTTTTGATAATGTGGGTACCTGTAAGGTTTCACATTGACGGGCTGGGAATCTGGCAAAAGATGTATATGATGATCATGTGCCCTATTAGGTGGTAATGCTACAGGTGTAGCAAACACCTGTTGAAATTCAGTCAACAAATCCTCTAGTCCAGTAGTGGTTTGGGTGAACAGTTATGCTTTCTGTTTTTCATTTGAGATTGGATGAAAAGAGACAGAATGCAACGAAATGACTGACCTTGTGCGAATCACCCGTTCTAATTATTTGGGTCCCACAAGCTTAAGCCTTGGTTCGCCACATAATTCAACTGTTTTCCCTTGATGCATAAACACCATTCGGGGCACGGAAAAATTTGCCACTATGTCACCTAACGTCTGCAACCATTGTATCCCCAACACCATATTTGCCCCCTGAATTGGGAGAATTAGCATTGAAATATTAAAATCAGATGAGTCCAGAGTTACCTTAACGTCATGACATTCACCATTGCATTTAATGTTTATCACATCCCAAAGAGTAAAATTATCCAACCAATGATCAAACCACAACGAAACATTATCCCCTCTACCAAATTTTCACCGCAAAAAGGTTTTATTAATGAAAGGCATCTAACAATACCCTTCCATGTGCGCACAATATAATCCATGAGGCTTTTTCTTTTGAGGTATTTAGATTTCACCAGATCATACCAAATACTAACCTTATTATTAAGAATATTCCAGCTGAATTTTGATAGTAAGGCTTTGTTATTTCTTCTAGCCGTACGAATTTCCAGATCTCCATCCTTTTTGCTCTTCGTCACTTGTCACCAACCAACCAAGTGAATCTATTCCTAGTCACATCATTTTACCATAGGAATTCCCAGTTAAGTTTGTCTAATATGTCACAAACTTTCTCCGAAAGCCAAGTAGATTGCATGATGTGTATGGGAACGGTCGTTGAAACGGATCGAACAAGTGTTGTTGGACCCGCGAGTGAAAGGGTCTTGCTACTCCATGAAGTATACTACGATAGGATCTTGTCGAATAAATCATTAAACTGATTCGGGTTGCTCCTGCCATGGTAGATTCGTGCTTCTAGATACTTCCCAAGGCTCCCGGTTTGGGTGAAACTGAGCAGCGCGCAAATCCTACTTTTGAAATTTTTTCCCCCAACCTTAGAAAACCAAATCTTTGATTTACCGACATTTAGTTTATGCCCCGATGAAGCACATGACCGTCCTAATATGCTCTTTATTTTCCTTGTTGTTTTGAGAGTAGCCTTGCCCATGAGTAAAAAATCATCGGTGAAGAAGACATGTGAAAGTCTAGGTCCTCCCCGGCATGGCAACAACGGTTCCCAAATCCCCTCCTCAACCGCTTCAAGGATGAGATACGCAAGGCGTTCCACGCATAAGACAAACAAATAAGAAGAAATAGGGTCTCCTTGTCTCAAGTCGCACCTGTGATCAAAACCTTCCAAGGGCTCACCATTCCAAAGAATACGAGTCGAAGCATTGTGCACACAGAATATAATCACCGCGATGATATGGGTGAGGAACTTGAAGGCCAACAAAGTTTCCTCTAAAAACGCCGATTTTGTCGTAAGCTTTTTCCAGATCCAACTTAAGAATCATGCACCCAACCTTGTTCCTTTTCTTGGATCTCAAAGAGTGAAGAGCCTCATGAATAAGAAAAATATTATCTTGTGTGCTCCTCCCTTTGATTAAACTAGATTGAGTCAGGGCGACGAGAAGTGGCATATAGTCCTTTAATCTCAACGTAATGCACTTTGTAATAAATTTATAAAGTACATTGCAAAGAGATATGAGCCAGAATTATGATATACGTGTAGGACTAGTCACTTTAGGAATCAAGCACACATGCGCCACACAAACCTCTAGTTCAAATCTCCAATCCCGAAACACGCGCGTCATAAAATCCAAAAGTGACGCACTGACCCACTCCCAATAATGTTGATAGAACATAGATTGAATACCATTCAGGCCGGGGGCTTTGTTAAGATGAGTGGCTCAAACAATACTTTTAAGTTCTTCCATGGTAATATCCTCTTCCACCTTCTCCGACATCTCTGCATCCATAAACAATTGCAAACGTAAAGTCGGGAGACTCGTATGCGTGTTACCCTTACATGTAAATAAACCTTTAAAGAAGTCTCTCGCGTGGTTATTGAGAGTGTCTGGATCCTTAATCCAAATATCGTCGATGGAAAGCATGAGTATCCGAGTTTTTTTTACGCGCTAACGTTGCTCTATGGAAATATTCCTTACTAGAATCCCCATCTGCAAGCCATTTGATGAGCGATTTCTGATGCCAGAAAATCTTCTCATTCGTAAGAACCTCACTATATTCCTTAATCAGTTCAATTTCCATGTTTAATAAGAACTTACTTTGCCATCGCGAGAGAGCAGTTTGGATCCCTTTAATGCGGCGCATGAGATTCCGTTTTTCGCGAAACAAATCCCCAAACTTGTTCTTATTCCAAGGGATAAGAACCTTTGGAATTTTACCTAAGGCTTCCACGATCTCAGAGTTTCGAGCCCAAACGTCTTTGAGGATGGATTCACATGGTTGGACAACCACATTGCCTCAAAACGAAAAGGTCGTTCAAGTTCGTGATGGTCGAACCGTAGCAACATATGAGTATAGGATGATGATCCCTATGTGTGCGGAAAAGGTAAAAGACACCATTGTCGGGAAATTTAGTCGACCACCCCGTATTGGCAAGATCTCTGTCAATTCTTTCTTTTAAAAGAGCTCCATCCTCACGCTTATTTGTCCACATGAAATTCGGGCCATGGAATCCAAGATCAAGAATACCTCATGAATGAATCAAGCTTCGAAACGCCATGCATCTTTTGATCGAGTTAACATTACCCCCTTGTTTCTCGTGTGTGAACCCAATCTCGTTAAAGTCACCCTGAACCAACCACGACTTGTCTACTTATTGCGCCATCCTTGCAAGGTTACCAAATATTCGAACTTTGTCCTCCTTGTAAGGTTTTGCGTAAATACTAGAAACCAACCATTTCTTCTGTTTTTTCGGATCTACTAACGCATGAATTGCCTGGTCTTCAATATTCACATTAGTGACGTCTATGTTCTGATGAGTCCCATAGCATCCATACTCCCCCCGTCCATACCATCCGATGGGGCAATGTAGAAATTAGAGTAACCTAGGTGAGGCGCGATCACATAAGCTCGATCTTCTGAGACTCTAGTCTCTAACAAGAACACCATATTTGGTGCGTGAACTCGCATTATATCTCGAAAATTCCTTTGAAAATCTTCATGACCACCCCCTGGCAGTTTCACGATACCACTTTCATTGAAGCATTAAAGAGGTGGTGAGGGTGCACGGGGTCGTCAACAATCATCCCTCTCCACGACATCATCAACTATTTCGAATCTATTGCTATATTAAAAACAAAGTCTTCTCACTCCAAAGTAGCAGTTTGGATACCAACTTTTGTATTCCCTAAAATACCCTCTTTCTCTCTATTTAAATAAAAGCATATCAAGGCAATATTGTCATTTATCATATTTTTCTCGACTATCCACCCTATAAAATAGCAAGTGGTATTTTCGTGCATCTATCTTTTAAATTTTATTTTTTTAAATATTAATATAATTCACACGTGGATCCCGCTTGTGTCAAATTTATAGTATTCCAATACACACACAAAAGTGCAAAATTGTCCTCTTTACCCATTCACCCTAACCCTATACAAATAAACACAAAAACCCCAATCTGCCTTCCCTTTCACTATTAACACACACACACACACACACTCACACAGTAACAGAAACTCTGCAGAAACCATGAGTTACTACAATCAGAATCAACCACCCGTCGGTGTTCCTCCTCCTCAAGGTAAAATAAAAAATTAAATCTTCTTTCCAATTTTTCAAATCTGTAAATTAATTGTTATCAGGTCGATCCTCAATTCGATTTTGATTTTTGGTACAGGATATCCACCGGAAGGATACCCTAAGGACGCGTATCCGCCGCAGTACGCTCCTCAGTACGGCGCTCCGCCGCCACAGCAGCATCAGAACAACAACAATAGTCCCGGTTTCATGGAAGGATGGTGCGTACCCTCTCTTTTTTATTGTTTTTGTGTGTAGTGATTGTATCAGGTGAATTTGGTACTAGATTCAGATCTGAAACCACTTTTTTGACGGTTACCCTACCAGCGCATGTTTTGTTAATCGCATATTATTCCGATTCTAAAGTGGTGATGTTTCTTTTTAAGTGCCCATAGAAGAAGATCTGCTTTTATGATTTGGAGGAGTCTTACTACTCGTTAGATTTGCGCGATTAGTTGTCGTTTGGGTTTTTATCTATGCACATTGTATTGCAGTTATCGAATTTATAAGTAAGGATTATCGGTTATTACGCCGAGTGATTTGCTTGCTCATTGTTTTAAATTCTAATATCTGAATTTTGTGAACAGTGATGTGTGGGATTGGGAGAAACAGGTTTATTGTCTTGAAGATAATGCCAGCATTGGTGAGTTTCGTGGTCTAGCTTTTAGTTACGGGCCTTGATATTATTTGTTTCTGTAGAGGGGCTTATATAGTTCTCTTTTGTTGCTATGCTTGGCAGATATTCAGGATTCTCTGTTGAATGATGCGAACCTAAGCGAAGATCATCTCTCGTATATTTTTGATGCTGAGGCAACCCCGGTTAAGGCTTGTGGAGATATGGGTTATAATGTGCCGACCAGTGGTAAATGTTACTTGCGTATTAGATTGCATTCTATATCTGGCATTACAAAATCATTTATGCTATTGTGATAATCATGCTATTAGACCTTAAGTTTTGATAAGGAAACTACGTCAGCACCCAGAATGGCAGAATCCATAAATTTGCTTCTTCGTGTTTTATCTGCATATGAAATGTTTTGTCTGGATAATCAACTTTTGGAAAAGTTATATAGGCAATAAACCTTGGTTTTTTTTTTTCCTAAGTTCTTATCAACCTTCAGTTTGTTGAAAAACTGCAGAAGTTATGGAGAACGAATCGGATTTATATAGAGAGCCTTCCTCTCAAGCAAAAAGGCGCCGGATGCTACAGTTTGAATCTGAAATTTTGGATGTACCCCTCTGTCATGATGAAGCATTTTTAAGATCCCAGGTTCATTCCTACTAATGCACTTATTTGAAATTTGCCATATCTGGTTCTTGGTACAATCATATCTACTACCAAAAATATTATGTAACTACTGAAATCGTGCTACTTACCTAACTACTGAATTCATGCTACTATTTGAATTATCTGATTCTGTAATTGTCCATACATACCTGATTTGAGATAACTCATTACGCATTTGTTAAACCACTCAATAAAGGGCAATAATAACCAGTTGGCAACAAGTCGAAATTGATTATTTTCTTTTCTGTGCATCAACAAATGTTAACTTTGTGTTTCCTTATATTTATCAGAATTAATGAAGCTCTAGTACTTTTCTCTGCATCAAGTTTTGATGTTTGTCTGTAGTCACTAAATATTTTGTTGCTCGACGTTTTAGGAGAACCCGGATTCTCATGAAGATGCTATTTCTGAAATGTCGCAGTGGGTTGATGGCTTTGCAGGTCCACTTTTCGTTGATAATTTTTTTCCCAGCTATAGTTTAGAATGAAATCTGAAAAAAGTTATTATCTGATATCCATAGGAGACACGCCTGGATCCAGTAACGAGTGCTTGGACCCATCTTCGGAAGGCTGGATTGCGGATTGCTTCAATGATGCTGAAATACAATTCGATGCTGATGACATGTATGTTAGCCTTAATGTGTCTTGCAATTTACTATAAGAATATATGTTACAACCTTATCGCATAAATGACAGCAATGCCTCTGGAGCATCTGATGTTCAAATTGACATTGCAGGTAATTGCAAAAATATTCTTATATACCTTTTGCCTACTTTTATCAACTATAGCTTAACTTTGCTTTCTATTGCAGAGCTTTGTGACACCCCTCATGCATATAATCCTAATGTAGTCAAACGACAACCTAAACACACTCGTCGAAATATTGTTGTCAAAGGTAATCCTCTTTTCTGTTTTTCTTCCTCTATTCTAATAACCAAGTGCAATGTATATAACGAAAGTGTGTAATCTTGATATTTTTGACGTCCTTTTCTTTATACCTCGTGTATATAACATGGACTGATGAATCATAGGGCCTTGTTACTAAAGCATGTCTGATTGGCGTTTGTCTTGTTTTCCAACTGATCAGGTGGAAAATCATACATGCGTACTCCTCCGAAACAAGGCTCCTCCATTGTCTATCCATTTGCCTTCATTAAACCATGTGCTGCTCGTGGAGACGTGACTCTGAAGGATATAAACCAAAAGATACTTAATCCACCAAAACCAAAGCAAACCGAAGAGTTGTTTGTTATTTATCCCACATCAGCATTTTCAGGAAAGCCGGTTGTTGGTAAAACTAAAATCCGAACCGAGGGTGGAAAAGGCAGCATTACGATTATGAGGACTAAAGGGTAAATAGATTGAGAAGAAGGCCGAAGCTAAGTTTCGGGTGAATATATTTCGGAGTTCATATTCTCATGAAAGTTTTGTGGATGATGACTAGTGTTAACATATGGTGTGAATTATTTAGTATTTTAAGGATATTGACCTATAATTAACCCTCTTTTTGTTTTGTCCTCAGTTTTGAGGGAAACTACAGTGATGTTCCTATATATTGTTGTGATCTTATACAGTCGTTTTATTTTTGATAATTCAATCAACTTTTGGGTATAAATATTTAAATTTTTGTGAACTAAGGAACATTATTTTGAAATTTATAGAGGTGCTTGTTTTTATTTTATTTTTTGAAAAGAAAAGTGCATTTCTTGCACATTTTGCTACAGATTTCATATCTTAAACTGATATCTCATATATATTCCCACTCACGTCCACTTATCTTTTAGATTTTTTTTGCTTTAAAGATAGAAGATGATTTACACGTGGTCAAGGTTGCTAGTATAAACTTAAAAAGTATGTGTGTTGTATAATAGTTATTTTGAAAAATAAATATGAAACAATAACTATTTTGATCATTAATTTCACTATAATCTAACAAACATAATTAACTAACATATTTTGACTGCATAATTTAACCCCAAATACATTCTTCATTTCCCTCAAAAATTAAACTCATCTTTCAGAACCAAACATTCACAAAGCTAAAACAAATCTTAGCAAGCCCATCACATTTTACTGTAGTACTACTGACGGAGGTATATGTTGCGGAAATTCATTAAATTCGTGCACAACATAAACTCATGCATCAAATAGTTAAAAATTGCATAATATATTGAATTAAAACAATGTATCAAGTTACCTGACATTGTCTTAAGAAAGTAATTGTATCCTTGTGTGAGTATTGACGGTTGATCACGATTCCAAGATAAAAACCCAAAGGTCACGCATACGGCTTCTACTATTGAATAAGATAAGATCACAAGAAGACTACAAATAAGACTTCATCAAGATATGAATAAGTAGTATGATTCTGTTGTTAGAGAGCCTGGAAGTGTTTTTACGTTTTTCTAGACTCAGTATAATAAGGCTCCTATTTATAGTGTTAAATGAAGAGCCAATAAAAAGGGAATTTGAAATCAAATAATAATTATTAGTGGGGGGTTTAAACTTTTTATAGGTTACAGGAAATATACTGGAATATGATTTTATTTTGAATTTTGAATGTTTACTCCAATAGTAACTTTTAACTCCTCAACATTTGCACTACTTGTGGCAAAATCAGAAGGATAAGTATATAAGTCATCTTCATATTTGGCGTCATCTTCTTCCCATTTCACAATCTTTTTCTTCTTCATGATTTTGTATTTAAACAATAAAAACCATAACCCCAAAACTTGTGATTTCAAAAGGATGTTCTCACTTCAAAGTTCAAACATTGGGGCTTGCTTAGATTTTAGTACTCATTTGGTGTCAAATGTGATAAAAGAACAAGGTTAGGACTAAAGTATGATGAAGGGGTGATCTTATGAGAACAAAAGCGAAAATATTATAATATAATTTATATATATTCACACATATGTACGCAGATAATTCTATCATAACGTTTTTTTCAAAATGAGTCACAATCACTTCAGTTTCAAGGCATTCTTTTTTTGGACTCGTTTACTTTATTGAGATGAGTGAAAATTCTCACGCAAAAACTACATGTTAACATGTTTGTTATTTTAACCTAATTAACGAGTTGATAAGGGATGGAACGCCATGTTCGGGAGTTCAGAAGCTTGCTTATGACGAAAACATCCCTCTTTTAATTCACTGAGAATTGTATATCTTGCTTATGTTGAGTTGAATTGACCGTGTGTTCTATTGATAGTAGGGGGAGCATCCGGGCTCCCTTTAAGTGTGGTGCAGCCAACACCCCATTTGCTGACAAGTGTACAGCTTTTGGATTCTGTTTACATTAATACCCTTCTACCTATTCTTACTTTCAATACCTTGTATTTATGTCATATTCCAAATTTTACCTTGTAAATTGAAGCATTTTATTTTGGTACGTAAAATGGTATCAGAGCCAGGTTAATTTTATTAAATGTGGAAATTTATTTATTATAATAACACCTAACTACTTAACGAGAGGAGTATTTTACAAACATGAATAATCCAGCAATGAATGATATTTGGAATCCCCCGGTTCAGTTCTCTTTTAGAGGACATAAATGTGCAAGTATTAAGAAGCAAATCGTTTCTTTAACAAGATACCTTGAGTTCCATAAAACAGAAATCAAACACCATGATGTCCTGTGTTGCGATCTTGAACAACGGGGAGAAGTTTGTTTCATCAAGAAGGTTAGACTAGAAATAGTTAAGCAGACAAAAATTAGTCTTGAAAAGGCTAATAAGCAAAGTTCGATACTAAGCCTTTGATAATGCCTGGTATTACCCTAGAACAAGAGCTCCAACTCTTGAAGACTAAGTTAGTAAACCTAGCTAGTCACCGACCTGACGACATCTCTGGCATTAGAGCAAAGTTCCTAGCTGTTAATGGCTTAACAGCTGAGATACCTAGGATAACCAGATTAATTATCGAAAGAAATAATAGATGAGTAATCTGACTTTGCCAAACTTTCACGAGCTTGAGACATATGGCTCTAAGCTGTCTCAGGACCTTAGAGAAATCCAGAAAATTGTCCAAACATACGGTAACCTTCAATACCATATGCCCGAGCACATCCGTGAAATTCAGGACAGACTTGAAACCATGTCCCGAACACAAAAGAAGATTTCTGAGAATCTTCAAGATATTCAAAGAAGAATGAAGAACTTGGAATCCCTTCTAAGAACAGCCGAACGAAGGAGAGGGGGATGGTTACCACCATCTTTCGGAAAAGAGCCTTTACTACATCAAAAAGGTAAGGCAGTCGAGGTCAAGAGAGAACTGGCCAGAAATGAGAAGCTGGAAGCCTTGCTACGAGGAAAACCCAGCACGTCGTAAAATCATGTCCAGAATCAGACTAGACGAGATCAACTACGGAAATCTACAAGATCTTTCCGATATGGCAAAGTCATTTTCGGGTGTAAACCTTGTGAACGTTTGGGGCTTAGACAGTGCGATTGTGCCAAGACAAGATCCTCTCCAGGGACAATCGACGGTTACGAAAAGTTTTGCATCCCATATTCCAGATCCAGAACCAATCCAAGATGAGCCTATGCCACATCAGAATGATTTTGTGGCAGGATCCATGTTCACGGCCGTGCCAACCAGATCAAGGGCAAGGAGGCCAGACATTCATGGAACGCCATACGGAAGGTCCCAACTGGATCCAATTCATCCTTATGGGCTCATGCTCAATTTGGATATTTTGGATTTCAAAAACCGAGAAGCTCTGATCGACGAATGGGCATCGGCAATGAGAATTGCAGCAACAACGCTGGAGCTCAACAAAGAAGGGTTCATAATGATGCTACAAATGAGCCTCGAGGGATCGGTCAAAATCGGATGGGAACATGCCACTCCAAAAATAAGAGATGAGGTACTGTCCGGTGAAGCCTTGAAAGACATTGTGGACATGATGGCTAGACTGTTCAAAATATACTTCATCGGAGAAGGATACTTTGTTGATCCCCAAATCGGAGGAGGCGATCATGAAAAAGCCAAAAGATACGAGCAAGCCCTGTATAGCTTGGAGCTACATGATATATGTAGCGTCGATTTATACATCAAGATTTTCACCGAGTACAAGTGGAAGAGCCGCATCAATGAAGACACGGCGATCCCATTGTTCTTTGCCAAGATCCCAAGTCGTTGGAGAGAAATGTTACTACGGGAGTATACACCAGTCGGGTTAGATACAGTGGCCCGAAGGATGTCCTTCCTCAAGGTTAAACTAAGCGAGTGGTGCCAGAAGGCAGCAATCCAGAAGAATTTCAAGAGGCTGAAAAGAATCAACAAATCGGCCCGTCTTTGCTGCGACGATAATGACATCCCAACAGTCATTGGAGCACCGGAAAGACATCGAAGAAAGAAGCATAGGGATCACCCCTATGAACAGAAGGGAAGAAGGTTCCCGAGGAAATATGTTGGAGGTAAGGTTAGACAAACCTTTTTCACGTCCTTCCACCATCTAACAATATCTTAGTAGGCAGTAGGCGATAGATATATATGGCAGAATTATTGAAAATGCCCTGTAACTTTGCATTTTTACTTTTTGTCTGTAACTTTTCGGGCCAATGAAAATGCCAATAACTCTTATTTTTCTCCTAAATATGTCCTGGTGGGCATTCAGCGGTCCGACATGTTAAAAATGCCTTGTTAATTATAGTTATAGGGCACTTTTAATAATTTGCCAATTTTAATTATTATTTTTATATTAAATCTATAACAAATTAAAAATTATAACTAAAAATGTTTAAAACTATCTAATAAACTTAAAATTAAGAGTTATCTTACTTTAAATAACAAAAATACTAAAAAACAAGAGTTATATTACCTTAAACAACAAAAATACTAAAAAAATTGTATATTTTTTCTTAATTCAAAAATAAATAAATTTTATTGTAAATTATCTAAATCAGAAAAAAAATATTGTATAATTCAATTTAATGAAAATGTTCATCTTAATATTTAATACTACATATTAAGCACACATATATTAAAATGGCATATATATTTTTTTTCAATTCATCAATATAATTAACTTTATTTATCTAAATTAAAAAAAACCTATTATATAATTCTAACTTAAATAACTTAACTTTCCAATAACTAACAATCTTAAAGGAAAAAAAAAAAAAAACAAGATTCAGTTTGTATCCATAATTTACGATTAAGATTATAATAACCCCAGCTTTAAGAAAATATTAAAAACTGAGAGAGTAACACAAAAAGAGGTATTTAAATTGTAGTTATTATCATTATATTGCAGTACATAGAACAATAACACCTAAAGCAAATTACGAGTTTTTTTTTTTCCTTTTAGATCGATTCGGTAAGTTATGCTTAATTCATGGGGTTTCAAGTGGTAAAGTTTAGGTCTTTACGAAGTTTTTTTTATTTTATTTTAATTTTATAAGTGGGGAGCTTAAATTTGAGCTTTCTTTTTGATGTTTCTTGTTTCTTTTCTTTGCATTTTTGTTTTTTTAAAAGTTTATTTGTTGTTTATTCGTCTTTCAATGGCATGTCTCAGCTTGCGTGGGACATCTAAAGAAAAGAATTGTCATGTCCCTGAATTCGAAAAGGTGAAGCATCTAAAGAAGATCATATGAGATTCTGTTCATCTCAAATTAGCTGTCGTGCCTGTTGTTGATTTGAGAAAATGTAATGCTTAGCCACCTTTGTGTTGTCCTTTTTTCATTTTAGGAATTTTCATGGAGACACGGTTCTTTCATAATCTCAAAGACCATTTTTTTTTTTTTTTGTTCGATTTCTGGTTAGGCGATGTAATTGAGTTTCTTGTGTTTGTAGTGGAGATTAGTTTTGGATGTAAACACCATAATTGATCATAGTACTCGAATGCTTTTTTTCTTCTAACGAGTAACTCTTCGAACGTTCTGCTATATGTTGCAGAATTACCATTGCAGTTGTCCATGACTCCTAGTCTGGCTTAATAGCAAGTGACTGGATTACGTTATTTACGTTTAACAAGTTTCACGAGACATGGTCAATTCTTGGCGATTCCACCAGATTCACCGGCAGGATGTTATTCATTATTTGCACCCCTCTGATAAAAACAGGATTAAAGAATCTCCGTCAGAGATCAGGCTACACGAGTTGCATTTGAACGAGAAAATCAAGTCATCCTCCTCAGATGCGGCAATGTTAAAAGGTAACCATTTCCTTTAGGAATTCATAACAATGAGACCATGATTGCCGTAACCACTTCCCTTTTTTTTATTTCTTGAAAGCATCAGGGGATGTCTGTAATTATTCAAAGTGTATGGAAGGTTGTTGTAATTAGACTAAACCTGATGGAAGTACTTAATAGTCTCAAGAAATGTTAACGTATACTATAGTAGTTGAACTACTGCTTAGTCTCATTCTATATAGGACCACCTGCCATGGACTTGTTATGAAGTTATGTGACTTCCCATGACAATGGAAATCCACCATTTTAATTACAATTCATCTTTATTAACTGCAATATGATAAACCTGACACTTGATTAATTTTCACACATGAAACTTGAAGAAGAAGTTACACCTCGAAGATGAATGCTATTTGTAGATATATATATATATATATATATATATATATATATATGTACAAGTGAAGGTATCAATTGCTAGTTTTAAACTTGGCATTGCAGAAAATCATACAGCAGCAGGCGTTGAGGCGAAGCCATTTATGACAGCACTATTCATGCCAATCAAATCTGTGCATTTGCTGCTATTGTACTTTCCAAGGGTGGGTTGGAACAATGAATAAAGTAAAGTCGCCATGCTGTCAGCTGTATACTTTACGTGATGTCCCATATCTGCTTCATGTTCCAATCCATGCATGAATCTCTGTAAATATCTCATATAAGGTGGAACAATGGCCTCAACTATAAGTTGGCTTACCTTCCATCTCAAGCCTTCATCATTCAGTGTCCATTTTGATTGCTTCTGATAAATGTCGTCAAATGCCTCATTAAAATACCTTCAACCTCTTCTTCACCAGACTGATCAACGCTCTCCCACCTGGGAACAAGGTTAAGCCCTAGTCAGATAAAAGCACCAAAAGTTTTTCCCGACTCTGGCGCACGTAAAATGCTGCATAATCCTCTATGGATTGCTCAACTTGCGACAACCAACAATGCTCCATTATGTCTCCAAGCTTCGTTCCTTTAACATGGCTGCATAAATACCTATGATTGTTCATCATGAAAAGGCAAGAAATGGCAGTGTCGTTGTATTGTTTGGCCCGTGTCTCTATGTTGATCTTAAGTGCCTTCATTATGCTGTAAATTTCGTTGGAGAGAAGCCCTTCAAAATTTACATTGTTCCAAACTTGATGTAAATCAAGGACTCGGGTAAGAAACGAATCGTTGCCATGTTCAAGAAGCTGATCATAGTATTCAGTCACAAAACAAATTAGCCCTGGAATGCTGCCATCTAGTGGTGGATTACCATCCCTTTGCAACTCTACTTGCCTGAAAGTACCCAGAAGATTTCACAAATCCCTTCGACAACTTTCTTCACAATATCTCGTCTCATTTTGGATTTCAGCACAGTATTTCCTACTGTAACGATCATTGAAGTCCAACCTCAGTTTATCCAGTGTAGCAAAGATTTTCAGCAACTTCAAAAGCTTGACAACCTCCCTTTTGCATTTTTTGAGTCTGCTGCCAAATTTGAGAATTTCGAGAAATCCACAGTGGGTCGAAATCTTAGCGAAGCAGCCCATTGATACATCTGAGCCTGCTTTATGGTAAATTTCATTGCAAAGCCTGTACTCTGTCTGAAGCATATGCCTCACTACAAAGTGGTTATTCCAGTGATCAATGTAGTCCTCTACCGTTTCAATGCTGTCCGATTCAGACAGTTGAATATCAAGGTAATCCGGATAGAGCCCACGTAGAGTCGCTCTAGCATTTGTAATGCGAACTTCTGCATAGATATAGATATGCCTTTCTCAAGCCTATAGTTAGTAGCCAATACTTCAGCTATGGCTTGCAATTCATGACCAACCAGTGCTGGAAAAGAAAATGGATGAATTCTTGTTTCTTCAGTAAAGGATAATGAAGAAAAATACTCTGGAAACAGAAAACTGTGTTCTGTCAAGAAATGTCTGAATTCACTCTCCAACTTGTCAAATGCCAAAGTTAGAGCTCCTCCCTTTTGTCGAACGTGCTCGCCTTTTGCTTAAGTTCCATGAGTATTTTCATAACTTTAGTCACTTTGACGAGGTAGAAGTCATCTGCAGCAGATGCATTCTTCAAGCCAAAGTAATGGCTACATTTTTTGATTTCTCTATGCTGCTCTTCAAGCCAATTTCTGGTGTTTTTTTTTTTTCCATTTTCAAAGAATGGGATTCTCCAAACAGCATGGATATCATGACACTTAGTACACGACACATAAAATTTGCTTTTTATTGATTATTATTATTACAACGTCGCCTTACCAAACATGAAGAAGTGAAGTGAAGTGAAAATAAGTGTACCAGATTCTAACCAAACCTTACTGACAATCACGAAAAACCACAACTGCCCAACAATTAAGAGAATCTGCTTATTCTTTCAAGTGTGATAACCTGCCTTTAACTCATCTCATACTTACTCCTCACCCTTCAACTTTGACCTTTGTAAGTTTTCATGCTGCCTTGCCATGCATTATGAGGAAGTAACTTATAATGTCTAGTAGGACCAAAACTAAAGAAAATACTTGATGTTGAATGCCACGATTCGAAGATAAAGGGACTACATCATAATTTCCTACAGTTCTTTATCTTGAATCAGGTATATGTATGCAGTATGTTGCTTAATGTTTGTGGTTACTAGTATTTCTTATTATAATACAATTGAAGAGTACGATACGATCCAAAATTCTGGACTGTCAAGCCCAAGTGCGTTAAATTTATGCCATACTGTTCTTAAGTTACTCGCAAAAGTCAATAGGAAGTTCAACTTTTTTTTTGTTTTTTATTTTATTTTATCACAAATAGGAGTTCATTTGTAGTTACTAAAAGTATTGGAGATTTATGTCTTCTGGACTAACTATTGTATTCAGATAACAAGTATAGTCTCATATATTCTCATTTTCAATTCTTAGAAGTTTGTCCTAAAATATAATTATTACCACACATATAATGATGTGGGGCACTTTCCGTGGTTGATATGGTAAACTGACTCAATCTTAGACGTCAAACTGCTTCAGTTCTTCATCTGAGTTAACTTTGTCCGCACACATGCACTCCAAAAAGCGCACAAGAACTAAATCGAAGCATACCACTGTAGGCCTTCAATGTTAAGTCATCAAGATCTTAGTCAAAGCAGACATGATTGGACATTTCTTGATTTCAAACCAACCTTGTCCAATATGCTAAGTTGCCTCGGTATCATATTTAAGAAAGTAAGTTGAATGTAATCCATTGTCTCTTCTTGAAGGTTGAGCTATAATTGAATTGGATGGCCGACATGGAAGGTCGAGTTCCAGGTCAGAGTAGAAATAAAATAAGTACAACTCTTCTAAGTTGAATCCACAACTTTTGGTTGAATTCAACTTTTCGGTCGGATACAACACTTCAAGGCTGGAATCAAGGTCTCATTGTTGAAACTGGGCTTCAGGGTCGAAATAAGGGGTAAAGTGAAGTTGGTCCTCAAGTTCGAATTGATCTATAGCAAAGGATGAAATATAACATATCTAGAGATTTAGAAAGCAGTTTCTAGTTTATGCACATTGAATCCTTATCTACTAAATTATGTTGAGTCTTAATAGTGTTTAGAGATTTAGACTATATTTGTTGCTTATGTTGCATGAAGTAAGGCGAAAGTTACTTTGTAACGGAGTTTAAAACCACTGACTTAACACCTGCCACCAAGAAAATATTTTTTCTTTCTTTCTTAAAAGTGTCAAAGTTAGTGGTCTTGGTTTTGAAACCATAATTATGAGATTGAGATTTCTAGTCAAGGCTTATGTTGTGAGGCCTGCTTTGAACTTGATTCGCTTTAGCAACTATTTGTCTTGCTTTGAAAGTTTGTAACCTCATTTGATTGGTGTCATCAATTATGACCTAAGTGAGTAGGTGTTGGGATCATCGAGAAAATAATGTACTATGAATGAATTTTATCTATGCTACCATGTGGGTGTTGTGCCCAGTCTCTCATAGACATGTGGGGCCCACATCACATGTGAGTGCACTAGGCACTCCCCACTAGGTAGCATAGATTTAATCCTATGAATGTGTACCATAAAATTAAAGAGCATATAATAACATTAATGTTCAGATAGACGTTCAGTTAATGTATAAAATGTGGAATTAAGATATTAATTGTTAAGATTGATGTTTAGTTTGTGTACGAAGCGGAAGCGGACACCAGTGAGAAAAAAATGTGGGATTAAAAGTAGAATTTGAAATAGTCAAAGATGTTCTATATATAGGAGACATATTTCAAGGTTTTAAATTCAGGAATCTTGTGGATCATTGAGCAATCTTCAAGAGAAGAAAGATTACCAATGTAATTTCAAGAAGTGTGCGTTAGTAGAAATATAACGTAGAATAAAAGGGGTAGTAGGGATATTGCCAGAGCTTCTTTTGTTGGAGCCAAACAACTTTTTTCAACTTCCAACTTTGCCCTTAGAGCCAAAGTTCTGTACTTCTGTCCATCTTAATCACGATTTTGAAATTCGGTCCGTTTTGTATGAGACGGCCAAAATTTTTCGATTTCTTCGTGGAACGAAACGGATCGGCGATGAATTTTCGAAACTATACAAACTAAACCAAAATCTAAATGTTTTTGCCCATGTGCTCTACAACCTCCACTCACGGGTTATTAATGTAACCCTCGCATATAATTGTAGAAATGTTTGAGTGGATACATATTTAACTATATATTCTTGCTATTGTTTATTGTAAAGTCGAGCCTTTTTCTTATCAGATTACTCCATTCACAAATGTTATTGAATTAATTCAATCAAGTGTTTTAATTTAATATGTTATAGATAAAATCCTTGAAAACTATTTAGTCCTAACATGGAAAATATGTGTACTTTTAGATATCTAAATGAACATCTTGTATTTTTATCCATTAAAACAAAATATCTTGTAATTTTTTTGGTATGCTTGCAAAAACATTTTGAAACTTTTTCGAAACTCTTTGAAATGTTTCTAATAGTTGAATCACCGAAACATTATACGAAAGTGAAACTTTATTAATAAGTGCATTTTCCTTTAGTCAAACTTAATTAGTGCATTCCCCTTGGTCAAATTTATTGCTTTTCTTTTCAAATCTCTTTATAACACATATCACAAACTATGATGCACCGACACTTCAAAACATCAATTGTATTCATGTTCGACACGTATCCGACACCGACACTCATACGACTTATCGGATACGCCACGTGGCGTGGTTCTATTATAAAAATAAAAAAACAATACGACACCCGTATCGGACACTTGAGAGTGCCGTGTCCGACTTGTTATATGCTTATTCAAGGGAAACTGCATTTTTAATGGTTTGTATTATAAGATTTAATTAAAATAACAAAATAAAAGATAAAAGAGTTAGAAAATAAATTGTTAAAACTTAAATAACTAGTAAAAGGCCTAAATAAAAGGATTTTCAATTAATGCATGATTTGGCTTGAGTAGTAGAATTTTGTTCGAATATTATTATTAATTTATTTTGGCTTATATTTATGTTTGAAACTCATAGTTTCATAACTAGCGAGTGTTTTATTTGAATTTTGTTTCAGTTAATAAATGGAGAGTGACAAGTATATTATAATTTTCAATATATTTTAACAATAAAAAGATACAACCGTGTCCCCCCGGCCGTGTTGAGTTTTTAAAAAATTCGTGTTGCATGATCGTGCCCGTTCGACATAGATCACAAAAATCTCTTTTCAAAATTTATTTGTAAACTATCTTGTTTTTTATGAGGAATTATACTACTCTATTAATTTACTCATTACCAAAAAGAAAATTTAAAATCGTTCTCTTATAATCCTCCAATTCCCTCCAATTCCCCCCCAAATCAGAAACCCTAATCATCATAATTCGCTCCCATTTTCCCCACCCAAATCTCCAATGCTTTCTTCATTTCTCTTGTTTTTTTCTTATCGGAGGATATCTCTCAATGATCTCCCTAAAGAGATTCTGTTGACAATATGTTCTAAGATGTCAGTTGAAAGTTTGTGCAAGGTGAAGCAACTAAACAAGTATTATAATAGTTTAATGAAATGTTATCAGTTCAATGTAGCTCGTGAGCTAGACTCACTGACACATTGTGATGCTCGAATCATTTTTCTTGGGCGCGCGAATTTTTTCTACTCTGAACGTAATACTATGAGAGAAGTATCACTAGAAGAAGTGACATTAAGAAATGATAACATAGTTGTAAGTAGTATCATGTATCCCAATTATCATGGCAGAATTTCTTTGATAGGGGCGAGACAGGGGCTTCGTATGTGTTAGAATGGGTCTTATAACATTGTTGTGGGCAATCCGGTAATAAAGAAATTCCTTCAAGTAGTTGTTGAGTTCACTAATTGTCCGGTTACTTTTACCTACAACGTGAACCGTTTCGATCACATCATTATCGCAAGGGTTAACGTCTCCAAAGGCACATCTGAGGGTTACGAGTTGGCTCTGAACACTAGGTTGTGGAGACAAGTTGGAAGTTTTCGTGGCTGGGTGCGGGAGGGCATCGCAAATGTTGTTGGTCAGGATGTAAACTAGATTGAGGGAGGAACTAGATTGAGGGATGGGGCATTGACTTGGTTGTGTATGACATTAGGACTGAGTCCTTTGAAGTTAAAAGGTTACCCCAAGTGATTCTTCAACAAAACTGCCTATTGTAGTTAGATGTATACGAAGGATCTCTGGTATGCCAGCTTTTAATGGAAGGGAATGGCGATATTCATTTTCTTAAATTTAGAGATTCCTCAGCTCTATTGTGTACAAGTCCCGAAGTCTTTTTACGAACTAGGGGGTTTAGAGGTATGTGGACGTTGCTGCCCATGGGAGGGTCTGCTTCGTATCTCCAGATTCTCTTGGTATTTATAGCACGATGCCCAGTTCACTGTTTACTGTTCCAATGCCGGGAGGCTCGAGTGGTGAGGCTTTGGTTTATGTCCGAAGTCTTCTGGCCCGGGATGTCCCGGGGAGCATAGACATAATGAACCAATTGAAGACTCAACAGCCGCACCAATTTGGCTATTGTTGGCAGGGTCTACTATGTTTGTGTTATTGTATGGTACCATTACGCTCGTAATGATGATCTGGACACAATTTATCTCTTTCCAATCTTTTGTGAATCAGTCAGAGGGCAGCAAAGTAGTTGTCTTCTTAAGCCCCTAATCTTCCCAACACCTCCACTGGTAGTGCCTATTTTGTTGCTCTATCTTATGCACCATACTCTCACGTACGTAGATTTTCTCATTTAGTCTTAATTGTGTGGCCTTGCCTAGCACAACCCCATTGGCTAGAACAAGTTAGCTCTCTTAAGTGAATCATGCAAGTGTAAAGAAAAGCAAGAAAGCTTAAGTAGTACGCAAGATTTCTCGAGAAAGATGCTTGTTATATCCAAAGGTTCATAGAGGTTACATATTTATAGATGTACAACAGCCTTAACGGACGACGGGGATCGTTTGATCTTATTGGCATGTGAATGTCTACTGATGTCACTATTCTACTCTTCCTGACCGCCTTATTAAGGCGGTGCAATAGTCCACATAGTCATACAATTTTCTAGAGAGTTCTAAGAATCTCTAGACGCTAGATATTTAAAAATTAGTCCCTATAGAAAGTAATATTTATAAGATAGCCTTTTAAAAAATGTTAGTCTATTTGGCCCCAAACTATCTCTCTCACGCACCCCAGACTATCTCTCGCACACATGCGGAACGCAAGTAAGGTTCCACTTAAGTGTTGGGCGCTTGGCGCAGAGCGCTAACACTGGTGCCTTCGAGTTGTGCTCGTGCAGCGTGCAAACTATATGGTCCGCGTGGCCTTCAGCACGCGAGGAGACCTTCTAAGACGTGAGTCGTGACATATACCCCCCCCCCCCACCAAATTTGGCGACGTCCTCGGTGCATGGGTTGTCTTGAATGCCTCAATTTGGTCCCGAAATGTCCATACCTCTTTCTCAAGCTCTTAACATGTTTCGGTCATCAGTAGCCCCTTCCATTTGATGTAGTATTCGGTTCAGGGCTTAACTCCTAGTTTCCTTATGGTGCGATCAACAAGGATTTCCTCTATCTCTTTGTCTAATTGGGTGACTACTATCGTTGGCTTATGTTGGGAAAGCGTCGCTCTGGTTCTTTAGTGTCTTCTTAATAAGGCTTGTGCTGGCCCACATGGAAAACCGGGTAAATCTTGAGATTGGGCGAAAGGGTAAGGCGGTACGCCATGGTGCTTATCCTGTTCTCAGCTCGAACCGTCCTTCGTAATGTTGCACCAGTCCCTTGTGAACATATCGCAAACTTTTGAACTAGAGGACGTTCAACTTCACGATGACCTTGTCCCCAACATTGAGCTCCACGGTTGCGCCTCTTAAGATTTGTGTTTCTTCATCTTTATGGTAGCTTTGTTCATAGTGGCTCGGGCCATGTCGATCTCTTCTTGAAGAGTCTTCGCGAATTTGTAGGCATCCAAACTCCTCCCCGTGTACCGAAAGTGATGATTTGTGGTGTGATTGGTTGTCTTCCAGTTGCTAGTTCGAACGGGTTCCTCCCGTTGATTCATTTACTTGCAAATTATAAGCAAATCGGGTTGCATCGTGCAGCCTGACCCAGTCGCGCTGAGTGGCACTAACATAGAGTCGCACATATAGCTCCAACAAAGGATTCACCTATTTTGTTTGCTTGTCAATTAGAGGGTGAAAGCTAGTGGAAAAGACCAAGTTTGATCCAGACAAACTTTGTCAATTGAAAATTTTCTAATTCAAAATTGAATTAGAAGAACTTAACAAAACAAGCATGTGGGAGTGAGTTAAGAGGCACTTGCCCTTCCCAACAAAAAATTCCAGCCCACTCGCAACTCATTTTTACCTTCCTAAGCTATCCCTATAATTTCATTCTTGACTTTATGGCTAATTTCTCCGTAACTTCCTCCTTCAGTTTAAGAGTATACAACTCTTGGTTAAGAGTTTTTTTTTTTTTATAACTTTCCCTTGTATTTATTTGATTTTTAGTTGAATTCTTATATATTTCTGCATTTCGCTTTTTTGCCCCTCTCTTCTCACCACATTCGTAGGCCGACAATTTTTCTGGATAAGTCGAACTATTGGAAGAAAATAGAAAAGGTAGACCGAGTGGAATCAAATAAACTCGGGAACTGATTACTAAATGGATAAACAATAGGTGCACATTCGAACAAATATAGAAGGGTTTCAATTTGATATTTACAATAGTTCATGGATCAAAGCTTCAAGAAGTTGCAGGACAAGAGAATAAAATTTTCGATCTTGGAATTGAATTTAACGAAAGGCAAAAGAAGAAGACATAAAAAGGAAGTGATTAACAAATTTTCTGACGCAGATTAAAAAGACTCAATAGAAAGACAAATCGTAAAATAATACATTAGATGCGCATATTAATTGCTAGAGCTCTTACATTCTATGAAATGTGGTCCTCAACACGTGAAATATAACAAATATTAGTGTTAATATACGAAAGTTTATACATTTATCTTTAGTGTACCAACATTCGTTTGTAATGTCCCGATAGCAATGAAAAACATTGCATTGATAAACTCTTGAGGTGATTATTTTTTTAATTTTTTTTATAGACAAAATTTTTTTACAATTAACATTTTAATGTATAATATGAATTGTTTATAATATTATTAGAACGTGTATACTATTATTGATGACCTGCCACTCTAATGTTTTTTCTAAAGACACATATATGCATTCATAAGACTCTCATGTAATATAGGAACTCTAGACTTTATATACTATTATTGATGACCTGCATCCGATATGTTAGATATATGGATAAAAATTGAGAAATTAAAATTAAAAGAAGATACATAATTTTGTGTTAAACTATAAAATGTTAAACTCCTGTGAGGCCCAAAGACGAGAAACACAAATCTTCAATTATTTGATCAGTACATAATTATAATATAACAATGTGAACATCAAAACCCGTTGTAATAACAAATTCTTGATCTCTAAAATTAAAAGACAAGAAAAGATTACAAAGCAAGTTTGAGTAAATTTAAAAGACAATTGTGGTGCAATCTCTCAATTTGATCATCACATTCTTTTCTAGTCTTGGGAACTTGGTTTACTTGAGAGTGGATTTGATTTTGATCTCTTCCTCGCGTATTTTAAGTTGAATGTTAATCCAAGGGCTTTTGAGCTTGATCTTGAATTAACAATCGACTTGACAAGTATCGCGATGAACAATTGGATCTTCGTCTTGACTTCTTGAACTTGTTGAAAGTCAATCTTCTTTGGAGGAATCTTGATTTTCAAAAGGATATTTGACAAACGTTGATTCGGGGGCTTGATGGCTTGATCTCGGATCGAACGAAAATTTAATTTTGAAGGTTGATGAAGAATGATATGATCTTCGTCTTCAGTTCTTGGATATGTTAGGCTTTGATTTTCTTTGAATGAACTTCAATCTAAAAAAATTTGTTTTTCGAGGGTCTTGTAACTTGATCTCGAATTAAACAGATTTTTGGCTTGAAGATGAATGAAGAGCGGTATGAACTTGGTTTTAGATTTGTTGAATTTCTTGGAGTTTGATCTTCCTCGGCAGCAGTGCGATCTTCAAAATTGGTTTTTGGATGGAAATGAGACTTGACGGCGGATTGAAAAGAGTTCTTTATGAAGAACACCTTGAAGATTGTTGAAAATTACCTTGAAGATTGTTTAGCTTGTTGGAGATAATTTGTTGAACTTCCTTGCTCTGAATGCTTGAATATTGAATTGTGATTTTTCTTCTCCAAGACCACCTCTATTTATAGTTGTGGAGTGAATCTCAATTAAAATCTCCTGATGAGATGAACGGTTGTGATCGCGTCTACAATTTTTTGATTTGGAAGACTTTATCTAAGTGAATCTTCTTTCAATCTCTTGAAAATTGAGACTTGGAGGAGAAGGCTTTCCATGTATTGGATTTGATGAGCAATTATTTTCTTGTCTTAAGATTTAATTAATATATTTATTTTAATCTCTCAAAATATTAGGATTAAATAATATATATTTTGTATTTCTTGCATCTTAAGAGTTACCATCATTTAATTTAATTAGACACAAAATTAACGTGTCTACACCCGTGTTTTCGAAAATCAAATTCAATCATGTTTTGTATATAAAGACCTAAAAAATCTATAAGATTTTATAATTATATAATTATTTGAATGTGTCAAGACTATTAAAGTTGTCAATTTGTTTTTATTTGCTCCATATAAGAAATAATGTTTGCATAATATATTATTATTGATTTTAATCAAATTTGTTACGAATACAACAAAACTAGCGATGATAAACAATATTATGACATTAATTGGTTAAAATGAACTTGCCCACGGGCGAGTTTTCTATATTATAATTTTCTATTAATGGTGGGATATACTTTAATACAATATACTTTAGGTTGCATTTATAAATACATACGGCTATATACATTTTTATATTTAGTTTTATTTCAAACTATTAGAGGATTAGAACAAATTATGATCATGAATGCTTGCTTGTCGATAGTTGTGTGTTGAAATGGTCATATGGTCGTCGTTCACTAATCAAATTTCTTCTATAAGTGACAACAAATTTCCATATAAAAAAGACAGGTTTAAAACGTTACAATTTCATTAACACCCCAAGGTGTAAAATAAATGTGAGATGCTATCAAGTATCAACTAATTGCATCAACTGTATAAGATGTTATCTTCAAGCCCCAAACCCTGGTTATCAGTTCTAGATTCTGCAAACACAAACAAATTAAAACCTCCACAAATCAACATATATTCATAAAAACCAACTCATATAAAAAAGATACTTGGTTTGTAAAATATTTACTTTGTTTATCTTGAAATTATATATAGGTACGTACTTGTCACAGTCAACGTCAGGGCTGATGGTCACATCTAGACTAACATGGCAGAGTGTGGGGAGCTGCGCAGCTTTGGTGAAATCAACTGGGAGAGATTTAGCAACGGACTTGAAACATTCGCACAGGGCTTTCTTATCTACACGTGAGGCTGCCGCAATTTGAGCAAGTGCTTGCACGGAGCTACAACATCCGATGGTAGGAGTTGGTGCACCAAACAACAAGAATGACTCGCATGGTAGCAACTTAGACACCGCGTCACCACACTGAATATCTGCCATGGCATAATGATCACTAGCAACTAGGCACAGCACCGCCACAACGGCCAAAAAACATCTTGTTGCAGCCATTTTAGATATATATATCTTTTTGTATGAAGTTTCACAAGAAAAAGATAATTCGTGTTTTTCTGAGTGAGGAGGATATGAGGTTTTGTGCTCTTATTTATAGTCCATGAAATGACGAGGGATCATTTTTTACTGGATTTTGAAGGTGTCATTTAATTCATGTAGATTTCATCTTATCCGAAAAGTAAAGTCTAAATCTCTACCTATATAGAATATAAATACTTCTTAACATTATAGTAAGTATTTTATTTCAACATTTTTTGGGAATAATGCAACTTAAATATAATCATTGGTATTATTTCTATATGTATTCTGCTAGCTACTCTACGGCTTTACCGATGTCACAAACTTTCGTGGTGCTTTTATTTGTCTATAGTAAATTGAGGGTTACATGTTAATATGTGTGTATATATATATATATATAAATAAATTAGAAAAAAAAATCAATGAGTCGTCACAATCTTCTATTTAAAATTCAGTCCTCAAAACACACAAGCAAGCAGTGTTTGAGGTATAAAACATATCTAGGTCTAAGGGTAGTTATTTTAAACATTTAGGGATGCAGCTATAAACTTTTAGAAAAAATTGGTATGAAAATGGAAAACCTCAAAAATAGTGGCGGAGTGCAATTTCAGGTGTCACATTGAGACTTCTAGAGCTCTAGGCAGAAAACATTAAAAATTAGTTATGTAATTATACATCATATTGATTTTGGTTCGCCATTGTTCACTTTGGAATTTTTTTTTCTTACATTTTCTTCAAATATTTATTTTATTCCAATTGGTATAAGCCAACCAAAGGCTGAAATACAGACAATTTATATACAAAAACTATACATAGGTCATAAGTCCTGTGCTTACCTCCTAAACTTCAAAAAACATATATATGGCATGCCGCTACGTTACTCTGCACTTGTGCGCCACTAACGGCCAAAAATGTAGCTCTATCACTAGGTGATTTGATCGAAGGGCTCATTTTTTGTTGGCTATTAAATTAGCGATTTGGTTAGCTTCCCGACGAACCTGTCTTATATTGATATCCCTCTTAGTTCTCCACATTTTGATATTGTCTAGGAGGTTTAGCGTAGCCCAGCCCATGAGCTATTGTTGTTGATCAAATTGATATCGATCTCTGAATCCATTTCAAACCAAGTGCCACTACATCTGTGCTCCAAGAGCAATTTAATCCTAGCTTAAATACCACATAATTCTGCTTTGTTATTGCTAACACAACCTAGGAATTGTTTATATGCGAACACAAGTGTTCCATTTTGATCTCTAAACACCTCTCCATCGTCGCCGCTTGCTCCTCGTCCCCTTTCCTACACCCATTCAAGCTAAATTATCCATCCCTCAAGTGGCGCCTCCCATTGTCTCAATTTGATAGATTTAGTTTGTGGCCTAGATACTTTCAGCCCTCATCAACGTGCAATAGCCATGTCTCCAAGCCAACACTTTAGATTGGAGTTTTTTTTCTTGATTCATTTGATTGATGTATGTAATAATCTATTTTCTTATTTGTTGTGGGTTAATACATGATCCCTCGTACTTCGCATTATTTTGAGCAAGCAAGATATACAAGCAACTAAAATACGGACAACGGTACACATATGACCCACACAAACGTATTTAGATGAAAGACCCAACGATTGAACAACCTCGTCATAAATTGTGTATTTGGAATAGCAATACAAAAAATCTCACCAATATAGTTCCATACCAATTGCGATGTGTCGCACTCCCCGAAATGGTGCGGCAAAGATTTCACATTTTCATATGTTTGGCATTTTAAAGCCATCTAGAAACTTTTTTTTCATCATTCTCGTGTTAATCAGGATACACTTATTTATCAACCTAACCCAAAATAATGAGATAAAAAGCTCCTATCCATGTTTTTCCCCATATGTATAAAAAGCTCCTATCCATGTTCCTTGGTTCTCTAACCTAATTCCAAGATGTTTTCATTTTAAAAGAACCATCTCCCTATCTTTCCGTATAACGACGGATTCACCCTCCCTCGGACGAGCTTTTGAGATCTTTGCCACCACATGAAGTGGCCAATCTACTTAGTTTTGGTCCATTTTGTTATTTGGAATTATTTAGCATATAAAAACCTAGTAATATATGTGAATGTTGTTAGTCGTTCCTTATTTTTTTCAATTTTATCCTTGTTCTTTTCTTTAATTTGTATTACTTTTCTATCTAAATTTATTTATGATTTTTTTTTGGTTTAATCGTTTATTCTACGCGTGGAAGTCTTGTGGCCTTGGTGGAAACCCAATAATGGTTAGCTAGCGAGCCACGCAGAAGAATTAAATTTTGAGAAAATCATACAAATTATCCCTGAAGTATGGAATAATTATAGAAACTACCCCTTCATGTTTAGAAAATTACACAAATACCTTTATGACCGATTTTTTGACTAAAAAGTATTAAACTTTGTTGAATGTAAATCCATGCTCCTAATTAATTTTGTGCAAGAAACAAAAAGTATATACAAATTGCTCAAAAAATAAGATTAGACCTTTTTTTTAATTAAAAAAAAAAGACAAAAAGAAAATGAAAAAACAAAAACTATTTTGAAAGTTAAAATACATTAGCTTCGGATTTTAGTTTCTACTATGATTTAAAATTCTGACGTTGTGTTAATCTTTTAAATCTTCTTACATAATGGTAATTTGTATGATTTCTCAAACATGTGCGATGGTCTTTGTAATTATCCCATACTTCCATGGCAGTTCGTGTTATTCTTCCATGAGTTTATATTTTCTCAACATTGGGAGGCTCCACAATCAAATATATCTCAACGTAGGAAGGCGATGTTATTTTACAAACACATTAGATAATATAATTTCATGAGAAAAATATGTATGATATAGTGCCAAATTTAAAGCCCATGTAATATATATTAACATTTTATCTATCTAAAAAAGGATTCTAGAAAAATATTCTCGACTTTTATAAACAAATAATTTTTCGTAATTATCATTGTAATGATTAATCCATACCATACTTATTATATTCTACAAAATAAAATGCTTAAGTTATACTGTTGTTTTGTAAGTAAGTATGATGGGTGTGATTTAAGATTGGCCCAGTACATTGTTATTGGGCCGGCCCATAAGCGCATCGAATTGAGTGAATTCGATGCGCCTCGAATCTACAGTCTAATACGGCATAATTAGGTCGACCCACTAGCGCATCGAATCGACAGTATTCGATGCGCGCATCGAATAAGTATGATTCGAAGCGCTTTTCCATATCGGTCTGTGGGATCCACGGGACGGCTGCTATAAATAGCCCGTCCCCTTGTATTCCATGCACGTTTTGAGAAGCAAACCACTTCAGCACAGTCAGCATCGAATCACTATTCATTCGAGACGCATCGGATCGAACAGCCCTCATTCGACACGTGTTTAAACAGTGTTTTCTCCCTTCGATACGACAAAGTACACATCGAATTCGACACCTAAGCACACATCGAATTTGATACCATTCAGAACAGCTTCGAATCAGTGTTGACTATCCCGCATCGAACATAAGCACTCGACACGTCAGCATCGAACACTGAGAATTCGATACGCTTTATAAATCTTGTAATTAGTTTATTCTACCTAGTAAGCTTGTAATAAGTGTTCCGGACCAAGCTAGTCCGATAATAATATTGGATAGCATTGTTTTGGTTATTTATATCTCATTTTGTATTCTTTTATTGTGTTCTATTACCGTGACGAAATAAGACCAAAATATTGGCGCCGTCTGTGGGAACAGTGAGTTTATTTAAGTTTATTAGGCATTATGTCTAGAATTACAAGATCCCAAAGTAAAGCTCTGGAGGGAACTATGGGAGAAGCAGGATAAAATACACCTGAACAAATGACGCAGGATATTGCAGGACCATCAACAGTACCCGCAGCAGTACCAACACCAGCGAGGAGGGAAAATCAAGGACCTCATGGCATGGAAGTACCGGTGTAATTTACAAGGTGTCCCACTAAGACTTCTAGAGCTCCTGGCAGAAAACATAAAAATTAGTCATGTAATGATACATCAAATTGATGTTGGTTCTGGTTCGCCATTGTTCACCTTTGGGAGTTTTTTGTTTTTTGTTTTTTTTGTTTTTTTTTTATTTTCATTTTCTTTAAATATTTTATTCAAATTGCTATAAGCCAACCTAAGGCTAAAACACACAGAATGTATATACAAAAACTATACATAGGTCATAAGTCCTACGTGTACTTACCTCCTTAACAACTTCGGAAAACATATATATGACACGCCAGCACGTCTCGCCGCTCATGTGCGCCACTAACGAAGAAGATGTTGCTCGAAGTGCCCAAGCTTTGTTGGCTACCAAATCAGCGACTTGGTTAGCTTCTCGATGAACATGTGTTATATCGATATCCCTCTTAGTTCTCCATATTTTGATATCGTCTAGGAGGTTTAGCAAAGTCCACCCCCGAGCTATTATTGTCGAGCAAATTGATGGCAATATTCAAACCCGTTTCAATCCAAGTGCAACTAAATCTGTGTTCCAAGTGCAATTTAATCCTAGCTCAAATACCACGTAATTCTGGTTCGTTATTGCTAACACAACCTATGAATTGTTTATATGCGGTCACAAGTGTTCCACTTTGATCTCTGACGCGGGGTAATTTTGTCTACTGACTAGTCACTCCACGCCAGACTAGCATGAGATCCGAATTGGTCCCAAGCTAGCTTTGAATTTAGAAAACCTGCACTGGAAACATGACACTTAAACTAGGCGGGGGCTGACCCCGCGAAGGCACTCTGATGCCTAAGCTAGTAATGGGCATTTGAAGGAATATGCCTATAATGCCAATTATAGTCCTTGTAGTGTTGAAATATGAGAAAATGTGTTGAAATCGGATTAAACGGCTCAAAACAAGGCAAACTACTCGAATTCAGTGCATAATAACTCGAATTCTGTGCATAATAACTCGAATCCAGTTTCAACTCGAATTCATCTTAAACTCGAATTCAGCTTCAACTCTAACTCTACCAGAATAACTCTAACTCGAATTAGGTCAGAGCTCACCTCCAAACACGTACGGTATTAATGAAGATTAGTCGGGTATTTATAGACATAAACCTTTTTTAATTATCGGAGTGGGCCACGTTGATGGGCTCCGGCCTGATTGGTTGGCTTCAACTCGAATAGTGTTTTCAACTCAAATAGGGCCTTCAACTCGAATTGGACCTTCAACTCGAACAACCTTTCAACACTTCAACTCTAACAACCTTTCAACCCTTCAACTCTTCAAATATAACCGTCTTTTAATTCTAACAACCTTTCAACTCTTCAACTCTAACATTCTTTCAACTTTAATTGGGTTTTTTTAACTCTAACAATACCTTCAACTCTAATTGTGTTATATGTCAAATTGGGCCCTAGTGTTGATTTAGGGCCCAATTTTGACTTATTAACCAATTTCTAAATATTTTTTATTGTTCGTTCGTTGTCGAGTTGCCACGTGTCCTAAGCTTATAGGTCGTGGATTATTTGGTATAACAATCTCTAAACACCTCTCCAATCGTCGCCGCCTACTCCTTATACCATCCGAGCTAATTTATCCATCCCACTAGCAGTGCCTCCCATTGTCGCAATTTGATAGATTTCGAGATACCTTCAACCCCCTTTGACGCCCAAATGCCATGTCTTCATGCCAGCACTTTAGATCGAAGATTTTTTCTTTATTCATCTAAGAGATGTCTTTAATAATCTGTTTTCTTATTTGTTGTGGGTTAATATAGGATCCCTCATATCGAGCAAGCCAGATATACAAGCAACTGAAATAAGGACAATGGTACGCATATGACCCACACAAACGTAATTAGATGAAAGAATCCAACTATTGAACAACCTCGTGATAAATTGGGTGTTTGGAATGGCAATACAAAAACTCTCACCAATATAGTTCCATACCTACTACTATGTGTTGCACTCCCAGAACAGGTGCGTCAAGGAATCCACATTTTCACATGTTGGCATTTTGAAGCCTTCTAGAAACTTTTTTTCACAATTCTCGTGTCAACCGGGATACAATTATTTATCAACTAACCCAAAAAACGAGATAGTTGAGTGTAATTTCTTGTGCCATAGGTATAAAAAGCTCCAATCCATATTTCTTGGTTCTCTATTAAATTCCAAGATGATTTCATTTTAAAAGAACCATCTTCATATCTTTCCATATAACGACAAGTTCACCCTCCTACGGACGAGTTTCCAAGATCTTTGCCACCACATAGAGTGACACAATAAATCTACTTAGTTTTGAATCTTTTTCCTACCTCGAATTATTTAAGCATATAAAAACCTAGTAATACATGTGAATGTTGTTAGTCATTCATTATTTTTTTTCAATTTTATGCTTGTTCTTTTAATTAATTTACTTTTCTATCTAATGTTATTTATGATTTTTTTTTTGGTCCAATCGTTTCTGCCACATGGAAGTCTTGTCGCCTTGGTGGAAGTCCAATATGGTTGGCTAGCAGAAGAATTAAGTTTTTAGAGAATTATACTAACTATTCCTGAAGTGTGGGATAATTATAAAAACTACCCTTCATGTTTGAGAAATTACACACACCCTTTATGACCGATTTTTGTCTAAATATTAAACTTGTTGAATGTAAATTCATGTTCCTCATTGATTTTGCGCAAGAAACAATAATTCAGAATTGCTCAGAAAATATGAATTAGACATTTTTTTAAGACCAAAAAACAAAGACTATCTTGAAAGTTAAAATGCATTATCATTCGATTTTAGTTTCAGTTATGATCTAAAGTTGTGTCGTAGTTTTAATCTTGTAAATCTTCTTATATAATGGGCATTTGTGTAATTCCTCAAACATGAGAGTTGGTCTTTGTAATTATCACATATTTCGGTGGCAGTTTGTGTTATTCTCCCATAAATTTATATTGTCTCAACATTGGTAGGCTCCACAATTAAAAGATATTTCAACATCGGGGGACGCGGTTATTAGACAAACCCATTAGACAATATCCTTCCATGAGAGAAAAATATGTATGATATAGTGTCGAATTTAATATCCGTATAATATATATTAACGTTTCATCTATCTAAAAATGGGTTCTAGAAAAATATTCTTGACTTTTGTCAGCAAATAGTTTTTCACAACAACAACAACCACCAAGCCTGTAATCCCAATTAAATTAGGGTAGGCTATATGAACTATGAATGAATCACGTCAAGTCGTGAACATGAATCTTCTGCCTTTATATGTTTCGATTGACGAGCATATATTCATTTAGATCTTTTAGCTTCATGTCGTTCCGTATGACTTCCATCTACGTCTTTTTCGGTCTCCCACGAGCTCTAGCCGTCTGTCCTAAGTCGAGATCTTCAACTCGTCGAACCAGTGCATCTATGGGTCTGCGTTTAACATGCCCAAACCATCTTAAACGTTTCTCGTCGATGCCCGCCACACCCAATTTATGCCGAATATCTTCATTGCGCATCTTATCTCTCTTGATATTATCGCACATCCACCGAAGCATGCGCATCTCTGTAACGCTCATTTTCTATGCATGACTTTGCTTAATAGCCCAGCACTCGGAGCCATAAAGCAAAGCAGGTCTAATAGCCGTACGATAGAACTCTCCTTTAAGCTTTAAAGGAAAGTTACGATCGCGCATGATCCCTGTTGCACTCTTCCATTTTGTTCATCCAGCTTGGATGCGGTGGTTGACATCTCCGTCTAACTCTCCATCCATCTGTATTATGGAGCCTAAAAATCCAATGTTGCGTAACCACACTTTCTCCGGGGATGACCTTGCAATATAAGCAACGACTTCTATTCGCCCTCATAGCTAAGAAGAAATCTATCTGGCTCTTATTTGACCCACTTCTATAAGTGACCAAATGAGATTCTCTCTTCTTAAACCAAGCATTTGCTACAAGCAAATCATAGGAGAGGGTGAAGTCTAAGATAGTGTTGTCCGGCTCATTACGATCCCCAAAGCTATACCCATCTTGGATGTCCTCGAACCCATCACGGCTAGATCCTACATGACCGTTAAAGTTACCTCCAATGAAGAGTTTCTCGCTACTAGGGATCGTCCAAATCTTTCCAAAACTTACGTTTCACAGCTTCATCTAGTCCAATCTTTGGTGCATAGGCACTAATGACATTCATGATATCCTCGCATATGACCAACTTGACCAGGAAGATCATGTCGCCTTTCCTTTTGACCTCCAATACGTCCCCGAGCCAAAGCTTATCTATGATGATCCCAACACCATTTCAGTTCTTCTCTGTCCCAGTATACCAAAGCTTACAACGCCAAGGGTCTACTACTTTGTCCTTCTCACCAACCCACATGGTCTCTTGCACGCATAAGATGTTGATCCTCCTCCTCCACATTGCCTCAGCTAACTCGGCCAATCTTCCTGTGAGTGACCCCATATTCCACGATGCAAGGCGAACTCGTCGTTCCTGGACTAACTTTTTTACCCTCACCTGTCCTGGAAGGTGAGGGAACCCTTGCTCATTTGATACCACACCCGGGCGTCGATGTGGCGCGTCGCTTCCGGGCGACGACCTAGCAACCCTTGCCCATTTATCACTACACCCGGGGTTCGATGTAGCGCGTCGCTGAGTAAGGAACGCCCCAACGAAATTCATAGTACGATTCATATCATATGATGTGACGGGGTTTTTACGTTGGCTGTCACAAGCCTTCCACAACCCTCTTCCTTTATCCTGGCTTGGGACAGACACTGGCAGAGTTAGCAAATAGTTTTTCACAATTGTTTAAAATTAAATAAAATAATAATAAAATAATCCGTACCATACTTATATTCTATAAAATATAATGCTTAAAAACCATAATAATGTACAAAAGCTCTTGAAATTCCGCAAGTACAAAAAGCTTTAAACCTTACTAATGTTTTTTTTTTTGAATATATAATCGCATCTTATATTTTTGAATGCCATTAGCATAAAGTATCCTACCATATTCATAAATACTTGCTAAATATTTCAAGAAAAATTACGCATTTGAGTATTTTATCAATCTCATTCACATTCTCATCTACTCGCCCTCCATTCTTTCAATAGATGGTCTTAGATGATGTGGAGTTCAGACACTCAGGATGTCTAAGTCAAGAGGAAGTTCAGTGATCGAAAGAGTCTACGAACAAAGATGAGTTGAGGTTAACGAGTTAATGACCGTCAGACGAATGCTTAGAAGAGAAATTATTTGTCATTCACAATTTCCTCCGTTTCTTTGTCTACTCCAAAAAGATTTAGAATATAAATATCTAGATGTCTTAACACATGCCAATCCAAAATTTCAAATAATGTTCTGTATAAAGTAATAGTTGTTGCTTGCACACAATTGATTCTCGTGCTTTTATATGACTAAATGCGATTTCGAACTTAGTATTATTACCATCATCCTCAACAACATCCATTCTGCTCAACAGTCAACAGCTATACAAAAATTTATTCTCAAGTTTGAGTGAAATTATGCTTCATCACGCCCAATCTTTCACCTCTCACCTCCCCCCTTCACTTCTCCCTAATCCCACAAATAAAAGACCTTTCTTTAAACCATTCTTGAGAAACAAAAGATTCCCAATCCACCCTTTAAAGTGCTCATCAGTTTCCCTAGTTTCAGACCCACAATTGGAATTGGCCAAAACCCATCAGAGTAGTAAGCCTTTACCAGCTGAGGTTTCAAGAACTGTTTTAGAGTTATCTTCTGAAGGAACCCTTTCAACCCTCACACAAGATGGATGGCCTTTGGGCTGCGGTGTCCGTTTCGCTGTCGACACAAATGGGACTCCGATTCTGCGTTTGAATCAGTTCGATCGAAAGCTGTTTGTCGATAAGAGGTGTAGTCTTCACGTTCAGGTACTTATTGTTGCTAAAGTTTCAATCTTTACTGGTTTCTTGAGTTTTTTCATGTCAATTTGGTGGACCCTTTTTGTAATATGTTTTGTATGAGATGTTGATGTGTTGCTTGTTTGATTTTGATATCAGTTGAAGCAATGCGGTGGGCGGACTCCGCAATGCACGATACAGGGGAACCTGGACCACCCTTCAGATAGTATGGTTGTGCAGGTGAGAGGAAGGAATCATATATATTGCTACACTTTCTTTGTTTCCCTTGTGTAGTATCGAAGATCACATCGGTCTAATATATTTTGTGGGAGTATTGCTCTTGTGCACGTTGAAGACTTTAAACCAACAATTGGTGGTTAGGGTATGTTTATGTGTGAACTATGGTACTACTTCTGCAGCTAGTATAATTCATGTTCATCAAACGCTGGAAAATTTTGTTCGTTCTTATCACGGTGTCTGGGCCTTGACTTGCATGGTCCTGGTTTTCCTCAAGTCTATATCAGAACCGAATTAGTATGGTACTGTTAGGCATTGTTTTTGCTTTACATAAATCATGATGTGGTTGGTGGGATGAAATGCTTCATTCTTTGTAAATACATAGAGGAATCAACTTTAAGCATTATCTTTTTTTTTTCATGGAGAGGAATCGATTTTGAGCATAATCTGTTATATGATCAACTGAAAACTTGATATAAGTTGAATTCTCATTTTGTTTCTTGAGTCCTTATTCAACAGAGGCTCTCTTCAGCATGGAAGAAGCGGTTCAATAACGAAGTAGAAGACAGCCACGTCTATTTTATTGATGTGGAGCGGGTACTTCAGATAGAGGATTTTGCCGAGGTATGGTTTGTTGAATATTTTACTTGTTTCTTAGTCCAAGTTCTAAATTTGTGGCTACATGAAAGCTAATATGTAATTAATTATGCGCCCCAGGATGGTGTGTGGGTAAATTCGTTAGCTTATGCATCAGCAGATCCAGATCCACTTCGAGGCTGTGCTGAAAAGATTGTTGATGAGATAAACAGTCACAATACAGAAGACATTTATCGGTTTTGCAACATTTACGCGGATTTGGATTTCCAGGTGACTAGTGCTAGCTTTCTGCTTCTAATATATACGTTTATGGTTTCTCTTCAGTAAATTCAGCTTAATGGTAGACAAATCTCACTAAATTCTGCATACCTTGTATCTGTCATTTGTATCGTCATGTTAATTAATAGCTATGAAGTGGATTGAGATACTTGTAGCATAGTTTTGACCAAGATTTAATTTATCCCCCTAATAAGAAACATGCACTGTAGGTTATAGCAATTAAGCACTGCCCTCTTAGTAACAATTCCATTTTGCTAGCCTAGCTGTTTTTTGGGTCAAGCGATAGGATGTTGTGCTGCAGAAGATATGGTTATTTTCCACATTTGAGAAGGTGGGAATTAGAGTTTAAACAATAGCATTGTTAATATCTATGAATGCCGAGCGAGTGGGAATTTGAGTGTTGATCCTAATATCTGTAATTTATGAGCAGTAGTGGATCATTTTGTTCTGTATAAATCACTCTGGATCTTTATCCATCCCAAACAGTTTTGATAATGTGATTTGCATATGTTTAAAGGTGTTCTCTTTGTCGGGTGGGGGAGGGATAGATGGGCAAGGGGGTCTTAATCTTAAGTGCTTGTATTCTCACCCTAACGAGTGAGGTCGCAGACTGAATGGTATCTAATATGCATTTAAATTATTCTTTTTGGTGGGAATTCATTGGGTATAATTTGGTCTTCTAGGTACTGGATGCCAAGATGGTATGGGTTGATCGACTAGGCTTTGATTTGCACCTGCGTTCGGTACATAAAGATGTATATGAGGTCCGAATACCTTTCCCTAGAGAAGTAACAGATGAGAAGGGTGCGAAATCGTCTTTCAATGGCATGTCTCAGCTTGCGTGGGAAATAGAAAAGAATTTTCATGTCCCTGAATTCGAAAAGGTGAAGCATCTAAAGAAGATCATGTGAAGTGCTGTTCATCTCAAATTAGCTGTTGCGCCTGGTGTTGATTTGAGAAAATGTAATGCTTAGCCACCTTTGCGTCGGCCTTTTTTTTTTTTTTTTTTTAATTTCTGGTTAGGCAATGATAAATGTAATTGAGTTTCTTGTGTTTGGAGTGGAGATTATTTTTGTATGTAAACATGTGTTAGAAGATTACTCTTAACCATAATAGATCATAGTACTCAAATGATTTTTTTCTTCTAACGAGTAACTCTTCGAGCGTTCTGCTAAATATTGCAGAATTACCATTGCAGTTGTCCATGTCTCCTGTCTTAATAGCAAATGACTGGATTGCGTTCTTTTCATTTAACAAGTTTCACGAGACATGGTCAATTCTTGGCGATTCCACCAGATTCACCGGCTGGATGCTATTCATTATTTGCACCCCTCTGATAAGAACAGGATTAAAGAATCTCCGTCAGAGATCAGGCTACATGAGTTGCATTTGAACGAGAAGATCAAGTCATCCACCTCAGATACGGCAATCTTAAAAGGTAACCATTTCCTTTAGGAATTGATAACATGAGACCATGATCATCGTAACATCACTTACTTAACTTGTACAGAAATGATAAAGAATAACAAAATAATGAAAAGCAATCTTGATACCCGTTTGGAATTGTAGATTTGAAATGGCATAAGATGTACTGATGTAGAGATGTGTTAGGCAAAAAAGAATTGTTGATCCCAGTAAGAAAGCAATTTGTGTGATCAAACCATTTTCATTATCATCATCTGTTGATGTGACATATAAATAAACTGGAAGACTCATTAGTATTAACACAAGCGTCAAAAGATACCCCTGGAATCTTCTCCATTTAATTATTTCTCTAGCCTGTCTAAATGCCTCTTTCACTTGATATTTATCCTCGATCGTGGAAATCACCGTCATAATGAAACAAAAAGAGGCCAAGTATAGGTAAGTAAATGCAGCCAAAACTCCCATTAAAGCAGTAAACTGGGTCAAAACTATTGTCGTACCTACAAAAACTATCATCATAAAAGAACAGCAAAGGCCAGAAACAAAAATTCTTTTCCATATTGATATCAGGGAGACCAGCATCTCTGTCATGCCAAGACATATTTCCTGAAGAGTTGAGTCAGCTGCAGAAATGGTGATAGTTGAAGCAAAGAGCAAAGCAAGACAGAAAGCAAATGCGAATGGGATTTCTGTTGCTACAAGGGAGATCAAAGTCTTGAAGCTCAAGTGAGGAGTTTTCATAACCATCACCTTCGTTATAAATGAGTTTCTTGTGTTCGAAGTGAAGATTATTTTTGGATGTAAACATGTTTTAGAAGATTACTCTTAACCATTATTGATCATAGTACGCGGATGTTTTTTACTTCTCACGAGTAACTCGAGTGTTCTGCTAAATGTTGCAGAATTACCATTGCAGTTGTCCATGTCTCCTGGCTTAATAGCAAATGACTGGATTACGTTCTTTTTGTTTAACAAGTTTCAGGAGACATGGTCAATTCATGGTGATTCCACCAGATTCACTGGCTTGATCCTATTCATTATTTGCACCCCTCTGATAAGAACAGGATTAATGAATCCCAGTCAGAGATCAGGCTACACGAGTTGCATTTGAACAAGAAGATCAAGTCATCCACCTCATATGCGGCAATCTTAAAAGGTAACCATTTCCTTTAGGAATAGATAACAATGAGACCATGATTGTCGTAACATAACTTAACTTGTACAGAAATGTTAAATAACAAAATAATGAAAAGCAATCTTGATGTCCGTAATGGCATAAGATGTAAAGATTCAAACATAAGCAAGACATACTTGGTCAGTAAAAGAATCCTCCTGCTTGATTAATGGTAAGCTGTTAAGTTTACAATGATATACCACGCCTGATACTGTCTCTCGCTCATCAAATAAGAAATAGATCTAAAGGTAGACTAGACTAACTCAATTATATTAACCAAGTGTAGAGGTAGCTTAGAAAGACGAACATTGGGCATGACTCAGAACTAGTTTTAGTTAGGCAAAGTAGGCACTGAACTATACGTGGAGACCCGTTCTTCAACGTGTTCACCATTCACCTGTTTGAAATCCTGGTAAAATAAGGTGAATACGACATTGTTATAGAAATGTGTGAGGCAAAAAAGAATTGTTGATCCCAATAAGAAAGTAATTTGTGTAATCAAACCATTTTCATCATCGTCATCTGTTGATGTGACATATAACATGACATAAACTGGAAGACTCATTAGTATTAACACAAGCGTCAAACGATACCCCTGGAATCTTCTCCATTTGATTATTTCTCTAGCCTGTCTAAATGCCTCTTTCATTTGATAGTTATGCTCGATCGTGGAAATCACCGGCATGATGAAACAAAAAGAGGCTAAGTATGGGTAAGTAAATGCAGCCAAAACTCCGATTAGAGCACTAAACCGGATCAAATTGATTGTCATACCTACAAAAGCTATCATTAGAAAAGAACAGCATAGCCCAGAAACGAGAATCCTTTTCCATATTGATATCAGGGATATCAGCATCTCTGTCAGTCCAAGACTTATTTCCTGACGAGTAGTTGAGTCAGCTGCAGAAATGGTGATAGTTGAAGCAAAGAGCAAAGCAAGAGAGAAAGCAAATGCGAATGGTATTTCTGTTGCTACAAGGGAGATCAAGTCTTGAAGCATAAGCGAGGAGTTTTCATAACCATCCTCAACTTTTGCTATAAATGGACTGGCTACAAAATCGTGAAGCAAAATAATGAGGAGAAGGGGGAAAAAGGAAGAAATGATCACTTGGAGCATGAGTTTCTTGTTTTTCAGCGGAAAGTGTGTGGCTAATTGCATAGTCTCAGTTATAGAACTCATTGTTGGAGATGGAGATGAAGCTGGTTTGCTGCTGTTGCAAGAATGCGTTAATGAAAGCTCGTAGGGCGTGTTTCTCATTTTCTAGTGCTTCTTTCAGGTAGAATGTGTTATCTATCCTTTGAAAAATGAAGGTCAGGCTTAGAATCCTAGGAAGCCTCAAAATGCTCCCAGAAAATGTGGTAAGAAATGACAAATACTCCAAAATGTTAGAAACTTTATTACAACATAATTGACAGCATATGAGACGGCACCAGATACGACTTGACGCGTGTCTGCTACTAGAGAATCTATTATCATTTTACTGAAAACAATCACAAATTGTTTATCATTTCTTAGCAGATTTTTCTGAGGAAATGATATGGCACGTAGGTGTTATTCAGGGAAGGAAGCTGCACTTTCTTGGTTTGGTTAGTGTTTATTTGGGGTATTATTATTCAGGGAAGGCTGGTCTAGATGAAGATATATGGATGTCAACAGAATATTTGTATAAGTGACAAAAAGGTACTTTGGAACTGTACCTTTTTTTTTTCCTAGTAAACGAGATGGTGTATGCTGACCGCATATTTAACAAAGTTTTATGGGATAATAATTACACTTGTATGGCTTGAATTGAATGCATGAGATAGTTTAATTACGTAAACCTCCTCTAGTTTTTGAATAATTACAGAAGCACGCTGTGAAAATTAAGAGAATGTTACAAATAGGCTTCCCTAAAGTTTGTATAATTACCCACTGCCCCTAAGCTTGAATTACATTACACATATGTTAAGTCTTTCTATGTCTTAAAAGCATCACGTGATGTCTGTCTAATTATTCAAAGTTTATGGAAGGTTGTTGTAATTAGACTGAACCTGATGGATATTGATGTAATTACCCCTAGTTTAATGTACTAAAATGGAGGAATAAAGAAAATTTATAGTTTCAGAAAATGTTAATGTATAGTAGTTGAGAATGGTATCTACCTAGTACCAAACACTGCTTAGTCTCATTCTACATAGGACCACCTGCCATGGACTTGTTATGAAGTTATGTTGACTTCCCATGACTATGGAAATCCACCATATTGATTACAATTCATCTTTATTAACTGCAATACTGTAAACCCAACAGTTCCCTTGATTAATATTCATACATGAAGCTTAAACAAGAAGTTACTATATTCCATATTACTCATGAGATAAAGTTACACCTCGAAGATGGATGCTATTTATATATATATATATATATATATATATATATATATGTACAAGAGAAAGTATAATTTACATTGTTAGTGTTAAACTGGACATTGCAGAAAATCATACAGCAGCAGGTGTTGAGGAGAAGCCATTTATAACAGCACTATTCATGCCAATCAAATCTGTGCATTTGCTGCTATTGTACCTCCCAAGTGTGGGTTGGAACAATGAACAAAGTAAATTCGCCATGCTTTCAGCTGTATACTTTACATGATGTCCCATATCTGCTTCATGTTCCAATCCATGCATAAATCTTTGTAAATATCTCTTATAAGGTGGAACAATGGCCTCAACTACAAGTTGGCTTACCTTCCATCTCAAGGCTTCATCATTCAGTATCCATCTTGAATGCTTCTGATAAATGTCGTCGATTGCCGCATTAAATATCGTCAACCTCTTCTTTACCAGGCTGCGATCAACGGCTCTCCCACCTGGGAACAAGGTTAAGCCCTCGTCGGATAAAATCACCAAAAGTTTTTCCCAACTCTGGCGCACGTAAAATGCTGCATAATTATCTACGGATTTCTCAACTTCCGACAACCAAGAATGCCCCATTATGTCTCCAAGCTTCGTTCCTTCAACATTGCTGCATAAGTACCTACGATTGCTCATCATGAAAAGGCAAGAAAGGGCAGTGTCGTTGTATTGTTTGGCCCATGTCTCTAAGTTGATCTCAAGTGCCTTCATTATGCTGTGAATTTCGTTGGAGAGAAGCCATTCTTCAAATTTAACATTGTTCCAAACTTGATGTATATCAAGGACTCGGGTAAGAAATGAAGCGTTGTCATCTTCAAGAAGCTGATTACAGTATTCAGTAACAAAACAAACTAGCCTTGGAATGCTGCCATCTAGTGGTGGAGTACTATTCCTTTGCAACTCTACTTGCACCGAAAGTTCCCAGAAGATTTCACAAATCCCTTCGACAACTTTCTTCACAATATCTCTCGTCTCATTTTGGATTTCAGCACAGTATTTCCTACTGAAAAGATCATTGAAGTCCAACCTCAGTTTGTCCAGTGTAGCGAAGATTTTCAGTAACTTCAAAAGCTTGACAGCCTCTTTTTTGCATTTCGTGATTGTGCTGCCAAATTTGAGAATTTCGAGAAATCCACAGTGGGTTGAAATCTTTGCAAAGCAGCCCATCCATACATCTGATCCTGCTTTCTGGTAAATTTCATGGCAAAGCCTGTACTCTGTCTGAAGCAAATTCCTCACTACAAACTCCATGTGGTCATCCCAGTGATCGATGTAGTCCTCTACCGTTTCAATGCTGTCCGATTCAGACAGTTGAATATCAAGGTAATCCAGATCGAGCGCCCGTAGAGTCGCTCTTGCATTCATAATGCGAACTTCTGCAAAGATAGATATGCATTTTTCAAGCCTATTATTAGTAGCCAATACTTCAGCAATGGCTTGCAATTCATGAACAACCAGTGCTGGAAAAGAAACTGGATGAATTCTTGTTTCTTCAGTACCGAGGGATAACGAAGAAAAATACTCTGGAAATGGAAAACTGTGTTCTGTCAAGATATGCCTGAATTCACTCTCCAACTTGTCAAGTGCCGAAGATAGAGCCCCTCCCTTTTGGCGAACCCGTTCGCCTTTGGCCTGAAGTTCCCGCAGTATCTTCATGACTTTTGTCACTTTGACGAGGTAGAAGTCATCTGCTGCAGATGCATTCTTTTCCAGAAACTGAAAGACATCTTCAAGCCAGAGTATCACCAAATTGCTGTTACTGGATAGAAGCTTTAGTGCCTGTTCAAGCCGTTGGATAGTGGCAATATATGTGTATACATCAGTAATGGGATCAGTTCCGAGCCAGTCTTGCAATTCATAAACGACATTGAGAATGTCTAGAACAGCAGCAGCGGGTCCAATGGCTTGATCGACATGATTTTTAATCTCATAGAACTCAAACTTACGAGCCATTTCTTTTCCATTTGCTTGGAGAAATGCTAACTCATGGCTTTTTTCTTGCAATCTTGAGCCAGTTTGTTTAACAGCAATGGCTATATTTTTTGATTGCTCTATGCTGCTCTTCAAAATTTCTCTAGCTGCAAGAAGATTGTCAATTTCTGGTGATTTTTCCATTTTCAAAGCTAAATCACCAAATAATGGGCAATCTCAAACAATTTATAACTGCATGGATTTCTTGACACTTAGTACACGGCACTTAAAAGTCTGCTTTTTCTTGATTATTATTACAAAGGTCGCTTTACCAAACATGACGAAGTCAAGTGAAAATAAGTGTACCAGATTCTAACCAAACCTTACTGCCAATCACAAAAAACCACAACTGCCCAACAATTAAAAGAATCTGCTTACTGTTTCAAGTGTTATAACCTGCCTTTTACTCATCTCGTACTTATTCCTCACCCTTCAACTTTTGACCTTTTTAAGTTTTCATGCTGCCTTGCAATGCATTACGAGGAAGTAACTTATTACGTTTAGTAGAACCAAAACTAAAGAAAATACTTGATGTTAACGTTTAATGTGTGCCAGGATTAGAAGATAAGGGGCTATTTTATAATTACCAACAATTCTTTATCGTAAGTCGGGTATGTGTATATTGCTTAATGTTTGTGGTTACTAGTATTTCTTATCATAATGTTTTAAAATTATGAATACAAATATACAATCGAAGAATATGATACGATCCAAAATTCTGGACTGTTAAGCCCAAGTGAGTTAAGTTTATGTGATAATGTTAAAAAGTTACTAGCAAAAGTTAATAGGAGTTAAAAACTTTTTTTTTATAACAAACAAGAGTTAATCTGTACTTGCTAAAATTTATCCAACGTAATTTATGTCTTCTGGACTAACGATTGTAATCAGATAGCAAGAAATAAATATCTTTCATATATTTTCATTTTCAATTCTTATAAGGTTGTCCTAAATTTTAATTAGAATACATATAATGACGCGTTGGGCACTTTTCTCGGTTGATTTGGTAAAGTGACTCAATACTAGAGGTCAAATTGATTCAATGTTTCAATTGAAATTATTTTGTCTTTAACATCCATGCACTCTAAGAAATGCACGAGAACTAGACCGGAGCATATCAAGTGTAGGCCCTCAATGTAATGCCATCGAGATTTTAGCCACAGCAGATGGATTAAAGAGCTTATCCGAGTGAGGGTTAGACATTTATTGCTTTCAAACCGAGCTTATGACTATGCTAAGTTGCTTTGGTATCACATCTAAGAGATCAAGTTGAACATAATTCTTTGTATCGTCGTGAAGGTTAAGTTTTAATTGAATTGAACAACTCATGTTGAAGGTCGAATCATAAGTCAGAGTAGAGATAACATAAATACAACCCTTCTACGTCGAATCTACGATTATTGGTCAAACTCAAGCTCTTCGATTGGATTTCACACTTCAAGGCTCGAATCAAGGTCTTAGGGATGAAACTGGGCTTTAGGGTCAAAAGTAGGGGTTAAGTTGGTTCATATGGTCAAATTGACCTATAGGTAAACCTTTGCAATATTTCATTATTGTGCTTGGATGTACACCATTTTGGCTATAACTCATTGGATAGATGTCAAATTGGCGAACCACTTCATAGTCTGAAAACTAGAATTCATTAATTTTCTAATTTGTATATGACTAATGAAACTCGAGGTCAAAATATTGGGTGGGAATCAAGAGCCAAAACATCTAGGTTGAATTGTTCTATGTTGAATTCAACACACACTCAAGTGTGGGGCCTCACCATTTTGGCTATAATTTCTTACATAAACATCATATCTCAATCCTCTTTTTGATTTGGAAAGTAGACTATGTAAGCTTTCTATTAATATAAGGATCGTGATTTTGGGCAAATTCGGTGCCAAAACTTGTAAGTAGAATAGGTTTGGGCCGAATCGACCCACGCTACAGCTTTAATAGCCTCAATTTTATGCTACCTCGACTTTTTTGCTACAACTCATTTGATAGATGCAAGATTTGCAAACTCCTTGATTTGAGAAGTATACTCCAAGGGCTTTTTATTGATATAAGTATCATTAAATTTGATGTCAAATATGTAAGTCCAATTGGCCTAGGTCGAATTCAACCCTTGCTTGAGCTTTGTTGCCTTACTATTTTGGATATCTTATTTAATTAAAGTTAGATTTGCAAACAATGTCTTAATCTGCAAATTAAACTCTTGCGGATTTCTGGTGAAGTCAGAATAATCAGATTCAGGGTCAAAAGATGGAGATCAAATTATATCTTGAGAGCCCCTCTTTTATGTTGGGTCTTGGGGTGTTATAGGTATTTTATTTCTTAACTATCGAAGCCCGTAGGACTATATGGTGAGCTTGGACGCATAAGTTGGACTTGGTCCTACTTAATATAAATAAGTTGAATTTGACCTCTTCAATAGCATTGCATCACTCCACCATCTTAGTTTATAACTTTTACTTGAGATATCAGAACTGCAATTCACTTTGGCGCTGAAAAACTACACATATGTGACTTTCCAACAACATTTAAATATCTTGTCTGATTTGCTCCAAGAAAGAAGTGTATTACATGAGATTTGCTTATTTTTTTATGTTTGGTCTTCTACAACTTTTAGACATGCATTGGCCAACTCAAGCTACCATAGCTTATGAAGAGTGTGCCGTGTATCATCACCAGACGAGTTTTTGCCACAACACTAATAGTCACATTACCTGATGTTAGAAAATAATATGCAAATTACTCTCGAGTTATGCTAAATAGACGTAATATCCCCTATGATGTAAAATAGACGAATTGTGTGTGTTTGGAGAAGGGGGCGAGGGCTATTTACCATAACACGATGAGCTAATTTGCCTATTTTTTTATCATATGAAGATAATGCGTACTGCATAACATAACACATGAGGAAAATTCACCTATTCTTTTTTCACAGGTCGATAATGTGCCTATTTTAATAACACGTGAAAGCCCAAATGTCATTTGTATTACCAAATTATGGCACATCAGTAGTCCCTCAATTTGGAGTATATTTTTTGAAATATAAATGTATTTCAATCTTAATAAGGTGCCAGAGCTTGTGCGGTAATTTAACAGCGGTTAATCCTTTTAAGCTGGTGACCATGGCCGGTGAGCATGTGTAAGTATGTTAGTTTGAGTCGTGGCATCGCCCCATTAACTCTGTCCAAGTGATAAGTCAAAAGGTTGGTCTACTAGATCCGGGAGCAAGAACACGGTGTATGATTGATTTAATCATGTTATAATTGAATTGACCGTGGCTAATAATGTAGTCAAAAGTTGTAGAGGTTGATTTTCTGGGAAAATTAATATTAATCTCTGGTTATGATTTTATCATCTAGCGTCTGTTTATAACCTGAAAGTGCAAGGTATTCTGAAATCAATGTTATGCAATGTTGGGACAATATTGAGGATAACATTGAAACCAGAGAACCTGCATGAAAACTGTTCTTTAACTGCTAAATTTGAGTTTTACCTTTATTCATTTATTAATCAAGTTTCACGATTTTAGTTGTTTATGTTTATGTCCAGGAAGATATCTTAATCATAAGGAAGAGCTTTGGAAGATTCCTTACTTGAAGTTTCCATAATTCAAGTTAAGTTGAATAGTCAACTCAACACGGTTTGCAAATAAGGAAACAAATTGGAGTTCCACTGCAACTTGAATTCTTTCCAGGATTACTCCGAATTGAAGAAGGTGTGTTACCTTATTATAACTCTAATAAAGGGAACACTGATTCAAGAAAGAGACAGAGTTCACAAGAAAGTCCAATTCAACAAGGAAACAACAAGAGTTACCAAAACTGTGAACAACACACCTTGGAGTGCAAGTTTCAAGAAACCTATATATAGGTGTGAAGTTCATCAAGATAATTACAAGACAATAGTGCTAAATAATCCAAGAGATTAATTCTTTGTATTGTCTTCGTCTTTCTTTTGCGAAGTTTTTGTATCAACTACTTTAAGTCTAGTTTTTAGAAGTTAAGTAGTTCGTGCTTGTCTGCTTCGTTGAGTCCGATCAATAAACAGTGTGAGTGAATTGTTGTGAAAAACGTTTTTGTTAAAACCTTTATTGGTTATTTCGCCTAAGGCTATGAAGTTTTTAATAATATTGAAAACTTCTGAAAATTATAGCTTCTTGCATTTTTTAATTCTGCTACATATTACTCTTATCAAGAAGATCATAACAGAGTTAAGGCAACGCCAGTTAACTCTCAAATTTTTTGTGTCAATCCACGATCCGACAATTTCAATTGGCTTCAGAGCCAAACACCGACAACACTGGTGGTTTGAAGGTGATACAACATAATGGACAATGTCAATCCTAATACCAATAGGATTCCAGTTTTGGATGGCTCCAATTATGCATACTGGAAGATCACGATCAGGTCTCACATCAAAGTTATTGATATTCAAGCCTGGTAATATGTGATCAATGGATACTCTCTTCCAACATTACCAAGAGATGGTGAAGGTGATCTAGTACCAAAACCAGAAGCAGATTGGACATCAGCAGAGGTAAGTCTCTATAAATCTAATGAAAAGGCTCTTAATGCTATTTTTAGTTAGGTTAATCATCACATGTTCAAGTTAATCCAGAATTGTACGAAAGCCAAACATGCTTGGGATATACTTGAATTACATTGTGAAGGAGATTATGCTGTTAAAGATTCTAAACATAGACAACTGCTTCAGCAATTTGAAAAACTTGAGATGGGTGAAGATGAAAGTGTTGATAGTTTTTTTGAGAAAATTCTTGATATTGCTAACCAATGTGAAAATCTAGGATTTGCCATGACTAATCAAGAGATAGTTTATAAAGTAATGAGAACAATGTCATCTAAATTTGCTCTCAAGAAAATTGTAATGGGTGAATCTAGGAACCTTGCTTATCTACAGTTTTAAGTCTTGATGAATACTCTTAGAGAATTTGAGATGGAGCTTGCCTCAAAACCTAGCAAACATAGGGTTGTTGCTTTAAGAGGACCAAGTCTTGATAATGAAAGTGATGTTGAATGTGAATTAATTTCTTCAAACTATGGTAAAATTACTAAGAAATTCAATAAGCCGAACTTTAAAGGAAAAGGTAAAGAAAATAATCTTAGTAATAGTTCTCCTGGTTATAAGAAATTACCTCCTAAGTTTGTGAAGTACATGGCATCAAAACCTACTCCTTTAGAAGCTGATAAGTTAAAAGATGCTCATTGTTTTGAATGTAAAGGATATGGTCATATGACTAATGAATGTGCTAACACTCTTAGAAAAAGAGGAAATTCTCATTGGGGTTGTGTAGATTATTTCAATGAAGATGACTTTAGTTCTAGAGATGCTGAAGAACAATCAGAAGAGATTCACATTGTTGTGCTACTCACTCAGATTGAATGGACACCAGAAGACTCCCAAAACTGCCTCGGATCTCAATGTTACCCCCACATTCAGGATCCAACATCAGAACATGAGACATTCTTTGTAGATTGGAATGAATATAATGCTAATATTGAACCTAATCGTGTGTCTAACAATGATGAATCTAACTTTGATAGTTTTCATGGCTCTGTGGATCTAGATGAAGAATATTTCTTTGAAGGTGAAATGTCACAGGAGGAAATCATTGAAGACCTGAAGTCTATCTACCACAAACTGATGCTGGAGAATCACAAACTCATCAAGAACAACAAAAGCTTAAAGGAAGAGATTGGATGCATGAAGGAGATGCTGAAACTGTATGAGAAAGACCTTGACAAAACTGAGGCTGAACTGAAGGAGGTAAAGGTAAAATTTGATAAAGCTGGACAAACCATTGCCAAATGGAGCTCATTTACTTCTAAGTTTGATGAGATGCTGAGTATTGGAAATCAAGGTAAAAGTGGTTTGGGCTATGTTGAGAAACCTCCCTCTAAAGATGCTAATTTTGCCTATTTGAAAGCTGGTTTTATCAAGGAAAGTAATAGCTTGAGTTGTGAAATTCCTTCCAACACTGTGAAAAAGCCTACTTTTATCTGTCAATAATGTTTTCAGCCTGGTCACATTAAGCCTTATTATAAAAAATATAAAATTGTGATTGAGAAGAAAACAGTAATTAATAGTAATACCAATGTTAGGAGAACCTCTGATCTGAATGTTATCCCAACATTAGGTAACAAAGCTGAAGGACATAAAAGTAGAACTTGGATTGAAAAGATAAAAACTCCTAAGGTTAAAATTGTTTGCAATGTTGTCTTTTCTACTATTTACTCTAACCTTGCAGGTAAGTGGTATTTTGATAATGGATGTTCAAGGCACATGACTGGAAACATTGACAACCTGAAAGATGTGATCCCTTTGACTGTTGGAACAGTTACCTATGGAGGAGGCACCAAAGGGAAAATCATTGGGAAATGAGTATTGGATGTTGAAGGATTTCCACCACTCAAGGATGTGTTGTTGGTTGATGGGTTGAAAGCAAATTTAATTAGCATAAGTCAACTTTGTGATGATAACTTGCTAGTTACTTTTGATAAAAGCTCATGTGATGTGTTTAATAGTGACAATGATTGTGTCATGACAGGTACAAGATCAAAGGATAACTGCTATCTTGCTCAAGATGAAGTTGAATGCTACCATGCCAAGGTAGATGAATCTGTCATGTGGCACAAGAAGTTAGGACATGTGCACTATGAAAATTTGGAGAAACTACATAAGTTAGATGTTGTAAGAGGTCTACCTAAGTTGACTAGTCCAGGTAAAATTGTTTGTGAAGACTGCCTGAAAGGTAAACAAACAAAAGTTGTTCATGCACCACTCCAGATACAGAGTACTAACCCTAGAACTAATAAGTGCTTTGAATGGCTACATATGGATCTCATGGGTCCTATTGAGGTTAGTAGGTTGAATGGTAAGAAGTATGCTTTTGTTATTGTTGATGATTTTTCAAGATATACATGGATTAAGTTTTTGAAAGAAAAATCAAAAGCATTCAACACATTCAAGATTTTGCATGCTAGTATTAAAAATATGTATGGCACTTCTGTAGGAATAATTAGGTCTGACCATGGAAAAGAGTTTGAAAATGTAAGCTTTGTTAATTTTTGTGAAACTAAAGGCATTTTTCATGAGTTCTCTGCACCTAAGACACATCATCAAAATGGGATTGCTGAGAGGAAGAATAGAACACTTCAAGAGATGGTTAGAGTAATGCTAAATTCTAGAAGCTTATCTAAGAAACTCTGGGCTGAAGCTTTGAATACTGCATGTCATATTAGTAATAGAGTTTATCTTAGACCTGGTACTCTATGACTCCTTATGAGATCTTGAAGGGTTCAAAACCAACTGTTGCACACTTTCATGAGTTTGGCATTGACTATTATTTGCTAAAAGATAGAGATTATTTGAGCGAATTTGATCCCAAAAGTGAAAAGTGTATAATTGTTGGTTATTCTCCTAATAGTGCTGCTTTCAGGGTCTACAATCCAAGATTGCATACTGTTCAAGAATCAGTTAATGCCATTTTTGATGATTTAACTGTTGCTGCAGGTACTGAAGAAGTCATTGTTTCAGATGTTGCTCCAACATTGGACCCAACATTGAACACAGAAGATGGAGATGTTGAACTGGTAACTGGAACAGATATTGACTTAACACCAGAAACCTCCAATGTTATGCCAACATCTGTACTGTCAGATTCTGAAGATGAAATAGTTCATGTAACCAAAAGTGATCCTCCTGTTAGGATACAATGAGATCATCCATCCACTCAACTGACTCTAGTAATTGGTCAAATTACTGAAAGGGTGAGAACACGCAACAAAGAAAAGGTTAATTATAGGGATATGGTAAGGTTGTGTGTTTGTATGCCATCTTCATGTACTGTTGAAAATGCATCTTGTTTTGTGTCCTCCATTGAACATAAGAATGTAACTGAAGCTCTTAAGGATAGTTACTGGATTAATGTCATGCAAGAGCAACTCTTACAATTTACCAAAAACATATTTTGGAATCTAGTGCCTAGGCCTTCACATGTGAATGCAATAGGTACAAAATAGATTTTCAAAAATAAAATTGATGAGAATGGTGTAATTATGAGAAAAAAATCTAGGTTGGTTGCACAAGGTTACACTCAGGAAAAAGGTATAGATTTTGATGAGACATTTGCTCCAGTAGCTAGGATAGAATCAATTAGATTACTTCTTGCTATTGCTTGTTGTCTTAAGATTAAACTTTACCTAATGGATGTTAAAGGTGCTTTTTTGAATGCTTTAATTGACAAAGAGGTTTATGTAGAACAACTTTAAGGCTTTGCTGACCCTAACCATCCTGACCATGTGTACAAACTTGAGAAGGCTTTGTATGGCTTAAAACAGGCATCTAGAGCTTGGTATGAGAGGCTAACTGGTTTTTTGTTAGGCCTAGGTTTCAATAGAGGAGATGAAGACAGAACATTGTTTGTCCTTAGAAAAAGCTCTGATATCTATATTGCTCAAATTTATGTGGATGATCTTGTATTTGGCTCTACTAACAAGTCTACTTTAGACAAGGTTATTGAGTTAATGACAAGAACATTTGAGATGAGCATGATTGGTGAGCTTAACTACTTTCTGGGATTACAAGTGAAGCAGCTGGAGAATGGTATCTTCCTGAACTAGGAGAAGTATGGAGTTTTTATCAAACTTAGCCCATTAAGTTGGCATCTTTTCATTTTACACCCACTATCTTGGCACACTCCGAACTTAGCCCACTAAGTTGGCATCTTTTCATTCTACACCCACTATGCTGGCACTAGGGGTGGGTTCGGGTAGCTTCGGGTAGGGTACCCGGTTTTTCGGGTAGGGTACCCTAATATACGGGTAGGGGAAAACCCCTACCCGATACCCTATCCCCAAATGGGTTATCCGATCGGATCGGATACCCTAAAATTCGGGTACCCTAACATTCGGGTTTAGGGTACCCGAACGTCAACAAAAATGGAAACAAATGGCGAAAAAACGGGTAGGGTACCCCAAAAATTCGGGTAGGGTACCCCAAAATTCGGGTAGGGTACCCTAAACTTTGGGGTACCCGACGTCTGTTGAGGGTAAAAAAAAAAAAAAAAAAAAAAATTTATGTATAATCGGGTATTCGGGTACCCTAATTTTTTCAAAATCCTTACCCGAACCCGTACCCGAAATACCCTAATCGGTCAGGGTACCCGAATATTCGGATACGGTTTGGGTATTAATACCCGAAATTCGGGTAAAACCCGACCGGTTAGGGTATGGTACCCGAATTTCGGGTTTACTTACCCACCCCTAGCTGGCACTCTCCGAACTTAACCCACTAAGTTGGCACCATTTCATTTTATGCCCACTATGTTGGCACACTTATCAAACTCAACCAACTATGTTGGCACCATCGTCGATATTCACCCATCAAGTGTGCCAACATAGAGGGTGAATATTGACGCCAATGTCAATATAGAGGGTGAATATCGACAACAGTGCCAACATAGTGGGTTAAGTTCAGAGTTAGCCAACATAGTGGGTATAAAATGAAATAATGCCAAATTAGTGGGATAAGTTTAAAGTGTGCCAATATATTGGGTGTAAAATGAAAAGATGCCAACTTAGTGGGCTAAATTTGACAAAAACCGCAAGGAATCTAGTGAAGATATTTGAGCTACAAGAGTCAAAGCCTTGCAAAACTTATATGTCCTCTTCAGTGAAGATAACAAAAGATGGCACTGGCAGCAATGTTGACCCAACATTGTACATATCCATGATTGGTAGTTTGTTGTATCTCTCTGCCTCTAGACCTGATATCATGTTTTCAGTATGTGTTTGTGCTAGGTACCAAGCTGAGCCAAGAAAATCTCACTTGATTGTTGTGAAGAGGATTCTTAGATATATCTCTGGAACTTCACCTTTAGGCATTTGGTATTCTTATGACACTAACACTAACACTAACTTGGTTGGTTTCAGTGACTTTGACTGGGCAGGTGATGTGGATGACAGGAAATCCACAAGTGGGGGCTGTTTTATTTCGGGAATAATTTGGTCTCCTGGTATAGCAAGAAACAGAACTGTGTTTCATTATCAACGGGTGAATCAGAATATGTAGCTGCTGGCAGCTGTGTTACCCAGCTTGTATGGCTCAAACACATGCTTTCAGATTATGGGTTAGATAGTGATACACTTCTCATGTTCTGTGACAATCTAAGTTCCATAAGTATCTCTAAGAGTCTTGTCCAACATTCTAGAATTAAACATATAGACATAAGACATCATTTCCGGAGAGATATGTTAGAGGACAAAGTGATCAACATTGAACATACTGAGACAACAAATCAGCTTGCTGATATGTTTACAAAACCTTTAGATAGTGAGAGATTCTCCTGCTTGAGAAAATCTCGTGGCATGTGCAATATGTAAGAATGTTGAGGAAACTAGTATTGACATAACACCACTGTCTAGCACTGGTATATTGGTTGTGGTGTAGTAGGTATTCTGTTGTTTTAAGTTGTTGAATTTATTTCCTTGTGAGTCTCATTTAATCCTTGTTTTGTCATATTTGGTTTGTGTGGTTGAACTATTTGATGAACAACTCTTTCTAGTTATCAGTTTCACATCTTTGTTTTGAAAAAGTAATAAAACTCTTCTATTTGTCTGAGGTTATGATAACCTAACATATGGAGAAGCTGGGATACACAAAGTTCACTACTTTGATGTTTATTCAGTTGTGTCTTATTCATATGAAAGGTGTACATGACATGTGGAGAAGCTGGGGTACATGATGCTGACAGCTTCAAAGTCACTCAGTTGTGCTTATTTACATGTTTCTGTTTGTTTGGCCAAGGAACACACGAGGGTGATCCTTTATACTAGGTTGTTTGAGATTTAGAATTCTTACATTTAGTAGCACTGGTCACTTAGTGAATTCTCTTGAATGCAGGGGTAAACAAGTATGCATAAGAACTTGGGTGTTGGGGTGCATGATAAATGAATTGCCAACATTCAAGGCCTTAATACTTGCCTAACTTGCTGCTGTTAATGTTGTTACTGGGGTGTATGGAGTTCAGGTTGCCCTCATTTAGTAGTGACATTAGCTTTGTGTTTCGCAACCTTCAGTTTTTGGTTCAGATGAGTTATGAAAATAATAAATATTTTAAAGAGATGTGAATTGTGCTGGTTTGAGAAGTTCTTCATAAGTGTTTACCATCTGCCTATTTAACATTACGTTGTTGCATTCATGTAGAACTGCATTGTTTTCTTTCTTGTTGTTGAGTTGTGTCAGTTTAGGCTTAGCGAAAGTATAATTCATGTGTTGAGGCATACACCTTGGGTGACACACTTTTCTGTGACTTTCTATGCTGTGGAAGTGAATTTTTTCTTGAATTCATAATTGATTATCTCTGTGTGTTTGTTGTTATCTATGTTGCTTACTCATGATTTTGATCTGAACATTATGTCTGAGGTACTCACTTGATATATTGGTTAAGTTTCAGATGTATTTTTGGATGTATCTAAGCTCTCACATGAATTTGCCTTGGTGAAGCATGTACCTCCACCTTCTGATTTGGATGTTATCCCAACATTGTGCACTGTCGCAGGCCAACATTGAAAACATGAACTTATAAGTTTTCAAATTTTTGAAAATCGCTCTGGTTGCTTGTTACTTAAACATTGACACGTGTGCACGGGAAAACATAGTGGGATGATTTTAATTGTTTAAGGATCATTAACTACCCCCTAATATTTACTCTATCTCTCCACTACGCACGATTATATTAGGAATCATAACCATAATTTCCTTATTTGTGCTTAAAATTTCTGCAATTTTACTCTATATTCTCAAAACTCTCTCAATTTTTCTCTGCAAATCTCTCTTACTAACAATGGCGAGCAAGTCTCTTATGGATACTCTTGCAGATGTTGCTCTAAGCAGTGAACCTACAACTGTGTGTACTCGCTCTCACACTCGAGGTGATGTTGCAAAATATGATGATGCTCAAGTTGCTGTTAAAAGAAAGACAATTCCCTACGCACGACGAGGAAAAAAATCCAAGCAGGGAGAATCGACTTCAAATGTTGAGCCAACATCTGAGTCAACCACTCCAATCATCAATGAACCTAAAATTGAGGTAAATATGGTTGAACCTAACCCTGAGATTAATGTTGATATATCTGTTGAGGGGGAGGTTGGTAATATGTGGATAAATTGGTGAAGAAATAGGTTAGGGCTCAAAAGAAAAAGAGCAAGGGTACTGGTGCGAAGTTTATTGGTGGTAGAAAAATGTATGAGATTGCCAAGAAACGGGCTGAGGCCAGAAAAAGGCAAGTTGAGAGATTAGCTAAGAAAAGGGTTGCTGAAGCTGAGAAAAAGGCTGAAGAAGATATAAAATTTGTTGTTGCTGCTGCTGCTGAGAGAAAGAGGAAGGGGAAGCAAGTTATGGAAGAGGAAATTGAGGTTGTGGATGTTGAGGATGAAGTGGAAGAGGAGGAGAAAGAAGAGGAGAAGACTGATGATGAAGAGCAGGATGTTGATGTTGATGTTGACAACATCAGAGACAGAAGAATACTCAGATGGACTGTATGTGATTTACCCTTAAGATGAGGAGGGCTACTTTTCCCTCTATTATCTTACCAAAGATTTGGAGAAGAAGTGGGATTCAAGAGAAGGGAAATTCACCTTGAAAGAGCTGTAGAGATGGCCAGTTTTATAGAACACAAAGTGATGGACTTGCTTGAAGCAAGAGGGGTTCATCAACCTGTGATGGAGTTGAATGACTATGCTCCTGAGAATGTTATGGAATTCTACATGAACCTCTTCAAGTGGATAAGAGATTACATATCTCCAAAGTATGGAATAGCTTGGGAGAATATTCTATTGAACCCTACACCATCAATAAGATATGTGGATTCCCACTTGTTGAAGAATCTAAGGTCCCTTACTACAATGATGTGATTGAAGATTTGACAGGAGGGTTGGTCAAAGTCTGGAAAGATGCTCTGCCAACTACAAAACTCACTTTCCTTAATGTTGTCTTGGATAAGATTGCATTCTTCAAATGGCTGTCAAGTAAAAATGTTATTGTACTAACTAAGGAATTAGCAATCTTAGTGTACAAAATCAAGAATGGGCTAGCTGTAAATATGGGGGAGAGGATTTTGAAGTCAATGTATGAAGTTGTTGGAAGGAAGAATGGCATGCTGCCTTTTCCCTCACTCATCTGCAAAATCCCTTATCAAGCCAGGATTGAAGACAAGTGCCATAGTAGGCTGGATGAAGAATGAAGCTGAACTTACAATTCTCCCAAGCTATTTGTATGGTTCAAGAGTGAGAGATCTTCCATGGAACCCAAAAGGAGTGGTAAGACCAAGCAAAGAGAAGAAGAAGGCTCAGGAGTTTGCTGGAACTTCAGTGCCTATATCCAAAGATGAAGACTACATGGTCATAACCTCAACTTTTGTGGATCATCTGCTGAATTGGTTCATGGGGCACATTGCTGAAACTCAGAGAGAGATTGAGGACAAGAAGGAGCATCTAAAGGAGCTGGAGAGCTTGGTGAAAAACTTGGAGAAACTTTCTTCTTCACAAAAAGGGGGAGAGTAGTTCCAAATTTTTATTTTGATTTTCTAGTTTTCTATTTTTTCTTCTTGAACTGTTGTTATTGTGTGTTTGCTGGTACATTATCCTTATGTGGTTTGATTTGATCAAGGAACATGATCCTTGTTATCTAGCTAATGGTCTATAACTCTAAGTATGTCTATTGTTTGAACTGCTCTGACTGTTGTTGCTTATTAAAGCAAATTTTGAACTATTTTTCTGTTGAACCTTTTATACAGGAAACTCATTGGTTTCAATGTTGAGGTAACATTGATGAATGTTGGAGTTCGAACATCTTTTGATGTAGTGATGACCTTAATACTTGTCTTTGTTATTGTAACTTTGAATATGTTAGTTTGCATTGATGTGGAGCAGTTTAGTAGTTTTAATTTGTTTCTTGTTGATTCTAACTTTCTGGATATAAAACTTGATTGGAACATGTATTGTTTTTGTGAAGAAAGGCAAAAAATGGGAGATTAAAAGTGCAAGATATTCTGGAATCAATGTTATGCAATGTTGGAACAACATTGAGGATAACATTGAAACCAGAGAACCTGCCTGAAAATTGTTCTTAAAGTGCAGATTATAACATTAATTGTTCAGATAGAGCCTAGAGGTCTAGTTAGTGTATAAGACGTCGGATTAAAAATATTACTTGTTAAGATAGAGGTTTAGATCGTGTATAAACTGTGGGATTAAATTTAAAGGAGCTTTTGAAATAGTCAAGAATCTTACAGGTTACCGACCAATCTCCACGAGATGAAAGATCACCAATGTAATTTCAAGAAGTGTGTACTAGTAGAAATATAACATGAAAGAGATATCTTCGACCGCTAAATTTAAAAGTTATATAACTCAGTAACTCCAAAGTCTCCGCACATAGAGTTAAGTCTATGATTTAATCAACAAATATTAGCGTTAAAATGTAATGTAATGTAATTCATCCTAAAATCACGGAGAAAATAACATGGCATTTAGTAACTGACATGGATGTGTACGGCTAATTAAAGAGTGTTTAATGACACTAAATGTTAAAAGTTACTAAATAACAAAAAAGATACAACTATTTTAGCTTTTGTAGAAAATGTGGACTAAAGTAATTTTGAAATAGTCATATATATCCAAATACCATGTATAGTAGCGGGACCGTCTGATATGTATATCATATATCTTCTTTTAATATTTTAGTGAATTATCAATTGAAACAAAACAATTAACATAATCTAAATCGAAATTCAAGACGATTCACACATTTATCTCTCATAGCGAGTATAAATAACCCCTATAGTTGGGTAGGACTTTTAATTTATTTGTTGGTTCTTCAGTAGGTAGGACATTTTAATTCTTTTCTATTGGTACTTCAAATGGGTGGGAGTTGGAATGCACGTCGAAGCAGAAATAAATACATAAACAGGTGATTGGGTGACTATACACGTCATATATTGCGTGACATTGGGGGGAACACGAGTGCTAAGGATATTTCTCATGTTTTCACATATGTCGAGGATTATTCCCGATATACATATCAAATATCATCTTCGATATAGTACAACTCACGTGTTTATCACGTAAGTGATTCTCGCATCCCGATGCCTATAAATACTCGCTTCTCGGTAATCAAGGTAAGTTTGAATGATCCGCAATCACTATACGTATATCGAGCATACCCGATATGGTATCGACATAATACCTGATATATATCACCGATGTTACCCCCGACATCAGCAGAAGATCGCTTTCGACATAGAAGGTTCCAATGTCATTCCCGACATAACCTTCGACGTAATCTCCGATATACTTTCGACATTCGTCCTTGCATCTAAGGTTAGTTCGAGGTGTTCCGGACCAAGCCTACTCGACACTAGTATAGTTAAAGTAGGTCTAGTTTAGCGATAGACTCGTTGTATCATACTTGTAACCAACCATATTCTGTATATACGATCTATTGTTAAATTAGTGGCGCCGTATGTGAGAACACCAAGTTCCCGGACGAGGACGTCAAGATGAAAAGAAGGATGACCCGCTCGCAGTCTAATAGACCAGTGGCTGACATATTGATGGCAAAAAGTGCACCCCCTCCGCCTATTCCGGCCCCAGAACCTAGGGTGGGGCAGAATAAACCCGTGCAACCCCAGGCACCGAGAGAACCAGAACATGCACATGTGGCTCCCACCGCTTTGGCGCGTGAGATCTTGGCACAGATCAACGCTACGGTCCAGACCACCTTGAAGGCAGCCTTAGAGACCCTGATGCCGCGCCTGAACGGTAGAGGAGCAGGCGGCGCGCCACTGCGACCCTAGGAGTCCAGAATATGGGACTTGGATTCGGGATTATGGTGGACAGCACGAAGACACGAGTGATAACACGATGGGCCGTCCTAGGTCGAGGGTTCGTGGAGAGGAGATACCCGATCCAATGAGATATAGGAGAAACATCTCAAGAAGGATGGAGCAGTTAGACCGTGAAAGGATATAGGCCTACAAATTCCATGGGATAACTCCCCTATCCATCGAGATAGGGAGGAGACAACCCGACATACAAAAAGAAAAAATGCCATGGGATAACTCCCCTATCCATCGAGATATGGAGGAGACATCCCGGCATACACAAAGAAAAAAAGCCATGGGATAACTCCCATATCCATCGAGATAGGGAGGAGACAACCCAGTATACAAAAAGAAAAAATACCATGGGATAACTCCCATATCCATCTAGATAGGGAGGAGACAACCCGTCATACAATAAAGATAAAAATACCATTGGATAACTCCCCCATCCATCGAGATAGGGAGGTGACAACCTGGCATACGACAGAAATGAGATGCAATGGGATCCCTTGTCCATCGAGAAAGGGAGGAGAAAACCCGGCCCACAGAGCAGCCACAAGGCAGCACAAATAACCCCACCATCGACTCAAATAAGAGGGCGCATGCACGGCATGAACGAAGCTCCGCCCAACCCACGGATAAACAATAGTTATACTGACGGGAGTGCGACGGGTAGGGCATTTTGTCAAAATGAGAATAACGCAAATTAGCAACACAAGAAAGCGTTCAATACCCTAGAAATAGAGAGGGGAAATTTCCAGTCAAAATCAAGCCTAACAGTTACAAAGGCCGAAGGGCAATATACACAACAACCAAAAAAGGAAAATAAAATATACAACATGCTCATCAGCCGGGGTACTTAGGGGCACCCTCGTATGGACTAGCACAAGACTTTTCTGGTTCAGAATTTCCTCGTAGACATCTTCTACATGATCATCATCAACCTCAACATCGGAATCTTCCAGAAGTTTCCCATCTGAGCCCAATAAGGTATTCAAAAGGCTAGGGTCGAAATCATCCTTGAAACCGCCAAGGAAACGGATCTGACCGATGATGGAGTTCTTCGCTTCCTCCCTCTCCTGTACTCAATGTTCGGCGCAGATTTCCTTGAAAGTCTCACTCAGAAGGAAGGCTTTGGCATTACCAACCCTTTGCTCTCGAGTGAGCACCTTACATCGATTAACCCTCTCAGCAAGGGCCAACTGTTCTCGTACACGAATGAGCTCCACCTCGGCATTTTCCTGTCGCTCCCTCTCTATAGCAATAGATACATTGGCTTGATCAAGGGCAACTTCCCACTCCCAATTTTGACGAAGAAGGACATTCACATTCGCTTAGTTGGTACTAAGGATACTCATGGCCTCATCTCGTCCTGCCATTAATTTGGCGGTTACGGTAGGATCATAATCAGTTAGGCCCTCAAGCACAGTAATTGCCTGAGAGATAGACTCAACCTGCGCGACGTTGTTGTTACTCACCGTCTTCAAGAACCCGACGAGGAACTTCCCTACCTAGAACACAAAAACAACTCAGTATTCTACAAAATACCGGAGAAGTATCTCCAAAAAGTACATCCCTATAATTAAACGAAAAAGCAGGATAACACACTTACAGATTGGAACAAAGCGCCCTGACCGACATCAGAACCTCTACCCTCGTTTCGTTTCTTCTTGTGGGGCAGTGGGGGGCTCTAGAAGACCCCGAAGCTTGGCTCCTATTAGAACGCGTGCTAGTCCCACCTTGCGTAGGCACGCTGCTACCCGGAACCACACCTTTCATGGGCTCTTCGCCTTGCGAGGATCCACCCAATTTTTCCTTAAGGCGATGGCCTTCTCGTCCACGTTTCTTATGAATTGATGGAAGTGTTGCATCACCCACAGCCTCTATCCTCGCGGCAGCGTTGCATTATGCAATTACATACAATCTCCGATGCATCACAAGGGCAGCTACAAACAGACACAAGGAACATCATCGAAACAGAACATAAAACGAAACTACCCAACTAACGATAAGAAAGGATCTTACCAAGATCGAAAGAGCCTCGATAGGGCATTGGAGAGAGACCGATTGCGCCAAGCACGCCTTCATCACAGAGCATTGTGAGGTCATACGTCCATTCGGGCCTGCCAAGACCAGCATGCCTGAGATACTTCTCTACCATAGACCATTATTGCGGGAGATCATCGAACTCCCGAGCTGTTTTCTCCTCTACGTAGAAGTACTCGTTCTTATTGCTGAATCCATAGCTAGATTGGCCGCTATGCAGGGATTTGAGCCCATATTGTGCTTGAACAAAGAAGAAACCCTTGTCACCACCCTTCTTATTGGTGATAATCGTGAAGATATTCCAAAACTCGTTCACTCCATAAGGAACACCAAGGGCCTTCATAACACAGACAAAGCCTACGATGCACCGCACCCGAGGGAGTTGGGCGACAGCTGCCCAAGGCACCCCAATGCTGGACAAAATGGCAACAATGACATGATCAATGGGGAATCGCAGACTATTGGCAAAATGCTTTGCATGCACGGTAATAGGACCTTGCGGCAGCATATGCATTCTCACGTCTTCCTTGGGAAACCTAATCTTATACCCGGCATCCATGTGATATGTGGCGGAATAATGACCTGGATGATAAGGGACACCATGTCCTCATAGCTGATAGTCGTCTTAAACTTCTTCACTTCAAGAGACATGGGAAAATCCCATTTGTTGTACTCCACATCTTGACTCCTGTGAGGCTCGTTGGCATCCTCATCTAAACCATCACCGACATAATCCCCAACAAATTTGTCTGTACCGAAAACCTCGGTATCATTGAAAGCATGCTCAGAGCCTTCAGCCTCTACATTTTGAGAACCCAAACCGGTCAACTCGAAATCATTCTCGCTCGCCATGGCAGTGATCCGTACCAAGAAGCACGAAAAAACGCTCTGGAAATGCTATAGCACAACGCCAAATTAACAACCTGCAAAAATCCAAAAAACGAAGAGGAAAACCTTAATACAAAACAACTATATCAAAAAAACTCATTGGAGATACATCGATTATATATCGAACATTATATCGATAAACATATCGGAAATTATATCGAAATATATGTCAAAAATCCGAGACATACCTCAACGCAGAAGATACAGAATTTCGCTAGAAGACAAAATGATCTTGTCTTTCCTCACAACCCGCTATTTATAGATATCGGGTATAAGGCATGCATTTATGGCAACACTATATCAAACTTTAAATTCGAAATTCATGTTGAGGAAAATTCGACATAAAATTAAATCAACTAACATACAAGAATTCAAAAGAGAACCTCTAAAGATCCGCGAAATTGCAATGGAGGGTCCACCAATATTTCTTCAGAACACAGTGAATTTTCGCATCTTATCATTTGAACTCGTGGGACGAGAGGTACTGGTAAGCCAAAAATTTAGATATAATTTGAAAGCTATTATCCTCGAATGATAACTCACAAATTGGGGGACTACATGATATGTGTATTTCTCATATTGGGTCGGCCATGGGTCAGGCCCATGTTTTCACCTCATCCCCGACATACATATCGAATATCACCTTCGATATAGTACAGCTCACGTGTTTATCACGTGAGTAGTCCCTGCATCCCGAGACCTATAAATACCCGCTTTCCGGTAATTAAGGTAAGCTTGAATGATCTGCAATCACTGTAATACTATATCGAGGATACCCGATATAGTATTCGACATAATACCCTTATATATCCCTGATATATATCACCGATGTTACCCCCGACATCAGCAGAAAATCGCTTTCGACATAGAAGGTTCCGATGTCATTTTGACATAACCTTCGACGTAATATATGATATACTTTCGACATCCGTCCTTGCATCTAACGTTAGTTCGAGGTATTCCGGACCAAGCCTACTTGACACTAGCATAGTTAAAGTAGGTATAGTTTAGCGATAGACTCGTTGTATCATACTTGTAACCGACCCTATTCTATATATACGATCTATTGTCAAATTAACTAGTCAGTAATCACAGTTCATTTTTCTCTACGTAGTTAATTTCTAACTACGGTTACGTTACTCAAAATTAGCCGAATTTTATACATGATGTTTATTTCTGTATTTATTTTATTTCCTTGTAATCAGCGGGTAATCCTACATTATCATTTCCAAATGAAAATGTGTGTGTGAGTGTTACTCTACCTCCAATCCAAAGAACAAGTTCCTTATTTTATGATAGGGATAAATGCATTAAACCCTCTGAACTATGCAGGTTTTTGCGTTTTTTTCCTTAAACTAAATAAATAAGCGCTTTGCCCCCTAAACTATGCAATTCTATGCGATTTGCCCCCTGACCCGGGTTTCCGGCTATTTTTGGCCATTCTTGGCCAGAATTGTTCCCCTTATCCGACACATATGTGTTGTACTAGATGTATATTAGTAGTTGATGACAAAAAGTAAGCGAAAAAACACCTCGAACGGGGCATATTCCGGCCAAAATGTGATTTCCTCTTTAGTGTATTTTAGCCGAAATATGCCCCGTTCGAGGTGTTTTTTCGCCTACTTTTTGTCATCAACTACTAATATACATATAGTACAACACATATGCGTCGGGTAAGGGGAAAAATTCCGGCCAAAAATAGCTACAAATAGCCGAAAACCCAGCCAGGGGGCAAATCGCACAGAATTGCATAGTTTAGGGGGGCAAAGCGCTTATTTATTTATTTTAAGGACGAAAACGCAAAAACCTGCATATTTCAGGGGGTTTAATGCATTTATCCATTTATGATAATATGAACTAACTCTTTAAATTCATCAAAAACAAAACAAAAAACTACATCTCTAATTTGAATTATCTCCTATTTGAATTTTGAAAATAATCTTATTGTGGTCATATTTACACATTGTCCTTTGGCCTATCACAATACTTCAAATTATAGCGACAACGTGTGTTGGTTAATAATTGGTCGAGGCTAGATATTATATCTATTTCAAATGTAACAATCTAATGTCCAAAACGAATAATCAAATTGGCAGATAATTTGATAAACGAATCATTGGTCTTAATAAGAGACTATTCTTCCCATTGCCCTATAAATTAAGTATCTTAAGGGTTGATTCTTTGTGGAACTGAAATTGAAAAGACATAAATTAATCAACAGAACGAGAATATTACAAGTTTTCATTGATTTAACTTGGACTTAAACTTTGAGTTTACAATCAAATTACAGACTTACAATCCCTTAAAATGGACAACAATGCTCGAACATGGACAAATTACACTCTAACTAGTAGAAAAAATAGGTTTTATATAGAGAAGCTTTATAACCCCGAAGAAAGGAATAACTAATAATGTTTGTTCGCCAAAGGAGGAACCTCAAAAAATATAAACCATACAATTACATTTCTCTTTTTAAAATTAGAAAATCAGATCAAATAATGGGTAGGTATTTAAGTTGGATTCATATGATGTATCCCATGCTGTTGTGCCACCTGCACTCACAGCAAGGTGAGCTCCAACATGGGGCCCACCCTGCTGTGAGTGCAGATGGCACAATAGCAGGGAGTATATCAGATGTCGACTCAAGCAGCCACTTTTTCAAATTTTTTTTGGTAGAAGAACTGAAACATAAGTACTTAGACTAAATCATCCTCTAATAAATGAACTAACTGAGGGGGATTAAGCATAAAACTAAATCCTCGCTCTTGATCATAATGTCTTTTTGCCACCTCGTCCGCGACCCTTTTGCGTGCTCGGAGTATCCAAGTAATCTCCAAATTCTACGGCTTGTGGATTAATGTTCGACAAGCTTCGATCAACGACCTCATAGTTCTGTCCACTGAACCTTCGGTTATTAGCTTTACTGCCTCACTTGAGTCCAACTCAATCACCAATCTTTGAATTCTCTTGCTCCACGCTAACTCCAAGCCTCTACGAATTGCTTCGATTTCTGTTTTAAGGACTGATGGGCACGAAATATGGTCGTTAAATCCCCAGTTCCAAACACCCTTTTTGTCTCGCAGTACACCTCCCACGGTTCCACGGTTAAGAGCTCCTCGCGCACTCCCCTCAACATTGAGTTTAAACCACCCCTCCTTTTGCTTCAACCATTTTTCTTTAGGTATTCTCCGCTCTTTGCTCCTCGCCAAGGATAAGTTCGTGCTAAGTTGGTTAATTTGGCCAACAATTCCCATAGTTGCTTGCGCCTTTCCTTGAAACACTCGCATATTTCGTGCCTTTCAAATTTGCCAAATTTCAGTCACAAAAGTTATGTTCCATGGCTTGGGATCACCAACTGGATCAGTGGGTTTCGTGTTTTCAAGGTTCGTGCGCAGCCACCAGGCGTCCTCTACTTCCCTTCTACACTTCCATTCCGTCATAAGGATCAATCTCTCCCAAACTTTCCTCACATCCACGCATGATTTTAGAATATGGATAACTGACTCCTCCGGATCAAAGCACGCTTCACATCATGCACTCTCGGCTATATTTCGATTTCTGCACAACTGATTAGTCGCTAATCTGTTCAAGCATGTTAACCAATGAAGTGACATATTTTATTACCACGCCATAATTTCCAGATCCAATGAATGTGCGTCCTTAGCTGTGGATCGTCACCATATTTACGTCGGATCGCCTTATAAGTCGTTTGACATGAGAAAAGTCCATTCGCAGCCTCTCCCCAAATAACTCGATCTTTCTCCTCGCTAAGAATCATATGCATTTGCGTCATCTTAAGCCTCCAGTGCGACGGTATAATAGTTCTAAAAGTCGTCCATCTCCAGTCGCCATATTCATCAATCACATCCGCTAGTGTTAGGCCATAGTCCCTCGCATCAATAGGAAAATATGCGTCATGTAACGTTGTTGCTCCCATCCAATTGTCGAACCATACGGATATATTTGTTCCCTTACCAATTTTCCAGCGCAAGAATGGTTTGATCAAAGCTATACACTTATGGTTCCCTTCCAAGCACTACTATCTCCGGGTTTCACCATATATGACGTAATATTGACTCCTTTAAGATATTTGGCTTCGACAAAACTCGACCACAAGCTCTATTTTTTCTCTAAGATTCTCCAGCCCAATTTAGAGAGTAACGCCTCATTGTTGCATCGCGCCATACGGATACAAAGTCCCCCACTTTTTTTATCCTTTGTAACATGATGCCATCTAACAAGGTGGATCTTTCTTGCATATCACTCCCCCATAAGAAGTCCCTATTCAACTTATCCAATTTGTCGCACACTTTTTGGGAAAGCCACGATGATTGCATAAGGTGAATAGGAATCGCCGTTGATATGGATTGCACCAAAGTTGTACGCTCCGCTAGCGACAACGTATTACTTTTCTACGACGTGAAATGGCCCAATAGCTTATTAAAAACCACGTTGTACCGATCTGTGCTCATCCTCCCGTGATCCAAACGCACTCATAAATATTTTTCGAGTCCCGTCGCATGATTAAAACCCAACATGGAGCAGATCCGTCTCTTCAAAATCGCGCCCCCTCCTTTGAGAAAAAAATGCTTGACTTACTAGCGTTAACCCTAAGACCCGAGACCATCCCGAGTTTCTCCAGAGTTCTTTTCATTGCTGTTGTGGTTTTAATTGTAGCCTTTCCCATCAACATTAAGTCATCAGCAAAAAAAATATGCGAGAACCTTGGCCCTCCACGACACGGCACCAAAGGGTCCCAATTCCCTCCTTCGACTTCCTCAAGAATTAAATAAGCTAAGCGCTCGACACATAACACAAAAGATAGGGTGAAAGTGGAACTCCCTGTCGGAGACAACATCCATGTTTAAATGGTGCAAGCGGCACGCCATTCCAAAGAATTTTGGTTGACGCATTATGGACACAGAACATGATCAACCTTATTATATGTCCCGAAAAATTAAAGACCCTTAGCATATCCTCCAAAAGTTCACAACTAATCTTGTCATATGCTTTTTCAAGATCAATTTTCAGCACCATGCATCCCACTTTATTTTTTTTATTTGTGCGCAATGAGTGTATGATTTCTTGAATAACAAATATGTTATCCTGTGTGCTTCGACTTTTAATATGTGCTTCGACTTTTAATAAAACTAGACTGTGTCGGAGCAATGAGTGTTGGCATAAAATCCCTAAGCCTCATAGTTATGCACTATGTGATGAATTTATAAAGTACATTGCATAAAGAAATAGGGCGAAACTCGAAGATTTTCGATGGGGTATTTACCTTAGGGATCAAACACATGTGTTTCTCGCAAATATTTGGGGAGAACTGTCCTTCCCTAAATGCACTTGTTATGAATTCCAACAGCGATAAACACGTCCAACTCCAATAATGTTGGTAGAACATCACTTGAATTCCATCCGGTCCCCGTGCTTTATTCGGATGGGTCACCCACACCGTTGCGTTTAATTACTCCATCGAAACACTCTCCCACACCTTGTTGTACATGTCAGCATCAAGTTCCAATTGCATCCGTGACCTCGGAAGAGCAATATAGCTGTCCGAACTGTCTGAGAAAATTCCTCTGAAAAACTGCACCGTGTGCTCCTTTAAAACCTGTTGGTCCGTGGCCCAAACATCATCAATTCGCAGATTTACAATGCGGTTCTTTCTTCTTCGCGCAATTGTCAACTTGTGGAAAAAAATCCGTGTTTCTATCACCTTTTGCCAACCACTTAATCCTTGATTTTTTGTGCCAAAATATTTCCTCGTTTCGCAAAACCGTGGTATATTCTTCCACTAATTCCTTCTCTAAAATTTGCAAAATCCGCGAAGTACCTACGAGCCAAGGCCTTTTGGATACCCTCAATGCGTCAGATTAAGACTCGCTTTCACAAAAATATTCTCGAAGCATTACGCGTTCCACGAGATTATTGCATCCGTAATATGCGCTACTGCATCCACAATGTTCGAGCTTTTATCCCATACCGATCTAAATAGTTATTCGCACTCTGGATTCGACATCCACATAGCTTGAAATCTGAACGACCACGCCTCTTTCTTGACAATCGACCCAAAAAGATTCATCAATATAGGATGATGGTCGCCATGAGTACACGATAAGTGAAACACGCCATTGTTCGGATAAGATTCTATCCATGCCACGTTAGCAATGGCACGGTAAAGTCTTTCATTGATGAGTGCGCACCCCTCTCGTTTATTACTCCACATAAACTTGGGTCCATATAACCCAAAGTCTTGCAATCCCCACGGGTGCATCCATCTTTGAAAGGCGAGGCACCTATTTGTCGAATTCCCCCTTCCTCCTTGTTTATCGTGAGTGAACCCTATTTCATTAAAGTCTCTGTGAACCAACCACGGACCTTTGATTCTTTTACTCATCCTTTCCAAGTTGCCAAAAATCCGACGCTTATCCTCCGCATACGGTTTCGCGTAGATCCCTGACACTATCCACTTTTCTTTATTTTTAATGCCCACCTTCGTATGTATTCCTTGATCCTCAACATGTATGATTTCCACCTCAATCTCCTCAGGGTTCCACAACATCCAAACTCCCCCATCCATACCATCAGTCGGTGTTATGCAAAACTCAATGTAGCCTGATGCGGTGTGACTTCATACGCACGATCACTGGAGACCCTTGTTTATAATAAAAATACAATATCATGCGAATGAATTCTCACTAAATCATGAAAGTTAATTCTAAAATCCGGATCTCCTGCCCCCTGGCAGTTCCATGACACGACCTTCATTGGAGAATTAATAACGTGATATGGTCGGAACCGGTACTCAGTACCCATAACTGTATCAGTTGCCTCATAATTTTGCCCAGTACATAGTTGTGCCTTGTCAACTCCCATGCACTCAAGTCCGTCCTCTGCGAGTATATGGGTAAATTCTCGATCATCTCTTTTATTCCCATTCGAATCTCGAACTCCCAAAATGAAGGAGCAATATTCGTCACTTTGATTTTTCTCGGTTCGATTTGTGAGATCAACGAGGAGCCGTCGAATTGCTGCATCACCGTTTGAACTTCCCAGAACTCTGGTTGCACCTGCCCTATTAACATCCCATTTTCCATATTCAATTTGAGATGCTCGTGCTGCTCCATTCTGTGTTACCAGGTCACGGGAAATAGGTGTTCCCTGACTTGCTTCAATCAACTCAACCCCACTTTCAGAATCGTCGAGGTCGCGGAGTCGATGGAATTTGTTGGCATTATTTGATGTGTCTACAGCCTGTTTAGGAGTTTTTTGTTGCCCAATCTTTTTATTTCCCTTCTGATTAAAATTTCTGGTATTTAATAAGGAATTTGGAAGTATTTTTTTCCTCGAGTTTACTTATTTAATTGTGAGTCCTTTCCCATTGTGAATAACATTCCTCTCGCTTCCTTTTCCATTGACACCTCGTCCACATTCGCCTTCGGTATTGTGGGCTTCTTTCCCAGTTCTCCGTTACCCCGAATCGTACCTCCATTGGCGTTCTTGCCTACTCCCCGAGTTCCATTTCTCTGTGGGATTACTACCTAGTCACCGTACTCCTCTCTTTTAGCCTTCTCGCAAAGCCACTCGTTTGGGTTTGGTGTTTTTGTTTTTGATGATTCACCCACCTCCATCTCATGTCCTTCTTCCCCCTCGGTCTCAACTCACTTTCTTGCGTCGCATGTTATTATATTATGATCGCTCCTTCCACACTTTTGGCAAAAGTTTGCAAGTTTTCATACATCACTTGATAAACACGACCTTTAATTCGTACCCCTTGCTTGACGGGTTTATTCAAAGGTATTTGCACACAAAACCTGGTGTATCGACCTCTAGTTGCCGAGAACGTATTTTCGTCATTTTTTATTGGTTCTCCGATACAACATGCGATCGACTCAATCATAGCTTCGTGAAATAATTCCAGGGGGAGGTGGAGTATTCGTACCCATGTGATGGCGCAATCGATCAAGTCACTATTCGCACGAAAGTTGGTTTTCCACTTCTTAACGGAGAGAAAACTTCCCGCTAGTTGCCATGGACCTTGGGTAAGGATTAGTTCCCGTTGCGTTTGTGTTATGCCCTTGAGACAGTATGCGCCGAAGCCTAAGTCTACTAGCTCGCATTCTCCTGTGAGCTTCCACATAGCGTTCAGTCGATTCACACGTGCTTGATAGAACTACGGTCGTCCGAGAACTTTTATGAGGATAGTATCTGTCTATTGAGCACATAACATATCATCAACATCCTCATCAACATCAATGCAATCGAAAGGGTCGTCGTTCGTGGGTTCCGTAACCCTAATATTTTGCTTAATTTTTTCATGTTTCCCTTTTTTGATGCGCACATCTTTGGGCTTCAGTTTATTAGAGTATGATTGATGATGTTCGGTCCCAACCGTAGGCATGATATTTCGCGGCAGTGGTTGTTGCGCCCCAGCCGAGAATTTATAAAGAAGTCTAGGCCGTTTGTGTGCCCCTTGCTCGGCCGTTTTTGCGCCCCTTGCTCGTCATTCATCAATATCCCTAGGTTAAGGGTTAATTGGAGCCATAGTTCCAAATATTAAAGATTCTCATGCCACTTTTTCATTTTTATTTCTTCTAAATAGGAATATTCTATGTAGTCAGCATCTACCCTCCTTCATTAATGCCCCTATTTACGGTAATTGCATTTACTCCTTCCCACTAGTCAGTAGTCGAACACTATATTTATTTTGACTGTCATTTTAAGCCCATTAATACCTTATACAGTTAATTATCGTTATAAGGATAAATTTTAAATTTTATTCCAGCACCTAATTATTATTACATCAAAGGAATCACTTCAGACATGCAGATTACTAAAGCTGTGTCTCATTCGTTTTAATTATTGTCTGCTTGAAAAGGCCAAAAAGAACCACGGCATAAAGAACGTGCATATCACATGTTAGATGAGATCAGAAGCCATTCTCACAAGAGAAATTATTTCATACGCGAAGAGATTGCGTGTGATGTAATTCAATAAATACGTACAACTTTTATTTATTAATATCAAAACTAAATTATGAAAGAACTGACATCCAATAATTACTAAATTTTGGATAAATGTGTTCTACAAGAAAAAGAACCCGATACACAGTAATAATAATGGACCACTAAATTTTTTCATTTCTTGAATATTTTATATAGTTATAAAAACTCTCATTACTCTTTGAATAATGACAGAAGCACGCATTGAAGTTTAATACGCCAATTCAGTCATCTATAATATTCTTGAAATTTAAGATATATCGCAAAAGAAAAGGTTTTTACAATTTTAGCTTAATTTTTTTTAAAGATATCTAAGAGTGTGTATAATTATTAAACCTCATCATAGACTTTTATACAAGATTTATTACCTTTCTTTTTTTCGTACACTTGCATCTGAAAAATATGCCCACTATTGTTTACGCACTTGTAAGTTGCAACACGATGGCCCACTGACTGAAACTTTACAGCACATAAGATCTCATTTAGTTTTCTTCTTTTATAAGTAGTCATTGATGTTTTTCGATAAATAAGTTAAATAAATGAAAATCTTAAGAATTTGTTCCAACTTATAACCCCACCCACCACCTTTTCTTGGGCAGACTTATAATAATACAATGATACAATTCTCAACCAATAAAATTAATGAGCCATAGAATAAATGACATTTTTTTATTTGTTGATCTTAATATCTATTTTATGGAAAATTCGATCCCACCAGGATCAAATTGACCCTATTTTATCACCATCAAAATTATTAAATTAAAGGAAAGCGCCAACTTCCATTCGTGGTTCGCTGTTTTATTTTTTCTAGAATTTTAAGATGTAACTTGTTATTTATACATAGTTTATATTTTTTAATAACCATATTCTAAAATTATATTTATGAATTTTGCATTGAGACGTATAAGTCAACATTAATCACACGCATTTACAAGGTTAGCTTTTTTTTTATTGATGATTAAGTTATTATTACAAAAAAAAAATCTATTGTATGATTAAGTTTAGAAATAAAAACTTTAATACTCTAGTTTTAACTGCATTATATTGTAATAGTTAAGAAACTTTAAATGATTCATTTTCTTTAGATTGTACGAATTCATGCTTGGTAAGAAATCATGTGGAGAGTTATATAATTGAAAGTGAAATAAATGTAAAACTTAATAGATGTGAGGGTAATTACAATCACTCTAATTTATTATAAATCTTTGATTGATTGTAATTATAATCAATCTTATGTTAGAGGAAAAATCTGAAAAGCAAAAAATTAGAGATTGGTACAACGAAACTGTTTATAGTATAAACTAGAAACGTTGGCACGCGATTCCTGCGCGTTAATCTTTATTTTAAGTATAATATAATCAATTTGTATTGTAAAGATTATAAGGTAAATATAGATATAGAATCTACATATCTTAACCTTCTTTTTATGTAAGTGAAAATAAGGTAGTAATTGTTTTCTTTAATGAAAATATTTAAATAATAATAAAGCTAAAATAAATTATAATTATATCCTAACTAATAACAAACTTTAATAGTGTGTCTAAAGATAAATAAGAAAATCAAAAATTGATCTCAACATGTTGACATAACATGGCTTATATATAATAGTATAAATAACAATAGTAAGTTCTCGACCAAAGATTGATCTTCATACCAAAAGTCCAAATATTTATGAAAATTTCTCAAATGACTTTAACATAATAGGCTTTGTCTAAATTTAACACTTTAGTGTCTTCACTTCTCGACGAATCTCAGAAGTGTCATGGATTTTCAAAGGAATTGTATTTAATAATTTATAAATAAATAAACACACACACACACACATATATATATATATATTAAAAATTGATTAAAAGTAACCATTATTTTCACCATAAGAATCTGTGTGCACACAAATTACCAGTGAAATAAATTTCGATATCACAACGGAAAATTATGTCAAAAATAAAGAGACAAACATGTATCAACTACCAACTCTACATTCGATTACCTAAAAACTCGTAAGTTAAGTAACTTAATATTACACTCTCTACCAACAACATACCATAGTGGGACGCATGCTCGAACTGACCCAAACGATTGTTGTTTGATATATATTTACGAATGCCCTATTCTCCAATTTTTCATGTACTAAAACAACTATTTAATAATGTTAACTAAATAACAATTGGCCTTTTCAAGAAAAATGACATATCCAACTCAACAATAATTTCATATGAACTAAACTTAGTTTTGAAATCTCAAAAACCTTAACATATAATATATGAATTGTTTGTGAAGTTGGTGTGAAATATCTATCATTTTCATGTGGGAAAATTCTTGGTTTCAACTTTTTAAACTTAGTAATAATGTATTGCCATTATTAATATTTTATTATTTTTAATAAATGAGTTGAGTGTGCGAGTCAACTCAAGATTGACTCACTCGGGCAAGAGTGCTGAAATATAGGCATACCCAATCCTTTTCAAGAAAAAAACTGTCGGTGGGTGTTGCGCTCCCACACACTCTTTGGTGTCACTGTGTGTCAAGTCACCACTCTTTCCCTCTCTCTCTCTCTCCTTACTGCTCACCTATACATACATAATACATACATACATACAGGTAAATAGAGAGCAGCAGCAGCAGTACAGTAGTAGTTAGGTTTATAAAGTAGCCAGCCAATGATTAATTAATGTAAAGCAAAGCATGATTCTTATTTATATTATACACCTTTAGGTACCACCACCAGATTATTTATTTATTTATATTTATTTATTTTTGTTCTTCTTCTCTTCTTCTTCTTCTTCTGTTATATAAATATAAATAAAGAGCAGTAGTTGCAACTTCTCTCCCTCACAACTAACTGATCTCATTCTTCTCTAATATAGCTACATTTGTTGTATCTAGAGAGAGAGAGAGAAGAGATTTGATTGAGATCTGAATCCAATGGCTTGCGATCCGCGACAAATACTGGCCGGAGTATTGACGCTCACGATGTTCCTAATGCTTGGTGACATGGTCAAGCGCGACCACTTCGATGCTGTTCATGTATGATGTTAGATTTGTTTTTTACTGTTAGATTTGATTGTGTTTTTTTTATTTTTTTTTTATTTTGCTCATATGTTTGTATGTTGTGATGGAATAATTCGGCATTGACTTTTATCTGTATTGGATAATACTAGTGTTCGATTGTTAGTTTTCGATCATGATTCGGTATATTTAGTGGTACAAGATCTAATGTTGGATATAGTTTTTAGTTGCGCATTCTGTTTGTGGAGTTGGATTTATTCGATACTACTAAGTGTCAATTGCGGCATGTACATGAATTGGCTTTTGTTGGGGTGGGGGGTGCAGTGCAGGGGATCTGATCTGACTTGAGTTTATTTATTTATATGTCGAAACGAGAGGTATCTAGTTGCTTAAATCGTTGAAACTGATGACTATATTGTTCCTTGTTTTTGTGTAGCCTACCGTTCACGAGACCAATAAGGCTTCGCAGCACGGACTTGCTACTGTCACCAAAGGTGCTGATGGTCCTTGGAAGGAGGATGGTATGACTCTCAAGCCGTGTTGGGAGAAGCCAATTTTAGGTGAGCAGGAAGCTTGTATTGTAGTAGTTCAACACAATTTTCAACTTATTCTAATGGTGCTCTTTTAATTTACACTTTCGGATCATAATGTTTGTATTCATTCTGTGGTGTCCGTCTTGGTAACCAGAGGAAGTAGATGAATCGCAAGGCTATGTTACCTTCTCATTATCCAATGGCCCGGAATACCACGTCTCTCAGGTAAACTTGGTTTCTTTTAGTGTCCTACTACTCTCATTTCTTAACGACTTTTTATCAGAGTTTGCTTAATTCTATTTATTGCAACAATTTTTGTTAACTTTTACACCTTATAGCTCCGTGATTGTAAGTAAACTTGCTGATGATCAAAGATGCGCCCATGAGCAATCCACTCCTTTTTCATTTGGAACATGAACAAGGAAGACGTGAAGGTTAATTTGAGAAATAAAATCCTTATTTGAAGACACACGTTAAAGGAATAAAATCAAATGCGGGTGCAGTAAGTATTATTTAATACAACTAACAAAGTCAAGACTAAACTTGGAAATTACCTACTCAGGTGCTTTAAAGTATCACTTTACCTTGTTGTCATCCAACTTTGCCATTTCTCTCAAGTGTCCGGTGCTATTATTACTTCTTGTAGTCAGTCTGAGATCAACTGCTTAGTTCTGCATTTGAGTAGATATGTAAGTATGGCTCCAGTCTTCTCTAAAACAACATGTCTGCATTCTAGTCCTCACACAGGTAATTAGTTGACTTATTCCTCAACTGTTAGATGTTCCCTCGAGCTTTAACGCATTCATCCACTGGATTTGATGATGCTAATTTTGTTCTGACTTTTTGTGAACCTCCCAGATCAGTTATAGATATTTTAAATGTTTTTACCGTTTTGTTTCAATTTTTTCGAAGGATGTCTGGTCCTAATGGAGAATACGTTAGTATTTACTCGCTATATTGGATACCTGCGTGCTTTGATTGCTGTCGTTGAGTTTAATTCTTAGGGTCAGTATAATCGTGTAGCCCACGCTCACATGCTTATACCAAAAACATATTGCCAGTTATTGACTATATTTTGACTTCGGCAAAGCAGTGCTGTGTTCACCAACCACTGAAAAATGTAATCACACTTCGGTGATCATCTTATACAGATTGCTGATGCAGTAGTAGTGGCAAGATTTCTGCGGGCAACACTTGTAATCCCAGACATTAGAGGAAGTGAACCCGGTGACAAAAGGTTAACGCTTGATCTTGTTTTTTTGCTACTACATTTATGTATTTCCCAAGTGTACTTTTACTCCATTTTTCTCTCTTTCCCCTATTTGTGCCAGTTTTAGCTGGCTGCAGCCATTTTATGCCTAAAATAAACAATTAATAATATCTGCAAACAAAAAATATTGATCAATTGTGCAATAAGTGTTTGCTAGACAATCATATCATGATTTTGTAGTTATGAGTGTTCGCTTTCTGCAAAGAGCGGCAGCTTCATTCATTTTCACTTTCAGTTCTAAGTTCTAACCGAAGGTGTCACGTAGATTTATCTTTATTTGTTTCCATTTGTTTCATTGACATAGTCACAACTTCTGAAAACTTTTCAAAAACTGTGTGGCTAACATCAAATGCATGGAGAATGTCACATAATATACCAGACACTGTTGTGACCGTTCGTTTTTTATCTTTAATTTTCAGGAACTTTGAAGATGTCTACAATGTTGAAAAATTCATAGCAAGCCTAGATGGTGTCGTTAAAGTGGTTAAATCTCAGCCTTCTCAATTGTCAGCTCGTAATGTTGCAGTTGTGAAGGTTCCTAATAGGATTACTGAAGAGCAGATAGCAGAAAATATCGAACCCGTTTTCCGAACCAAGGGAAACATAAGGCTTGTTACTTATTTCCCATCTGTGAACATGAAAAAGAATAAAGAAAGTAGTAAAGCAGACTCTATTGCATGTTTGGCCATGTTTGGAACACTGGAGCCACAAACAGAAGTTCGTGAAGTTGTTGACTCCATGGTTGACCGCCTAAAAACAGTCAGCCGAAAGTCTAATGGCCAGTTTATTGCCATTGACTTGAGGGTGGATATGTTGGAGAAAAAGGGTTGTCATAAAACTGATGGTTCTGGATCCAAAAGCTGTTATAGCCCACAAGAAGTAGCTCTTTTCTTACGGAAGATTGGCTTCGAAAAGGACACGACGGTGTATGTTACCCAAACAAAGTGGGATAGCAGTCTTGACGCTCTAAAGGACTTCTTCCCAAAAACATACACAAAGGTATATATCTTCCATTTGTTATTTCTCTTCATAAAGGTGGATTAAATAGTATTTGTCGCGGGCAATATATATCATCTGAGTGATGCAATCATTTCTAAAGTTAGGTAGGTTGACTCAGAAACATATCAGCTCGCTACATGAAGATTGCTTCTACAGTTTTTTTATAGCAGGATCTATTTGAAGAATCTTCTTTGTCAAATCTTCTATGCGCTGCAAAATTTGTATTTATAGCTGGAGTTGCTGTGTGAAAGTACTAAAAAACCATTTCACTAACATGTTTTACGCTATTGCAGGAGTCTATAATGCCCATGGATAAAAAAGACAAGTTTCTAAACTCTGGAACATCCGAATATGAGAAGGTAATTGACTTTTATGTTTCTTCCGAGAGTGACGTTTTTATCCCAGCTATATCTGGCCTGTTTTATGCCAACGTCGCTGGAAGAAGAATAGCCTCCGGAAGGACTCAGATTCTTGTTCCTGCTACTATTCCTGGCTCTTCTGCTGCTTCTGACGATTTCATGTCACATTATGTTTCAAAAAAGAACCACTTTGCGTATTCATGTTATTGCTAGTCCTTGTTGTCCAGGTAAGGGCAAAAAAAATCTACATTATTGGGTTACCAGATCAAACTGGTCATTGTTGCATTTAAGGCTGAAGCAAAGCTTGGTTTGGATATATATTATTACATTTTATTTTATGAAGCATCTGTCTCACAGTGGCTGGTTTGCCTTTATAGGGATTTTTGGGTAGGATTTCTGTTTTATAATGGAATAGTCAGAGCAGTTTGATTGTATTGTGGAACATTGTACCTTTTGTTTCTTGTAACTAATGTTTACTTATTGTCGAATTGTTGAGTGTAAATTGCCAAACTATCACTCTCTCAGAAACTAATTGCCAGAATATCACTCTCTCAAAAATAATTACCAATCTATCACTACTTTGCCACATAGATTGCCCATGGACACATTTATCCCTTGCCTACTTTTGCTCTCATGTGCTTTTCATTTTTGGTTTTGCAAATAGAACCCGATAACTTGAAGTGTTTTAATCCGATGCAAAAAATGGTATCAGAGCTATATTGAAAAGCCCCGAGCCTCTATCGCATGACCTGACGCGAAGTGCGACTCTCCGTAGGGGATGCCGTAACCCACGGGCAAGAACCCGCCTGGGCCGGTAGCAAATTGATAGGTATCGTTTTTGGCGTCACCCTGTTATTCGCCATTGTGGCACCTCATCCTATGTGGGCGACACCTAGGCTCTGAGTTGGGGTTCGGGCAAAAAATGGTATCAGAGCCTAGGTTTATTTATTTATGTGGATATTTATTTATTTATTTAACACTTAATCACCTCATGAGAGGAGTATTTTATAAAACATGAATAATTCAGATATGGATGATATCTGGGATTCCCCAATCCAGATTCCTATGTGGGGAAACGCATGTACAAGTATTTTGAAGCGAATCATCGCTTTAACAAGCTACCGTAATTTCCAAGAAACGAAAATTAGAAACCATGATTTTCTTTGTTGTAATTTAGAACAACTTGGAAAGACTTGTCCTATTAAGAAAGATAGGATAGAGGTTGTCAAGCTTTTAAATATTAGCATGGAAAAGGCCAATAAACAAAGTTCAATACTAAGCCTATAATATGCCTGATATTACACTAGAACAAGAGCTTCAACTCTTGATGAACAAGTTAGTAAATCTAGCTAGTTTTAGACCGAACACTCTCCCGGGCATTAGAGCTAAGTTCATAGCTATTAATGGCCTCTCGGCAGAAATCTCGAGGATTAATAGATTAATTGTCGAAAAGAATAACAGATGAGTAATCTAGTCTTGCCAGATTTTCACGAGCTCAAGACAGACGGCTCCCAGCTGTCCCAGGATCTCAAGGAAGTCCAAAAAACGATCCAAGCATATGGCAATCAACAATACCATGTGTCCGAGCATCTACAGGAAATCAGAGACAAGCTTGAAGCCATGTCTCGACGACAGAAGGAGATCTTGGGGAATTTACAAGATATCCAGCAAAGAGTCAAGAACTTGGAATCCATACCAAGATCATCCGAAAGAAGGAGAGTTGGATGGTTGGCACCATCTTTCGGGAAGGAGCCCTTATTACATCAAAAGGGCAAAGCAGTCGAGGTCAAAAGGGAATTGACCACGAGCGAGAAGCTGGAAGCACGGATACGTGGAAACCCCAGCACCTAGTGAAATCATGTCCAGATTCAGGATTGACGATTTCAACTTCGAGAACTTGCAAGACCTTTCTGATCTTGCAGAATCGTTTTCAGGACTTAACCTAGAAAACGTACAGACATACGAAAGTGCAATTATGCCTAGACAAGACCCTCCACAGGGGCAGTCAACGGTTACAGAAGGTGTCGGATCTTCCATCCCAAATCCAGATCCAATTTGAGGAGAGCCAGTCCCAGGAGAGCCTATGCCGCACCAGCATGACTTCGTGGCGGGGTCCATGTTCAGAGCTGCACCAACCAGATCAAGAGCAAGAAGCCCGAATGTTCATGGAACACCATACGGGAAGTCCCAGCTTGATCCGATACACCCGTACGGGCTTATGCTCAATCTGAATATCCTGGATTTCAAGAATCGCGAAGCCCTGATCGATGAATGGGCATCGGCAATGAGGATTGCAGCAGCAACGCTGGAACTCGACAAGGAAGGCTTCATCATGATGTTACAAATGAGCCTCGAAGGATCAGTCAAGATTGGATGGGAACATGCCACTCCAGAAATCAGAGGAGGAGTTCTATCCGGCGATGCCCTCAAGGACATTGTGGACAGAATGGCGAGACTTTTCAAGATCTACTTCATCGGAGAAGGATACTTTGTTGATCCCCAAACCGGAGGAGGTGACCAGGAGAAGGTCAGGAGATACGAACATGCACTGTATAGCTTGGAGCTACATGACATATGTAGCGTTGACCTATATATCAAGCTGTTCACTGAATACAAATGGAAGAGCCGAATGAATGAAGACACGGCGATTCCCCTATTCTTCGCCAAAATACCAAGCCCGTGGCGGGAAATGTTACTGCGAGAATATACACCTATTGGGGTGGACACGGTTGCCCAAAGGATGTCTTTTCTTAAAGTCAAGCTTAGTGAATGGTGCCAGAAGGCAGCAATCCAAAAGAATTTCAAGAGGCTGAAAAGAATCAATAAGTCAACCCGTCTTTGATGTGACGATAATGACATCCCAGCGGTCATTGGAGCACCAGAAAGACATCGAAAGAAGAAACATAGGGATCACCCCTATGAGCGAAGAATCAAGTTCTCCAGGAGATCCTCGTTGAGGCCAGGAAGATTCTGGTCAAAACAAAAGGCCCGAAGTTACAAATCAGGGCAAAGACCAGGACCCAGCCGTGGAAGAACATCTTCCAGCCAGGGAAGCACCAGCAGACCACCAACTAGGCGAACTTTCAGGAGAGCACACACACGTGCTAATGAAAGTTTCAAGGATTGTAACTGTTGGACGTGCGGTGCCACGGGACACATCTCAACCAACTATCCCGAGAACCAGAAAAGAGGAGTCAGGCAGTTCGAAGCTACCCCGGAGTTCGAAGAAGCTGTCTACTTTCAAGACCTCGTTCAAGTTTACCAGTTCGAAGACATTCCTTCAGACGAAGGTATATACGAAGAAGATGAAGGACCATATGAGTCTTCAGAATCAAAATCAAACTGAAGACGAGGAGATCTTCCTCCAGGAAGTTCAGGAGGACTTGTCAGGATTTTTCTCAAACCAGCATATCTCATAAGGCACTAATGAGAATTATGCGAGAAGATCCAAAATTACGTGTTTACGATGGATTCACTGTCGAAAAAATGGAGAGAACCTTAGCCCAGCTAAGTTTCAGACAAAGTAAACATCACATCATCTACAAGGTTACAACGGGAGAGATTGCAATCCCAATGGAGCTGACCAGTAATGTGATGGAAATGCAACTGGTTCCTATGAATGAGATCAGAGAGGAACTAGGGAGACTCAAGCCAGAAGTTGCTCAGAAAATGTTGTGGATCCACATCGGAGCCATTCGAATTCTGCTCAAAGCAACGTTTAAAGAATGAATCAATTCCCCAATTGATATTGCCATCTTTGACAGAAGAATCCAGAACCTACGAGATGCATGTCTCGGAGGAATTTCGGGAAATCTGTTCGCTGGAAAAGATTGCCTACAACCTAGCCGACAAAGATTTCAACAGGGTCCTTACTCTGCATCAGGACTTCAAAAACAAGGAGTTAATGAAGGAAGGCAATAGGCCTTACTCCATTACATACAACATCTCCTACGCGCTCTCCAACACTCATCATTCAGATCTCTTCCGAAGAAATGAGTTTGTTGAGATACCAGAAATTATTGAAAAGGTTGCCCATGCAGTTAAACCAGAGATTTCCAGTTTACCCCATATTCACGAAATGGATATGATCATCAGAGATCAACCGGTGTTTGGTAAGGATACGAGCCAGAGGTTCGAGCCCAGAGCTGTTTCTTTCCGAGAAAATAGGATGCAAAGTCTTACATGGGGAATGAAATCAATTATCGAAGTAGTAATCGAGCCAAAGAAGTTCACGACTAAAGGAGAACTTCAATGTCCAGGAGGATGGGGCGAAGTCGAGGTTATCTTCGACACTACCCAGAAAGATAATACATTCCCATATGATGCACTGTATTATCTCAAGCAGCCGATCGTTGGAAGATATCAAGGAAACCTGAAGCTAGGCGGAATTGATTTCGTTATCAACGGACGAGCAGGAAAGAACCCAGAACAACTTGTTCTCGGAATGGATTTTCTCGAGGATCGCAAACCCTGGGAAAAGACACAAGAAGGAATGGAGTTCACGGTGGAAGGAAGAAGATACAGGTTACGATGACCACCAGTCCATTCTCAATCTACATCTCGGTTGGAATGTTATACGAGAAATATCGAGCCGAATACTTTGCAGCGTATAACGACTCGGGAGCAGGGATTTGCACTGCAAAACCAAGAGTCTTCCCCGGAGAAATTGGAGAAGATTTACCGGCGATTGCGGGAAGAGATTTCTCAAAGAAGATCATCATTTTCAAACGAGGAATAAAGCAAGCAGAAATATTAATTGGAGGAGCAGGTGGTACCCCATGGTACAAGGTCAAGACGCCCCCAATCTATTTTCATGACACCGGAGCCGATATCTTACTCGGCAATAATTTCCTGCAAACATTCAAACGTTTTACGCAGGGTAATGAAACAAGACGTCTTATTCTCACAACCATTTGTGATCATAAGATACTGGTGCAAAGATTGACGCAGACGTTTTATCGCAAAATGCCGATTCAGTTTCGCAGCAAGCGTGGTGATGAAGGAAGACTTCTACACCCAAAAATGAAGGACCAAAGGAAATACGGTAAGGCAATCCTACAACTAAGGATTGAAAGCCTCGGCGGCCAGAAGACCAAAAGGATCAGAGATGAGACGATTGAAATCCTGAAGGCTAGCTTAGAACCAAGTCTTCACATTGACATCACGAACGAAGAACATATCTCGATTGAAGATGTCAAAGTTAAGATTCAAAGGAACTACGAAGAAGACCCTCTGGCGTGGTGGAACAAGAATGAACTCAAGGAGACCTTAAGAGTTCAATAGGGAAAGGAAAACGAGCTGGTTAGATACAGACCTATCCTGATGAACCAAGAGGATCGAAAGGATATGTAAATGATTCTTAAGGAACATCTGGACCTTAAGCTTATCTCACCAGGTGTGTCTCCATACAGCAGTCCTGGATTTTTAGTCAGGAACCATGAGGAGATCAAAAGAGGAAAACCAAGGTTGGTGATCAACTACCAAGGGATCAACAAAATCTTGGAATTCGACGGATATTATATCCCGAACAAAGAGCACCTGATAAACTGTGTCCAAAACGCTAGAGTCTTCTCTAAGTTCGACTGTAAATCAGGGTTCTATCAAATCAAGATGGAAGAAGAAAGCAAGAAGTTTACAGCTTTCTCTACACCACATGGACACTATATCTGGAACGTCCTACCAATGGGTCTTGCGAATGCACCCCAGATATATCAGAGGAAAATGGATAATCTTTTTAAAGATTATTTCAAATTCATGTTCGTTTATGTCGATGACATTCTTATTGCTTCAAAGAGCGTCAAAGAACATATCAAACATTTGGAGATCTTCTCAGATGTTTGCCACAGGGAATGACTAGTGCTATCTGAAAGGAAGGCGGTAATTCTTACAAGGAAAATCGAATTCCTTGGAGTTGAGATCGACGAATCAGGTATCATCCTCCAGAATCATTTGGTGGAAAAGGTACGCGGTTTTCCCGATGATCTCATAACGCTCAAACAGCTCCAAAGTTTTTTGGGTTTAGTTAATTTTGCTGGTATGTTTACTAACAATCTAGCGAGCTACAGGAAAATCTTTAGTCCTTTACTCAAGTAAGACGCTGAATTTAGATGGACGGAAGAGCACAAGAAAGTAGTTCGACAGCTTAAAACCATTTGCCAGAACCTGCCCAAAATTGCCATACCAAATGATGAAGACAACCTGATTCTTTACACAGATGCGAGCGATCATTGGTGGGCAGCGGTTCTAACGAAAATCGAGCCAAAAGGAGAAGTCCCTTGTAGATATTGCAGCGGACTATTCACCAACGACGAGGCCACAAGATGGCATATCAACGAGACAAAATTTTTTGCAGTTAAAAAGGCTTTTAAAAAATGGCCACTATTTTTACTTGCTAAAAAATTCACTTTGAAAATTGATAACACAAGTGTTAAGGCTTTCTTGAAAAACAAAATTGAAAGTAAGCCAGAAAAAGTTAGATTATTAAGATGGCAAGCCGAATGTCAATATTACGATTTTGATGTTCTTGTGATAAAATCTCATGAAAACATTCTTGCAGGTTTTCTGACAAGGGATGGAAGCACATGAAGCCGACACCATTCTCACAAGATGGAGGTACCACAGGGATAACCTGGCGGAGCTCCGCAAGGCGATCGACGGTCTGACAATTAATGCTCAGGCTTCCGGTCATGTGCAAGAAAGGGACCTCACAAAGGTTCAAAACACAATGAAGGCAACTTTATTGTGTAGTACAAGTTTGTGGGATAGCATTGCGGAACCCCTATTCCTTAGAGCCTCCACATCAAAACTAGAAGTGGAAATACAAGCGAATACGTATGTGGATGATGATTCAAGTAAAACCGGACCAATCAGTGATCCTTTCGAGGAAGACACTGATAAACAAGTTGATTCAAGAGGAAAAACCCCGATTGAATCCCATGATACTTCTTCTAAGAAAGAAGACGAGGTTGATTCAAGGGTGGAAACACCTGGAGAATCAGAAGAACAAGTTGATTCAAGAGGGAAAACCCCGATTGAATCTCAGGATACTTCTTCTAAGAAAGAAGACAAGATTAGTCTTAGACCCCACGCTGGAGCATCTAAGATTAACAGAAACGAGCCAAGAATGCCCTTGATGGAATATCAAAGGACATGGGAGAAGCTTCACACAAGAATGGGATTAATCCCCGGAAAATCCGTGGCCGACTGGTCTGGAAAATATCCGAGAATCTGGGCACTACCAGGATCAAAACCTAATAGTATACGAGAGTGGTTTGACTTTGGCTGCCTGGCCTCAGTATTCACCACATCACCAAGATTCCTGAAAATCTCGAAATTACCAGGATGGATCTACGAAAAGGTGTACGAGACATGGAAAATGAACCCTACACTTGAAAGAGGAGACACCTTGGAGCTAAAATTTATTTCAACAGCTCCAGAGATCGCAGGAAAAGGATTCCATCAGTGCTTTCACTTCATCAAATTACAGAGACCAAACATGAAAGCAATGGAGTTCATCAAGCCACCACGAGAGGGACAATATTTGGTTTCCCCTATCGAAGATGAAATTTCAACCAGGAGAGCATGGGGATTTTGGGTCTGTCTCACCGAAATGGACAAGGTTAAATATTCGTTCAAAGTTTTCCATAATTCTGAGAACGGATCATTCATGCTCAACAGCATGACCAGTAGTACCACATGATTTGCAGAGACCATTTTCGAAAAGAAACGACAAATATTGTGGAAAAACGAGATGCCAGCAACAACAGAGACAAGCCGGAAGTTGTGCAATATGATACACGCCGGCCGATGGAAAGAACGGATTTGCGACAAGTGTCCCGATCAAAAGGAGCCACTTTTCAGAAAAGATTCCCGATGAAACGGGACAAATGGGAAAGCGACAAGGAGGGCCCTTCGAGAAAAGGAAATATACCGCGTGCTGGCAAAGGAACAACTTTTGCTGGGAAAGGAAAGAAGGCCATGTGAGTGACCAGGACAACTGAACAACCAGGGCCACCCACGTGAACAAACAAGACAACCACCACTAACAAATCAATAATGGAGGGACCACGTGACTCAGAAGATAAGAAATGAGCCATGTGATCAGGGGGGACTTTTGGAACCAGTGGAACACGTCAATTCCACTTACAATTATTGATGAAGTCCGCATTTCAAATCCGGGACCTCATCTATATAAAGACCAGCTGAAGAAAGCAAAGGGCATCGATCATTTCCTTAGTTTTCTTATAAACAAGAGAGAAGCCTAGTCTGTAATAGCGTGAGAATTTAAATTCTTTCAATAAACGAGTGTCTGTATAATCGTTTTAATTTCTGTTTGAGTGTATGTACGAGAGAGACATAGCTACTATGTGTAGCTAGACAAGTAACTCTTCTCTAAAAGGGGTTATGAGTGTTCTGTAATAAATAAGTTTCCACATATATAAATAAAATCAAGGCTTTCGCCTAAATGTGCTATTTCGAAATTGATCTAAACATTCGTTCAAGGTTGTACTTCCACGCCCGGAGTATGAAACGAACCAGGGCTGTGCTGATTATCGTTGAAGGAGCCATTGCAGAACCATCGGTTGCGATCGAGTGGTTGAAGGCGACGAGTCTTCGTAAAACCTGGTGGAATACCCGACGGTAGTACGGTCAAACGAGGTACCCTTTAATGTTACGTTTTAATCATTGTACGGAAGCATGCTAGGCCTGATATGGTCGTAATGGACTATTTACGTTTAAAGCATTCTAAAATTAAAACTATTCAATTAATCGGGGTTTAATTTCAATCACCAACTTTTTAAAGGATGAGACTGCAAAATTGGAAAAATAGGGGTAGTCTTGTCACTCTTGGTGCCCCTATTTTTCCAATTTTGCAGTCTCATCCTTTGAAAGTTGGTGATTGAAATTAAACCCTGATTAATTGAATAGTTTTAATTTTAGAATGCTTTAAACGTAAATAGTCCATTACGACCATATCAGGCCTAGCATGCTTCCGTACAATGATTAAAACGTAACATTAAAGGGTACCTCGTTTGACCGTACTACCGTCGGGTATTCCACCAGGTTTTACGAAGACTCGTCGCCTTCAACCACTCGATCGCAACAGATGGTTCTACAATGGCTCCTTCAACGATAATCAGCACAGCCCTGGTTCGTTTCCTACTTCGGGCGTGGAAGTACAACCTGGAACGAATGTTTAGATCAATTTCGAAATAGCACATTTAGGCGAAAGCCTTGATTTTATTTATATATGTGGAAACTTATTTATTACAGAACACTCATAACCCCTTTTAGAGAGGAGTTACTTGTCTAGCTACACATAGTAGATATGTCTCTCCCGTACATACACTCAAACAGAAATTAAAACGATAATACAGACACTCGTTTATTGACAGAATTTAAATTCTCACGCTATTACAGACTAGGCTTGTCTCTTGTTTATAAGAAAACTAAGGGAATGATCGATGCACTTTGCTTTCTTCAGCTGGTCTTTATATAGATGAGGTCCCGGATTTGAAATGCGGACTTCATCAATACTTGTAAGTGGAATTGACGTGTTCCACTGGTTCCAAAAGTCCCCCCCCCCTGGTGGAGGTTGTCTTTTCTTGATCACATGGCTCATTTCTTATCTTCTGAGTCACGTGGTCCCTCCATTATTGATTTGTTAGTGGTGGTTGTCTTGTTTGTTCACGTGGGTGGCCCTGGTTGTTCAGTTGTCCTGGTTTCTCACATGGCCTTCTTTCCTTTCCCAGCAAAAGTTGTTCCTTTGCCAGCACGCGGTATCTTTCCTTTTCTCGAAGGGCCCTCCTTGTCGCTTTCCCATTTGTCCCGTTTCATCGGGAATCCTTTTCTGAAAAGTGGCTCCTTTTGATCGGGACACTTGTCGCAAATCCGTTCTTTCCATCGGCCGGCGTGTATCATATTACACAACTTCCGGCTTGTCTCTGTTGTTGCTGGCATCTCGTTTTTCCACAATATTTGTCGTTTCTTTTCGAAAATGGTCTCTGCAAATCATGTGGTACTACTGGTCATGTTGTTGAGCATGAATGATCCGTTCTCAGAATTATGGAAAACTTTGAACGAATATTTACCTTTGTCCATTTCGGTGAGACAGACCCAAAATCCCCATGCTCTCCTGGTTGAAATTTCATCTTCAGAGATAGGGGAAACCAAATATTGTCCCTCTGGTGGTGGCTTGATGAACTCCATTGCTTTCATGTTTGGTCTCTGTAATTTGATGAAGTGAAAGCACTGATGGAATCCTTTTCCTGCGATCTCTGGAGCTGTTGAAATAAATTTTAGCTCCAAGGTGTCTCCTCTTTCAAGTGTAGGGTTCATTTTCCATGTCTCGTACACCTTTTCGTAGATCCATCCTGGTAATTTCGAGATTTTCAGGAATCTTGGTGATGTGGTGAATACTGAGGCCAGGCAGCCAAAGTCAAACCACTCTCGTATACTATTAGGTTTTGATCCTGGTAGTGCCCAGATTCTCGGATATTTTCCAGACCAGTCGGCCACGGATTTTCCGGGGATTAATCCCATTCTTGTGTGAAGCTTCTCCCATGTCCTTTGATATTCCATCAAGGGCATTCTTGGCTCGTTTCTGTTAATCTTAGATGCTCCAGCGTGGGGTCTAAGACTAATCTTGTCTTCTTTCTTAGAAGAAGTATCCTGAGATTCAATCGGGGTTTTCCCTCTTGAATCAACTTGTTCTTCTGATTCTCCAGGTGTTTCCACCCTTGAATCAACCTCGTCTTCTTTCTTAGAAGAAGTATCCTGGGATTCAATCGGGGTTTTCCCTCTTGAATCAACTTGTTTATCATTGTCTTCCTCGAAAGGATCATTGATTGGTCCGGTTTTACTTGGATCATCATCCACATACGTATTCGCTTGTATTTCCACTTTTAGTTTTGATGTGGACGCTCTACGGAATAGGGGTTCCGCAATGCTATCCCACAAACTTGTACTACACAATAAAGTTGCCTTCATTGTGTTTTGAACCTTGGCGAGGTCCCTTTCTTGCACATGACCGGAAGCCTGAGCATTAATTGTCAGACCGTCGATCGCCTTGCGGAGCTCCGCCAGGTTATCCCTGTGGAGCTTCCATCTTGTGAGAATGGTTTCCTCCATCCCTTGTCAGAAAATCTGCAAGAATGTTTTCATGAGATTTTATCACAATAACATCAAAATCGTAATATTGACATTCGGCTTGCCATCTTAATAATCTAGCATTTTCTGGCTTACTTTCAATTTTGTTTTTCAAGAAAGCCTTAACACTTGTGTTAACAATTTTCAAAGTGAATTTTTTAGCAAGTAAAAATAGTGGCCATTTTTTAAAAGCCTTTTTAACTGCGAAAAAATCTTTCTCGTTGATATGCCATCTTTTGGCCTCGTCGTTGGTGAATAGTCCGCTGCAATATCTACAAGGGACTTCTCCTTTGGGCTCGATTTTCGTTAGAATCGCTGCCCACCAATGATCGCTCGCATCTGTGTAAAGAATCAGGTCGTCTTCATCATTTGGTATGGCAAGTTTGGGCAGGTTCTGGCAAATGGTTTTAAGCTGCCGAACTGCTTTCTTGTGCTCTTCCGTCCATCTAAATTCAGCGTCTTTCTTGAGTAAAGGACTAAAGATTTTCATGTAGCTCGCTAGATTGTTAATAAACATACCAGCAAAATTAACTAAACCCAAAAAACTTTGGAGCTGTTTGAGCGTTATGAGATCATCGGAAAAATCGCGTACCTTTTCCACCAAATGATTCTGGAGGATGATACCTTATTCGTCGATCTCAACTCCAAGGAATTCGATTTTCCTTGTAAGAATTACTGCCTTCCTTTCAGATAGCATTGGTCCTTCCTTGTGGCAAACATCTGAGAAGATCTCCAAATGTTTGATATGTTCTTTGACGCTCTTTGAAGCAATAAGAATGTCATCGACATAAACAAACATGAATTTGAAATAATCTTTAAAAAGATTATCCATTTTCCTCTGATATATCTGGGGTGCATTCGCAAGACCCATTGGTAGGACGTTCCAGATATAGTGTCCATGTGGTGTAGAGAAAGCTGTAAACTTCTTGCTTTCTTCTTCCATTTTGATTTGATAGAACCCTGATTTACAGTCGAACTTAGAGAAGACTCTAGCGTTTTGGACACAGTTTATCAGGTGCTCTCTGTTCGGGATATAATATCCGTCGAATTCCAAGATTTTGTTGATCCCTTGGTAGTTGATCACCAACCTTGGTTTTCCTCTTTTGATCTCCCCATGGTTCCTGACTAAAAATCCAGGACTGTTGTATGGAGACACACCTGGTGAGATAAGCTTAAGGTCCAGATGTTCCTTAAGAATTATTTGCATATCCTTTCGATCCTCTTTGTTTATCAGGATAGGTCTGTATCTAACCAGCTCGTTTTCCTTTCCCTTTTGAACTCTTAAGGTCGCCTTGAGTTCATTCTAGTTCCACCACGCCAGAGGGTCTTCTTCGTAGTTCCTTTGAATCTTAACTTTGACATCTTCAATCGAGATATGTTCTTCGTTCGTGATGTCAATGTGAAGACTTGGTTCTAAGCTGGCCTTCAGGATTTCAATCGTCTCATCTCTGATCCTTTTGGTCTTCTGGCCGCCCAGGCTTTCAATCCTTAGATGTAGGATTGCCTTACCGTATTTCCTATGGTCCTTCATTTTTGAGTGTAGAAGTCTTCCTTCATCACCACGCTTGCTGCGAAACTGAATCGGCATTTTGCGATAAAACGCATGCGTCAATCTTTGCACCAATATCTTATGATCACAAATGGTTGTGAGAATAAGACGTCTTGTTTCATTATCCTACGTAAAACGTTTGAATGTTTGCAGGAAATTATTGCCGAGTAAGATATCGGCTCCGGTGTCATGAAAATAGATTGGGGGCGTCTTGACCTTGTACCATGGGGTACCACCTGCTCCTCCAATTAATATTTCTGCTTGCTTTATTCCTCGTTTGAAGATGATGATCTTCTTTGAGAAATCCCTTCCCGCAATCGCCGATAAATCTTCTCCAATTTCTCCGGGGAAGACTCTTGGTTTTGCAGTGCAAATCCCTGCTCCCGAGTCGTTATACGCTGCAAAGTATTCGTCTCGGTATTTCTCGTATAACATTCCAACCGAGATGTAGATTGAGAATGGACTGGTGGTCATCGTAACTTGTATCTTCTTCCTTCCACCATGAACTCCATTCCTTCTGGTGTCTTTTCCCAGGGTTTGCAATCCTCGAGAAAATCCATTCCGAGAACAAGTTGTTCTGGGTTCTTTCCTGCTCGTCCGTTGATAACGAAATCAATTCCGCCTAGCTTCAGGTTTCCTTGATATCTTCCAACGATTGGCTGTTTGAGATAATATAGTGCATCACATGTGAATGTATTATCTTTCTGGGTAGTGTCGAAGATAACCTCGACTTCTCCCCATCCTCCTGGACATTGAAGTTCTCCTTTAGTCGTGAACTTCTTTGGCTCGATACTACTTTGATAATTGGTTTCTTTCCCCATGTAAGACTTTGCATCCTATTTTCTCGGAAAGAAACAGCTCTGGGCTTGAACCTCTGGCTCGTATCCTTACCAAACACCGGTTGATCTCTGATGATCATATCCATTTCGTGAATATGGGGTAAACTGGAAATCTATGGTTTACCTGCATGGGCAACCTTTTCAAAGATTTCTGGTATCTCAACAAACTCATTTCTTCGGAAGAGATCTGAATGATGAGTGTTGGAGAGCGCGTAGGAGATGTTGTATGTAATGGAGTAAGGCCTATTGCCTTCCTTCATTAACTCCTTGTTTTTGAAGTCCTGATGCAGAGTAAGGACCCTGTTGAAATCTTTTTCGGCTAGGTTGTAGGCAATCTTCAGATAAACGAACGTTGCTACTTTTCCAGCGAACAGATTTCCCGAAATTCCTCCGAGACATGCATCTCGTAGGTTCTGGATTCTTCTGTCAAAGATGGCAATATCAATTGGGGAATTGATTCCTCCTTTAAACGTTACTTTGAGCAGAATTCGAATGGCTCCGATGTGGATCTACGATATTTTCTGAGCAACTTCTGGCTTGAGTCTCCCTAGTTCCTCTCTGATCTCATTCATAGGAACTAGTTGCATTTCCATCACATTATTGGTCAGCTCCATTGGGATTGCAATCTCTCCCGCTGTAACCTTGTAGATGATGTGATGTTTTATTTGTCTGAAACTTAGCTGGGCTAAGGTTCTCTTCATTTTTCCGACAGTGAATCCATTGAAACACGTAATTTTGGATATTCTCGCATAATTCTCATTAGTGCCTTATGAGATATGTTGGTTTGAGAGAAAAATCCTGACAAGTCCTCCTGAACTTCCTGGCGGAAGATCTCCTCGTCTTCAGTTTGATTCTGATTCTAATTCTGAAGACTCATCTGGTCCTTCATCTTCTTCTTATATACTTTCGTCTGAAGGAATGTCTTCGAACTGGTAAACTTGAACGAGGTCTTGAAAGTAGACAGCTTCTTCGAACTCCGGGGTAGCTTCGAACTGCCTGACTTCTCCTTTCTGGTTCTCGGGACAGTCGGTTGAGATGTGTCCCTTGGCACCGCACGTCCAACAGTTACAATCCTTGAAACTTTCATTAGCACGTGTGTGTGCTCTCCTGAAAGTTCGCCTAGTTGGTGGTCTGTTGGTGCTTCCCTGTCTGGAAGATGTTCTTCCACGGCTGGGTCCTGGTCTTTGCCCTGATTTGTAACTTCGGGCCTTTTGTTTTGACCAGAATCTTCCTGGCCTCCACGAGGATCTCCTGGAGAACTTGCTTCTTCGCTCATAGGGGTGATCCCTATGTTTCTTCTTTCGATGTCTTTCTGGTGCTCCAATGACCGTTGGGATGTCATTATCGTCACAGCAAAGACGGGCTGACTTATTGATTCTTTTCAGCCTCTTGAAATTCTTTTGGATTGCTGCCTTCTGGCACCATTCACTAAGCTTGACTTTAAGAAAAGACATCCTTTGGGCAACCGTGTCCACCCCAATAGGTGTATATTCTCGCAGTAACATTTCCCGCCACGGGCTTGGTATTTTGGCGAAGAATAGGGGAATCGCCGTGTCTTCATTCATTCGGCTCTTTCATCTGTATTCAGTGAACAGCTTGATATATAGGTCAACGCTACATATGTCATGTAGCTCCAAGCTATACAATGCATGTTCGTATCTCCTGACCTTCTCCTGGTCACCTCCTCCGGTTTGGGGATCAACAAAGTATCCTTCTCCGATGAAGTAGATCTTAAAAAGTCTCGCCATTCTGTCCACAATGTCCTTGAGGGCATCGCCGGATAGAACTCCTCCTCTGATTTCTGGAGTGGCATGTTCCCATCCAATCTTGACTGATCCTTCGAGGCTCATTTGTAGCATCATGATGAAGCCTTCCTTGTCGAGTTCCAGCGTTGCTGTTGCAATCCTCATTGCCGTTGCCCATTCATCGATCAGGGCTTCGCGATTCTTGAAATCCAGGATATCCAGATTGAGCATAAGTCCGTACGGGTGTATCGGATCAAGTTGGGACTTCTCGTATGGTGTTCCATAAACATCCGGCCTTCTTGCTCTTGATCTGGTTGGTGCAGCTCTGAACATGGACCCCGCCACGAAGTCATGCTGGTGCGGCATAGGCTCTCCTGGGACTGGCTCTCCTCGAATCGGATCTGGATTTGGGATGGAAGATCCGACACCATCTGTAACCGTTGACTGCCCCTGTGGAGGGTCTTGTCTAGGCACAATTGCACTTTCGTATGTCTGTACGTTTTCTAGGTTAAGTCCTGAAAACGATTCTGCAAGATCAGAAAGGTCTTGCAAGTTCTCGAAGTTGAAATCGTCAATCCTGAATCTGGACATGATTTCACTAGGTGCTGGGGTTTCCACGTATCCGTGCTTCCAGCTTCTCGTTCGTGGTCAATTCCCTTTTGACCTCGACTGCTTTGCCCTTTTGATGTAATAAGGGCTCCTTCCCGAAAGATGGTGCCAACCATCCAACTCTCCTTCTTTCGGATGATCTTGGTATGGATTCCAAGTTCTTGACTCTTTGCTAGATATCTTGTAAATTCCCCAAGATCTCCTTCTGTCGTCGAGACATAGCTTCAAGCTTGTCTCTGATTTCCTGTAGATGCTCGGGCACATGGTATTGTTGATTGTCATATGCTTGGATCGTTTTTTTGACTTCCCTGAGATCCTGGGACAGCTGGGAGCCGTCTGTCTTGAGCTCGTGAAAATCTGGCAAGACTAGATTACTCATCTGTTATTCTTTTCGACAATTAATCTATTAATCCTCGAGATTTCTGCCGAGAGGCCATTAATAGCTATGAACTTAGCTCTAATGCCCGGGAGAGTGTTCAGTCTAAAACTAGCTAGATTTACTAACTTGTTCATCAAGAGTTGGAGCTCTTGTTCTAGTGTAATACCAGGCATATTATAGGCTTAGTATTGAACTTTATTTATTGGCCTTTTCCAGGCTAATATTTAAAAGCTTGACAACCTCTATCCTATCTTTCTTAATAGGACAAGTCTTTCCAAGTTGTTCTAAATTACAACAAAGAAAATCATGGTTTCTAATTTCCGTTTCTTGGAAATTACGGTATCTTGTTAAAGCGATGATTCGCTTCTTAATACTTGTACATGCGTTTCCCCACATAGGAATCTGGATTGGGGAATCCCAGATATCATCCATAACTGGATTATTCATGTTTTATAAAATACTCCTCTCATGAGGTGATTAAGTGTTAAATAAATAAATAAATTTCCACATAAATAAATAAACTTAGATTCTGATACCATTTTTTTCCCGAACCCCAACTCAGAGCCTAGGTGTCGCCCACATAGGATGAGGTGCCACAATGGCGAATAACAGGGTGACGCCAAAAACGATACCTATCAGTTTGCTACCGGCCCAGGCGGGTTCTTGCCCGTGGGTTACGGCATCCCCTACGGAGAGTCGCACTTCGTGCCAGGTCATGCAATAGAGGCTCGGGACTTTTCAATATAGCTCTGATACCATTTTTTGCATCGGATTAAAACACTTCAAGTTATCGGGTTCTATTTGCAAAACCAAAAATGAAAAGCACATGAGAGCAAAAGTAGGCAAGGGATAAATGTGTCCATGGGCAATCTATGTGGCAAAGTAGTGATAGATTGGTAATTATTTTTGAGAGAGTGATATTCTGGCAATTAGTTTCTGAGAGAGTGATAGTTTGGCAATTTACACTGTACATTGGCAACCCATGAGGCACCAAGAGTGATACATTGGGAATTAATTTTTGAAGAAGGATACTTTGAGAATTATTTCTGTTCATAGCGATATTTTGGCAACTAACTCAATTGTTGATTGCTATCTCTTTTTGTGCTGAATGTGATACATCGGAAGGATTTGGCGCTCTGATCATCATAAAATATCACAAACTTCTTAGCATTTGATTAGAGATATATTGTATTCAGTATGCACAAATCACAGTCTAAGTTTAGTAGGAAAAAACTTATCCTACAGTTTGTACAATTTTGGTAGCACCGGTTGAAAGTTATAGGGATAAAAAGGCAAATGATATAAACAGAGCAAATCCCTAAATGCACAACGATATCTTAATTTTTCCCACAATCCTTTTTACGAAATCAATCTTTTTTTCCTATTTACATTATTAATTTTATTCTTAAACTAATATATATATATATATATAAGATGTACAGTATTACATAATAACAAATTTAAAATAACAATAGGTATAATAATAAAAGTAGTTTATGCATGTCTAAATCTTTTTGCCGTGGAAGAATAAAGCAAAGATTTTCTACAACTAAAAGAATAAAATAATATATGTGTTCCGTGAAAATAATATATTATTTTAGAATATTAATGGATATTATGTCATGAAGATATGTGTTATAATACGTATTTTAGATATTAATGTGAACTTGATTATAAAGTTGTGTTATTAGAGCATTAGGGTATTTTTGTAGAATAATTTGATTTTAGTGGATAGAAGTGTAAACATATGGAATAAAAATATGAATGAATATTTCGATACTTTATAAAACTTTATTATGGTATTTATTAATAATAAGAAAAAGAAGTTTAGAATGGAATAGAGCCACAAAAACCTCAAAATGTCTATAACACTAAACATGATCTTAAGTTTTAATATATATCATAACAGGAAAATATTTCAATAAGTTTGTTGAAATCTATACACACTTCTTGAGAATTAACTTTAATGAAAGATAATTAATATAAGAGATAATAGTTAATACAAAAATTAAAAACACCTATATTGAAAATTGATGTACAGATTTTTCATTTTTTTCTTTTATGATGTGATCTTGATTAAGAAAGAAAATCTTTATCAATTATTAATGTGAGGGAATATCTTTATTTTAGTAGTTTCGATGGAGCGTAAACCAAGGAACTTAAAGAACATCTTTATATAAGATTTAGAAAGGGTAAAATAGGAAATAACATAAATATTGTTTTGGATTTAGGGATTTTGCTATAGATATATCGCCTCCCTCACAATAATGTTTGAATTGGTGTTTCCAAAGCTAGAGCCGGAAGCAGAACCGTTGAGATTATAGTGTTGGGACCGAAAACGAAACCCAAGAGCGTTCATGTCAAATCATGGAGAATTAAACACATAAGCCAAATAACTGAATTGCGGAAGCGTACCTTACATCGTATGATTAATTGCTTGTGAAACGTCGTGTGGTTGGTTTTCCAAATCAACACGAACCTCTTGAGAGTTCATTTAGTTCTCTCTAGATCTAACTATCGATGGGATGTAGTATAAAAAGTGACTCGTGTGATTTGGGGACCATGACCACCTTTATATATTAGGTCACCAAAACCCTGGTGCCCTAATTCCGTAACTTGGGCTTCGACCCATCATCGTAAGCACAAGTTACAACAGTCTCTACCCATTAAAGGCCCACACCCTATTAGATACATTAAGCCCATAATTTAACCGAACTTTAGATCACTTTTATCGGACTTATTATTAATGACATTTTGTATCACATAATTATTAACATATAAGCCCAACGTTGGATTAACGATCCAACATTATTGGATAAAAGATCCAACAATCTCCCACTTGGGCTATATGTGAACTTTATAATTATGCTTAACCGAATTGAGCTTCTTTACTGTCATTATCGAATGTATCTACAACCAATCCCGTCCATCAATCATACCAACATAGAATCGAAGGGGTCTTTGTCGCATTTATCGTGACTCGACCCATCAACGGTCACGTATGTCAATATAACTGAATGACATAGATCATGATGTGGATGCGTAGCATGGAAACTTCATGCAACGTGACCATAACATGCCTGTTTCCAACTAGTCCTCCCTTAAACCTTAGTGAGATCAAACCTCAAACTGAAAGCAGAGTATAACTTTACTTGAAACTTTATTTCTGCAGAAACAACCTTAAAATCCTTAAACCGGACTGACCGAAAGCGTCTATACTGTAAAACATCTACAAACTCCCACATAAGATGAATTTCCTTAACTGATATGTCATCCATACGAGCGACCCGCTCATAAAACCTTTTGGGTGACACCTTTTTAATTAGTGGATCCACGATATGGAGTTTATGTTGATGCGTTTTACAGACGATTGTTTACTCTGAACTCTTTATTCAACAACTAGGAATATAATGTCTAGTGTAATTTGACATTATAAATATCCTATTGTTAGAATGTATAACTGCTGATTATTGTCACAAAATAACTTTAGTGGCACGTTTCAACGCTATCCACTTCACGCAGCCTCGTGACAAAAGTATACAGTCATACTTTTATAATTGGACGCCTTATAACACACTATGGACACCGTTGTCATGAAAGTATTTACCATACGAGACGGTTAAGTACTCTTTCTAAAATGACTCTCATGACAAGCAGATGAACATAGCCTGATGTAAAATCATACTTTTAGGCATCCACCAAAATCGGAGTCAGTATACTTTACGATCTCAAACTGACCTGACCTCCGACATGTAAGCATGTATCCTTTAAAATAGTTTAAGTACTATAAGACTCATTTTGGCTGCTTACTAATGGTCTTTTCTGAGTTACTCAAATAGCTGGCCAACATTTATTATAATTCGAACATACTTAAGAATCTCCATTGCTAAGGCATGTGGAAAATTCTTTATTTGTTTTGCTGAAGAACAACTTTTAGGGTATTAATTAAGTTGTACTAGTCTCTTATAAGAAAGAGTATCAAAAGCAATGCAATTACACTATAATTTTACTCCCACGGACCTTTGGTATTTACTAAGTTCATCTCAAAATTAATCGAGACAATTACTTGATAAACTTGAAATACCATTCAAAACTTTACTGAAATACTCAGATGGATTTTCTAAGCTTGCAAACCACAATCCATGCATCTTTTGACACAAGATTTTCTCGATGCACTATATATATTGTCTCACAATGTTGTCATTAAGAGACAATAATCATATCCATCTCATAAAGACAATAATCATATCCATATCATAAAGACAATAATCATATCCATCTCATAAAATTCGTAGTATACCTTTAATGTTATAAGTTCTTGAGATGCTGAAGTTTGTTCTTTTGAAACTACTCTTTAAACAGGAGTTTCCTTGACATTGTCTTAACTTGCATAGTATTGAATAGAATGACAAAAAAGTCAAGACCTATTCAACATCCATAAGAATACAAACATATTCCTTCTGAAAGACAATGTCTTTAACTTTATCTCCCCCGGCAAACTCAGCATCCTTAAAGAACTAAACATTTCTTTCATCTTAAAAGTTGACTTTAATGCGGGATCTAAAACTTTTAACTTATACTTTTTTAGAATACTTAAAGTAACTTACCGTTATTGAATTCAGATTATGATCTTAAAGTCAATAAGACTTTACTTTTAATTGAATATTCTAAACAAGTAAGTACTTTAGTAAATATTCTATATAATGCAAGCTGCAATCTCAAGAGCTTCAATTTAGAGAAATTTTAATTGTCATATTTCATCTTTAAGTGACACCATTATAGTGGAATTAACCCTTTATGATGTACCTAAAGATGATATTTCATTTCTCTATAGGAATTTAATAAAGTATGTTGGGTGAACTTGAAACATTAAGTACACCAATAAATTAATATTTTGGATAAACATAATGTTTTGATCCTTAAGTTGAGTAAACTCTCAACTTTAGCAACACACCCAAAGTTTGAGAATTATAGTGACATGAGTTCTTTATTCTCCTTTAAGAGGTATGATTTGATCTCATATACCATAACTTGACTGAATTTTCACCGATTAATATAACTTTTGTACCTTAAGTACTATAAGATTTATGAGGCAATAATATTATTTTAAAAATTTCACAACTGTAGAAAGAACTCGAGAACTTGAAAACCGAAACTTTAACAAAACTGAATTTTCTTTAGTAACTTTATAAATCAAGAAATATCTTAATTTATTTAAAAAATAATTTTCTCCCAAAAGACGAAATAGAAAGACTTTACCAAAATAAATCTTTAAAAAACAGTTATTTCATAGTAAACTAAATTTCTTTTATTGCCTCAACTTGAACTTATTGTCATCACACAATAGATGCATCTTTCAGCATCATTTGACTTTAGACATTTTAGAGAACATTTCATAGACATAGTGATGTAAGATACTGTGACTTAATCTATCCATCACATGGGTCTATGTAACCGAAATTAATTTAATCTGTGAAATTATTAAATCAAGAAGTACACCATTTGGCACACCTAACATGACAATTAGTGCATTGTTTCTCCTTAAGATTAAAACTCAAATGAGAAACAACTTTTTTCTTTTCCAATTTAATTGGTGGCTTTTGTTGTTTCTTCTGAGTTGCTATATTTGCAGCTTTTGTAAGATTGCATTTTGCTTTGTCCTTAGGTATTAATTTAATACGAGATATTTCGAGATTTATTCCCTAATATCATCCTTTCCTCATACATATTTGAAAATTAAAATTGTCAAGAATGTATATACTTTAGACTTATCATTCTGGACAACTTTATTTTTATATCCTTAAGGAACTTTACTTTAATATATATATTTTAAATAATACCCCTAAAAGTTACTAAGATTGTCTTGTTCATGAATATCCTACACATGCGTTTACCATTTTCTCCCACAATTTTATATTATCCTTGTTGCAAAGGTAAATTGTATCCTTAAAATGTGGTAGAGAAGTAATCCTTAACGCAATATGGAGATTCATGATAAAAATAGAAGTGCTTTAACACCGAAATATAATTTATGTTGGTAGTTTTTTTTTGTTGGTAGTTATAAGTAGCATGTGCTACAATATAATAAATTTTATACATGCTCACATTAACCTTGAAGTAAAATCAAATTCAAATATTGGTAATTCCCATCTCAAGATACCGGAACTCCATTAACATTTTATCTTTGACCAAATGTTAACTCGTAAGTGGTATCTTGAAGCAGTAATTAAACTTTGACAATAAATGTCGAACATAACTCTACCTTTGGCCGATATTATGTTCACATGCAAAACCGCGTAATCATCACAAGTTTAATTCTGCAAGTATGCATGCAATTCTGATAAACATCGATTTTCCTTTTGGCCGATGGACATTCACATAAGTTACATGCACATTACCATTTATATTTTCAAATAAATTAATTTTCACAAGAGAGCTCACTTTTGCGAGATGTTGCTTCAATTAACATATCTAAAAATATATACATATAACTTTTCCAATATTAGAATTCAAGATTGTACCGAAAAAATTGGGCTTCTATAAAAGGTTATCCTTTTTAATCACAAGTCAATGGTCAAGGTTTTGACCTTTGACTGAGTCGGGACTGGACAAGTCAAACTCGACTTGTATCCTGCTCCAGTTTCTTGACCCACGCCCAAATTTTTAATCTTTTGCTTTAATTTTATTAAAGGCTAAAACTTTAATTCTTTAACTTTAGTTATAGTTGGGCCATATAATTGTATTAAACTTAAAGGCCAATTTGGAATTGGAATTTTCTAGGACTGTTTTGTAGTAATAAGAAACTTATCTACAATATATTAGGGCTTCTTTGCAATTTGTAAGATGTAAAGACTGAAATTGCAATATAAATAGACTTGATTCCAATTCGGAAAAAGAACTTGGCAGAAATTGCAATTGTCAGGGGACGTTTTGCAATTAACAGGAGAGGGATGCAATTTTACGAAAGATCTGGACTAGATCGGCAATTGGCAGGGCCAAATTGCAATTTAAAAAGACTTAATTGCAATATTGCAAAAATGTATTTAACATAAGGACTGTTTTGCAATTGTGTCATCTTCTTCCTTAAGCAGCAACAACAACTACATCGCCGCCTCCTCGTCCCTTCAATTCGCAGAACCTGCCTTCTTCTCCTCCTCCGCCGACGTGGCCTTTCTCCGTCGCCGAGCAACGACGTTCTTATTTCGCCAGAGTTCTTTCAAGCACCCGCTGTAAATTCGTCCCTTTTAAGACCTCGAAGCAGCAGCTATGGCCGCCGCCTGAAGTTTATCACTTAGCGCCGGCGAAAATACGTTCGCCGGCGTCGGTTCATCTCTAAAGATTCTCAAATTTCCTTTTTTTTTGAGCTGTTGCAGCGGCGGCAAACCGCTGCCCGTTCCGCCGTGGTCGGGCGGTGAAACCTTAAGTTCTTAACCGCCGGTGAAAGACGTTCACCGGCGACTCCGTTTTTTTTTTTTGATCTGTAGCAGCAGCGGCAAAGCACGGTTCGCCGCTGCTGTCCCTATCCGCCGTGGTCGGGCGGCCATGGGAAAATATATATTGAATTTTCTTTGCACCGGCGGAAGACGTCCGCCGACGAATCTTCCGATTTCCTTTATTTTGGTAGTGTTTCCTTATTTTATTTTTCTTATTATTGTTATTACCTTATTCATCCGTACAGAAATATAAAAGGAATACCCAAAAACAAAAATATATATATATAACAAACTACCATAATTCCGGAAATCTTAATCTCAACATGAAAGCAATCACATAAGCTGAAAATATGCAGACCACATAAAGTATATTCCGGAAAAGATTAACCACAAAAAAAACTTGCATGAATGCTTAAACTTTAATCCAACCATTTAAGATTTACAAATATGAACTTATGATAGAATCATATAAATAAAAATCAATAAAATATAGTACTCTTTATTCCTGATTTCAATTTACTGACACAGAAGAGTCAAACCAAAGTTTCAAAAGGTTCATATACTAATTAAACTTTATAAAATCCATAAGACCATAACCGAACCTCCGAATACAATATTAATCGGAAATTACAACCACATTAACATATTTTCAAATTCAGTTTTAGATAAAGCCGTATGAATAATTTGAGAACACGATAACAATTAATCATGGAATAAATTATCACTTTATTATTCACAATGATTTCACATGAAGTAGCTCTGATACCACTTGTTGAGACCGAAAACGAAACCCAAGAGCGTTCATGTCAAATCATGGAGAATTAAACACATAAGCCAAATAACTGAATTGCGGAAGCGTACCTTACACCGTATGATTAATTGCTTGTGAAACGTCGTGTGGTTGGTCTTCCAAATCAGCACGAACCTCTTGAGAGTTCCTTTAGTTCTCTCTAGATCTAACTATCGATGAGATGTAGTATAAAAAGTGACTCGTGTGATTTGGGGACCATGACCACCTTTATATATTAGGTCACCAAAACCCTGGTGCCCTAATTCCGTAACTTGGGCTTCGACCCATCATCGTAAGCACAAGTTACAACAGTCTCTACCCATTAAAGGCCCACACCCTATTAGATACATTAAGCCCATAATTTAACCGAACTTTAGATCACTTTTATCGGACTTATTATTAATGACATTTCGTATCACATAATTATTAACATATAAGCCCAACGTTGGATTAACGATCCAACATTATTGGATAAAAGATCCAACATATAGTTAATAGTTTTATTGGTTCAACTGATAGGATATTGGTACATCAAAACGTTGACACACGATTCCCATGTAATTATCAATTTATTATAAGTAGAATATAACTAATTTGTATGGTAAAGATTATAATAAAATATGGATATCGAGGACTTACATTCTCTAGAAATAATTCAAGTATGTTACTTGTGAAGAGGAGAATGAGGATACTTCACATCTTTTTTGCAGGTGCCCCGAAGTTTATAAATTTGGATGAATATTTATAATTGGTCAAGAGTGGAGTCGGCGATTGGTGGATCTCCTAAAGGGCATTTTACACAATTTTGCGTCTTGTTAAATTGTACTTTAACGTCATCACCCGATTTACGTGGAATCTAATATTTTACTATTTGAAAAAAATTGACTTTCAGAAATAAACTTGCTCTGGAAGTGAAGTGAGAACTCCTCCAAGAAGTTGTTGATGTCATCAAATTTTGTTCATAGTAGCCGATATTTGCGAAATTTTATCTATACCCGTTGGATGTGTGGCAAACTTGGATACCCAGATTTGGCATTACGAGAAGCATGGGAATTTCTCGGTTCGGAGCGCATATTATCTCATTATCTGATTTTGTCACAAGGATTGGTTCCACGTTGCCATGAGGCCGACTCTACGTCAACGGTTCATAAGGCTTGGAAAACAATTTGGAGCTTTCAATACGCGAGCAAAATTAAAGTCTTATAGAGAGCATGCATGAATATCTTGCATATGCGTAGTAATTTGAAGAAAAGATGAATTTGCGACGACGAGTCATGCGTGAGTTGGAAGGGGGGAGTCGAGCACGCATGGCATTGCTTCTTTGAGTGTACCATTGCGCGCCAAGCTTGGACGCTTGCTGATTTTCCTCTCTCATTAATGATTCGGGATAATGAGGAACTTGTGGATTGAGTGGTCCGCGTCTCAAAATCAGAGTCGAAGGAGTCTGGGTGAAAAGAAGAGGAACACGGATGACATTGCTGCGTTTGCCCAAATTTATGCAACTAATTGGCGGGATGCTACTGTGGGACAGTTGCAGAATGGGAACTTGAAGACCTTAGGCCTGGAGTGCGCCACCGGAAGGGGTCATCAAAATTAATTTTGATGGGGCGCACTTTGACGAGGATAACGCGGTGGGAATTGGAGTTGTTGCGGGATGCGTCTAGGAACACGATCTCGTGGGTTCAATGCAGATTGGAGGCGACATTATCAGTTAGTTGTGTTGAAAGCCCTGCGGCTTTTTGGGTTGTCCAATTGGCCGTGGGGATACAATGGACGAATGTGCTTTGTGAGGGGGATTGTCTTACGACAATTCATGATATTATCCACCGCCGAGTGGGCGAGGCTCTTCCAGTCAACATCATTGTGGATATCTTTCGCTTTCTGGAGGTCCACGACGAGTTCTCTTTCCATTGGGTTGGACGTGAGGCGAACGGCAAAGCACACAAGTTAGTGCGTACTGCTCTTGCCAATTAGGAGGGTCCTCAACCCCTTATTTTTGCTAATTTGTAGAGCTTGAGTTTTGAGTTTTTTTATCACATTGAGCGTTTTTAGTTGTCGTTGTATTTGACATTGATTCTTAGCGTCGTTAGGGTACGCCGCGTTATATGATATTTATTTTTCCTTAAAAAAAAAAAGAAATTTCTAAGAAAATAGCGTGATTGTTGTATGCATCTTGTAAATCTTTACCAAAATTTTGAAATGAATTATTGCGTTGCAACAATTTGTCGATCTTTTTCATAAAAAGAAATGTGGTGGGAATCCGCCACATTTAAAATAAAATTTTATTTTTTTATTTTTTGTTTAGTAATTTTTTTATTAATTATCAGATTTGTATGAGTTTATGAGTTTGTAAACTTTACATATCTATATATTTTATAATTGCACGTACTTAATAATTTATTGGACCTAATAACCTAAATAGCTCAATCTAAAACACACCAATAAATTTAAAATTCATGGCCTCTATGATGTTCTTTGGCTGTCTTTAATATTCGACTATATGACTCAAGGAGAGATTAAGCGATTTTTTCACCATAAATGTATTTTCAATGTTAAGATAAAATGGAAAAGCAGTTGATCATGACAAACATTCGGCCCAAAAGTCTCTCTCTCGAAAATACTTTTGTGATAACATTAGCCAGGAAAAAACTTATATGTATCAGGTCCATAAGTTTCTTATGCACGGTCCTCATTTGTCAAAGACTTTGCTCTGATACCAATTTTGTGTGTCCTGATGAAGAAAACTTTCTTAGGGTTTCAATATAATTTTTACAAAGTAAAAGACTAGATTTATTATCTTTTAAATTCAAGGAGCTAAAAGACAAAGTCTTTGACAAATGAGGACCGTGCATAAGAAACTTATGGACCTGATACATATAAGTTTTTAGATAATAAAGGGATAATTCCATCAAACCCCCCAAACTATGGTACCTTTTACCGAACGAGGTCAGAACTTTCATTTTAGCTCCCGTGCCCCCTAAACTTTAGTCGTTACCATTTTCTAGTTTTTTGCAATTTTTCCACCAAAAATCGTTGAAAAAATTATTTAAAGTTTGACTAAAACCTTCGTCTCGTTGAGACGGTTCCAATGGTGGTGACGGTGATGCAAAATTCAAAGTTATAATATGAGAATTCTAATTTAAGTTCAATACACTTAAATTAAATTTCCCGTGTATTGACTTTGAATTTTGCGACACCGTCACCACCATCGGAATCGTCTCAACGAGACGAAGGTTTTAGTCAAACTTTAAATATTTTTTTCAACGATTGTTTGTGGGAAAATTGCCAAAAACTAGAAAATGGGGCAATTCGCACAAACGACTAAAGTTTAGGGGGCACGGAAGCTAAAATGAAAGTTCTGACCTCGTTCGGTAAAAAGTACCATAGTTTGGGGGGTTTGATGGAATTATCCCGATAATAAATCTAGTCTTTTACTTTGTAAAAATTATATTGAAACCCTAAGAAAGTTTTCTTCATCAGGACACACAAAATTGTTATCAGAGCCTTGGTTTTATTTATCTAAAGTGGAAATTTATTTATTATAATAATATTTAATTACCTCGAGAGAGGTGTAAATTTAAAATATGAATCTAAACGAAAGTTCGAGATATATTCTCAACAATAAATTTTCCGAGAAATTGGAAAACATGAAACAAGAAAAGAATTATAATGATAGTAAAACCCCATCAACAAGATATGAAATCGAGACAGATGGCTCTAAGTTATTCTTAGACCTTAGATAGATCCAGAAGACAATTCAGACACATGGTAATCATCAATACCATGTACCTGAGCACCTTTAAAACCTTCGGATCCAGATAGAGACCATGGCGAAACATCAGAAGAAAATTCTTGAGAACCTTCAAGATATCCAACGACGTGTCAAGAATCTGGAGGCCCAGCCAAGCTCATCAAAAAAATGAGAGGAGGATGGTTACCACCATCTTTCGGAAGCGAACCCTTATTATATCAAAAGGGCAAAGCAGTACAAGTTCATCAAGAACTAACAAGCAACGAGAAACTAGAAGCCTTAGTAAAGAGAAGAAATGTCTAGAATCAGTCTGGACGAGAACAATTATGATTACCTGCAAGATCTCGCTGATCTTGCAGAATCATTTTCGAGCTTAAAACTCAATGTTAAAACAATAGAAGGAACAATTGTCCCAACACAAAACCCTCCACATGGAATGTCGACAATCACTGAGAGTTTGGGATCTAATAATCCAATGCAAGATAAACCCATGACACACCGGGGAGACTTTGTTGCTGGATCTGTTCTTCCAACATCTAGAACCAGATCACGCCCTCGAAGACCAGAAATCCATGGGATGCAATATGGAAGGTTGCAGTTAGACCCAATACATCCTTATGGGCTTATGCTTAATTTGGATATATTAGACTTAAAAAACTGAGAGACGTTACTCGATGAATGGGCATCAGCTATGAGGATTGCAGCGGCAACCTTAGAACTCAACAAAGAAGGGTTCATAATGATGCTACAAATGATCCTCGAAGGATCGGTTAACTTGGTTGGGAACACGCAGCTCCAAAAGTACGAGAAGGCATGCTAGCCGGAGAATGCCTCAAGGAGATTGTAGATAGAATGGCTAGACTATTCAAAATCTACTTCATCAGAGAAGGATATTTTGTGGACCCCGAAACAGAAGGAGGCCAATGAGATAAGAGTCAAGAGATACGAACAAGCGATGTATAGTTTAGAGTTGCATGACATATGTAACGTTGATCGATACATCAAACTCTTTACCGAATACAAATGGAAAAGCTGAATTAGTGAAGACACGACGATCCATTTGTTCTTCACAAAGATACCAAACCCATGAAGAGAAATGCTACTATGTGAATACACACTAGGATCTATGGACACTATAGCTCGACGAATGTCGTTTCTCAAGGACAAATTGAGCTAATGGTGCCAGAAGGCAGCAATTCAGAAGAATTACAAGAGACTGGGAGGAATCAACAAATCAGCTCGCTTTTTGTTGCGATGATAATGACATTCCTGCAGTCATATAAACTCCTCAAAATCATAAAAGGAGGAAACATAGAGATCATCCCTATGAGCGAAGAGGAGGTAGCTTCACCAAAAGGTCTTCATGGAGACCGAGGAGATTCTGGTCAAAACTAAAGGCTCGCAGTTACAAATCGGGTCAATGATCAGGACCCAATCGAGGATGAAGCACATCCAACCATGGAAGCACAAGTAGAACGCCAACAAGATGAACTTTCAAACGAGTACATACAAGAGCCAACGAAAGTTTCAAGGACTGTAATTGTTGGACATGTGGGGCTAAGAGCCATATTTCGACAGACTGCCCCGAGAATAAAAAAAAAGGTGTTAGACAGTTTGAGGCAACACCAAAAATGAAGAAGTTGTCTATTATCAGGACCTCGTTCAAGTATACCAGTTTGAAGATATTCCTTTAGATGAAAGTATATACGACGAAGATGAGTGTCAAGATGAGTCTTCGGAATCAGAATCAGAATCAAACTAAAGACGAGGAAATCTTCCGCGAGGAAGTGCAAGAAGATATGTATGGATTATTTTCAAATACTAGCATATCTCACAAAGGATTGATGAGAATTATGCAAGAGGATATGAGACTCCACGTCTATGACAGTTTCACTATGAGCCTTAGCCCAGCTAAGCCTCATGCAAAGAAAGCATCACATCATCTACAAAGTTACGGCAGGAGAAATAGCAGTCCCGATGGAATTAATAAGTAATGTGATGGAGATACAATTGGTTCCTATGAATGAAATTAAGAAGGAACTAAGTCGGCTCAATAGAGAGGTTGCTCAAGAAGTTGTCATGGATCCATATTGGAGCCATACGAATCTTGATCAAAGTAACATTCAAAGAAGGGATCAAGTCGCCAATTGATATTGCTATCTTTGACAGAAGAATACAAAACTTACGAGACGCTTGTCTTGGAGGAATATCTGGAAATTTATTTGTTGGGAAAGTGGCAACATTCATTTATCCAAAGATTGCCTATAATCTAGCAGATCGAGATTTTAACAGGGTTCTTACCCTCCACCAAGATTTCAAAAACAAGGAGTTGATGAAAGAAAAGAATATGACATACTCTATCACTTACAGTATTTCACATGCCCTCTCCAATACTCATCATTCTGATCTTTTCCGAAGGAACGAGTTTGTGGAGATACCAGAAATATTTTAGAAGGTAACTCATGCGGCCAAACCAGAGATTTCCAATTTACCACATATTCATGAGATGGATATGATCATAAGAGATCAACTATTGTTTAACAAAAACACTAGTATGAAGTTCGAGCCGAGGAGAGTCTCATCTCATTCCATGAAAATAGGATGCACAACCTAACATTGGGAAAAAAACCAATGGTTGAAGTTGTCTTCGAACCAAGCAAGTTTACAACCAAAGAACTCCAATGTCCAGGAGGATGGTGCGAGGTTGAGGTAATCTTTGACATCACCCAAAAGGATAATACTCTCCTATGTGATGCATTGTATTACCTAAAGCAGCCATTGGTGGGTAGATATCAAGAAAACCTAAAAATAGGTGGAATTGATTTTACCATTGGGGGACGTGCAGAAAAAACCTAAGAACAATTAATTCTAGGGTTGGAATTTCTTGAGGAACATAAATCTTGAGAAAGGTTACGAGACATAATGGAATTCACGGTGGAAGGAAAAAGATACAAATTTCGATGACTACCAGTTCATTCTCCATATACATATCAATTAGAATGCTATATGAGAAATATCGAACAGAGTATTTTGCCGCCTACATTGATTCAGGAGCCGGCATATGCACAGCTAGACCAGGAACTTTCCAAAAGATATTGAGGAGGAATTACCAGCAGTTGCAAGAAGAGATTTCTCTAAAAAGATTATCCTCTTCAAACGAGGGACAAGACAAGCAAAAATCCTAATTGGCGGAGCATGAGGTACCCCATGGTACAAAGTTAAGACTCCCCCAATTTATTTTCACGATACAGGAGCAGACATTCTGCTGGGAAACAATTTCCTACAAACCTTCAAGCGCTTCACACAGGAGAACGAGACCTGAAGACTTATTATCACAACCCTTTGTGATAATAAGATTCTGGTTCAACGACTGCGTCAGGCATTTTACAGGAAAATGCCAATTACATTTCGCAGCAAGCGTGGTGGTAATGAAGGCAAACTTCGACACCCAAAATGAAGAACCAAAGAAAATACGGTAATGCAATCCTTCAACTAAGAGTTGAAAGCCTAGTAGGCTTAAACTAGGAAAGGATAAAAAATGAAATGATAGAGATCCTAAAATCCAGCCTAGAAAAAGGTCCTCAACTAGACATCACTGCTGAAGAGCAAATCTCGCTGAAAGATGTCAAAACCAAAATCCGAAGAAACTTCAACGGAGATCCTTTGGCATGGTGGAACAAAAACGAGCTCAAGGCATCCTTAAAAGTCAGGAAAGGAAAAGAGAATGAGTTCGTAAGATACAATCCTATCCTCATGAACCAGAGTGATAGAAAAGATATGCAGAAAATTCTTATGGAACACTTGGACCTTAAGCTGATCTCACAAGGAGTTTCTCCATACAGCAGTCCAAGATTCTTGGTACGAAACCATGGAGAAATCAAAAGAGGAAAACCAATATTGGTCATCAATTATCACGGGATCAACACAATCGTGGAGTTCGATGGATATTATATCCCAAGTCGAGAACACCTGATCAACCGTGTTCAAAATGCAAAGGTCTTCTCAAAGTTTGATTGTAAATCGGGGTTTTATCAGATTAAGATGGAGGAAGAAAGCAAGAAATACACTGTATTTTCCACCCCACAAGGACATTATATTTTGAATGTGCAACCTATGGGCTTAGCTAATGTGCCACAAATATACCAGAGAAAGATGGATAATCTCTTCAAAGATTATTTCAGTTTCATGTTTGTTTATGTTGATGATATTCTTATAGCATCAAAAAACATTAAGAAACGTCTACAACATCTGAGAATCTTGTTAGACATATGCCACAAGAAAAGGTTGGTGCTATCTGAAAAGAAAGCGGTAATTCTAACAAGAAAACTGAATTTCTTGGAATTGAGATCGATGAATCAGGTATCATTCTTCAAACACATTTGGTTGACAAGGTACGAGATTTCCCTAATGATCTCAAAACGGTTAAACAACTCCTGAGCTTTATGTGGTTAGTGAGGTTCGCTAAATGTTTATTAACAATCTGGCGAGCTACGAGAAAGTTTTCACTCCATTGCTAAAAAAAGATGCAGAGTTTAGATGGACAGAAGAACATAGAGGACCGATACAATGACTGAAGAACGTATGTTAGAACCTCCCCAAACTAGCAATACCCAATGATGAAGATGATATGGTTCCATATACAGATGCCGATGATCATTGGTGGGCATCGGTTTTGACTAAGGTTGAACCAAAAGAAGAAGTTCCGTGCAGATATTGCAGTAGAATTTTTGTGGATAATCATGTTGTAAAATGGCATATCAACGAGAAGAAATTCTTTGTTGTTCGAAAGGCTTTCAAAAAATGGCCCTTGTTCTTACTTGCAAAGAAATTCATTTTAAAAATTGATATTACAAGTGTAAAGCTTTCTTAAAAAATAAAATAGAAGGTAAACCCGAGAAAGCTAGACTTTTGAGATGGCAAGTTGAATGTCAATACTATGATTTTGATGTTGTGGTAATTAAATCTCATGAAAATATTCTTGCAGATTTTCTGACGAGAGATGGAGGCACATGAAGCCGATACAATCCTAACGAGATAGAAACATCATAGGAAAAACTTACAGGAACTGGACAAGATGGTCGAAGGCCTTATTATTAATGCCAATGCATCTGGTCACATACATGAACTTGACCTTTCTAAGGTCAGAAGTGCCATGGGAGCTTCCATGCACAGTGTTACGAGTTTATGGGACATCCTCATGGGTCCATTAATGCGAGATGCCTCCAAATCAAAGTTTAAAACTGAAGTTTTAGCGCAGGGTCAAAAACCCAAAAAATAAAGTTTGAGTACCTCAAACACGAGACCTAGTGTTGATCTTTTCGAGAAAGACATAGAGGAAAACATTGATCCAACGACGAAAACATCAGAGGCACTAGACGATTCAACCATGGTTGAAGACGAAGAAGAGGAGATTAGCCTTAGACCTATGACGGGAAAATCTAAGGTTATCATCGAGGAAAGTGAGAATTCTCCTTGCAGGAGTATCAGAGAACGTGGGAAAAGCTCTACACGAGGATTGGTATTATCCCTGGCAAAACACTGGTAGACTGGTCAGGAAAATTCCTAGGATGTGGATGCTTCCAGGTTCTAAACCTGAAAGCGTACGAGAATGGTATGACTTTGGCTGTTTGGCCTTGGTCTTCACCACATCACCGAGATTCCCAGAAATATCAAAGCTACCAGCATTGCTTGTCAAGGGAGTGTATAATTCTTAGAAGAATAACAATAACTCGATCGGGAGATGTCCTAGAATTAAAATTCTTGATGACATGACTTGAAATTATAGAAAAAGACTTTCACAACAACTTTCATTTGATCAAGCTGCAAAGGCCTAACCTAAAGGCAATGGATTCAGCAAAACCACCGCCAGAAAGACAATACTTAGTCTCTCCTATTACTGAAGATGAAGTTACCACCAAGAGAGTTTGGGGACTTTGGGTCTGTCTCACTGAGATGAACAAAGTTAAATATCCGTTCAAAATATTCTAGGGGAAGATGAACGGGTCTTTTATGGTTAACACCATGACGAGCAGATTGCCAAAGGAATCTTCGAAGCAAAAAGGCAAGCATTGTGGAAAAATGAAATTCCGAGCACACCAGAAACAAGCCGAAAATTCTGCAACATCTGCTCCTAATGCCCAACCCAGAAGGAACCCCTTTTAGAAAAGGGATTCCCAGTGGAAAAGACAAGTGGGATAGTGACAAGGGGAGCCCCCAAAACGTGGAAAGATTCCACCAAGTGAAAAGATGACAAAATTCTAAAGCGGACTCGACAAGAAGAAAATGAGCCATGTGACTCAGAAGAGGACTACCTCCACTAACAGGAATCAAGCCAAAGTGGAGGGACCATGACAGATAATGGGTTGATACGTAAGCAGTGACGCATCAATCCATCATAAAGAATTGAAGTCCGAATTTGAAATCCGGAAGGACTTCTATAAATAGGCAGGCTGAGGAAAGCAGAAGACATCGACCATTATCCTCTGTTTTCTTACGAAATAAAATTGTATTCAGTTTACATTCTGCAAACAAGAATTGTAATAGTTATTTCATTTTTAGTTTTGAGGTTTATGTACTTAGGAAACATAGCTATCATGAGTAGCTAAACAGGCAACTCCTCTCAAAAGGGGTTATCTATAATGTAATAAATAAGTTTCCACTTATAAATAAAATTCTGGCCTTGCCTAAACTTGCATACGCATCTTTGTCTCAATCATATATCTCGAATTATACCTCTTACACCTCGGAGTAGGAAACGAACCAGGGTTGTGCTGTCTACCGCTTGAAGGAACCATTTCCAAAACCATCGATTGTGATTGTGTGGTTGGAGACAGTTGGTCTTCGTAAAAACTGGTGGAATACCCGACGGTAGTCCGGTCAAAACGATGTACTATTTGAATTATGATTTTAACTATTTGTGCGAAAGCATGTTGGGCCTGATATGGTCGTTATGAACTATTCCCAAATTTGAGGTTTTGATAAGAAAATTATGAAATTTCTAGGGTCAATGAAAAATTATTTCTTTGATTTATCATTTATTAAATGGAAAGTGTAGCTTGAAGATGGGACCAAGACCAATAAGGACTAAACGGTCTATAATTTCCCTTATGGACCAGGTCTATATAAGTCTCATTGCTTGATCTTGATCACTAAAAATAGTTTTTAGAGCCTCTCTCATTGCCTATAAGAAAGCTTCCAATACCCAAATATGGTTTCATAAAGAAAGAACAATTCCAAGCAAAATATTTTGCGAGTGATGATTTATTCCTACATGGAACACAAACTATATTATATTGGAAAGTGATTTGTGGACGGGACTGTCCATATACAGTCTCATATTTCACGCTATATTAGATTAATTATATTTGGGCAACCGGATCAGCCGGTTGTATTCCAATTTGTCCTATTTTTTTATTTAAGCCTTAATTTTTAACATATAACACAAAACTCCCTGTTAAGTTATTTTTTTATTTTGACGACCTATTTCCTTACTAAGGATTCACAATAATGTGAGAAAAAATTTATAATTGGCTGCACTCTTAATTATTCCACAAATAAAATCGATTAGAAAAATCACAATACAACATCAATCCAATAATAACATAATCAAACATTCATTATTTCATTAAAAATCAGAAACAACCAAAAACAAATAAGTAAAAACTTGTTTCCTTGCTAAGGATTAACAATAATTTGAGGAGAAAAATAATAGCTAGTTGCACTCTTAACTATTCAACAAATCATATTGATCAGAAGAATCACAATACACCATAAATTCAATCATAACATGATCAAACATTCATCATTGAATCACAAATCAAAAACAAAACAAAACAAATAAGTGAAAAAGATGAAAGAAAAAAGAACAAGATTTAAAATGGCAATTCCATTCTAAAGAGTTTGTTATCCTTCCAAACGACTAATTCATGTCGGTGCCAATTCCGATATTTTTTTTTCATGCTAATCGTTTCACTATATGATCTAAAACGTTATATAATTTTTTTTCATGACAATCATCTCCCCTACTCCAGAATTTCTCAATAAATTAACACGTTAGTCTCTTCTATCTTTCTTTTTTTTACTTTCACAACCAATGTTATGGTTTGTTTTAAGAAGAGAAGGAAAGTAATTATGATTTATTTGATAATTTGAGTAATTAAGTAGGGTGTTTTTATAATTATTAAGTACAAAGAGGCAATTCAAATCTCAAAATTTAATTTGATTATAACTAGGACTGTACGACCGTCTATTATATTTGTTAGTACGAAATGTGGTGTCAAAAATCATAACGTCACGAAACAATCACCATCTAATTTTGAGATGTATAGAAAAACATCAGATCTTGACATTGTTTAGGCCTAAAATAGTTTATAAGCATTTGAACATATGGTTCAATGAAATTTGATCTTTTGAATTGCATAAGGTAGACAATACCATAACGTGAATTTGACATTTATAAACCCACCCACATGTTTGGCAATATAAGAGCATGCTTTTGTTGGCCCTATTCCCGTTTCTACCATTAGTCACTTCCACCTCGGGTGCATTATGTATATAATTTCATTCATACCTCAAGAAACATCTATACTTGTGTGAAGCTAGAGCACGATTATGATCATTATTGAATCAAACAATTTTTCAAACCCCATCTTGTACTTTAAATGTGATACAAGCCATGAATCTAGTCCCAGTGTACATGTGTTGTCCTTTTATAATTTCATAATCTTTAGCATCAATTTGAAACTCTTCATTCGAACAAAAAAAAAATCCTCCCACAAATTTTTTTGTAGTACCAAAGTTATACCATTTTTGGTGGCTTCTGATGCTAAAACCTTTGTCTAAAGCATTCTTATAGTAAAGCTCATGCGCCTCGTTCTCATTATAGACCATCATATCAAGTTTTAGATGATTATCAAAAAAAAAAAAAAAATCAAGTTTTAGACCAACTCCATCTTTGTCTTGTGGACTATATTTTTAACTTCGTCCAAGTCAATAACAAAATTTGGAGAGGGGGTCTAATAGCATTTTAGCCGTCTCCATCTAATCCGTAACTGAAAATGAAGTATTAGTACTCAAATAATAAGGGAGGATAAAAACATGACATGACATGAGATGCATATTATAGGAATAATCTTTTTCACTCATCATCCACCGGTAACAATGATATTGTCTTGAAAAGTATAAAGTTTGAAATGAATGCTCAAATAAGAATCTCGCCACTCTTAAACATAATGCTATTTTATTGTGTATTTATGTTGTGAGTTATGAATGCCATGAAGACGTGGTACAACAAAGAGCTAGAATTTATTTTTTTTCTTAAATAATAATGTGAAAACTTTGCCATACCTTATTTCATCCGTGTATTAATATACTAATAATCGAATAAGCTTCACACATTGTGCACGTGATTGTGATTGCGATTGCACCTAATAATTTTTTCGTTTCGAAAACAATAGGCTGGCCCAAGTCTTACTATTGCAGCCCAGCCAACGGCTGAGATTTCAACAACAACCACACTTAATAACAGCCGTCAGATGTGTTTCTCCTTCAAACCAGCAAAACCCTAGAGTCTGTTTCCACACTCCACTGTTGTTTTAACCTGTACTCTGTAACGTAGCCCCACCTGCACAAGCGCCGGCGAATTCATCATTAAACAACATCGTAAGTTGAAACGTCTCTCTTTTCTATTTCACATTACATTTTCAGTATCATCGTTGTGTGACGTAGGTTGTCTCTCCATTTGTAATTGAAGTATTTACACGTGTTCATCAATGTACTATGGAAACTAGATTTACACGTGTATATTCATATGCTAGTAAAATGTATCCGATTTTGGATGATTCTGTCTCCAAATTGAAGAATTGTTATTTTAATTGCAAAAAAAAAAGTAATCTTTTTTTATTTTTTTTATTTTGTAGATTTGGTGAAGTGATGGCTGAGAAGGGAGGACAGATTGTACCAGAGTCTGTGCTGAAGAAACAGAAGAGGAATGAGGAATGGGCTTTAGCTAGAAAACAGGAGCTTGCGGTTGCGAAGGAGACGAAGGCCGCAAACCGGAAGCTGATTTACAGCAGAGCTAAGCAATACGCTAAGGAATATGCAGAGCAGGTCTTGACGAATGCTGTTCTATTCTGTTTTATAGTAATGAGAAGGTTACTAATAATTGGGTTGTATGATTGTGCTTTAGGATAAGGAGCTGATTCAGTTGAAGCGTGAGGCGAGATTGAAGGGAGGGTTTTATGTCAACCCTGAAGCTAAGCTGCTATTCATCATCCGCATACGTGGGTATGTCCTTGTGTTGCTTAACTTCACATGATAACGATTTGTTTGATAGATTTTTGTGTGAAGCGGACTTTTGATGTATTGTGCTATCAGTATCAATGCTATGCACCCGACAACAAAGAAGATTTTGCAGCTGTTACGTCTTCGACAGGTCCTTCCGTAAAACTTTGTTAGATAGATTTATAAATACTTAGTTTAGTTTGGATGAATTGAAATCATGCTTAGTTGTCAGTTTTGCATCTTTGTGATAAACTTCTGAGGGGGGTGGTTGTTCAAGGTGATTGTGGACATAGAACTCTTGACTCGCATAGCCGAACTGTCATGCTATTTGCTTATGAGAACTGGAAAAGAATTTAATATTCTCTTTGTTGTATTTTGTCGGAAGCTTTTGTAATAGTGCTAGCCAAAGAGTCATTGAAAGAGAAGTGTTTGTTGAGGTTCCTTTGCTCAGCACTTTGTATGATTTTTTGACACGATTTTCAATTAGGTTTGATTTGAGTAGGTCGATTATAGAATATGAATTTGTCTAACTCTTAATGCTTATCATTTGCATGGTTTAAAGTAAATGCCTTGAGGTTCTTTTACCATTAATTTTGCTGGCATACGCCGAGAGTTTGGTGCATCATGCAGCATACCATAATTATTGTATAGTGACTTAATATGAGAATGTATTTTATGGTTCAGATTTTCAATGGTGTCTTCCTCAAAGTTAACAAGGCAACAGTGAATATGTTGCACAGGGTTGAGCCATACGTCACTTTTGGGTATGTATCAAAACAATAGGTCCCTCGGAAAGTTCTGTAGTTTCCATTCTTCAGCATGAAATATTTTACATTACAATGAAAATGATTTCAGATACCCCAACTTGAAGAGTGTGAAGGAGTTGATATACAAGAGGGGCTATGGCAAGGTCAATAAGCAACGGATTGCATTGACTGACAACTCTATTGTTGAGCAGGTTTGCCAACCTCTACACATTTTGTTCTCATCTTGTGTTTCGTAGAGTACTTTTACGGATGCCTTGCTTGCTTTTCACTTTTCAGACTCTTGGGAAACACGGTATTATCTGTGTGGAAGATCTCATCCACGAGATCTTGACTGTTGGACCTCACTTTAAGGAGGCAAACAACTTTCTGTGGCCATTCCAACTTAAGGCACCATTGGGTGGTCTGAAGAAGAAGAGAAATCACTATGTTGAAGGAGGAGACGCGGGAAACAGAGAAGACTACATCAATGAGCTCATCAGAAGAATGAACTAGATCTTACCTTTAGCATTTTACTTAAAAAAAAAATTATGTTCTTTAGGTTAAAGCTCCATGTTTGAAGAATCTTCTGCCAATGTTGTTTTAATATACTTCTACAAGTTGCTGATTGACCTTTTTGGATGCAAAATCTAGCAGGCTTTTGTTAGATGTCTGTTTACAACTTATACCAAATCAATTATATACAATTTCAGTGCTCCATATGCTAGTATCTTTCCTCATGTGATCCTATACCTTCCGGTTGGAGGCCTATATTACCTTAGCTGATTTTTATTTGTAAGATTCCTTTTCAGTTCTAGGTATTTGCTCTTGAGTTTTATGATTTATTGAGGTCATGGTCTGTTTTGAGGACATTGCTCTGTTCAATTCAGTTTGGAGTGGTAGCTGTGAAGTCCCTTTTTTTTTTTTTTTTTTTCCTCAAATAGGTTCTAAACTTAGCAAAGTGATACTAATTGCACATACCGCGAAAGCGCTCCTATAAATTGATGACGCTGAACCCGTACCCTCAATGCATTGAGGTGTGCTGCATGCAAGTATAAATGCTCATTTATTATTATTTCATTGTAATCTTACTCGTTTACAGAAGAAATAGAAATGCAGGGGACTCTGTTTTACAAATTATATCATTTGCGTGATGCACTTGTAACTGTAGAAGCCTTTTGCGCCTCAAAATGGAGACTATTTCTTCATTTTTGTGGTATGAGGCGTCTGTTGCAAAAGACACAACAGTAGTTGCGCTTGATCTTGTGAGGTAAGGGAACACAAAATACGATAAATTGGGTGTCGACATCCATAGCTAGGACAGGTCCTCCGCAGTTGATACATACAGCCCCTTTGACTCCTTCCCTGTTAAGTATTTGCTGTCGCTGATTCACTACGTGGAATATACCCATACTTTATTGTACATGTCTTTGGGTAGTTCTTACATGCATATATATATATATATATGCAGTTCTCCATGTCCATATTGGAAATTTCCAAGATGTAAACTGCAGGCACACGCTCTTTTCCTGGAAATTTCTGGGAATTCTAAAGTTGTTTTGTGACTAGGAGTCTAGGACAGCTGAATTGGAAATTTTGGCGAAATTAATAAGAAGTTTCATGGTGCCAATATTTTCACGCTCTATCAAGACACCGTTTTTTTAAATAAAATTATTAATCCTAGGGGTATAATAGGGAATAACTTAAGATTGGCTGTAATTATAATTTTTGCTATATCAGTGGCTCGGTTAGACAAGTGCTGCTATTATTTGTAACATATTAAGGTGGTGTTTGCAAACTCTTAAGAAAAAGCCATAATCAGTTTTTTATTTGAATAAGTGATTTTGATGTGTTTGTAAATTTAACTTTTTTGGTTACACAACTTTTTTAAGCTAAAAAATCCAACAATCTTAAAGCCGGTGTGAGGGTGCTTTTGACTTATAAACTTTTACTTTTTCACTAGAGTTTGCAAACACATGGCGACGATATTGTAAAAACAGAATTTGTTGCTTCCAAAACAATTGTTTTAAACTCCCTATTTTGCCCCTCCTAGGCAAAGATATATAAATTAAGTGTCTAAATTTTAATATAACAAATCTTTTTAAAGATCTTACTAATTCCATATCCAGTTTCCTAAATCAATCATTGCAAAAAAATTGGAAACGCCATTATCTTTCATAATATTTTGTTCAGCCATAGTATTGAAGTTAGTGATTATCATTGAAACTAATCTCTTCCCGTTACTTACAAGGGCACAAAGTTCAGAACATGTATTTCACAAAACACTATTCAATTGAAGAATTAAACAGACAACAATAAGTAGAGTTTAATTCAAGTTTTTTTTGTTTGATGAATGAGTTTAATTCAAGTTGACAGTTACTTTTATATTATTATCTTATATATATATATATATATATATATATATATGCATTCTAATGTCGTATTGAATGATTGCATGTAACTTTTGTTTGCAGCAATAGTACTATATATAATTTTTTTAGTGTTTTCAGTTCTACTTTGAAATTGTTTAGCATAACAAGAATTATTATACTTTTATATTGAGTGTATTGCGTTAATATCTCTTATGGTGGAATTATTATATTATGTAATGGGCGACGATATTGTCAAAATAATATTTGTTGCTTAACGACTCAAATATACAGGAAAACAAATACATTTGAGAGGCAAAAGATGTATTTGTTTTCATGTGTGCTAATTACAGATGAGAGGTAGAAATACTTAATCGGCTTCGTAAATTGCTCGGATTCTAGTAATATGAATTTATACTCCAAATGGCAACAATTGCATTATTATTGCTACTTACTTAAAAATTCTGCCCCATTTAATCTTGAATCAATAAATTGCTTTGAGCGATGTGTTGAGTTATTCACTTGTCATTATTTTTCTGGCCTTTTATCGTAAAAAGAGAGCAATAACTAGGATTTCTAATTGTATCAACATAAAATATGGAGGTGTCGGCGAGTTGTGAGCAGGAGTTGAGATGTAGGATGATGAGTGCTGATGGGGAGTTGCGGTGTAATTTGATGGCTTTAAGTGGTAAAATATAGTGTGAGAAACACTATCCTGAGTAGAATAAAGAGGAAGCATGGTGTCTATGAGAATCCGAATGGTTCCGGTGGGGGTGGGAGGAGGCCAGGGGTTCTAAGAGCTTCGAGAAAGAGTCGGTCGGTCGGTCGTGAATGGACGATGGTGGAGTTGCTCGTTCAGAAGACCAGTAGAAAGATAAGACACCCGATGACAAAAGACTAGGAAGATGGCATGGTATGAATGTTCTAGGAGAAAGTGGAGGGGGAGTAAATGGTATGGAGACGGTTGAGAGACCGAAGGAAAATAAGTCATCGGGGAAAGTGACTCGGAGAGCGAGAAGGTAGGGTGGTTTGATGCAATGGAGAGATATTGGTGGTGGGATTCAAATACTGGTTGTGAGGGAGAGATCTGTTACTTTAGGAAGTGCGCAGGGTATGAGTATTGAAGACATGACAGCTAAGAAGAGGGATGAGCAGGAAAGGCCAAAGCTTTCCAAAAATAAGAACACAATTGTGCAAGAGATTGAAAGGACTGGTTTAGATCATGTTTTTTGTGCTGATGTTCACCAAAGTGTTGGTTCTGTGCAGTTCGCTTCCCTTATAGGTAGACTAAAGATTCCAAATAATAAAAAGATAATGGTAGGTGGATCTGTAGAGAATGCTTTTAGAGACGAAAATAGTGGCGAGGATGGGGTTGAAGAGAAGATGAGTCACTCCAAGAAGCCCAGGGGTTCCAAGGACCTGAAAAGACAAGTTATAAGTGATACCGCTAGTAAAAAAATTGCTATTGAAAAACCAAAGGGGACAAACTATAGAATTGATATGGAACTTATAGTTGAAATGGATCACAAAGCATTTGTGTAGGCACTACATCAACTAGTGATGGAAGAAGCCGTGGAATTGCTGCAGCCGAGCTTAATGGATCAATGAAAAAGAAGGATACTCGAAAAACAATGAGCAATTGAGAAAATGCAGTAGGTGCTCTTTTCTTATCTGGTCAAATAATTGCACCTGGGTTTGGAGTTGTTCAGGAGTATAGACAAGGTGGATCTTAGGGTTCAATGAATATGAAAACAGTTGCAGCTAAAGAAAATCAAGTTGACACTATAGTGTTGACGTGTGTGGAAGTAGTAAGCAAAGCGAATGTTCTCTCCCCAATTGATCTTATTCATTATTAGTTGACCAATTGGATACATTAGTCGGTTTACCTATATTGTAAGATGAGGAGGATTCATATACAAACAATTCAACTTATTTGATTGAAGTGAACTTAGAGGCATTTCTAATCATGTATTTTGGTCACTTCTTTTCTCATCTAAGTGTATCAAAGCTCTGTTTTTCCGGTTAGTTGAGTTGCGATTCTACAAATATTTATATTTATTGGCGTAAAACCTGATGAGGTATTGGTTTATATATATATATATATATATATATATATATATATATAATATTGCTCCACCCACCATTTGACTATTATTAGCATAATGGAGTATATATTATGCTATCTAGATCTATAGCAAACTCTTTATATTATATTTGTTTGTATTATGAGGTACGACATCCTCGCATTTCCAAATCTGTTGCTACCTCGGGGATTGGATAGAGCAGGACTAAAGTTCCTCTCCCTCGCAATGCTTGCAACACGATGTTTGTTGAAGTCTTTGATGCATAACACACAGAGGGGAGCGGTCTTATTATAGTTTATTCTCAGTCTTCTTTTTCCGTCATATAAGTGAGGTTTGACATAAAGAAGTTGGAATATGTAAGAAAATGTTTGGCCATTAATTGAAGTTTGAATTAAAACTTCTTCATTTTTTTTTAAAATTTTACTTAATAATTTTTTTATTATATATGGTGTTTGTCAATTGTTGACGCTAATTTATGGAACATAAGCCTATTTTTTCACTCTTCACAACTTGTTCTTGGTAATTATTATTTGACGTCTGGGATACATTAATCACTCTCCATGTATTGTAAGAGGATTTATATACCAACAATTTGATTGAATTTTAATTTGAATGCATTTGAAATCATGTATTTTGGTAACTGGTTTTCTCATTTAGGTTTATCCAAGTTTTACTTTTGCGGGTAATTAAGTTGTTATTCTACATATATTTCCATTTTTTATATGTTAGAATATAGGCAGAGCGCGTGTTTTACCAAAACACGTTTTTCTCTTTTGTCCTTTGACACTTTCATATTTATATTTTTTGTCCAATATATAAGGGGCTTGTATATAGCAGAGAGAGGAACGAACCCTAGGGTTTCCGCCTCTCTTCTCCACCAAAACAAATTTCAATCGTCAATACAATTCGAAGCTTTCAATCTGTTTTCATGGTATCATTCGTCTAGGCGAATCCGATCATGTCTTCCGCTGCTACTTTTTCTGTCGCGAAAGCCCTAATTTCGCCCCTCTTTTCTGCGTGAAACCCTATTTCACGATCTACCCTAATTCTCTTCACAATCCTCTCAGATCCACTCCTCTTATGTCAATATTACTACTCCGACGTCTGAATCTACCACTCTTCCGGCGACATCGAGTTTCGATGGCTCTCGTCCTTCCAAATATCCGAGCGAAGATCCCTCTTCGGTGTACTACCTTGGTGCGCATGATGTGCACGTCGCGTCAATCGTCGACGATCCACTCAACGGCGAGAATTACGTCTCCTGGAGTCGTGTCATCCTCCTGACGCTCAATATCAAATACAAAATTCGATTCGTCAATGGTTCTCTCCCGATCCCCACTGACGATGCGGTTCTTCGCACATGCTGAACTAGGGCGGACAATCTGGTGCTCACGTGGATGATGAACTATGTCACTAAGGAATTAATGGAGTTTGATGTTCTAGTCGACCGCCCTTCAACTTTGGACCGAGCTTAAAACTAGGTATGATCGGACCAATGGCTCGCGGGTCTTTCAATTACAGAAATCCCTCTACACGATCTCTCAGGGTAACCTCTCTATTACTCACTATTATAATGCCTTCAGGACTTTTTGGGATGAGTATGTCTCTCAGTGACCCTTCACTTTGTGTTCTTATGGTTTATGTGTCTGTCATATGAATCAGCACTTACTTGATCTTCAACAGCATGATTGTGTCTTAAGCTTTATGATTGGTCTAAATGATTCTTATAGTGCTATTCGCAGTCAGATCTTGCTTATGCCCCCCTTACCCTCCTTATCTAAGGTATACTCATTTCTGGCCCTCAATCGCGGCTTTTTATCTCTCAAGCCTCTCTAGTTTCCTCATCATCTCATCATACTCTTTTCTGGAGTCGTGACTCTCCACACGTCTCATGTCTTCCTTACCTTCCCTCCTTGTTGGTTCGTCCTTGCGATTTCCTATTTTTTCTCTCCTCCTTATCTCACGGTGCCTTCTTGATTGCACCTCTATTGACTTTGGCTTTTCTCTTTGGTCATCGCGAACCGATTTATCTCTGTTCTGCTCTTCTTCTGAGGCAGGTTTGCTCCTTTTGTCATCCTGACATGACTTCTCCTTGTCAGTTCCCTTCAAAGCTCTGGTTGTGGATCCTTGTTCATTTATGGCCTCCGCATGCCCTGCCGGTGGTGGTGCCTTCGCTATTGGTGCTTGGGCAAAAAATTCAGCCATGGCGGTTTTCACCACGTCCATGATTTCCTCTCTTGTCATGTTCGGGACTGAAGCAGTAGTTGCGGTTGCCCCGGTCGCACCAGCATCTTCTCTTGGTGCCTCCTCCACTGGTGTCTCCCTTATTGCGGGTGTTGACACTTCTGTGGGCATTCTTGGTGGTTGCTCATTGTCCGGGACTTTCTGGCTTGCAGTTGCCCCATCAACTTCTTCGTTCATGCCCTCTACTAATATGCTCTTTGATCGGGTAGTAACTCTAGATGTCATGCCTAGTAAACTGGGAAAAATGTGGTGTTCCCACAGACGGCGCTAATATTTTGGTCTTATTTCGTCCATGTAATAAAGCACCGCAAAAGGATACAATTAAGATACAAATAGCCAAAATAATGCTAATCAATAGATAATCAGACTAGCTTGGTCAGGAACTCCTAATACAAGCTTACTAGATATTACAAATAGATTACTAGTCTAAGTTGTGCGTCGAACGGGTGGTGTTCGATGCTGACGTATCGAACCTAGGTTGTTCGATACCAATGGTACTGTATTGATCCCTTATCGAATTGATGTAAGTCGAACATGCTTGATTCGATGTAGTGTGCGTGTTGAATGAGCCTGGTTCGATACAGTATTGAGTGTCGAATGATGTGTCTTCGATATGCTTCCGTGTCAAATGCTCTAAGTTCGATCTAAGGATGTGTCGAATGCTCAGATTTCGATATTGGTTAGGTTCGAGTGAGTCTTCAAATGCCTCTTGAGAATGCGAGGGGACGGGGTATTTATAACACCCGTCCCACGGGCCCCATTGGCAGTTGGGGAAAGCGCATCGAATTAATTCCATTAGATACTCATTCCGCATCGAACGCGTGGTGTTCGATGCGCGTTTAATGTCGAACAGTGTCGGTTCGATGTACTATTTAGCGAGTTGGTTTCGCTGGGCCGACCCAATATATGGTATTGGACCAATCCTAAAATATCCCCATCAGTCGCTAAGCTAAGATGCAACAATATATTGCTGCAAGGCGAGCAGGTAGTGTTGCGGCTGGTAGTGGGGCTGATGGTGCAGATTCCAATATGCTCAAAAATTGCGGGCGGACTGGTCACCACTATCAGGCGAGGGAGGTTGGTGACTCTCAAGGGGATAGGGCAACCAGTCCGCGAGACCAATGTGGGTATCTCAGGGATGTTCCCTTAGGAGATATGAGAGCCGGTTCCAGCAACCCTCAGGCCATACCCGCCCATCACAGTACGGGTTCGGGCTTTGCGGGACAGAAAAGGCCATTCCCTGGGGGACCCTCCACCCCACCTGCGTCTAGTCATGCTACTCTAGGTCCCAGCATTAATGTTTGTTCCCATGAGTTTACCGAGAGCGAGGTTGTTCGTTCCATGGGTAACACCTTCCCTACTATCGTGAGGACTCCGCTATTAGGGGAGCATGATCGAGCACTCGCCGTGCGCCGAGACATGGATGTCTTCCAAGCTGTAAGTGATTAATTAGTTTACAAGTTTGTTGAGTATTGTCATATGTGTGTCCTTCCTTAACTGACCGTGCAACTTGTGGATTTATTTAGGTTGGCAAATTTTTGAAGACAAGTATGACCGTGGCGAATAACGATGAGGTTGACAAAGCAGAGGCGGTAGCACAATTGGCGACTGACATAGACACAATGGAGAATTTCGACCTTACTGCGGCTGATAGGACAATCACATAGAAGAATTATGCTCTGAGTCAGCTTCATTCTACCAACCAAGTCCTTGCTTCTTCTTAGTCGTAGAATGAAAAACTGAAGTCTGAACTTGATCAGGGTAAGAAAAATGTCTTTGCGGAGAAGAAAAGCAAAAAAGTTGTTGAGCTAAAGCTAGAAGAGACGAAAGCTGACAATTTGCGCCTTCAATCGGAGCTTGTCGAGGCCCTTAGATCCCTTCAGTTTGAGGTAGAATTCTTGCCTTAAAGTCTCTAACCTTTAGAATAACGGTAACCTTTGGTTCTTAGTATTTTTTGTTTTGTCGAGTAGGACCCATCGCCCAAACTCAAGGTGCGTATTGCGATGCAGCTCATGCTGAGCAATACATACAAGGACATTAATGTGAGGTGTGGTTATCAAGATCGTGAAGAATGCAAAGAGGTGATCGTAGGGTAGATCGAGAGGTTAGACGGATTCCGTGAGGGGTTTGATACGACCTAATTGGATGTCAAGCGCGACCCTGATGAGAATCCTCTTGATGACTGGGACTCTAATGGGGACTCCGAGCCTGATGCCTTTGCCGAGATCTTGTAGAAAGAAAGCTTGGTAATGATTGGCATGAAAGGCGCGCCTCCGTACATTAATTGATAGTCGTCGTGGCACTGCGTCACCCATTTTCCATTCTTCTATTCACTATAAATAATCGTATTTTCTTGAATATTCTTCGATCCTGATTATGGGATAATGTTGGTATTATGACATTTGCTATCATTACTTTGACTATCTTTCGGATTAGAGAGTTTATTTCCTTGTTATATGATTTTGCGCTCTATTATTGTAAAAGATAGGCGTGTTCTTTTGTCACTCGTAGAACGAGGAGTATGCGTTCCTATTTAGGGGTTTGTCTGTCCTTATATCTTTCGTTATGAAAATATTTTATCATTTTTCGTTATACCCCATAGCACAGGAGGTAAGTCTACCCATTTAGGTGTATTTCTATCATACCCTGGTAGGCTAGGAGATAAGTTTTTCCATTAAGGTATATTTTTGCCGTACTCCGTAGAATATGAGATGGATTTCCCCGTTAAGGCATATTTTTGTCGTACCCCATAAGATAGGAGATAATTTTACATGTTAAGGTATATTTCTGTCGTACCCGGTAGGATATGAGATAAGTTTACCCGTTAAGGTATATTTCTGCAGTACATCGTAGGGTAGGAGATAACTTTACCCGTTAAGGTATATTTCTGTCACACCCCATAGGATAGGAGATAACTTTACCCGTTAAGGTATATTTCTACCGTACCCCGTAGGACAGGAGATAACTTTACCAATTAAGATATGTTTTCGCCGTACCCCGTAGGATATGAGATAAGTTTATTCCTGCAATTACATTTGACAATATGGAATATATATATATATATATATAGCATTCTCAAGATAAATATTAATAATAGATAGCGGCTGAGAACCGGGTTGATTTTGGTTCGCCTATGTATCCCGTGGTAAGAGAACCAAGTCGGCATAGTTCCAACTACTTTAGTTACATGCCAGCCCATACATGGCAATTTAGGTAAATTCAAATTTGTTCAAACATAATTAAAAATGCTGAAATTTAGAATAACTGTGACTCTGAGCTGACTACTCCGCCATTTATTGAACTTCAGGTGCAACGGCCCCCGGTTCTCCTCCTTCATTGATCCTAGGATGCTTGAGCGACGCGATGTAGCAGAGCCATGCTTCTTTGTGATTTCCCATGATCTCACTGACTCCTCCAGGGATTGGGAACTTCATTTTTTGGTGGTATGTTGATACCACCGCACATATTGCATTTAGAGTTGGTCGCCCTATGATTACATTGTAGGGTTGGTCAACAATCACGTACTCAACATTCAGGGTCCTCCTGCACGGTTCCACACTAAATGTCATTAATAGTGTGACTTGTCCTAATGGGACGACCTCGGCTCTCCTAAATCCCATGAGTGGGGTATTGACATTTTCAATCACATTATGGCCCAATGCCATTTTCTCTAAGGCATGAGCGAATATTACATTTGTTGAGCTTTCATTATCTATTAAAACTTTTCAGACCCCATAATTAGAAATATCTAATTTGACAACAAGCAGACAAATAAGTTTACCTAAGTGAATAGCTTGCGGAGTCAGTTGCATCATGTCTTTCTTAGTAAAGGTGATATCCTCCTCAGGTTGCTCCTCTAGCTCGAGTAGGGTTGTGAAACCCACATATCTGTCATCCTACATCACCCGTGTGATCTTTTTGCGTCCATTGGAAGAATTTATCCCGTTGGACCTCCATTGATCATTGTTATCATTCCCCTTGTTGGTGCATTGACAACTCTATGCCCATGTCCGCTTGGAGCCTCAATGGCCTTGTGTTTATCCTTTCGCAGGGAACGAATCTATCCATGTTATCCTGCTCTCCCCAGCCCTTCAAGTGATGGATGTATTATATCAACTTTCCGTCACGGATGAGCCTCCCTATCTCATCCTTTAGGTCCTTGCAATCTTCTATGTTGTGCTCAGCCTGGCGATGGTACTCGCAGTATTTCTTCAAATATTTAGTCCTTGGGGTCTCTCTCAATTTCGTCGGCTGATTGAGCTATCCTTTCCTCTGAGCCACGGTGAATATAGTCAAAATCCTATTCAAGGGGGTATATCTCCTGGGAGATTTGTCTCTGCCGCGGTCATTCCTATCCCTGTTCCATCCTTCCTTTCCCTTGGGGAGGTTCTGTGTCTGGCGCGGTGTTTGCTTTGTGTCCATCATCTTATCGTGGAAACGGTTTGATATGCCAATGCATTGATCTGATCTATAGTCGTAGGGTTTTCCTTGAGAAGATCGGTCGAGAATCTTTTGTGTTTCGTTGCGTTGAAGAGGATGAGAGCCACTTGATCCCCTTTAGGCTCATCCACCTTCATCAACTCCTCATTGAATCTTTTCATAAAGTCCTCAAGACTTTCCTTCTCATCCTGTTTGATTAAATTCAGGTGGTTTATGTTGGTATGCATCATGTTTTGGCTTGAGAATTGACTCTCAAACCACTTTCTCAGTTGCTCATAACTTGCTATTGGCCGATTATAAGGCTTGGGTTGGGATACAAAATGGGCATATATCTTTTATTTGCCACAGTAGTATTTCTTTGCTCAGTTTCTCTCCCCTTTCTTGGTCTTGTAGGTTGTGGCTTTTCTGGTGACTATTTTTGGTTGTTAGTCGCTCACGTCTTACTTATATCTTTGTTCAGCTTTACACGTACATATTAAGCAAGGTCGCATATTTCTATATATTGTTGCACACACATGCGCGCTATATCTCTGCAGTTGCTCATTCGGACTCATTCGCTCGATTGGGCACTTCTTTTGCTGTGCACTTATTTTGATGTGCACACACTCTTATTGGGCTACTGCGTTTTATTGATGGTGGTGTTGTATTTGTCCCTACTGTTGGATGTATTTTGTTGCCTTGTTGTTTGGTTTACATTGCGACAGGTTTCCAGCACTACTTTGAGGTGCTTTTATGACGATGGAGCGACTTTATTACCACTATGGAGTTTCCGATATGTTGATCACTGGATTCATCTTCACTGCATGTTTATCTTTATTACGCTAGTGGCATATCATTATTATTTTGTTTTTGTACTTTTCTATGCTACATTTGAGCATTTTGTCTGTACTCGCAACTTTGTTATTTGGCCTACTATTTTTAGGCATCTTTTCATTATGTACTACATATTATTTTCGGGGCGCCTACTTTTGGGGCATGCTCGTGTTTGTATTTTGGTGATGGACATGTGTCTGTCAATGCCTATTGCCGACTGCCGACTGTAATGACACCGTGTACTCATCTTCTATTCACGAGATTGGTTTTTGGCATTCTTTTACAATCAAAATCCAAAGTTATCAGAGATTGGATCGCTACTTTAGCTTCTTCAGATACTTGGCGGCTTTTCACGAGATTGATTCTAGGCCTACCTTCAGGGCCATTTATCATATTTATCACAGCTGGGACCGCTGGTTCATTTTAGTATGGTCTACAGTTTGGATACCGCGCCGTTTGTATCTTTCATTCTGTCGTAATTTTTTTTACTTCTTTTCTTTGGCAGCCTCCTTGAGACTGTAATAGAAATTCGAAATGGGAGTGTTTTGTGCTGCGCCCCACTTTATGACATGTAAAGCACCATATTTTTCTTTTATGTACGCCTTACAATTGCTCATAGCTTGCTATTGAGCCGATGGGGATCCTTGTGAACCAATCTACGCGCTAGACAAAGTTGTAAAAAAAATGCATGCCTGCACATTATCAGAAAATCCATTTAGAGTTAGTATTTCGTCTACGTAAAAGAAGTGTTAACGTGGATCACTTTTCCCGTCATAGGTCTTGAGTTGCAGAATCTTCTCGCCCATGTCTAATGCCTCAGCCTCGATCTCCTCACAAAAAGGTGTAAGCCTACAGTGACCTGATGTTTGGACAAGTCTGCGGTGCATTTCCTCCCTTTCGTGGTTCAATTGCTCCATTCTTCTCGCTATCTCCCTCATCTCTGCTCTAGGGTTTGGGACTCTCTCCCCTGAAACTCGAGAAACCGGGCGATCCCTCCTGGGCTCGGGCTTGTCCTCTCGGTGTTTCGCCCTGATCCTCTCGAATGGGACCCTTGTCCTAGACTCTTGTGGACGAGGTGGCAAAGTTCCAACATCTGGCACATGTTGACGGGGCAGAGCGGCGACTAGGGCCGTAATCACGGTCACTTGAACAATAACATTGATCTGGGCGATCATCTCCGACGGTAGAACAACAAGCACCGCATGTGTGGGAGCTGATGCTGGTGCCCAAGGGGGAGGTGGGACCCACGTCTGTTGCTCAACAGTCGGGTTTGGTTGTGGTCTCTAATTGGATCTTTTGCAGCAATAGAGTTTTCCATTGTTGCCCTCTAAGATTGCGATCTGGTCCTACGTTGCATCCTAGTGTCATTGTTTTGGAATGTGGTGTTTCCACAGAAAGCGTCAATAATTTGGATACAAACAATTACAATAAATTACGAAAATAACCTTCTAATACAAACTATGTCAACTATCGCTAACGCTAGCCTATAGGTTGACTTTTTCCGAATACCAAAAACGACGCTTGGAATGCTTCTGTTAGATGTCGAACCTTCTCTTGGATCTTGGATACCGGTGGATTTCGAATACTGGTGAATGTCGAATACAAGTGGATGATAAATACTGGTGGACGTCGGGTGTAGTATCGATGTCGAACTTAAGAGATATCGGAGATGGGCTCCATATCGGGTATAATTATATAACGGGTAGAATAGTATATCGAAAGATGTGTTTATATCAAATAGGTATATTCGATATGCAGTGTGAACATGTATATTATATTAATTGACGTACCTTTAGTTGCGGATCGGGCATTTATATAAATATCAAAGATGGGATATGTTCCCGAGATTGGCGACGAACCCTGTATCATATCGAAGATGAATATTCGATATAAGAGCAAGATATCGAGCGTAAATCCTCGATATGCAATGGGCTTGGGCCAGTAATTCAACTAGGATTACTATTTGGGAAAACGACGATACTAGACCCAATCTATTCGCGCTTTTGCGATGTTGTACCCAACCTTTGATTTTTGACCCCGCTGTACCCAACCTTTCATTTTTAAAACATGTTGTACCCAAACTAATTTTCCGGCCAAAATTTTAAAAATTGAGGGGTAAAATCGCCAAATCACTTATAGGGTGAAAAACAATAATAAAAAATAAAAAAAAAACAAAAAAAAGACCACCCCCCTCCTTCCCCGTCGCCCCCCCCCCCCGTGGTGGCTGCAAATCGGCGGGTATGGGGGTGGGGGGGGGGGGGACGGGGAAGGAGGGGGGGTGGTCTTTTTTTTGTTTTTATTTTTATTTTTATTTTTTATTATAAATAAATGAAATGACTATTTTGCCCTCGTGCAAATCGGATTGCTTATGTCACAAGATCAAAATATGACGTTTTTTGGCCGGAAACTTAGTTTGGGTACAACATGTTTTAAAATTGAAAGGTTGGGTACAGCGGGGTAAAAAATCAAAGGTTGGGTACAACATCGCAAAAACGCGAATAGATTGGGTCTAGTATCCCCGTTTTCCCTTACTATTTTGTACAAAGTACGATTGGAGGCTTTTGAGGAGGAGGTCCTAAAACAATTTGACATGAACGTGAAATATGGGCCATGTTCTGGACTGAGCCGATTGGAACGATGGGAGCGCGTTAATGCCTTTGGTTACAATCCCCCCAGAGAGGTTGCGGATCTGCTCACCAGACCCAAACCACTGGCGGACCCAGGCTTGGGCTTAGCTAGGCTCAAGCCCAGGTGAGGTTTTTTGTAATTTAGTATACATAGTAATAGTCTTCATAGTTTACACCACAAAAATAATAATTTATGTTTTTTTATTCATTACATCTTCATTATAAATCTAAATAACTATAATTTTCTGCCCACAACAAATAAAATCCTTAGTAATATTTTTGTTTGATTTATATCTTATTGACGGATTAAAAAAGTATGTAAGATTTTAAAATAAATTAGGAGGATAAAAAACTAATGGAGACGACTTTAACAACTCTTTACCCGCCTCTCGCCGTAGCCCAGGTTAAAATAATTTCCTGGGTCCGCCCCTGCCCAAACTTTAGCCTTAATTGCAGAATTTTCCCTATGTACCTGGCCATAATTTTGAGTCAACTTTGGAATAATGCTTTAAGAATTTCTGTAACTTTTTAAATTTGCATAAATATTTTTACAACTCATTTCAAAAACATATTACCTTATTCTTTTTTGTTTTCTAATTTTCGTATTAATATTATTCCAACATTTTGTGGTCTCTGGCGTACGGAGACCTTTAATTTAGAAAATATAAAATAAATCAATGAAGCATCCCATCCTACACAAATGGCTTCAAAAACTTGAGAATAATCAAGAACAGCATGTATATTACAACATACAGACTAATCAATAGATATTGAAGCAAGTGGGAAAGCTCAGTGATAACCTGTAGCATGTCCTATATTATTTCATTTCCCAGAACCTTGTTAGTTATGCTCTATTACTCCCCTTTATCCTTCAAGCATTTCAATTGCTGTTGCCACTGGAGCTTCATGTTCACTTAGGTTTGACTCCCAGACCTCCTAGTTGCCAAAGAAACGACCTTCTTTCCTACCACGCGGTCGCGGTCGAGTACTTGATTTATGTTTCTCATCTGACACTCCAAAGTTCATTACCTGGTCATGTCGGTGGACAATCTTGAGAGGGTGTGCTTCTGTGTTAAACACCCATTCGTCGAGTGAAATCACCGAAGAGGGTGAAAAAAGAAGATAGAGATATTTCAGTGTTTCTGCAAGAAAAAAGCTTTGCATCTTATTGTCTTTTACGCCAGTGTTAACCTAAGAAGAAAACGACAGAAAAAAGTAGTAAGTTATAGGAGGCATGAGCAGGAGGACATAATCATAGTACTGTACAGATTTCAAGTTTTTGAGATCCTTATGCTGTAATTTGCAACCTATAAGAAGGTTACATAAGGATTTCCTATCATGAGGCAAACCCAATTTTATTTCAATGCTCGCTATAAAACACAAAAAATAGGTTTAGTTAGGAGTCCAGGGATCTCAAGCATTTTACACCTCTTTTTATTACTCGATTTACTGCTTGACAAAAACAGCCTAATGGGACATCAATCAATAACAGAGATCATTATGACTTAAGAACACTATAAGAAATCTGACATTGCTTCCGTTTCATGCACCATGCCTATCACCATGTGAATTCCGATTACCTACTCTATGGGTGGGATCAGCTCAGCTAAGGCCCGCAGTTTGTAAATATCAATTCCAGTAATAGTAGAGAATAACTCAAAATATTGTACGAGTCAAGAAGTTCTTACATCTTTTAATCCAACATATCCTGTTTCTATCCGGGAGTTCTTCTCGAATGCTTGGAATATGTTCCATCCCCACTCTTTGTAAGTCTCATTGCCGGTGAAACGCCAGAGGTAAAAGAGTGACTCGACTGTCTCTGGCCTCAATATGTTCCATGATGTTCCGACACTCATATCCTGAATAAATATGACGTGAGCAACCCCAAAAACTTGAAAATTCTTGAATAAGTAAGGAAGGAAACACCGAGGGATTAACCTGGCCTGTTTCAAAAAGGTAGTTCTCTCCGGCCAATTTTGTTGGAGTTGACTGGTAGAAGTTATAGCACGTCCAAGCTAACTGTGCAAAGAGGTGAAAGACATGAGTGAAAGCAGTAAATCAACCGAAGACGCTGGAATTCAAGAAATATACCTCTTCAGCCAACGATAAGAATTTCTTAGCTTCATCGGGACCATAACCATTAGAGCCCAAAGCTAACATTCCTGGAGCAAAACATGCAAGTTCATCCATCTACAAATATGCAACAGAAGTTTCAATAAACCTTAAAAATAAAAAAATTCTGCGTTGTTATTATTCAATCTTACAGAAAAAACACCTTGTCTGTTAAAGAAGTTCCAATCTTTTCGCAGAGATAAGCAAAGGAAGAAGGTGTACTTCTGCGAACCAAACTTTCAAGACCTTTCATTGATGTCTCCCACATGTCTCTGTCAGGAAGAAATGATAAATGTTAGCCTGTTAGGCATGTAATTAGTAGAAGTAAGTGAACAAAAGATTTTTCTTCTACTTATATGATACATAAGATCTAACATGTCCAAGTAACGACCGAAAAAACATTTTGCACTTACCTATAATGCTTCACTGAAATGGTTCTGTTTCCTTGTATCCAGACCTTGAGTAAATATTCGTAAAAGCTGCATGATTTTGTCTCTTTCAATTAAATCTTAGAAAAGTTTGTAAATATAGTAAAAGATCCTAAGAGTTGATTATTAAGGAATACATGTATCTAGCACAGGAGATAATACAATAAATGTTTTTAGAAATGTTAAAATGCAATCACCTGTCTCCCATTGCTCCAAAAGTAATGGTCGAGTACGACGGCTTTCCAGAGTGTGGATTAATGTAGATGGGAAGCAAACCGTCAGGAGGAAAAGTTTTATTAAGCTCTAAAATGACATTTTCAGCCTGAAACATCAATATCCGTGTTCAAGATTAGAAGAAGAAATTGTGTGTTTATTCAAATCACAATATATACAAGATAATTCAGCTATGTTAGGTACTCCTACTACACTTACTACATTTATATTTATTATATTTATATTCTAACACTCCCCCTCAAGGTGGAGCATAAATATTAAGCATGCGCAACTTGTTACAAAGATAATCAATCTGAACCCCATTTAAAGCTTTTGTGAAAATGTTTTCAAGTTGATCTCCAGTCTTCACATATCCCGTAGAAATCAAATTATGTTGTATTTTCTCACAAACGAAGTGACAATCGATCTCAATATGTTTGGTTCGTTCGTGAAACACGGGATTGGAGGCAAAGTGAAGTGTCGCTTGGTTATCGCACCATAGCTTTGCAGATATCGAAATTTGAAGGCCAACTTCAGTAGTTGATGAATCCACATTACCTCACAAGTTGATTGAGTCATAGCTCGGTATTCTGATTCAGCACTCGATCGAGACACAACGTTTTGTTTCTTGCTTTTCCAAGAAATCAGGTTTCCTCCAAAGAAAACACAATATCCAGTAATAGACTTCCGATCAATTTTGGATCCTGCCCAATCTGCATCTGAGAAGCACTCTAAACGTTTATGATCATGCTTTTTATACATTATGCCTCGTCCATGTGCTCCTTTCAAATAACACAATATTTGTTCCAAAGCTGCCCAATGATGAACTGTTGGAGAAGACAAAAATTGACTTACAGTGCAAACTGAGTATGCAATATCTAGCCGTGTAATTGTAAGATAATTTAGTTTTCCAACTAGTCTCCTGTACCTTTCAGGATCTTCATATAAATCTCCATCCTGAGACAAATGTACATTAGGTAATATCGGGGTACTATATGGTTTGGCGCTCAATTTTCCTGTTTCAGTCAAGAGATCAAGAACATATTTTCGCTGAGACAAGAAAATGCCTTTCTTACTTCCCATCACCTCAACTCCTAAAAGTATTTCAACGATCCCAAGTCCTTCGTGTGAAATTGACTCTGAAGAAAAGTCTTCAAGGATGTTATTGCTTGAACATTATTCCCTGTAATAATAATATCATCCACGTAGACAACAAGAAGGATGATGCTAATAATATCATCCACGTAGACAACAAGAAGGATGATGCCAACTGAAGAGTGCCGATAAAACACTGAATGATCTGACTTGCTCTGTTTCATACCAAAATTTTCAATCTCTTGACTAAATTTACCGAACCAAGCACGAGGACTCTGTTTCAATCCATATAAAGCTTTACGAAGATAACAGACTTTCCCATGCTTCCCCTAAACAACAAAATCAGGTGGTTGCTCAATATACACCTCTTCTTGTAAGTCCCCATGAAGAAAAGTATTCTTCACGTCAAGCTGATATAATGGCCAATCATGAGTAGCTGCCAAAGAGATAAATAGGCGAACAGAGGTCAACTTAGCCACTAGAGAGAATGTATTAGAATAATCTATCCCATAAATTTGAGCATATCCTTTAGCAACAAGACGCGTTTTTAGTCGAGCAATAGAGCCATCTGGATTAACTTTAACAGCAAAAACCCATTTACACCCAATAGTATGCTTTCCTGCAGGTAAAGTCACTAAATCCCAAGTACCATTAGCATCTAAAGCATTCATCTCCTCTATCATAGCGGCTCGCCAACCAGGGTGAGATAAGGCCTCATTCGTGGTTTTAAGAAGTGACACAGAATCAAGGGAAGCAATAACGGAACATGAAGTGGAAGATAAATGCTTATAGGAAACAAATGAAGAAATAGGATGGGTGCATTGACGTTTACCTTTACGAAGTGCAATTGGAAGACTAAGATCAGTCTCTGGCAGATCCGATGACGAAGGAGCTACCGGAGGAGAACATGTTACAGGCGGAGGTGCACGCCTAATATAAAGATGGCGTATAGGTGGTGGTAATGTTGGACCCACAATATGTGACTGATAGGTGATGTGATATGCCAACACATCATCTGTCTCCCATCAGTAGTACCAGTAGTAGCTGAAAAAATAAAGAAAGAAGAATTCTCTACAAAAGTAACGTCAGCAGAGACCAAGAATTTATTCAGATTCGGCGAATAACACAGATACCCTTTTTGTAAGCGAGAATACCCTAGAAAGACACTTAATAGACTTAGGATCTAACTTCGTTACATTAGGACGAGTATCACGAACAAAACATGTACTGCCAAATATGCGCGGTTCAATAGGAAATAATGACTTAGCAGGAAACAATGTGTTGTAAGGAATGGCACCCTGAAGAACCGAAGAAGGCATTCGATTAATCAGAAAACAAGTTGTTAAGACCGACTCCGCCCAAAAGTATTTAGGGACATGTTTTTGAAATAAGAGTGCCCTTGCTGTCTCGAGAAGGTGTCGATTCTTGCGTTCAGTAACACCGTTTTGAGGAGGTGTGTCAACACAAGATGACTGATGAAGAATGCCATGATGTGTCATATAGGATTTAAAGGACTCAGAAAAATATTCTTTGGCATTATCACTTCGAAGGACCTTCATCGAGGTATTGAATTGATTTCGTATTTCGGCACAAAATGCAGCAAAGTGAGAAAACAACTCTGATCGATTTTTCATTAAATATAACCATGTCATGCGGGAAAAATCATCAACAAACGTAACAAAATATCTAAAATCGAATTTTGACACAACGGGACAAGGACCCCAAACATCTAAATAGACTAACTCAAAGGGAGCAGAAGCTCGTTTATTGACTCTAGGGACATATAACTGGCGATGATGCTTGGCAAATTGACACGACTCACAATCTAAAGACGCGAGACTCTAAAATTGAGGATAAAGCTTTTTTAAGACTGAGAGAGACGGATGACCTAAACGACAATGAACTTCAAAAGGGGTGGCAATAGAAGAACATGCAACGGGCCCAGGTCACGGCACTTGACTATCCAGAACGTACAAACTTCCCGAAACATGCCCTATACCAATAATCTTCTTCGTCAAGAGATCCTGAAAGAAACAATAATCAGGAAAAAATGACACGAAACTATTTAATCCACGAGTAATTTTACTGACATAGACCAAATTGAAAGAAAAGTTTGGCAGGTTTAAAACAGAGGAAAGAGTGAGAGATGGAGTAGGGTGCACAGTGTCAAATCATAAAACATGAGAAGCGGAGCCATCGGCTAAAGTTACATGAGAGGGAGAGAGATGCGATTTGAAAGTAGTAAAAACATTAGGGTTACCTGTCATATGGTCAGTTGCCCCTGTCTCAATTACCCATTGGGTGGCGGATGAAAGCAAACATGTATTTGAGTTAGCTGACACAGCGATGGCAGTGATAGGGTGAGACGAATTCTTCGATGCTTCTTGGTATGCGAGGTATTTAGCAAACTCATCAGCAGAGAGGGTGACAAAGTGTGGTTCCTGGGATGAAGTAGCAACATAGGCAGAGTGAATCGTGGAGGATGAGATGGCTGCGGATATCGTGGAGGTTGCGACTGTGGCTGATACCCCTGGTGTGGAGGCTGGTACCCCTGATGTTGAGGCAGAGATCCATACCTACTCAAGAATTTCTTACATACGCGCTTAGTGTGACCCTTTACATGGCAATAATAACATTCCACTCCCCCTGATTCTGGAGTTGGGGAGGTCCTCTAGTTTGATTAGTGGGCTGGAATGTAACTGGGCTAGTATTCCGAGAGACAAGAGAATTGGATGGCTGAGTAGCGGAAGCAATGACAGAAGTGGAATCAGTCCGAAGAACCCCTTGCAAACACCTCATGTAATGAGGAGATATTTGTGCTTGACAGAATTTGAGACTTAACAATCTCAAATTGAGGACTTAACCCTGCCAGAAAGCTCATAATCGCCATGGTTTCCCGTTGTGACTATTGCACTTTAACATCAGAAGAAAATGGTAGCATAACATTTAACTCTTCATAAATTTTCTTGAAGTGCATGAAATAAGTCTGAAGAGATTGGCCGTTTTGGTTGGGACGGTAAAATTCTTTACACTTGTCATAAATACGAGAAAGATTCCCTTTTCCAGAGTGCAAGAAATCCAAATATTCGATTAAATCTTTAACGTACTCTTCAGCAATGGAATTTCGAATTTGTAGAAACAATCTACCATCATCTTTCAACCATTCCTTTCTCGTGTCATTCGTTGGCGGATCGTCTATGAGGTGATCTTCTTTTGAGATACTTCGCAAATATATGCGAATCGTCTTGTCCCAATCAAGATAATTAGCCCCATTAAGTTTATGTTCTGTAATCCGAGATACAATTGGGACGACATCAATCATGACAAGAGTTGTCTTCTCGGCTATTTTTGCTTCATCACCCATTGTTAATACACAATTAAATTACCAAACACTTAACAAACCACCAAATTATAAACTGCAGCACTAAATTGCACGGACAACAAACTTATAGGACCAAGGGACAACAAACTTATAGGACCAAGGACCAATTAACCAAAGTCTGGAGGGGCTCAAATGCAATTTAGTGTTTAAATCAAATATCCCTTAACACAAATATTTCTCCCGTCTGCCAAACACTGAAAAGAAAGAAAACAAAGCATGGACCTGGGACAGCTGGTGCAGCAGCGTGCGGCGGTTGGTAACAATCCACGGCGATGGACTAGCGGCGGAAGACAGCAAGCTCTGGTCGGACGTTTGGTAAACGAACTAGGGTTTTCCAGAAACCCTAAATTAACTACTGGACATCATATTCAGCCTGGCGGCGGCGCTTCTCCGAGACGGCGAACGGCGGCGATAGACAGCGGTTGTGCATTGGACAGCCGCGAGAAGGAAAAAAAATGTATAGAAAAAAAAAAAACTCAAAGTATCGTAACCTTTTGCTCTTATACCATATTCAAGATTGGAAGAAGAAATTGTGTGTTTATTCAAATCACAAATACACCTATATATACAAGAGAATTCAGCTATGTTAGGTACACCTACTACACTTACTGCATTTATATCTATTATATTTATATTCTAACAATCCGAAATTAACTCCTAGAGGGAGAATGGACTGAAGCAAAGATCACTCCTAGAATCCATGCCCTTTGGGGTATAAGCATTTGAGATGTTTATGCTCCATCTACGGAACACATAGTTAATATTTGATATGTTACAAAATGAAGTACTTTCTCAATCTGACTTCTTCAAACTAATTAAGCAAGGATCAAAGAGCCTCAGAAAATACCTTCTTTTGATATTTGGCATCCCCTGTCCTTTGGGAAAGTGCAATAAATTCCAGCTGCTCTGTGCCAGAATCTGCCAGTACGCTGTCACCCTAAACGAGAGAAATATTATGAATTATATCTCCAACCTAACATGCAACTATTTCGACATAAACTCAGAACATCGTAAAACGATTAATTTTCACGTACAATACTCCTACATAATTTGGAGGTCGAAAAAAGTTAAGGCGTTACAGACTATAAAAGTTGAAATGTGTACATATTTCTTAAGAACATCGGAAACAAAATCAGAAAGTAGGGAGTTTCCGACACTGGAAAAATCAAGTAAGAAAATGACCAAGGCATTCGAGTACTGCCAGTTTTACCCTTTCTGGCACAGCTCAGTATTGAGTAACCAAGTATCCAGATCTTATTACAGAATTACACAGATATCTAATAGTTACATGTATAAATTTGCATCACGTATTTGGATTGTGCATTAGGGAGTTACAAACAACAATAGTGAATGTACACTATAGTGTAAAAAAATAAAAATAACAACAAAATGGACAATTACAGAACTCACGTAAAGCAAAATTATTTCTGAAATCTACAAAAAGATAATAAGATATCAATATGTAATTCGGATATATATGAATAAAAAAAGGGGCAAAATCTTAAGAAAGGCAACTTACCCCTGTCCATCCAGGATTATGTGGGTTCCCAAGAGCCAAGTTAATAATATTATACGGAATGCCAGTAGGAGTATCCCATGCAGGAAGAAGTCTGTCAGCGATATCTTTAGCTTTTTCAAGGAAAAGTTTATCTCCAGAAAGATCATATGCGCTGAGAAGTCCACCAACAACTCTGGATTGTCACAAAATATGAACTGTGAGCATAGTATTTTATACGTTTTTGTTTATACCTTAATTGAATTGGTGAGCCATATGACATCTTCATAAACAATCAAAACAAGCTGAATAACAAAAGGCGTGTAAAGACATATTAAACCTTATAAAGCAACCTTATGGTTGTCTCAAAGACGCTGGCAGCATAATTCTTGTTAAAATCCAAGGACTCTGCCACCCACCTGCCACCAACAATTTCTTAAGCGTCAGTGCGTCACTCAGCTGTTTGCAAAACATATATGCTATTTCGCTGGAGAAATGTAATGTTGTTGATCTCATTCAAATCAACATTGGATAAGTTACTGTTTGTGTTTAATGTTATCTGACCTACAAATTTATAAAGTGATGTTACTCTCCAGATGTGCAAAGAGATCTAAAATAAAATTTAAGTAGATGAAAAGGTCACTTTTGAGGCAGAATTGACAAAAGGGAGCCCCCTTCAGCATAAATAAAAAATATAATTAACTAATGTAAATCCATCTTGATAGTGTCACAAAAGGTTGAAATTCAAGGCTCACTTGAAATATGCATTCAACGTAGCTTGTATATATAGGTAACTGGGCAACTGGATGCAGAGTGGTAACCTCCAAGATTTCAAATTTCTAAGATATTTAACTCCCAAACAAGACACTGACAGTGCCAGCGACAAATTGAGAAGAAAATTGTTCACTCTTTAATGTAGAATGCCATCAAAATACATATGAGGTAACACGAAATGGGAGATAAACAACTTATAACGCCATTATATACTTACTCTCGAGCCCTCTGGAACTGCTCATCCAGTCCCATTATATATAGTGTATCTAGAGAATCAACTAATGTTGCTCCAAGACCACCAAAGCTATCAACACCATTCTTCGTCTGAGGCTGCAACAAACAACTAGAAGATGAGCAAGCAGGCATGTTATAATAAATTATACTAGGGCTCTACGAAAACACCATAGAGCTTACACTATCAGAATCACGTATAAGAAAAACACCAAAGGAAAAAAAGAATTATACAGGGAATCTAATTGAAACTGTGGTCTGATCTATTCCTTAAAAATTGATTCAAAACATTTCATATGTAAATATTAGGTATAATATTAAATTTGAATCGATCTTAGGTCAGTGTATATTAATTGAAATATCTCATGATTTTGTTGACCTGACAAGTGAACAGAAGTCATCATATTTTTACTTTTAGGACACTACTTAACTAAAGGAACTTGAATGGGGTCTGTTGTGTATTGACAAAGATACAATATGGGGCTACTGTTATCCTCAAAACCAGAGTTTGACGAGCCGCATCTACACAAGATCCCAATGTCACATTCCAACTGTGATTCGCAAGCTCGTTTATTTCTACTTTCTACTACTGCATCTATCAAATTTGATACTTTTACAGGAAAGCAACATTCATCAAAGAATGGTGAGGCATCAAGAACTCGTTATTTGTACACTTGTAACCTGAAGTTTGATACATGGGTCATATGGTTCTGACATCTCTAAAGATTTCACAGAAGCAAATTACATGAACATTTAACGAGAGCTCTACTGCATTCACAAAATGGTAAATAATACTGACAACCTGAAAACTCAACTAAAAGACATAGTAGTATGACTTTTCCTTCCTTAGTCATCAGTATTCATAATAATATAGTTTAGTTTCCATAAGATAAGTTTTTCGCTGAAACGCTATTGACCAATGAATGAGAAATGATGCTTCAAGAAGATAAGCATTGGTTGCAGAGAAGTGGATATAACAAGCAATATAAGCATTAGTCCCAGTAGCTCGTAGGTATGTATTATCTTCAATATTTTCAAGAGATAAACTCCTTTTTGAGAACAAAACAAGCAAAAGCTTAAGTTGATTTAATGTATTATTGGGTTATATTATATCACCCCTAGTTCGTTCAGGATAGGGCATATTTGACAAAGAATTAAAGAAAATGAGTAAACAAAAAGCTAAAAGTTCTGTGTCATTAAACCCCTCCACGCTCTCAACCTCAGATCAGTGAAAACCAAACCAAACCAAACAGGACAGAAACATTAGCAAGAAGTATGATTAATAATACCTACCTGGAGTTCATCCTGGCCCCAGGCATATTTCTCATATGAACTCCACGCATGCCGCATTGCATCTTTAACTTTTTCTCTTCGTTGAATGTCAATGGGGCCATCAGAATTCCCAAGTGCAGAAGCATTGGTTTTGCTCCTAATGTTTGCCTTTCCTGCACTGCTTTGACCACTCCTCATTTCTTCAAGCTGAACGAATTATTTATCTTATCTTATAGCATGTCATGGTTTTTATTACAAGAAAAATGAAAGGAAATTTCGTCCAACGTAATATAAAGAAAGGATGGCATGGTAGAACTACAAGCTTTAACAAACAAAATTAACATTAGCTAGATGACGACAAGCTTTAACAAACAAAATTCGACTCAATCCAAACGAAAAAAGTTTGTTCGTTCCTCACACACACTAAACCCCACATCAAGATTTAGGTAGTGTAATTCAAAATTAACAATTTGGAGAGAAGCCACCTCAGCAAAGTAAGCATCATCAACAATGTGAAACAAAAAACGAGAGTGCGGTTGTAAAATAAATCGAACAACAACTCACCAAAGTTTGCAACTTTGTGACTTCATCATTCAATTTATACAACTCTTCCTGCACAAAAGCAAATAAAATGATCAAATATGTACATGTACATGTGGATTAAATTAAAGTATCTTCCTTTATTCTTTAATTAAGGAATTAAACACATACATTAAGTAAAGTAATAATAACAATAATAATAATAGCAAGTATCATCAATACCTGGTGGTCCCTGAGTAGAGTTTGGCGATCCCAAACAAGTAAAGTGGCGGATACAAATAATATAAAGAGTAGAGCTAAACGCTTTGGTCTCTTCAAATAATAAGCTGGATTTATGTATCGACACAAACAAGATCTACTACTACTACTACTACTTCGACCCGCCACGCCCACCATTATTATTCCTCAATAATAATAAATCAATCAACCACAGAGTGATCAGGAAGAATACATACAGATACAGTAATGGGTTGGCAACTATTTCAAGTCAAGTCAACAAACAGTACTAGCACTAATGGGTGGATACTTTTTAACCAACCGCTTCAATTATTTCTTTCTTTACTGTGTAAATTGCAGAAATCACCCTCCTCCCTTATTTCTAAATCTATTAATGTTTTTAAAATATAAATTGTAAAGTAAGTTTTTTAAATTATTATTGCTACGATTTTCGGGGAGTTCAAATTTATTTTTTAGAAAAATATCTGTAATTAAATTTAAAGTTACGATGGCAAAAAGTAAAAGTATCAAAAGTTACATGGCGTTTTTAACATCCCACGTGGCGGTGTTTTTGCAACGTGGACGACACGGTTGGAAAAAAAAAAGTCGGGTCGGGCTCAAGAGGGCATTTTAAGTTGGATTTTTGAAAGTTACAGTTCTATTTTTGGCCCGAATAGTTACATGACAAAAAGTAAAAAAAACCATAAGTTATAGGAATATTTTTAATTTAGCATGACTGTTTATTAGTGTTATATTTAAACTAATATGAATTAAATAAATAGTTAGCATTTCTTTAGTCTTATGTTTTTTATTATTATTTTTTAACTTAACTTAATATATTATTAAATAATTTTAAATATTAAGATATTGTTCGAGTTGATGCAATTCTTAACCCCTGAAATCGATGATCAAATCGAAAGGAAATCGATCATAGGAAGAAAAAAAATGAATCAATATTCGATTATATCGATCTGGTCCATTGTGGACACTCTTAACATACTACATTTCAACTAGCATAGGGGTAGTTCTGTAAATAGCTTAGCATTAGTTTGTTAGATTAGTTTGTGGCAACAGATTACCTCCATTTTCGAGCATGTCATTTCTCTTCTATTTTAACTCTTTGTATCACTCATTTCAGATCAATTCGATACAGTTCAATTTCATTGATTAATCTCCAAGTTATTTTAGCTTTCTACATGGTATCACTCGATTTAGGTTCGATTCGATTTACAACAACCAATTTTTACTCCGGTCAACTCTTTTGTTTGATCGTCGTCTATTCTTCTACTTTTCGATGTCGAATTCCGGCTCCCCTGCTCCGACGGTGCGATCCACTGCTACTACTGATCACACCACCAGATCTGGTGGCGTTTTGAATTTGTACAACTCCGATAACATCAGAGTTTCTTTGACTTCGGCGTCACTCACCAGAATTGTGAATTACCCTCCTTCGAGCCGACATGTGAAGCTCACGCTCGGTACGCAAAGAAAACTTGGCTTCATTACTGGTACTGAGAAGAAACCAGGTCCATGTCATGTCGATTTTGAAGAATGGGTGAGAATTGATTGTATGGTGGCATCGTGGATTCTAAGATCCGTGTCTGATGATCTCTCCAATGCATTTCTCTTTACTGAAACTGCTTTGGATTTGTGAAAACAATTGGAAACCTTGTTTGGCATGAGCAATGGACATCGACTCTATCACCTACAACGTGAGGTAGCTTCTATTTCTCAATCTAACTCCAGTGTATCTGCTTATTACACTCGCCTTAAGAAGTCGTGGGATGAGCTTACCTGCATTGTGCCTTTAATCAACTGTCATTGTGAAGCTGCTCACATTTGCACATGTAATTTGGCTCAACAGTCACTCAATTTCCACTCTCTTACTCGATTAATGCAATTTCTGATGGGTTTAAATGATGAATTTGATGTTGTGCAAACTCAGATCCTTGGTATGGATCCACTTCCTCTGGTTGAGAAAGCATACTTTATGGTACTGCGTGTTGAGAAATAGATATAGATTCAAATTTCTATTTCTAACCCTATTGAGCACTCTACCATGTTTGTGAAGAGTGTTTGTTCTAAGAACCCTTACCGGGATGTTTCTTATGGCTCTAAGGATCCCATGAAAGGTAAGAATGACAGAATTTGTAAATTATGTAAGGCAAAGGGACACACTAGGGATACATTTTTCAAACCAGTTGGAGTCCCTGATTGGTATAAAGATCTGAAAGACAAGAAGAACTCCAGTTCTTCCACTTAAATCATATGTTCATGCTTGGACAACAACTTTCTCAACAACAGATCTCTCAGCACTCTCCTGGTTTAGTTGTGCCTTCACCTCCTACTCCATCTAATTTATATTTTGACACTTTTCAGCAAGACTTTTACAGGTTCATGAAGTCAATGATGGATCAGCAGCAGATGGTTACTAGCAAGGGCTCCTCCAAAGTGAACTTTGCACACTTTGGAGACTTTGCTGGTACTAATACTCTCTACTCTATTTCATGTGGTAATCTTACTCCGTTGCTGGATATTAGACACAGAAGCTTCTAGTCATATGGTGGTTAAGGGTTATGTTATTACAAATGCTCACCCTACTCAGTTCCCTACACATGTATATCTCATAGATAGTTCTATAAAATTAGTTTAGCAAGTTGAGGATGTAATTATGAGCCCCACCATTACTTTGCACAATGCTTTAATTCTCATACTGCAAGTTCAACTTGATTTCTTTATCTAGACTGTTGAAAGATTCTCATATGATCTTCACCTTCTCTGATACTGGTTGCATTGTGCATGACCATCAGACTAAGAGAATCATTGCAGAGGGCAGATTGGTTGGTTATCTCTATCTCCTGGAGCCTTCCAGCTGTCACTCTGCTCAGCTCAATTATCACACCACCATTTTTGATCCTGGTTGTGACCTGGAGCTTCTGCACAAAAGAATGGTCCATGCTTCCATGCACTCCTTGAAGCATCTCCCTTGTCTTTACATGAAAATACCTACTGATCACTTAACATCTTGTTTGGTTTGTAATAAGGCCAAATATCACAAACTTCCATTTCACAACAGTACTACTAGCACTACTGCTGCTTTTGCTTTGTTACATGTAGACCTTTGGGGTCCTTACAAAATTGCTACTACTTATAATGCACATTATGTCCTTACTGTTGTAGATGACTTCACAAGATCTACTTGGACATTTTTACTCAATAATAAAACACAAGTTACCAGCGCCTTGAAGCATTTTATGTGCTCTTGTTCAAACTCAATTTGGTAATGTCGTTCTTAGTGTTTGATCAGATTAATAGCTCTGAATTCACATGCCATGATTGTCAAAAACTATTCAGCTCTATTGGTATTGTGAATCGGAGATCTTGTCCATATACTCCTGTGCAGAATGATGAGGTGGTTGAGAGGAAGCATAGGCACTTCTTACAAGTTACTAGAGCCTTGTTGTTTCAAGTTGGTCTTCTTGCATCTTTCTAGGGATATGCCCTATTGATGGTTACATATCTCATCAATAGGACCCCTAGCAGAATATTAAAATGGTCCACACCTTATGAGGCACTATTTTCAGAACCACCTGATCTTTCCTCCTTGGGAGTGTTTGGATGTCTGGTGTTCACTGCTACCACAAAGTCTCATACAGACAAACTAGAATTGATGGCTTCTAAGGGTAGTTTTTTGGGCTTTATCCCTGGTCAAAAAGCTCACAGAGGTTTCATGATCACAAAGTCATTGTCATCAGAGATATCACCTTCTATGAGAACACTTTTCCCTTTGCTTCTTTCACTATTAAACCCTATATAACTCCACTACCAAATATCCCTTTCTCTAATCTGCTAATCCTTGATTCCCCTCTGATGGCACATGACTTACACTCCACTTCTCCTTCTGAACATTGTTCTCCTACCTCTACTCTCCCTTCAGTCCCTACACCATCTTCTACATCTACTACACATTCTCACACTGATATACATGTTATCCCCCTCAGAAAAAGCACTAGACAAACCACTAAACCTGTTTTTCTAAAGAACTTTCTTCTAAATTGTGTTATTGATCCTCTCAGTTCTAGTTCCTCACCACCATCTACCTCATCCACTTACACTCCTCTTACATTCCCTTATATTTTGAATCCTCGGCTCTCACCCTCACAAGTAATATTCTTAGCAAATGTGGTTTTGCACACTGAACCACAATCCTTCAAATAGGCCTCTGCTGATCCTAATTGGGACATAACCATAGAAGCCGAGATTACAACACTTGAAGAAAATGATACCTGGTCCGTGGTACCCCCCCCTCCTGATAAGCACCACATTGGTTCCATATGGGTGTTCAAGCTCAAGTTAAAGCATGATGGTTCAATTGACAGGCATAAAGCCAGGTTAGTTGCTAAGGGGTACAACCAAATTTTTGTCCTTGACTATGTTGACAACTTTTCTCCTATAGTTAAGCTTGTTACTGTGCGCATATTTCAGATGCCATTTCATGTGAAAAATAAAAGAAAATACTTCAGTGATTATGCAAATCAGCTTGACGATTCACACACAACAATAAGAATACTGTTAATCCTTGGCAACGGTATGTTACAAGTGCACGAATCAAGTAATAATAAAATGGTAAGTATAGTTACGAACCAAGTATTGTATCCCAAAGGAGTGATGGTTGTATGTATGAATCACTTAAATGCAAGAACACTAATTATTGTCACTATCTTTGCTCTTGTGTTTACAAAACATGATAAATGTTTATGAATTTCTAAACTAAGAATGATATGATTGGTTTTTATGCTAAGAATGCACTGAGATTAATCTAAGAATGCAAGAATAATCAAATATCTTTTTGGGTTTTTTGGTTTTTAAATGCTAGAAAATAATTAAGCTACTTATTCTAATGAAGGCTATTAAACTAAGAATGTTGGGGAAGATGAGAGATTAACTAAGCTAAACAAAACTAAACTAGAACTTAGAATGATTGCTTGATTGCTTTTAGGTTGTGAACAATGGGTGGAAAGATTGTTTAGAGGTTGAGTTTCACAATGACTTAACTTAGTAGTTCATAGACAAACCACCTATATTTACTTACAATACTTGATAGTTATTTGATGTTTGCATGTCTAATAGATCCGTGACATATGGCAGAAGTTATCCCAACCACATCTCTATGAGTCTCTAATAACCAACCATGTTAACGGAATCAACATAGTTGTCAATTGTTTTAGAAGAGATATCAAGTCTGCAATCCAATTAACTCCTCTGAATCATGCTAACAAAACGTACATAGTCAACATTGATCTAGTGTAATCCAATGGTTGCACAATAGTTACTTTCGCAAATTCAAAGTCACAAATCGCATATATATGTGACTCTCTTAGCATTCTACACTTCGAGAGGCCCCACTCGGGTGCTTCCATTTTATCCCAGCGAGAGTAAGGTTAGTCACACAACATAGGTAATTATTCAATCTAGACATTCAAGGTCATCAAACACACATCAAGTAAAGCAAATAAATATATTCATAATGTTCGTGTTACTCCCCTACTCTAAACAATGAGTAGGTTAACTTCGCATAGTCATGATTTCAACAATAAACAAAGAATTAAATATCATAGATAAAGTAAAAAGGTAAAGAAAAGCTTCTCGGATTCGATGAAATGTTGTTGCTTGACCGACCCTCTTCGTACTCCCTTTTGTTATATTCTTCTTCACTAATAATTTTCTCTCAAACAGTTACTTGACTAATCTAGAATAAGACTTTGATGGTGTTTTCTCTCTGGTGACAACTCTCGGGATTTCTTCTCTTTGAAAGTGGTTGTAAAGGCTATGAAAATTATTGTGAAAGTTGTACCTTAACTGTTGAATGTAGCCTCATATTTATAGTTTTTCTCTCCGATTTGGGTTGCGTTTTAGGGTTTCTGACTTGTGGCCAAACTTCCTCTAATCGCGTGACCCCCGCGCGATGTGGCTCTGATCGTGCGACACTCGCGCGACGCAATGGTGATAGCGCTACCTTCTGGTTTCCACCATGCGATCTCATGGTGTCTTCTCTTCAATCGCGCTATATTTGGTATTTCCCCTTCTTGTAGTGTCGTAGCGCTTGAACATATCAAAATAGTGTCTCTAACCAATTGTTGTCCAAAATATTTATTTTTGGTCTCGTTTTGTCTTGACTCCTTAAATATCGAAGCAAACATAAGACAGTACTAAAATAAGTAAATATGCTATCATAAGTATTCAAAAGCATAAGTAAACAAATACTTAAATCACTCTAATGAGACGCTTATCAAATTGCATAATAAAGGGTAGGCGCTATATTTCTGCTTTACATTACTCCAGAATTTTACCCTTTCTCGGATTAGAAATCTCAAGTCACACCTTAGTCATCGACCAGAAAACTGGGTTAAAACGGCTCTTCCTTTAATAAAACATAATGCATTACAAAATAATTGACGTATCAAAAGCACATTTGAGGTTTACCCTATTTTTTATGTTTTGAGCAATAGAATGTTAACTCGATCTTCCGGATATCATCCAATGGATCCAACTGAGTTCTATCCTCCCAAGATTGAAAATTTTACCTTTAGGTATTGACTGGAAATAAAATATTCCGGATACTATTGAATCAAAATTAAAGAGAAATACTTAAAGTTTGACTCAAAAGCTTCAATATTCTTTACTTACTTGAGCTAAATGGCAAAAAGAACAATAAACTGCATTTATTGAAACATTAGGTAGTTGTTTCGACCACTTCTTTGTATCTTCTTATCTAACATCTTATACGATTATTGGTTAACGAAAATTTTAAATTATTTTCTCTTTTCTTTCTGCAATATGAAATGACTATCTACACTACAATGCTTAAGTTGTTGAACTTCAAAATTTCTGCAGGCCAACTACTGGTCATCTGACAGAGTAGAGAATAGTGTTTACCCGTTTAAGGCAACCTACTATTGCTGGTCAAAGGCTTCCAAACATTTTCGAAAAAGTTCGGACAGCAGGTGGTTGTGGGTCGAAAATGCCTAATTAGGATCCAAGCAGAATCTAATGTCTAAGGTTCCTCATATGGCCTCATGTTACTTGGAAGGCTACTTAATATGATAAGTGATCCAATGGATTTTTGTTCCAGGAAGACTTATTACATATAACATCCTTGTAGCCTTTGAAATCAACTATTTTTTTAAGAACAAGAGATCAGGAAATGTGGGACAAATGTCGTTGAAGCTTGATATGAGTAAAGCTTATGATCGGGTCAAGTGGTTCTTTCTAGAGAATGTACATCTTAGACTAGGTTTATAGTGGAATTTTGTAACCCTTATCATGTCATGTGTTCGATCTGTAACTTATTCCCTTATGATAAATGGTTGTGAGGTTGGTAGTATTGTGCCCGAGAGAGTTGTTAGTGAGGTCTTTTTTGGTATAATTAAGGACGCAGAGCGTAGGCAAGCTCTCAAGGGCATTGTTGTTAATCGGCATACCCCGGTTGTGTCTCACTTGTTGTTTGCAGATGACACGATGCTTTTTTTGTGAGGCAAATGAGGAAGCAGTGTTGGAACTCCTGGAAATATTGGACAAATTTGCCAGAGTGTCAAAGCAAGTGATCAATATGGATAAGTTAGTTGTGGTTTTCAGCAAACATTTGTTGGAGGAGAAGAGGCGCGGGATTGTTGAGATTCTGGGAATGCGGGTGGCGAGGAAACATGAAAATTATTTGGGTATGCCGTCAGAGATTAAGAGATCAAAAAAAGACATATTTGATTTTTTGAGAGATAGGGCGTGGAAGCGATATCAAGCGTGGAAGGGGGTCTCCTTTATCCAACGCGGGTAAGGAGGTGTTGATCAAGTCGGTCGCTCAATATTTCCCGACCTTCATTATGGGATGTTTTCGCCTACCAAATATTTACTTAAAAAACTAGAATCATTAGCTGGTAAATATTGGTGGGGAAGCTCATCTCATAATAAAATCCATTGGATCGCTTGCAGTAAGTTGTGTAGGAGGAAAAAGCAGGGTGGGATGGTTTTACATGATCCGCGTGCGTTCAACATGGCGCTTCTCGCCAAACAAGCTTGGCGAATTTGGAAATATCATGATAGTCTAGTCAGTCAAATTTTTAAGGCCAAATATTTCCCGAGTTGCTCGATTTTGGATGCTCGCAAAGAGAGCATGGACTCGTAGTATGGTGTCCGCCGAGTAAGCCATGTATTAAATGTAACTTTGATGTCGCAGTGTTTGAGGAGGCGGGCGAGTCGGGGATGGGCACTATTTTTCAAGATTGGAATGGGACTTGTGTTGCACGAGTTCAGCGGCACTTTACAAGTAATTTGGGACCCCAAAACTCTAAGATAATGGCGGCTTATGTCTCGGTTCAATTTGCTGTTGCGCAAGGTTGGCACAATGTTGTTTTCGAAGGCGACAATCTAGAAATCATGAATGTTGTTAGGCGCGTTTTTCTTTCAATGGATCCGTCGTGAAGGAAATTCTGATGCTCATTTGCTTGTACGTTCAGAGGTTTCAAATGCCGATTAGATTTTGAATCCTGCTCCAAATTCGGGATGAACCTGCTGCTCTTCCTTGCTGATTGTATTTTGTTTGTTGTGCTTAGCTCTGGTTCCGTTTTAGCATGAATTCATTCAACATATATTTGGTTGTTTGGCCTGTTTCTATGATATGTTTCCTTTCAAAAAAAAATATATGATAAGTGAACCTTCCACTTAGCTTGGGTGATCGATAGTTAAGTAGTCATACTAATTTTTTATGTAAGATATATTTATCACTGATAAATCTCAGGGAAAAAAAACCTCCTATTAATATTATATTAAGAATGTATGCAAACGATTCACATGAAATAAACCTCTCTAAAGGGTCTCCATCAAAAGTGTCCAATAGATTTGGTTTTCTCATGCCCTATCTAGTAAACTTGATTTTTTTAGCCCTATTTGATATTATTTATGAACTTTTTTAATAAACGTTATATGATCCTAAGATTTGCGGGGAAAGCGTTTTTTCTCAACATATTCCAGGATGATGTTTTCTCTCCGCGAATTAAAAGACTATAATCATCGAAACATTCTTCAAGAAAATAATTTATAGTCAAGTAATGATCAAATCATTCTCAAAACGCTTGTAGAATGTATCAATGTAAGTTTTACGATGAGGATTTTGCTATTGTGATCTTTATGTGAATCGATCATTGTATGACCAAATTAAGTGTTTTTACTCAAATATGAAAATAATTCGTTATAATGTAAGGTCTATATATTGGCGATCAATGTAATATTTTTTGTTTCAAAGCCAACGCTCTACCTCACACCTTTAGCACCTAGAAATTTCCGATGTGTGACTCCATGACTTTTTTCAGTCACGAACAAGATAATCTTTATTATTCTTCTTACAATATCAATACTTGGAAATGATTCGCGAAACTTCAAAATCCTTGTAAATATAAGGTCTATTACGTAAATATCATAGTTTAAAGTTGTTTAAAGTTTTTAGGTCTTCTAAACACTTGAATATTTTAGAAACTTTTGTATAAGTGTGTATACCTTCATTTCAGGTTTTAGTTCAAAGAGATCACTTTTGTCCATTTAGGAGGTGGAGTAGTATAAATAAGCACTTTGTCATCATTTGTAATCATAAAACAAGAGTTGACATTATATTTGTAACCATAAAGCGACTAAAAACTACAACATCATCGATAAAATGACAATAATTGCGATCATTCCCATCCTTTGAACAAAGCATGCCAGAAAGCAAATGGACAGGCTGCAACGTTTAACAGTTAAAGCTAGATATCATTAAAAAATTGTATAGTATTCAACTTAGTGAAGTGATTGAGTTGTGAAGTAGCTTGTACATGTGCTCAAAGCCTGAAACAAACTGTAAAATGCAAAAGAACAAAACTGAATATATTGAACATGCAGTCAGCTTATATCTTGTCTTTTTCTTAAACCTACACGAATCAAATCCATATAGCATTGTAGCAACCGAATATTGGAAGACATGCCTATATCACTACAACAAAATATAGATATTGAGACACTTTGCTAGAGACATTTTTAAACAAATGTCCCCATTATACTACTGCGGGACACTTAGTTAATTACCCTTGGGATTTTTAATTGTAGGGGCATTTCGCAAGATGCTCAAAAAGTTTCCCAAAATTAAAGTTTTGGCGGCCAACCCTTCTAAAGTTCTAATTCTCCCTCTCCTCAATTTTCGCCCCCTATACTTTCTTTCCCTCCATTCATTTTCCTCATTCTCACATTAACCTAATGGTGGGATCTCAATTTTCTGCAACCATCCTCGCGTGAACTCTCGGTCACTTTATGTACAACAGTACAAGGTATGTTTTCTCCTTAAACATTCACTGTGTTTGCAATTTCTGTATTAAGGTTACTGTGTGGAATAGAAATAACACTAATTGTTTACTCTTGGATTGAATCTCGAGCGCCGCTAATGCAATCATAATCTGGTGAAAGCGAAAGTCCCTTACACTCCAGTTTTTTTCTTCATATGTATATTTTATTGGTAGATCTTGTATCAATCAGTTGGTTTTTGACATGGTAATTTACAAAAAGAAAAAAAAAAGCAGCAAGGTATACCCAAAATATCAAAGAATTCAGTATCTAGTGTTCCACAAATTTTACAACAGTATGGAAAAAATTAGGGGTAAGCAGATAATCTTGTTTGCACAAAGAGAATATGACCATAACCAGGAAAGATAATTTTCTTTTCTGTTGATTTAATTTTACATCATAATCTCAAATATCTATTATGTTTTAGCTTTTGATGTTGCTCTATAAATTATAATATGTTCTTAGATGGTAGTCTAGTTTGAGGTTGGGGTATGTTGAGTTTCACTTGTTTGATAAAATGCCCCAAACAGATTTGGGATTTCCCCACAACTGTCATTTTTACAGTCATGCTCGTAGGCAGGGGTTGCTGGTTCTCATTTCAGATTTTGTGCATTTCCAGGTGAGGTCCTTTTCAAATTCCAATATACTTTAGATGCAGCTTGCTTGTCATTAATTATATATACGGAATATGTGTATACCCTAATAAAACTTGCTTAGAATATATCCTTAACAATTGCAATCATGTAGCTTGCTTGGACATAGTTCTAGGATGCATATGTCCTAGTAACATCATGAAATATTCTTCGCATTAGACTATTTTGTAACTTCTTCTTTAATTTTTGTGATTGAAGTTCACTATGTAGCAGAGCAGCGGTTATTTATACTCTCGTGAAGTATTTGTTTGTTTATATGGTAAAATTATATTATCCTGCTCCATAGTTGAAGTTCACTATGAATAGATCAGTGCTTATTGTATCCTTTGGAAAATTGTTTATCTGTCTGATTAGATTACACCGTGCTATAATTAATATTTAATAATTGATTGTTATCTATGTTATCTTTCTTTATCTGATTTGGATGTTTGTTCAATTAACCTATTACAGAGCAGTGATGTATCTCTTTGGCTGTTTGGTCGACTTTGGTTGTGGTGCTTATGGACTCCAAGATAGCCATACACAACTTTGAAGTTCAGACACAATTTTTATCGAATTTCATACGGCATCTAATTTTTTGATTTTATACCCGAGAGGTGCACATATGTTGCTAAGGAAATAAGGTTATATCTTGGAGAGACTTTGTACGTAAACGGCTTGAAAATAAGTCATCACATTGAAAAGTACAGATTGCATCAACAAAAGGTGTGTGAAGTATTTTAAGAAGAACCAAGTAGCTTTATTTTTCCCTCACTCGTCAACTTCTTTTTTCACACAAGTTGATTGAATAGATAATCTGGGAGCTATTGAGTTGCTAGGGAATGATGAATCACATGAGTTCCATTTGGTACGTTGTGGACATTAAAGTTACACTACTTCAAGTTCGTCAAAGGGTCAGTACTTTTGGATCATCTGATTGTATTAACTTTTATTTATTGTCATGTGATTTCCTTCTCTCTTCTTGAGTTGTTTAGCATTTTTGGGATTTTTTCTTTTCTCAGAAAGCTTTCAGGTAAAACATTCACTTCTGGACTCTGCTTTATGTTTATCATGTCTTTGTTCCTCTTATTACTTTCTAAAAGCTGAGAAGAAGATTTTAATTTGAAAATATTTGTTAGGTAACTCCGAATAGTATTATTGGCTTAATTCTCTTTGTTTCCTAGCTTTATCCAGATTCTTAAATTTCCTATCTTAATTCTCTTTATTTCCCAGGATTCATATGTACTAGTCCATTGCTGTGTGTGTTAGATCAGAAGGCGACTCGACCTGAATTTCCTGTCAAAATGTATTTGCCTTTATACTAGTTTAGTTTAGTTGTCTTTTCAACAATGATCGGATTGTGATTAAATCTTACATATATCATTTTTCGTATGAATTTAATAAACCTTGGAGACTGGATGAAATCAAGGGTCCAAGATCTATCTTTATGTTCAGTGAACATATATTCAATGAGCACCAGCCACTAACCCGCCAAGGTTAAAATTACCTTTTCGAATTTAGTAATGTTCATTATTCTATTACTTTTTGTGCACCCTTCACTGATATGTAAGTCATGTTCATTTTTCTTATCCATGACTTCTTATTCTGAATTTGTTGTCTTCTTATAAATCTTTGAACAGTTGTGGATCTTTAGCGGTAGTATTTTTCAGGGTACATGTTGGCTATTTTCTGCTCCTAGTTCATACCAGGCTTCTTTTCGTGGTGGTTCATGAATGATTAGGCTTCTAGTTTGTAATGTATTAGTTTTGTAATGTTTTTACAGTGTTTGTAAGAATTAGTACTCCTAGTTGGTTCCTTACATTTTTGTTGGATGCTAGAACGTTAGAATTTCTTAATGTACATTTGCTGGTTGAACATATTTAGTATTAATAAAAGCTGAGAATTATTTTGTTGCCTGTTATGTTCTTAAATTTGCGCATCATACTTTTTTATTGAATCGAGAAGAAAAATAATGTGAACGAAATATTAAACACTGGTTTTGTATATTAATTAATCCCTAAACTATAGAGACACAAATATGTGTCTCAAAAACTTAGTAAAAAGACATTATTAAGTGTCTCTACATTTATAAGGACACATATTAGGATATTCAGGTAACTCTGGATTGAGACATATATATATATATATATATATATATATATATATATGTCCCCAGAAATGTAGGGACATTTAAAATAGCGTCCCTAACTTATTGGGACACGACTATATGGGACATATTTTTTTTATGTCTCTAAAAGTATAAATGTCCCAACATCTGGATATTGGGACACATTGTGGTGTCTCAATAGACCTTTTTTGTTGTAGTGATATTCGTGCCTTTTCCTTAAACCTTCACGAATTAGATCCATTAGCATCATAGCAGAACCTCCCGCAAGCATAAACTAACACAATGCTCGCGTAGAGGCTTCAACAACCAGAATTGAGCTACCAGGGACTTCAACAAGACTGCGCAAGTACACCATCACCTCATCGCTGAAGCCTCCACTCTCAAAGGATCTAAGTGCCCTAGTGTTCTAGCTATAGACACCCAACTGTTGTTAGGAATAAGATTTTGTCGTGCAGCATCATGGTGCCCCTACTTTCAAATCCCATGTTATGCGAAAGCGCTATAGAAATTGTAAACACGAGGGTCCAAGTTTCTCTAAAACTCCAAAAATCAATATTTTCATTATCGTTGTCCTTCACTTGGTAGATTATGGATCCATCAAACACGTCCAGCAGTATTGTGAAATTTTCGTGAAAAATGAAATTCGGTAGCCTATCTCAATGTCTCTCTCATCATATCAAAAACAACAAAGACTCATGTCGCTCTCTTTGATCCCGTGTATTTTTTATCCAACGAATTTAGCAATACATTTCTTCACACAACCATTAAAATCCATCAATCGTCTCCATGAACATTCTTTAAATGTCCGTATTAAGCACGTGATATTATTTCATCGCCAACGAAAAAAGTAATTGTGGCGAAGATCTTGTAATTGTAACAGCGACCATCATAAGCAAAGGCATACTGAATATTACGGTTGGTATGACCGATTTCTTGGGTCCTAATTTTAATTAAATTGGTCTTGTATTGAAATCAAAAATCATTACTCAAAGGTTTTAATAATGTAAGTTATTTGATATAATTTCCTTATTCCATTTGATTGATTGTTGAATCTTATTCATATGTAAGTCCATTGTAAACATCTTGTTATGTATTGCATATTCATTATGTTAAGGAAACAAGATATATATAGATTTTATTGAAGATCAAGGCTCGACTATGTTTGGTATCTATTAGTGAGTTGCAACAATCAGCCAGAGTTGCAACAATCAAGCAATCAGTCTTCGCTTTTCTTTACCCGTGGAAGGGAAAGATTAAAGTACAATTTAGCAATCAAAAGAACATTGGAACTAGGGAATCCAGCTGCCATTTCGCTAGATACCAGAAAGAGAGAAAGAGAGGTAGCATAAGGTAGTTTCAGTCACCAGAGTTGCAACACGGGTATAAGGATTCTCCAGCCTATAAAGGGAGAAGACTACTCAAAAACAGTGAAGATCAAGCTTTTAGAGATAAATTATTTCCACTTGTTCTGTATTCGAGTCAAAGATATTTTATTGTAAGAAAACTTCTTAGTCAAATGAAACTTAAAAGTTTTCTAGACTCAAAACGAGCATGTATACTGATAAGAGTGCATACTTAGGTGTTACAACAATAAATAAATAGAGGGAGTCTAGTTTACTTAGAACATAAACCCTACGATTGTAAAACTAAAGTCAGTAAAAGAATTTTGAGTTGAACTTGGGTGAAAGCCTTGTGGACTAGGTCGTGTTGGAATGAACCCCGTTAAAACATTGGTGTTCTTTATTACTTAATTTTATTGTTACGATAGTTACATCTAATAACGTGAAATATTTACATGTAATATCGAACTAAGATCTTTCAATGTTGAGTAAACGTGACAAAATTGTGTATGAACTCATTTCTTGCAGGATTTCCCAAGACCACGTCATATTTGTTCGTAACAAAGCAAACGAGACCATTTGACGAAACCTGCTGCTATTTCTGACTGTCTTTGACAACCTTTCCTATGATCGCTTGGCACCGCACCTTGGGCTAGTTAAGAGAGACATTTTTCAAGCATGTAAGCAGAGAATTTTGCGCTTAGCCAATGCAGAAGAGCGGCATTAGCGCTCTTTTCAGGAATAGAATCAGAACATAAATATTTTGAAAGGAATCCCCATGGAGGAAATGTACGAAATTATAAACCACCCATTCTATTTTTCCCAGTTTGTTCATATTCCAGGCGAAATTGAGCATTTTCCTTATTATAAAGCAAACCGAAGCTTCTGCCCCAAGGCACCAGCGCATTCCGAACCTGTCTTTCTCACCCTAGAGGACTTCTCAATTGTTGCGAATCCCAACCCCCGTAGCTTATTTTATATATTATTCTAAATTCAAAAAAGAAATAGGGTTCCAAACGGCAAAATAGGCTCAATGATCTCTTCCTTCGATAGACCGGTCCGACGCTCCACGTGGTTATATTCGTACTTGTGGAGCCCGTTCTTGAGGTAATCCCATGGCAAGAGCGTTCTGTGACACTGATCGCAGGGAAACTTGTTTGAGAAACGAGTTGAGTAGATTTATGTTGTTCATATCACTTGCACGAAAAGAATGCAATAATCTGAGTGATTAGTATTTCTTGACTGTTGTTCACGGACAACAATGAATTGTGAGCTTGAAACCAAAGTATAAAATAACTTATTTAGCAACTTCATGTTGCAAACGGTATCAATCAAAAGCTTGGCGAATATATTGATTATAATATCCTCACAAGGAGATCCACAATTAATCTCCTTTGATAAGAGAAAAAGCGAAGAGAGAAAGGGAAATTCATTCTACCAATTTGAATTTAGAGTTATGTGATTTGGGGGAATTGGGGATCCGACGCTATTTTGAATACAATGGTCAAATTATGTATTTTTTTCTATTTTGTAAATGATTGTAAATTTTGCCAAACGTCCGTCACCTTTTCAACGGTTGTATTTTATTTTTAATTTTGTATGAAATTACTATTAAGTGCGTGTGTTGGGATAATTATTGTATTGGTGAGAGAGTACAATTACTTGTACAATGACCGTACAACTAATTCTTCCTTTTGTTTTGGGGTTCTTAAAGTTATAAACTTAGATCAACATTGCTATAATAAATAAATTATTAAAAAAAGCACAAAACTTAGATCAACAACTTATTAAACAATTCATGTTACTTTTTTGATTTTTTTAATGGATAGAAAAATAATTTTTAAGTGTGTTTTATTTTTGTTTCTTCAATAGATAATTTTAAGCGAGATTTAATTAGGTCTTCTTATAATTTTGATTTAGCTTGAGTTAAGAATCACTTACAGTCAAGTACAACATGAGGAACTAAGTAGTTGAAGTAATTAAATTCTTCGAAGACCAGCCTCTACAACTTTTAGATGAGGTAGCAACTCAAGTACAATACAAGAGGGACTAAGCAATTGATTGTCTGAAGTAGATCTTTCAAAGCCTAAGCGAGCACGGTTGTAAAATAAGATTGAAGAATGACTTACCAAACACCAAAAATATGCCGATCTTCAATAAAGACCTTCTCATGTAACAAACCTTTTCTAGTGCATAGTACATGGTATAGGTGATTAAACCATAAGATCTAAAGTGGATTAGCCCCTTAGAAAGTTACTCATGTCACGTGGATTAGCACCGATAATGAGAATAGGGTTAATTATGATTCATTTTGAATTTATTGTGGGCCAGTGGAATTTGTTAACTCTCTTATATGTGTGGCTCAATCAAGACATTTAGACCTCATACTAAAAAGAGTCATTTGGGCAATGGAAAAATGCTTGAGGAATGAAGATATTTAATTAATATAATACGTAAATTTTGAAAATTCGAGTGTTTCATTGAAGGTTCTTTTCCCATAGTTGAATCCATGTTATGTACATTTTAAGACATTATTTACTATTCACATATTATAATTTAGAATGCAGAGAATATAATTGTCACTATGCGGGACTCGAATTGAAAAAGTGTTGTAATTTGTTATTTTGTGTTATATAAAAGTAAATTAGGTTCTTTCTCCCATCACTATTAGAAAATGAAAATCCAGATGAATAGATGCATATTTGGTCACGCTATTATAAATTCGTGATTCTACGAAACATATAATGACGCTTGAAGCCTGCTTCTTTTTAGTAACACTTTTTTTAATGAATTAGCACTTCTTTTAAAAATTTGAAGTCCTCCGGTTATTGTATTATTTTTCATTAAACATTCTCTCTCTCTCTCTCTCCCCGATTTTACCACATTCTCTAAACCCTAGCAAGAGATAAGCCTCACGATCGGCACCGGAGAATCTCTATCACGACACCCTCAAAGGATGCGCAACCGTTTGAATCAATTGAGTCGGGTGAACATTCAACCTCAGATTCAATCGACTTCTTAACGCATTGGTCATCATTAGCGAGGGTTTTGAGTACAGTTTGGAGTCATTGTACTGATGTATACTGTAATTGAGACCGTATTGTGTCGATGGATGATCAACTAGTGGGGGAGTATTTACTATTGCACCAGCTGGTGGAATCGAGAGACCGTCGCTTTGTAAATCGAATTCGACATTAGGCTAATATTAGCACTGCACTCTTTTGTCGATTCATCAGTCTCGTCTAGTTTGTACCCGGTGTGTGTTGCTTCTCTGATTTTAATTCGTATTTGTTTTACTGTTGGTGTGCCATAATTACGATATTTCTAAAATACTCGATCATCTTGAGAAATAACTCGGAGTAGAGGGACCAAAAGACAATTTCTTCCCAATCCGATTAGACCACACGAGATGCCAAATCAACGCGACCTTGAAAAATGGTATGTTGGGGCAAGAATACGGAATGCGAGTTCCCAACCACAAACTACGACAGACTAGTACTCCACGAACATACCAGTTAACAAGACCGACGTGCCCTTTGGCACCTCGGACAAAATTGACCGGTGTGGTGCGGGTGCACTGGCCCTATAGTGCACCCCTTTCTCTTCTTCACCTTTAGTGTAAGTAGGCATGCTCTCTCATGCGTTACCCTTCCCATTGTCTATAAATACCCCATCACTTCTTCATTTGAGGGGTTGGACACTTGAGGGTAGGGGTGTTATGGGCCGGGGACCCGCCGGGTCGGGACCCCGGCCCATCGGGTTTTGCCGGGGCGGGAGCTGGATGGCAGCTCCCGTTCCTCTCGTCGGGAATACTGTTCCCAGCGGAGCGGGATTCCCGCCGAGACGGGAGGGATCCCGAGTCCCGGCGGTCCGTCAACAAGGAGAAGGGGCTGGAATTTTCCAGCTTTTTTTTTTGTTTTCTATACCTCTTGTTGGACGTGCAACGCAGCAGCGGTGGTGATGATGCGGCGGCGGTGGTTCGGCGTCGTGGTGGTGCGACGGCGTGTGAGTGTGTGTGTGAGTGTGTGTTAGACTGACTTTGTGTGTGTGTTTAACTGTGTGTGTGTGCGTGAGTCAGTGAAGGTAAGAAAGAAAAAAAAGAGTGATAGAAAAAAGAGGACTTCATACCTTCCACCGTCACCTCCACCGCTGTAGGCCCGTACGTAGCTAACTCCACCGCCACCATATCCACCATCACCATCGCCTCCACCGTCACCATATCCACCGCCTCGTTCTCCTCCTCCAAATCCGCCACGCTGTACTCGACGGTGAACTCCACCGCCGTCTTCGCCGTACTCAACGGTGAAATCGAGATCCGCCGTCGTCGCCGTACTAAGAGTGCAAGGAAAAAATGAGGTTTTACTCCCGGGATCCCGCGGGAGGTAACGGGATCCGATTCGGATCCCGTTACCTCCCGGCGGGAGTCAAACCGAGAGCAAATTCCCGGTTTGACCGGGAGGAAATCAATCGGGTTTTTCCCGATTCGAGAAAAACCCGCCGGGTCGGGCGGGAGTCCAAGTTCCCGACCCGGCCCAAACACCCCTACTTGAGGGTTAGATCACTTTGAAGGTTGAAGCTTGGATTCTCTAACTTCTCTCTAGAATTATAGTGAGAGAAAGCATGTCAATCATTCCACATCAACACTTTTTGGCACGTCAAGCTTCCACGTCAACACGTTTGGCTCGTCAACCCAAGGCACGTCAACACTTTTGGCACGTTAACCAAAACACTTAGAGTATTTTCTCCACTATTTTTCCATAGAAATTCAAATCTCAACAATTGGACTTAAGTATGAGAAAGTTTTGACCTGAGATTTGACTACTTTGTGATGCAAATTACCTGAGGTCCCCATCTCGAGCCTCTAGGGTCGATGAATTGCAACACCGTTAGGCTGCCCAAATGATCTCCAATCTTGGTAAACATCCGAGAAGGGCGAATACTTTGGCCACCCGGGCCTCAACTACAAGACATACATCCTCCGGGATAGTCAAATCGAGCATAAGGGCCAGTACAATGTATACAGCTCCTGAGCTCGCATTACATCAAATAAATCCCTCTCGCGAGCACAATTGAATAATGAACCACGTATGGCTTGATTCTTTCTTCTCAGTGAGATACGTAGGTAGCTCGACCCCGTGTTGAGCTCAGTCGCAAGAATACACCACCCGTATCCTCCCCTAGAATAGTTTACTTACTTCTACAAATTGTTTGCTTCCAACCATTATGTCTTTAATGCAAGTTTCCATCGAACCAAAAGCTCTTTTTGTGTTGCCTATAAGGGGCAAGAGAGTCTGGTGAGGGAGTAATCTCGAGATTAGCGAAAACACCCCGCGCCAATTGTATATGATATAGTTGTGTTTACGATCGAGTTTTTTTAAATAAATTTTGGAGAAACTATTTACGGTTGTTTACACTTCTGTTATTCAATCCTGAGAATTCAATGCACCTTGAACTTCATCAAGAGACACAAATTCTCTCCCATATATGAGAGTTTTCTTAAAGTGATTGAATGACGTAGGTAAAGAGCTTAACAACATCAAAGCATGATCCCCATCATCAGTTGACACATTAGTGATTTAATATTTGCATTTGATTTAATATATGCGGAAGTATATAGTTATACCTTAATTATGCACCAAGATTCTTTCACCTGTATCAATCATACATTAAGGAGGATTAAAGTGTATGAGTTACTTTAATTAGATGGGGGCAAAAATGATATTTGATGAAATTATTCGGTCTAATATCATCTCATGTTATTTATTGTTCATGTTATTTATTGTTGTAAGCAGGTTGATCTATCGATGGGCCCGATTTTATTTTTTGGAAACTTATTTTCTGCCTACGTATCTACGTATTCAATATAACCATATATCACAATTAAATTTCATGTAATATTTTAATTAATATTATGTTAAAAATTTATGAAAACCGCTCTACTATACTTAACTAATGTTAAAAAAAATCATTTTCATTTTTCTATCAAATTCTCAAATTATAAAGGTGGAATTGTAGATGCAAATTTAGATATTTAAAATTTACGGGTGGGATTGTAGGTGCTAATTTAGATATTTAGTTGCTGGTATGGCTTGGCCTTGGGTTGTGCCACCGCAAATCAGTTTGTAGAGCAAGTGAGGGCGAAGGGCGTTTTTTTTTTCTTCCAAAAAGAATCTCTTTTACATGGATAAGTGAAAGATACGGTGGGATTAAAAAAAACAAACACGAAGAGTTGAGGAGGTGAATAATTCCAGTTACATGATTGTATATTTGATGCATTCTTACTAGTGGCACCGGGGCTAGTACGACGTTTAGGTAGAGAAGAATTGGGTTGCATTAAAGCGACAATTCCTGTGTACTCACATAAGTTAACAAGTATATAGACATACCAAAAACTCTAAACTAATTTTCCTCAAAATATATAACTGAATAATAACTAACAACTTTTTTATTTAGAAATGTAAATCTATGAATCTAATCCTCAGTTAAATTTAGATTATTAGAGTTTTGGGGCTATGCCCTTGTTTTCAAATATGTTGAAACTAGTTTATATTTTTTTGAACACCAACTAGTTATTTATTTAGCAAGATCGAGGCCAAAGATTACACAACATGATTCGGGTCGGATTTGGCGTGATAACCGCGGATATGTACAATGGATTGAAACTAGTTTATAATTAGTGGATGAAATTGAGTTTTAATATTTTGTTGCAAATTGTTGAAAGTAATTTAATTTCTTTAAGGCCCAAATGTAGCGGGCCAACTTATTGGATATCAAATTGACCCATGCAAAACCTTTTTCCTTTTCTTTTCTTTATTCTTCTCGTCTCTCGTCTCTCTCTCTGTGTCACTCTGTATTTCTTTTCATATTTATCTTGCTCCAATTTTGAAGCCGAAATCAGTTACAATGGCGGCGGCGGCGGCTTCATTCCTTGCAATGGAATCTCTTTCTGATACTTGTTCTTCGGCTATTAGTCCGTGCCTACGATTAACAACAAAAAACAAGCAGCAGCACCATCCCTCTGCTTTATTATTCAGAACCAACTCGAGTTTTCTCAAAACGCCGTCGTTGCGCTGTGAATCTCAACTTGCGGCGACCGCTCGTGAAGTATCCGGTGATGCCGACGACGACGACGACGAAGAAGAAGAGGATAGCGGCCGATTGGAAAATGATAACGGTGCGTTGCGTTTAACACCTGACGAGGAACCTCAGGTATATTAATTTGCAGCCTTAATCATAAAAACTGTTTCTTTTTTGCATTTTGTTTAATTTTAGTCACATTTTTAGTTGGGGAGTATCTTTTGGAACTGCAAACTATGTGTTAATGACCAAATCTCTCATATGAAAGCATTTTGTATCAATGGTGTGCGCCTTTATGATATGGTTGTCCGTTAAATAAACCGTAAGTTACCGATTCGTGGTGCTTGATGCATCATAATCAAGTAACGGACAATCGTCTAGTTGGTTCTTGCTGATGTTTTTGGTTTTATTGTAGTGTTTGTTGTACTTACTTGCGGTAGCTTGATAAGTTAGATATTCCCTTTTATGATTATAGTCAATGACTGGGTATTTCAAATGACTTGTTCGGCTTTGTTGTGATGGCCTTTCTCATCTCCTGAAGGGTGGTAATTCAGATCTCAACAAAACTAACGAAGATGAGTTGGATCAAACAATTAATTTGCCGACACCACCTCCTATTGTGGTCTCCTATGGAGGCAGCACGACTGGAGGAGGTACAAGGTCTGGGCTTTTCAGGACTCCTATTTCCGGAGGAGTACAAAGTGCAACTTCCGCGCATGGATTACCTAGACCAGCGTTGGCCGTCCGTAATTTAATGGAACAGGTAAACCTTTTATACTTTGTTTGTGATTCCTTTTCATTTTTGTAAGACATGGTAAAAGCCTTTACTGATGGGCTCACCTGCATTTCAATAAGGAAAGGCTAGGTTTGCTCACATTTGTACTGTCATGTCACGGATGCACCACCGCCGTGAAGGTTATCCATTTGGTTCGCTCGTAGACTTTGCACCGGACGCTATGGGACGTAAGTTGCCATGAAGTGCTTCTTTCTCTTGATGCTGTAGACAATTTGTTACGTGCTCTTGCTCTTTCCCGGTTCTTCTTGAATATCATTGTATCATCTATAAATCTATAACTCCCTTACTCTATGCCCTTTTTGAGGCACTAAGGAAATGTATTGGGTACTCTTGAAGAACATTCTTTTTCAGTTGATTCCGTTTGAATTCCTCATTTTAAAGATTTCTTATTGGCGAGCTATAGATATTACACCTATTAAAGCCACTAAAAGAATTATTAAAATGAGTTCAAATGGAAGAAACAAATCTGTTGATAAATGAACTCCAATTTGTTGACTATTTCTTATCAAATCTTGTTCTAGAATTTGGTTTGATTTGTAGTCCAAATGATCACATACCGATTCATTGTTTTACTTGCAAACTGAGCTTTTGATAGTTTTCATCTCCTGTTACATAAATTAAGTTCTGAAATTCGTACTGGGTGAGTTAACGTGATTTTTCTTTTGGTCCAATGAAATACTCCTCTTTTGTGCAAACAATACTCCAGTGATCGATCAGTCCAAAGCATGAAGATTTCTTTTCAGCCATGTTCTCCTGAAATTTATTTAAAAATATAAAAGGGAGAATACTTGATTTGTTCCCTAGGAAGCTAATCTTACTGAAACTTTTTACCCATTTGTGGCTGCTTATTAAAACAATTATCAGGGGTCTTCACGAAATAGACATCTGTTTGTCAAGCATAAAATAATGTGAAGCTACCAGATTAGCACTTTCAAGCTCGACAACTGCTTCTGAAAACTAGCAAGTCAAACAAGTATGTTCAGTCTGGGATATGAGGAGTAATTAGTTGAAGGTTTAATTTGCAGATCCAATATTTTCGTTCTCACCACTGGCTATACACACCAGGAATTTGTTAGCTAATCCAAAGTGCACACTGGTGGTGCAGGTTAGTAGCTTGTAATCTCATTCGGATACTTCCATGCTGTTGCTGCTGTAGCTGCATTTCTCCTTTTTATAAATTACAAAGACATGCAAATTTATTAGATTCCTGGATGGACTGGCTTGTCAAATGCAAGGGTTACTATCTTCGGTGATGTGTATCCCCTCCCGGAAGACCAGCAGGTAATTATCTTTTCCAACCAATGCTATGAAACTTGAAAAGTTATCTGTCGTCGACCTGGCAATGTGATCCACTTTTACATAGAAACAGCAAAACTCATCTCTATCATAAAAGTTCCTGTTAATGATTCTATTTTCTCGCTGAACATACTCAGGAAGATTACTAGCTTAGCTTAATCTATGTAAATAATTAGTTTCTGTAAAAAAAAACATTTATAATCTCTTTTCCTTTCTGCTGATAGTGCATTATTTCTTTTGTATATATGAAGATGCTGGGTTCAACATAGTAATCACTTATAGTTCACATAACACAGTTTCCTGTAAAATGAGTATGACTCGTTGCCCTTCCAGGAATGGGCTCATAAGCAATACATAGCTAAGCATCACCAAGGACCATCTCAGCAGTGGGGAAACTTCTACTACTTCCGGATGCAGAACATAAGGTTGGTACTTCTTCATAGTGTCTTTTCACTTGATTAATAATTATCTTTCTTGTCCCGGGTTAATGCTTACTGAATATTTTTTAACTTTTTCGCACCTTGGATGCTTTACTATTGTTCAGAACACTCTGTGTTATATACTTACTTCATTCCTGTCTCATTTTTGGCTTCATAGGTCTTCATTCAAAAGTCAGTAGATATTATTAGAACTCTCAATGACCTTACTCATTTTATAACCCCCAGTAACCTTTGTCTCTATGGTCCAACATAACTTGTGGCTTTCATTCAACTGAATGTTGCTTTTTTTTTTACAAAAAAAATTATTATGATCATTATGAAGGAGAGTTGAACTTCTGAAATTTCGAGTTTTCTGGGTCGATTCTATACCTACCTGACCTATGTTAGAAGTGGGTTTCAGATCCGTTGGGCGTAATGCTATGGATGTGCTTAAAACTTTCTCTCTCCCAGGAACTGCTGTATCATTTCATTGGATCTGATTACTGCTCATGCTAGAATGTAGATGGAAATATGATGAATTAAGTTGAAAATGAACAGGAGAAAACTCATACACCTGAGGATGGAGAGCGTCAGAACTTTTATACTGAAAACTTGACATCAAGTCGTGCATTTTCATTTAAAATCTATATAATCAAGTCAAAGCAAAGCTATTAATGTATCGCTTAGTAACCTAAATATTTAGGGGGTGCACCCATACCCATCTTTATAGATGAGTCATGGATTTGGTTGGAAATGGCACACCATGTCGCACTGGAGAAAGTAATTCACCTTCGAATATCCCAATCTGCCCAACATTGTGCAACTGCCAAGGTTGACAGACTTGACAACGTGTCAATAACTAAGGTCCAGTTAAATTTTTTTTTTTTTTGTTTTCACTGGCATCAGTATAGAGTACCTTCATTTGTAAAGAAAATAGTCCCAATAGGAGCTACGGGAAGGAATAACACGACCAAGAAGTTCTCCAGGCTGGATTGGTCTTCTGGTAGCAATCAGAGCATATGTAGTAAGCAATGGAATGTTGTTAAGCTTTCAAAAACATATTAGAAAGAAGATTCAATATAACAGCTGTTTTATATAGGCTGATAGTTCGTGGTAGCCCAAAACGTCAATATTTTCTCTAGACTTCAGTGTTCAGTTGTTTTTGTTGCTCTACATTATAGCAGATATTTATCAGGAGTATTGTTTTTAGGACAAATTAATATTTCTGCCCTGTAAGTTTACCCTTTTGATAAATCTGTCCAATAACTATCGAATTTTTAGAAATAACCTACGAATTGGCATTTTTTCAATTTTTATTGCCACACGCCATACGCCATGGCTGCCACATAGGAAAAAACGGTGACGTGTCTGCTGACTTGGAAGGAAAGACACACGCCATGGCTGCCACGTGGAATATATTTAAATCATAAATATATTTATATTCATAATATATATAAATATATAAAAAAACATTATATATATACTTAAATATATAAATAATTAAAAAAAACATTTTTATTACTAAAATTTTAAAAAACAAAAAACAATAGACCCCCCCCCATAATATATATAAATATATAAAAAATACTTAAAAAAACATTAAATATATACTTAAATATATAAATAATAATAAAAAATTCATTTTTATTACTAAATTAAAAAAAAAAGACCCCCCCATAATATATATAAATATATAAAAAATACTTAAAAAAACATTAAATATATACTTAAATATATAAAGAATTAAAAAAATATTTTTATTACTAAAATTTAAAAACCAAAAAAGAAATAGACCCCCCCCCACCTCACACCCGCTGCAACTCGCCGGTTGCAGTGGTTGCGGCGTCGATCGACGCCGCCGCTGCAACCGCGAGTTGCAGCGGGTGTTGGGGGTGGGGGGTTGCGGGATCGACGCCGCCACTGCAACCGCGAGTTGCAGCGGGTGTTGGGGGTGGGGGGTTGCGGGGTAAAAATGTTTTTTTTTATTATTTATATATTTAAGTATATATATAATGTTTTTTAAGTATTTTTTTTATATATGATTATTTATATACTTAATGTAATTTCAGTAATAAAAAATTATATTTATGATTTTTTTTATATATTTGATATATTTTAATACATAAAAATATATATTTATATATATTATGGATATTTATGATTTTTTTCCTTTTTTTATATATTTATATATATTATGTATATAAATATATTTATATTTTAAATATATTACATGTGGCAGCCACATAAACAAAATATATATTTTTGTTTTAAATATATTAATGTGGCGTGTGGCTTTTTTCCTTGTGGCAGCCACATAAGCATATTTTTTCCTATGTGGCACTGGCTGGGCATAAAAATTGAAAAAAGGCCAATTCGTGGGTTAGTTTTAAAAATTCGGTATTTATTGGGCATAAATATTAATTTGTCCTTGTTTTTAATCAAGAGGAGTTCAGAAATCCTTGGCATGCGACTTGAATGCTCTTATAATAGTGCAATTGAATAAAGAATTGGCATAATGGGGTTGATATTTTCTTGCTAGCAGCGATATATATTTCATTGGAGGCTTTGGGACGGTTGCTTGGGTTGATGTTAAAGAATATGAAGCCCTTCAACCCGATAAGATTGCCGTCGATGGGGTTGAACAAAATCTAAAGGTTTGCAGTTTGCACTCTAGACCTGATTGCAACAAACTGTGTTCTTCTAACAACCCACACGTGTTGAATTTTCTATTAGTTTTATTGTTTTTGCTTTTAGTTTGAAATGCATTGTAATTTATGTTCCATTTCTTGTAGGAATTAAATGCGATCTTTTCAAGACCTCTGAAAGATCTTTTGTCCAAAGAAACTGAGGTTGATGATGCTGCTCTTATATCAATAGACGGCAGGGGGGTTGATATCCGTGTTCGCGAAGGGGCTCAGGTTCCTAACTTTTGCTTGCAACCATATATTTTTTAATATCTCATAAAAATATTTATTTTTTAATCTTGTTTCGTGGGTTGCAGTTTAACATTCAAAGGATTTCATTTGAAGAAGGGCACATTGTTGAAACGCTAGAGGAAGCTAAGAAAGCTCTTTGTAACCTAATAGACAGATGTCGTTTGCACAACTTGCAGAAATGAGATGGTCTATATCATCTCGTCCTCCGACTCTAGCAGAGTTGTAACATTATGCATTTGAAAAGTTAGTTATTGTGAACTGAAGGATGAAATAGAGATAGGATACTTTCATGTTTCTTTGCTCAATACAAATGGCATGAACGTGTTTTGATGATGGATAGAGGTGAACCTTAATGCTTGAGTTAGATTCTTTAAATGACATTAATCTGGTTTAATAACGCTTCGGTGGAGCTCCAAACTGCGTACATGAACTCCTACAAGGCTACAAGTACAGACTTGTAAAATTTATTGTCATGTCTGCACTTCTGATAGTTGCTCCAGTTATACAAGTATTCTCTGTTGTTTGATAATTTAATCAACATCTTTCGAACTGTGTTGTTGGTATTTTTATATTTTTGTTGGGGTGTTAGTGATATTAAACTAAACATTATGAGTTTTAGTGATTTTCTCCCCTTGGGTAAATTCTTGTTCTTAACTTTCTTACTCACGAAAGAAGATTTTACAAGCAAATTAGTTTTACTTGTTGCTTCACTATAACTAGTCTAGTTCCGACTACTACTAAAAGCTTCATTTGTTGTGAGTCGTGACTCGTGAGTGAGTACTAATATCTCCATAAGTATTTAAAATAAACTGTTAAGAGTGTCCTATATCTTAAACCACAGATGTACTTACTGTTTTGAATTTGTGTCAGTCGATTCTCTCAGGTCATCTAATGAGATCATTTCTAGTATTTTCGAGCATCACAATGATTCAGCCCCGAGAATTATAGCTTCGATTTTTCTATTCACCCTCCCTCTTTCAGTTCATGTGCCACCTATGGAAACTAGACACGTGGCATCTGACTTCCACAGGAGTTGCACACAATTATTCTCCCTTCTTCATTTTGATCCGAGGAAAGAGAAAGCAAGTAGTAATTTTATTTTCAGTTTTTTTCCCATTCTCTCTTTCCTCGGATGAAACCGAAGAAGGGAGAAATAATTGGGTGCAACTCCTGTGGGAGTCGGATGCCACATGTCTAGTTCCCATAGGTGACACATGAAATCGAAGAGGGAGAGTGGAATAGGAAAACCAAAGCGGAGAACTATTTCTCCTTTAAATTATGTAATCATAGCATCACAACAGATGAGGTAGACGTGATATACCATTCCAGACCCATACGTATTCCAAATTGGAGTATTTGACAACAGATGAGACGTACTAAAAAGTTGAAATACTCGTACATGGACGCAGCACGCTGATGTACTTGCTGGCTTAATGTGCATGATTATAACAAACGAAAACTTGAGTTTAGATCAAAAATGTTATTTTATTTTATTTGTCTATATAGTCTCTCACGTAAAAGCTACAAATGTCTCGATTCGTTCGTGGGTAAAATATATGTTGCTAAAGCTAAGCTGCCGAAACTACCTTTCTGTTACTTATATCTAATTAAGAAATAACTCCCAATTGTTTTACTTTTCAAGCAAAATGCCCCCTCTGAAATTTGGAAATTTACCAATAAAACCATTAATTATATTACAATTTGATTGTATGGACAATTAACACTTTTTATCTTAGAATCTTATATCAATCATACATATTCAACATTTCACATTTGTGGATGTTTGATTATCCCTCTTTCATTTTACAAACTTACTTAATAATTAAGTCCAAGGCAAGTGCAAAATGTAATTTTAGTAACTATTTATGTTAGAAGAACATAGCATCATGTATCGCGGTAGTACTAAACCAGCTGTTTATTCAAAGTCATAGCGCCGCCAATTAGCATTGTCAAAAATATAAAGCAGACCTCAACAGCTTTCTTTTTACTACAAATCTGCAACCAAACCAGAATCACAGATCTCAGCTTTCAATAGATTCTGATTCTCAGAAAATTTGTTCAAGCAAAGCAAAAGTGTATAAGCAAGTCGTTGGAATCTAATCAGCAATTTTGAATTTTTTATAAGCTATTTCAAGTACCATCTTAGACAATGAAAGTCACACAAACGACTCAACTGTCATCCTTTATTTGCATCAGTTTGCTCTACTGCATGCTGTTCAGGCAAGAGGATACATGTAATAGAAGAAGAATGCAACAAAGAAATATCTGACATGGTATGTATGTAAAAACAGAGTGCAACACAAAGAAGCTTCAATGCCTGCATTAAAATCCGTTGCACGATTATTTCGCCAGAGCTGCAAATCAGGATGTAAATATATGTCAGTAATATGCTCTCTTAAGCACGAACCAAGAGAACTTGTTTTGTAATACTAATAAGTAGAAAGCCGAAATGTGCTGTATCAGAATATTGATTACTGCACACCACAAAAGCAATTCTTCACATAACTGAAAGATCTATGTAATATTTAAAATTATATAGATTTTTACAAAACACAGAGTTCACCAAGCAAACAAGATGAATATATGTACTCTCGCAAAACTGGCCTTGAAAGGTTTTTCTAGAAACATGCAGGCACTCCTAGAGACCACATAATGCGAAAGATATTGTCTAACACTTCGCTCAACATATTTTCAAACAGAAAATGAAAAAGTCTTGACAGTTAGACTCTGCTAATTCTAGGATTCTGCATTCGCTACATCATGCCTCAGTATTGTTTTGCTTTTCCTAATCATGAAATTTCCCTTGCCCAAAGAACTTAAAAAAACGCCAAAGTCAGGCTACAAGTCAGCATAGAGAAATTTCAAAGGAAATATTGGCTAATCAGTTAACCTAAATTATTTCCAAAAAACTATAAAAGATTCTCCTCTAAGCGTCAAAAGATCCAGAATACTTGATAAAACTTACCCATTCTTTACCACAAGCTCAGTCAACTTTAGCTTTATGCAAACAAAAGACAGGACTCCTAATATTTGGTTTTAACATGAACATGATGTGGTACTTCACTGTTTAAAGAATATTCATCTAGGAAAGAATCAATCTGATACTGCACAACCCTCACAAAACTGAGCCCTGGGTTACCAAACTATTAAATCATAACCTAATAATAATTAAAATACTAGGAAAGTATAATATTCTATCTATTATTTCTATCAGTCAACCCCCCAAATACATTTAATGAAGAGGGCTAACCGTGTACATATATATATATATATATATTATATTAATTAAAAATACAAATATTATATTCAAAAAAGAAAATAAAGTAAAACATCTCACCTCAGTCTCACCCAGCTCCCTAGCCCAGCGTTCAACCACATTACAAACCCAAACTACCCTCACACCCACCCAACAACCCTCTTTCAACCACTATGTCAGGAAACCGCCCCCACCTAGCAACCTCCTATCATACACAACCTCACCACACTTCAAGCCGCACGTGACCGTTCCTTCGCAGTTGAGTATGGTACCAAGGGTAAAGTTGTTGAACTAAGCTATTATTTAATGGTTAAACTAGAAAAGACTCACAAGATGATTCCGATACATTTTTTTTTCGCTTTTGGGAAAAAAAATCAATATCTAATTTATTGGAGGAAGATTAATCAAAGAAAAGATTATTCAAATATAAAAAATGTATTTTGGAGATAAAAGCAAAAGTATGTTACATTTCACAGTAAAAGTTTGAAACATTGAATAAGTAGCTTATTTTTTTAATATCATCTGTAAGTTCCTTGAAGTGAACTATAAATACAGATTATTATTTCTAGGTTTATTTAAGGATAAAATTAAATAACACATTAAAAAATATGTGAGCTCCTACGAATGAATCATATTTCCGGTATAAAGTTCAGTCCAGAATCACGTAAATTTGAAGGGAGTAAATGAAGCTTACAATAAACTTCAAGGAACTAGATACAATTCCCAGTAAAGTTTAAGGGTAGCACCAACATCGCCGTCAGTTTTTCTATTGATAAACCTTATGTCTGCTGCTAAGGCAAGGCTGAAAGAGTGTATACGTAACTATCAAAACCTGAGGATACTTGCATAATTTTGCGAAATTCACAATTGTTTATTTTCATATGAATACAATCTAGTGCGACCTGACCCACAAAAGAAATTGGCTTCAAGTCACTTCCCTGCCCTACAATATCCACCAAAACTATGGTTTCTAAGGTTACTGCAGCACTTCTACAAACTGAATCTTTAAGACCCTATTGCCTCACAGGTTACATGTGAAACAGAGGTCGACAGCAGAGATCAGCTGCATCCACATTTACTAGATGGAAACTAACAAGTACAAGTGCACTAAATCCTAAAGTCTATATCATTTTATACACAAGAAGTGCCAGAAATCAGCATCCTAATTCAACAAAATAGAGAAGAGAACAAACAAGTCTTTATAATTATAAGATTACTTCGCATTTAGCACAAAACGGCGCAGGTGATAAGACCATTCAGTGGACAAATTTTAACATTACCGCTTGCGGCAGGTAACTTGCATGTTTGCATCACTAAATTTCAGCACATTATAAAGTGACAACTTACAAAGGCATAATAATGTACACAACTTGTCGTTTTATGCATTAGAAAGTGTCACGAATCAGCTTAATAATCCAACAAAACAGAGAAGACAACATACCAATCTTTACAATTCAAAAGCTTGCTTCACATTTAGCACAAAACGGGGCAGGTGATAAAACCCTGCAGTGCGCCGCATTTGAAGATTACTAAATTTCAGCACATTGTAAAGAGGCATTCCAGCTAACTCACGGCGCGCACACACACACACACACACACAAACTCCGTAGCAGAACCACAACATACAGTTACAACTTACAAAGGCATAATAATGTACACGACTTATCAACAAGCATAACAATAACAATTTAAGCGCAACGGATAATCGACATACAAAGAACTCGACAAGAAACAATGGAACGATAACGGAAACCTGAGGTCGGGACGGGATCAATGGCCGTGTTCTTTGGCGTGCTGCAGGTGTTCGAGGTGGCGTCGCTCCTCGGGGAGGGCGACGAGGTAAGAGAAGGCCATTCCACCGAAGCAGATGTGGTAGAGAGGGTCGATGGAGCTGGTCTCAATGTACTTGGCGTGGTACGTGTCGAGGCCGCGCTTCACGGTGTTCTTCACGTAGCCGATCGTGAACATAGGCTTCAGGTAACCGGGTAATTCTCTCACCTTCAATCCCCTTATCTCGTTGAAGAAATTCCTCATCGCCATTTCTATTCTGTAGGATCTGGAACCCTAATTTGGGGCTATTTCTTCTTATTCTCTAACTGTCTGTCTGAGGTGCTGTTTGGCTAGGCTAGGCCTTTGTTTGAGATGTTGTTGCCGTTGATGGATGGAGAAATAATAATAATTCGGGGAAATGTGTTTTGTGCAACTATCTTACATGAAAATCATTTATTTTTTAGTTTTTTGGGGTTTTAATTTTATCGTCAAACCTTTGGAAAAAAAATATCGACTAAAATTGCCTACCTTTAGTGCGAGTGACCTAGTCTGTCTGCACTCAAACGGTATCGTGTATCCTTTGATGTTACGTCCAAGTCGAGTTAGTCGACAAAAATTGCCTACCTTCGAGTGGCCTAGTCTACACTCAAACATGTTCAATACGGCATAGAGAATCAACAAACACCACGACTTCAGAAAAGAATCCATGAAGATGTGGGGTACATACGTAACTATATCAACGAGAAGTCGCATTCGATCAACTCACTACCAGCAAGAGGGAATTCCAATTCAAAGCCAATGGTGAGCTTGAAGCTGATTTTGGAAATCACCAACCTCGTTTCAAAAGGCTTTATCTGTTCTTAAGTTCTAGGATCCTACCACCTATCAATCTGGGAAACGTTTCATTGGAACAAGAAAAATTATGATGTCTATCAAACGAAGAGATACTCCTAACATTGGAGAAATCATAGTTAAAGCTATTGATGGTCCACCACGACTGTTGTATTTCGGAGCACTCGTCACTGCATTTTGTATCAAAGAAGGATGTCCTGAATTTGATACAAATATTCAACACCAAAATACATATCCCATCAATCACATTGCGAGGCAAATGATAGAAACAACTTTCCACACTAATGAAGTCATCAGCAATTGACTCCATTGAAGAAAGCATGTCTCTGAGGCATGAGAAATGGAAGACGTTTGAAGAGAAACCGCAAGAGGCAAAGGGACCAATGGAAAGAGATAATGGTGAGCTAGTGAATATATTGGAGGAGATCAAAGAGCAAGTACGGAGCAACAATAGCCATCATTGGATGGAGCTGAGATACATGGAAATGAAGCTGACAAATGAAGAAAGCATCGACACCAGCAGCCCGACGAGTGTCCTTTGAGCTCGATTAGAGGAGTACTCTCATCTACGCTTTAAATTCTTTTTTTCGTTAAAAACGATGAGGACATCGTAGAATTTAAAGTTGGGGGTGTGGGCGCTTCGCTTTTTGTCATCTATATTATATATTTATCATGTTTTTAGAGTTTTATTTTTTTTCAGGATTGAATCATTAGAATCAAGTTTGAAGCATGAAAGCATGAATAAATGGGGATCAATGATGATATATGCATAATATAGTACGGATCTAAGATGAAGAATATATAAATGTCATTTAGTACATTGGGAGTAATATTATCAAAAGCATGTTTTCAATCACATATACCTATGAATCTGTTCTAAGTATATAATTTTGAAGATAATATTGTGCATTAATACGAAAGTAGTAAAAAGCATGTGATTATGAATTTTGAATAACTTTTTTTATTGTTGCTAGAGATAAGTGTGCAGATTTTATGCGCTGAGTAACTGAAAAAAAAAATTCCATTTTTCCATTCAAACGAAGACCAATTACAAATATTATCCAATAAAGCCTTTTCATTATGAGCCTTTCTTTATGAAACCCAATTATCTACCATGAGCCAAAAAATTATAGCCTACCCTTTCTTGAGATGGATGAAGTAGATCACAATAGAGAGATAAGGTAGGTGCTTCGAAACAAAGCACGAGCCCAAAATGAAAAATAAGAAAAGAGAAGGGCTAACGAAGTATGAATGAACATAATAAAGAGCACAAATAACCTTCAGTAAAAACTCTAAACCTGGGGGTACTTCTCGAAAATATCATGAAATATAGGTTGGTTTGAAACTTGTACAAATGAAAACGCAAGGAAAAGATGCAAAAGAGCCATGTATGGCCAATGAAATGCACAAATAAGAGAGAAAAAAATAAAATAAATGAGTTGATCTACTGTGTACATTTCTAGCACTCACATATATCCTTTTTCCATTGAAGCCTAAGCCAATATTGAAAGCTACAAGTTCTCAACATATGGAGTCTACATGAAATGATAACAACATGAAAAGAAGATAATGAGAGTGAAGTAAGTACATGTTAAGAACTATGATTTTGTGAATGTGCAATGTGAACATAATTTTTTTTTGCATGAACAACAGTGGCACACACTTTTAGAGCACATGAAAGTGACATGATGATGATTTTATTAAACTTGATGTGCTCGCGTTTGTATATTCTATTTCATCTCTTATTCTGACCACAGGTTGCATTTGAGAAAACCCATATTTATGAATGTTGACATGCTGATCACTTGTATTCTAATTTAGATCGAGTCAAGCTAGTAAGTATGCTGGAGAACAAGCAAATGTTTAAAGTTTGGGGGTATTTGATGAGCGTTTATTTAGAGTCATTTAAGTATTCATTTACCTATGCTTTTTGTAATTTCTAGTGCATATTTAATGGTTTAGTATTGTTTCGTGTTTTCTATGGAATTTATCGAGTCATGATGAAACGAAGCTAAACAAGCACAAAATTGATTTTCAGTAACAAGGTGCCACGACGTTACTTCACGGGCTACGACGCTACGCAAAAGAGAAAAATCCTAATTGTTACATGTGAAGAAGCCCAAAATTCGGCCCAAGCCGAGGATAGAGAGGCACAATACGGGAGGAGCTAAGCGGCAACACCACAAAAGCTGAAGGTAGCGCGAGCAACGGAAGGAAGTGGAACGCAACGAAGAAGAAACAGTGAGTGGCACGACTAGGTGCAAAAGTTGTGCGAGTTGCGCTGGTAGTAACTGTATATTTTAATTGTTGAGTAAATGAAATATGCCATCTTTTCTATATTTGACTTTTAGCCTTTCAAGCCCAAAACCCTTTATGAAGAAATATCCATTTAACCCCACAAAATCCTTTTCTATGAAGCCGTCGTTTTTGAAACCTACTTACCTACCATGAGCCGGAAAAAAAAACTTATATCCTATCCATTTCTGGAGATGGACATAGTTGATTGAAGGAGGGATAAGGTAGGAGCTCAAAACAAAAGCAGGAGCTAAAAAGATATAATAACATAAAAATAAAAGGATGAATATAATAGAGAGCACACATAACCCTTTGCCAAAACTTTACGTTTGGGGGTGCATCTAAAAAATATATGAAGTATAGGGTGATTGCATTCTTTTGCAAATGGAAACGCAAATGAAAAGATGCCAAAAATGAACAAAAAATGTATGGCCAAATGAAGGAACAAACAAGGGAGAAAAGGTGAAACATTAATGAGTAGATTCACTATGGACATCTCTATAGCTCATAAATATCTTTTCCATTTATACCCCATACCCAAGCCTGTCATTACAAGCTAAAAAAGTCCTAAATATCCTCAACATGGAAAATTTGCATGCATGAAAAACAATGAGAAAAAGTAGAAAGCAATGGACGAGTAACTATATGTGAAATTTCTTGATATCATGAATTCTATATAAAAGTCTTATATTATATACTTGTGATACATGTGCACACCAATTTGCACGATGAAATATTTGTGATGACAACTTGATTAATCTTGGTGTGCAATGACTTGACATCCATGATTCTTATTGTTTTGATTTACAAACATAGGTGGCATTATGGGACGACATCCAGATTAGAGCATGTTGTTATTATCAGAATTTGAATTCTTTTGTTTCGAGTCTTCCTCGGGCAAGCTAAGGCCTAAGTTTGAGGGTATTTGATAAGAGAGGTACTATAGTAATCCGAGTACTTGATTTCTTATGATTTTGTACAATCTTTGTAGCAATTTTACATGTTTTAGTATTATGTCATTGTTTTTATAGTTTGAGTCTAGTCGGAGCAAAACGATGCTTATTTAGACGATTTTAGCACTTTTTAGTAGTAAGGAGCAGTAGAGCCGTGGCGCTATCAACCACACTAGTAAAGGAACCTGAAAACAGAATGCAAGGTGAGCAAGAGCAGGATCGTGGGAGAACGGTAGAAAAATAGAGAGGCGCTAGAAAAAATAGAAAGGTTTAAAAGTACTTGACAATCAATTACAATCACTTACAAGAGTATTTTAGGGTTCGAAGAGCAGAAATTCTAGCATTTGTAGCTCTACAATCATAGTTGAGGGAGAAAGGTGAAGAAGAAGAATCAACAATCAGAGTAGAGGAAAGCAGCAGGGAGATCAGGAGTTTAGTCTTTTTTTCTTTATTGAATAATCTATGATAAATTGTTGTGATTTGAATAGGAATATGAGTAGCTAATCCTCTCAGTATCCGAGAGAGGAGGTAGTTAATCTCATATGGATGCACCTTAAACCTATGTTTTGATTATGTTAATTGAGGACTTTGTTTTGTTGGATATTATTTGTTGCTTAGCACTACTTTGTTTGTTTGATGCACGTGTTTCTATGAGGGTAGAGTACTGACATTAAACAACCTTATATTATGTTGAAATATTCATAGGTGATTGTTAACGCAATACTATCATTGTAGATCAGACAGATAAATCTTTAGACCTTCGACATTAGCGTTTTCGTGGAATCTAAATCATAGTTGGTAACTCTAATTTACTTCTAAAACGTTGTGCGGATCCTATGACATGGTGAACTCCTAGCGAGGGAAAAGTGCTTTACGGTATGACATCATTAGGGATTAGAGGGTTCTTTAGTGCATCGAAAGTTGGCTAATTTACTACGTCAACTTGGAAAATAAATAATCATTAATAAACAAAGTCTTGCATAGGAGTCATTTGTATTTTGTCTATGAAATACATGCATCTGAGATTAATTAAATCCATCTCTTAGTTACCTTTTAATTAATTTTTTTACAACCTTAGATATCAATCAATCAATTAAATTATATTTTAGTTAATTAACTTAGTTTTAGTTCTTTAATAAATCTTTCCGATTACAATCTTAAGTTAATCTTACTTCAGCATTCTAGATCTTTAGTTGTTACTTACTTAATTAATATTTCTCTGTCTTTATTTATTCAACGATAAAAGAAATATATATATATATATATATATATATATATCAATTCATTGAGTGTGCAATAATATAATTGCTAAATTACAAATATCTACTCTCTTAAGATTCGATACTCGTGTAGTAACTATACTTCTATTTTAGGGGAAAAAACAGTTTACTATACAATCTTTGGCCCGTTTTGCACTTACCTATCCAATCTTTTTTTTTTTACACTTTGCTGTCCAACTTTTCATTTTTTTACACCCGACTGTCCGATCTTTGTTTTCCGGTCAGTCTCCGTCAAAACTAAGGGTATTTTCGGTACTTCATATTAAAATCTTAAAAAATTAAATAAATAAAAGGAAATAACATTCAAATGGATTATAACATTTAACATTAATAGTATAAAATACTAACTTTTAATAACTAATAAAATTTATAAAAACTGTAAAATAAAAAAAAATAAAAATATCCCCTCCTCTATATTTTTGTGTTATAAAATAATTATAAATTAAGAAAACTTATTTTTAATAACTAATATATTTAAAACAGAAAATTAAAAAATATTTTTAAAAATAGAAAAAAAAATTAAAAAATAAAATAAAAATACAAAAATATAGAGGAGGGGGATATTTTTATTTTTTTTATTTTTCAGTTTTTATAAATTTTATTAGTTATGAAAAGTTAGTATTTTATACTATTAATGTTAAATGTTATAATCCATTTAAATGTTATTTCCTTTTTTTTCTTTTTTTATTTAAGATTTTAATATGAAGTGCCGAAAATACCCTTAGTAAATGATGTCATTTGGTCGAATAATGACGTTTTTTGACGGAGACTGACCGGAAAACAAAGATCGGACAGTCGGGTGTAAAAAAATGAAAAGTTGGACAGCAAAGTGTAAAAAAAAAAAGATTAGATAGGTAAGTGCAAAACGGGCCAAAGATTGTATAGTAAACTGCATTTTTCCCTCTATTTTATTATTACTTAACTCGTATACTTGCGAACGTGTGTGATTAACACATAGTTGAATTACGCATCACATATGTATCTTTTGGTGATGTTCATGTACAAGAATATGCGAGTGTAAGCAATTAGGTGATCACACATGAAATATGTTAAGTTCATGCTAGGAAATTTCTATTAATATTTATGCAATTTGATCACACATGAAATATATTAAGTTCATGTTAGGAAAAAATTATAAATATCTATGAAATCTGTTTATTTTATAACAAGTCAATTAGAGTTGAGCAAGAACCTCCTCCTCCGCGCATTTGTGTGCGTTAGAGTGTTGAGTTTTTAGCTTGTTCATATAAATATTTTCAACAAGGACAAGTTTTTCTTGGAAAACCTAATGAACATAGTCATTGTGTTTTTCTCTGGGCAGGGGATGGTTCTGTCAAGGTAACTGAGCAAGTCATATCCCAAAAGGAGAGATTCGACTTGAGTATGCCAAGAAGGATAGTTGCTCGAGTTTAGTCGTATCAGAAGTTGATGGTGAGCATTGATGGCCACAAGGGACATTCAGTTGCTCCAACAAGTGGATACTAGCGTGGAACATCACCCATATTTGCAGCAAACGAATATGTTGGAGAAGTTTGTAGTGTGGATATGTCATCGTTGGTTGTTGGAGAAAAAAAAAGTATAGCTCGTTACAGCGATATGGCTCCGGTACCATAAAGAAGTGGATGCTCATATAGTATCATATTCAGAACAACTACATATACAAGTTGATAACATGAAATCAACTGAGTTTGGTTAATTCCTTAATTATCAGAAAGACGTGGTTCATAACGCAATTCCCATAATTCGTAAAGAGAAAGTGACGCAATCAAAATAGAGTTTTCGACTAGTTCGTAATCCCAAGCTTAGAGGCTAATTTCAACTCGTTCCATTTTTTGCGTGTTGATGATTCATAATCCACCACGCCCTCGGAAAAAGGCAAAGTGGGTACCCCACAAAACTCACCAAGGGCTAGGAAAAAAGGTACCCCCTAGGTCACGACCTGCCAACACCCCAATTAGGGTGCACGGTCTTGACACTAGGGAAAATGTACCCTCGGGTCACGACCAACTAACAATCTTATTAGGTGTATACGGCTCGGATCACAAGTCCTGAGCATATTTCACCTAACTGCCCAGAGTCGCCCATGATCTAGGGTACCCACAAGGAAGTCAGGAGAGCCCCTTCCCCTCCCCCTTGCCCTAGAGGTTGATACGAAGACCCCACCAATTGGCTATACTCCACTCGGATCTTACGACACCTGTGATAAGGGACCCCTGGGTGGAAGCATCTCACACTTAGAAAAAATATCTTTGGGAAAGGAAGACAATACAAAACAATAAGGAAACGAGTGAATAGATGGAAAGGTCAAAGGAAACAGGCCTCTTATCTACGGTCTCAATACAATCGATCAAGAATAGACATGACTCGAAAGATCTCGTAGCTGGTCGGACGAAGCCCGGATCAAAGAACCCCCTCATAATATACGGGGACACACACGCAACTCGGAGGGAAACCAGACCCTCAAGACAGGAAGGAACATCACGATGACACGACCCGACTCGAAGGAAGTGTAAACTACCCATGTTTAAATCAACTCCCAACCTACCCTCTTTATGAAAAAAGACTGTATCTCATTAGTCCAAGACTCCTATTGGAGCAGAAAACAACAAATCTAACCGGTTCAGACCAACGACTCGTGTAGGACCGACTCCCCCTCATTGGTTCAGAACAACCCACAAAGACGATTGGATCAGGCATCATCAATTTCCAGTCAAAAGAAACTTAGTCAACTCACGCTATTTGGTACCTCATGCCAAACGACCCCCATTGGCGCAAAAGACCCTCACAACATTGGCCATCGCCACCTACCGGAGTTAAGACAAAAGACCGATCCTAATTGGTGTAGAAGGCCTTCGCAACATTGGTCATTATTACCACCCAAAGTTTAGACGGAAGACCGATCCCCATAGAACGAAGACACCAAGGACAACTCTATCAACATCAAAAAGAACAAGTGCACTTTCGCCAAACTCACCACAAATATACTCGGCAGTACTTAACAAAATAGCAAAAAAGCATTCTCTACCAAAATAAGTCATCTCCCCATAGGACCCTATTTGTAATTCACTCAAGATTCTTAATAAAATAATATTGCTTCCTTTTTGTCAAACTTGAGATAGGCGTTTCGAATAATATTCAGTGATAATATCCCTGAATTTCCCGACTCTACGGCCCCAGTACGATATTGCATCACCAAATGGCGCCGTCTGTGGGAACGCCGTAAGTTCTCTAAGCAAAGTTTGAGGAAATTGCATGGCAATAAGAAAGATGAGAATAACACCAGCAGGCGCATCATCTCGACCGATTCTCGATTGTGAATCAATAGAAAATCACGACACCAAAACAAAGACACAGCAGAGTCTCCCGCCTCCTGTGGAGGAGGCCCAGACTCGAGCTGGCCTAGCTCTGAATTTGGACGCCTCTATATGTCAAGCTACAGGTGCTCCAGCTTAGCAAGAGGCCAAACCCGACAAGGGCTACATACAAGAGCCCTGGGGTATGTATCGTAACATGTTCGCCCGATGAAACGGGGCTAGAAGGCTCGCCTCAGAGGAGGGTCGCGGCTGTAACCAGGGCTGCCTTGAGAAACCTTGCAATCCTCCACGGCACTGGTCCGCCCCACCTCTACGGGCGAGATCTGATGGCTCACCATAGAGCGAGGCCCACGCTCCTCCTCCTCGCCGAAGAAAGGGGCCACCATCATTGTATTCAGTAAGCTGGTGAATGCACTTCCAAAAGCGTGGGTACCGTCATACGCTCATCGTCAGCATGAAGCAACCTGGAATCCTATAAGCCCAGAAGAGGGTTACTATCCCGCAATCTCAACCTTGGGGAGGAAGCGGCATACCGAGGGTCACATTTTGCACCCGACGTAGACAATGCTTCCATCCCTACAAGGATGAAGCCCGCAAGACTCCCAATTTATGTGGGGGAGGGTAACGACCGCGATCCTTGTGATCACATTAACCAATATCTGGCATGTATGGATCTCGTGTTGCCACCTAATTACCCCCTCTGCCGCATATTTTAGACAACCCTCACCGGTCCGGCGCAATCTTGATTCTCTCGGTTCTCCCAAGGGACGTGCACACCTTTGAACAACTGACTCAGATGTTTGTAAGGCAATTCACATGCAACCAGGTCTTTTCTAAGATTTGTGGGCACCTGTTCAACATGCAGAAGAAGTCAGACAACCCCTCAGGAGCTACATGAGGCGGTTCTCTCATGGGGTCTTCGACGTTGCATATGTCAACCCTGGCATTCTCTCCAACATCGTTATCCAAGGACTCCTTCCAAGAGACTTCTCAACCTACCACATGTGGAATCGGGCCAGCAACCTTGAGGACTTAATGAAAAAGGTGGAGTTATTCATGGAGTTAGAAGAGACGTGATAGGTCCTCGAAGCAGGAGAGGTTGCCAAGGCTTCGACCTCCTCCGCGGGAAAGAGGAAAGAAAAAAGAGAAGAAAAAGATGGAGTTAGGAAAAAAAGAGTCAAGAAGAATTTGGACCCAATGCCCTTACCCCCAATGCCAATAACCCCCATCGAAGTTATGACCATCATGGGGGAAGAACGTGTCTTCACATGGCCCCCAGGCCCCTAAGGAACCTTAGAGGTACAAAAACTCAGAAAAGTTTTGCACCTACCATCGAGCCTTTGGGAATCTAACCAACGACTGTTACCACCTCCAAGAAGAGATCGCTAGGTTGCTGAGCTTGGGCTTTCTAGAGAAGTATGTGATGCCTGATTGGGGGACATTCACGGAAAAGCGGGTTGGGGAGGCAAGCCCAAGAGTAATAAGCCACGCTCTGACACTTCCGAGGACAGCGAGCCGCAACCTCTGGCAGAGGCACGATACCTTTGCCTCTGCGGACCTATCGTGGCAATGCCCTATTGGTTGCACAATTAACATGATTGAAGGAGGGGTAATGTCCGTAACCAAGGAGGAAAGATGGAACTACATAAGAAAGACTCTGAATGTTGACAGTAGGTTGGAGGTCTTCGTAGCGCGACGAGTGGACCAGCCCACCATCTTATTCAGGCCCGACGACCTATTAGGTGTCGTATACCCCCAGAAGGATCCCTGGTAATCACGACCACCATACTCGGGACAGAAGTCAGAAGAATCCTCGTACACACCAGAAGCTCGGTCAACATACTTTTCACACCTACATATCTCACCCTAGACATCCCCCAAGTTTAGATGGAGCCTATGGAGGTTCCCCTTGTAGTATTCTCTAGAGAACAGTGCCAATCGGTGGGGCTCATAACCCTTTCGATGTCGAGGGTCAAGGGAGCAACCCGTCCCACCGAGCCAACCTAGTTTTGGGTGGTAGAGGCCCTCTCACGAACGTACAACGCCATATATGGGCGACCGGCCCTCCGAGCCTTCGATGCGGTCTCATCTACCCTCCATCTGAAAATCACGTTCCCTACCCCCTCTAAGCCTACAAGAATCGGACCAGCTCTGTCCGAAAAACCAATTACACATAAATAAATACAAAATGACAGAAACAACCCTAAATGGCTGAATTGAAGAAACCGTTGAACGGGTTACAGTTTGATTCTTGGCTAACTCTGGAACTGGCCTTGGTTTGACTATAATAACAGTTGAACATGGTGCCTTAGATGCTTAACAATCGAGCTTGTTCCTAAAACTGTCGAACTATTGGACTATCGAATAGTCAACAAGTCAGTTCGATTGTTATTTGATGGTGAATAGTAATTAATGCATGGCGTAAATATCGGGGAACGGAGTATATATAGACCTCGGTCCGCAAATATCTGAGCTGTGGATTAATGTGAATGAAAGATATGGCCATCAAAGGGAAACAATGCTTCCAAAAGCCATACATCAGTGGAATACATTAAGGTTCCAAGATTTTATATCAGTAAATGATTACTCCTCTGCCATTCATAATATCCGATAGACGCTAAAATTTTGCGGGACATAAATTACTGATGAGGAAATGATTGAAAAAACTCTTTCTACTTTTCGTGTCAGTCATATACTCATCCAAATGTAACACAGACTAGTCGGATACACTAAGTATCACGAACTAGATAGGTTGTTGTTAACGACAGAAAATAGTAATAATATATTGATTAAAAATTCTGAGTTACGCCCAACCGGAGCACAGGCATTGCCAGAAGCACATGCCATCAATTTCTCAAACTTTCGTGGGTGAGGAAATTACAATAATGGTGGTCGAGGCAGATGCCAATATCAAGGTCGGGGTGGTTATAGAGGAGGATATGTTTCTAGAGGTGGTCGTGGCCATAAAGGTGGTCGTGGTCGTGAACGTGATCGAGGTGGTTATCACAATTCACAACCCTTCGACCAGTGATATGGTCCATAACAATAACCATCATAATAAAAGAAAAAAATGCTCATAATAAATCTAAAGGTTATTGTTTTAACTGCGGAATGAAAGGACACTGGGCCAATACGTGTCGTACACCTGGACATTTTTTGTAAATTGTACCAAGAGAGTAAAGGCAAAGAAAATGAAGTGAACCTTGTTGAACAAATGCCTAATAATCCCACATATTTACGAGCATCTGATTTCACGGACGATCATGATGCTACTATGGCTTGATATGAGCTATGTGATTCATGTCTGCGTGATTCTTGGTTTGATTTGCATTATGTGATTACTTATTGTGTAATTTTTGAATTGATATGTATTTGCGATTTCTGCTTGTAATGTACCATGTTTCCATTAATTGTGTTTTCTTATGTATCTTAATGAAACTATTTCTCTTTTCTCAAATATATGCTTCGTTTATTGTTATATCATGTTTAGCTCTACTTGTTTGACATGAAGCCAGTATGGAGCATACCAGTGATTTTTGCATCCCTGATAGCGGTACAACTCACACAATTCTCACAAGTAAGAAATATTTTACATATCTAAAACCAACAAAGGCAAAAATCAATATGATATCCGGTCCTACTAACCTGATTGTAGGATTTGGTAAAGCTAGTTTTGTTTTACCAAATGGAACGCTATTTATCATCAATGATGCCTTATTTGCCCAAAAATCCCTAAGAAATTTACTGAGTTTTAATGATATATATCGTCATGGATATGATACCAACTCAAAGACTGAGAATAAAACTAAATATCTTTTCATTATTAAGTATATATCGGGAAAGCAACATATATTTGAAAAACTACCAAAATTCTCATCGAGATTGCATTATACATATATTAATGTTATCGAGTCAAATATGGTAGTTAATGAAAATCCTGAATTATTAACTTTATGGCATGTTCGACTAGGTCATCCTAGTTCAACAATGATGCGAAGAATAATTGAAACTACACATGTACATTCATTAAAAGGATCAAACTCAATTTAATCAATAATAGTCCATGTGAAGCATGTTCTCTTGGAAAACTAATTATAAAGCATTCACCAGTTAAAATCAAGACAAAATTACCAACATTTCTTGAAAGAATTCAATGTGATATTTGTGTACCTATTCATCCATCATGTGGACCATTTTAGTATTTTATGGTATTGATTGATGCCTCAAGTCGATGGTCACATGTATGTCTATTATCTACTCGTAATATGGCATTTGCGAGATCTTTGGCTCAAATAATTAAAATAAGAGCTCAATTTCCTGACTATACAATCAAGAAAGTCAGACTTGACAATGCTGGTGAATTTACAAGTCAAGCTTTCAATAATTACTGTATGTCAACTGGAATTACTGTTGAACATAGGGTTGCACATGTACATACTCAAAATGGTTTAGCTGAATCATTAATTAAACGTCTTCAATTAATTGCTAGGCCATTGTTAATGAAAGCTAAATTACTAACTTATGTATGGGGTCATGCAATTTTACATGTTGCATCACTAATTCGCATTAGAGTGAGATCGTATCATGAATACTCCTCATTACAACTTTCTTTTGGTCATGAACCTAATATTTCTCATATAAAGATTTTTGGCTGTGTAGTTTATGTTCCGATTGCACCACCACAACAAACAAAAATGGGACCTTAAAGAAGGTTAGGGATATATGTTGGATATGACTCACCATCTATAATCAGGTATCTTGAACCATTAACATGTGATGTCTTTACGACACGTTTCACTGATTGCCATTTCAATGAGGCAAATTTCCCAACCTTAGGAGGGAGAAAAGAAGCAGTTGGAAAATGATATATCATGGTATAATCCACCTTTATCACATTATGATATTTTAACAAAACAATGTGATTTGGAAGTTAAGAAAATTTTACTTTTTCAAGATATTGCAAATCAGGTACGATCAATGACACATCATATAAGAAGTACATCTGGCTTACCTATTAGAGAGGGTCCTACAACATTATAGGAAGACAATTCTACATGTATTACACAGATGAAAGAAGCCTATGTCATGAGTGACCGAACCAAACACATACTCCCAAGATATTTTGCCTACACTCAGGAACTCGAGAAGAACAAATAAATTAATATCCAATATGTTCAATCATGTGACAATATGACAGATCTTTTTACAAAGGCACTCCCTACTGTAACTTTTAAGAAACATGTTCAAAGTATTGTGATGCGTCACCTACGAGACTTATGAAGAATTGGAGATGCCAACTTGAGGGGGGAGTTCACACGGCTGCACTCTTTTTCCCTTATTAAGGGTTTTATCCCACTGGGTTTTTCCTTATAAGGTTTTTAACGAGACAACATAAGACGTGTGCAGAAGACGGATCATGTACATAACAAAATCTTCAAATAGCCAAGGGGGAGTGTTGTAAATATGGTTAGTGGGATATACCTAGTGGTCATTGTTGAAAATTATGTACAAATACTATTTTATAATAATAGTAGTTGTTGTAAATAGTGTAAGATATTGTAAATTCTTCTCTATATAAGGAGCCATCAAGATAAAAGAAAAACACTTATTCACAAGTAATATACTCTTTATTTGTTCTTCTTTCTCTATGTTCTTTTAAATATATTGTTATAAACCTCAATAATTTTAGCTTTTCTTTAAGAGTTTTTTTTTAATGGCTTGTACTGTTACGAAAATATATTATGACAAAATTAAATGACTAGCTCAAAATAAATAAACACACGTGAATTCATGCAGCCGGAATTTCTTTGGAAAGGCAGCACAGTTTGGCCAGCTCTTTTTGCTTCTTCTTTTTTTTTAAAAAAAAAAATTGGCCATGCTTTCCCGTCATTATAGTTTAATATGCGCACATCTTTAATTAATTTTGAAAAACAGTAAGCATCGTACGGGAAGAACGAAATTAAAGAAGTTTTACACCTAAACAGACACAGTTTTAATTTAATTTAATTTCACACTCGTGAGAAATCAGTACTGCACATGCCTACAGATCGATCATTATTATACATGCGGGTTCAAACTCTTATAAATACATAACCGTTAATTGGTGATCCTCACACAGTCACACCAAAATTACAGCTGATTATAAATGGAGTCTCTTGTACTTACATGCATCGCCATACTTTCTCTTAATCTCCTAGTGAATCCTTTTGTATTGGGGGCTACAACTTCACATCATAATAATAATGATAAAAGTACCACTGATCAGCTTCTAATTGAATGTCTCAATTTTCAAATTAAAAACTCATCAAGTGATCATTTACAATCCAAACAAGTTATTTACACTCCAGAAAACCCATACTATTCTTCAATATTTCACTCTTCGGAGCACAACCTACGGCCTGGATTAACCACCAAATACCGGCCTCTGGCCATAGTCACACCCATCACCGAATCTGAAATTCGAGCAACAATTTCTTGCTCCAAGAAACATGGAGTGCTGATGAAAGTAAGAAGTGGTGGACATGATTACGAGGGAATTTCGTACACGTCAGAAACCGAACCTTTTGTGCTCTTGGACTTGCGAAACCTCCGATCAATATCCGTAGATACGAAAGAGAATTCTTGCTGGGTTGAAGCCGGTGCCACGCTTGGTGAACTTTACTACGCCATTGCTGAGAAGAGTGGGACCCTCGCATTCCCTGCCGGTGCTTGTCCGACCGTAGGTGTCGGTGGACATGTGAGCGGTGGAGGATATGGAATGATTTCACGTAAGCATGGCCTTGCCATCGACAACATCATCGACGCTAAAGTAATGGGCGTTGATGGGCGAGTTTTGGACCGTGAATCCATGGGGCAAGATCTCTTTTGGGCCATACGAGGAGGAGGGGGTACTAGTTTCGGGATCGTTCTCGCGTTTAAGTTGAGGTTAAACACCGTGCCTGAAACGGTGACAGTTTTCAATGTAACGAGATCGTTGGAGCAGAACCTAACTCAACTGCTTCACAAGTGGCAGTACATTTCTGACAAGATTGATGAGAACCTAGTGATACGGCCTTACATGACAAGCATCATATCTCCCACAGACGGGGTAAAGAGAATTCATGGATTTTTCCTTTCATTGTACCTCGGACGTGCCAAGGATGTCGTGCTACTAATGCAAGAGGAATTTCCAGAGTTGGGTTTGGCGGAACAAGATTGCATCGAGATGCCATGGATCGGATCCGTTCTTTTTTTCGCAGGCCTCCACAACCAGCCGGTTGATGTTTTGTTGAAGAGAACTCGTATAGAGATGTATCTGAAAGGTAAATCTGACCACGTGACGGAACCTATTCCGGAACATGGTCTCACGGGGATATGGGATTTTCTTAACGAACAAGATGAACATGTTGGCGGGATGCAGTTCAGTCCATATGGAGGTGCATTGAGTGCAATTTCAGAATCCGAAACTCCGTTCCCTCACAGGTCAGGTAACAGATACATGATACACTATGATGTATATTGGAGTAAAGAAGACCGTACTCACGATCCAGAATGGCACGTAAATTGGATTCGAAGATTTTATGATTACATGACTCCTTTTGTGTCAAGCTCTCCCAGAGGAGCGTATCTAAATTATAGAGATCTAGACATTGGGATGACAGCGACTAACGACGACAGACTAGGAGGCATGACGACCGGCTACGGCTACGGCTACGAGCAAGCCAGCATTTGGGGATTTAAGTACTTTAAGAACAACTTCAACAGATTAGTGCGTGTGAAGACTAAGGTCGATCCAAATAACTTCTTCAGAAATGAGCAAAGCATTCCACCTCTATCATCCGGACACATCCATCTCGTGAATCTGGATCATGATGAATTATAATGAACGTACTTTATTAAACAATTGCTATAATTATTGTATCATGTCTTCATGATTAATTAATAGAATAATTCATGGTTTTCAAGTGTTGATGTGAAAAACAACAAATGCAAGTCGCTGAAGTTATAGTAATTAATTTTAGAAAAGTTTAAAGTCGTCTCCAATAAGTAGAGATTGGAAAATTTTGAAGATAATTAAGGGAGATAATCATCTATCACACTTTTTTGTTCCACTTTGGTGTTCCATTCCCCTAATAGTATTAATAAATGTTAAATTAAATTGAAACATAAAATTCACATGCCCATTTTCATATTTTATTCATTGTAATTGCCCATTTTCATCTCCAGTAATATGTTCACATGCAATCCTACCAGGATTTCATTGAGTTGAATTAGTAATAAACGTGTTATAATATTTTAAAAGATGGTTGTCAGAAGTTTGTTAGGTTATCCATCGTTAATTGAACGTGTAAATATCCTTTTAAAGTTCAATCAAATAGTTATAATCAAGAATCTATTCTCGTTAGAAGGACACAAAACAAAAGCAATATGGTTGGCAACTAAATTGTCAGTTTCAATCAGCCAAATTGACCCAGGCCCAGGTTCATTAACAGACCTCCAATTCGTTGGCCAAAAAAAACGTGGGAAATGAGAGGTTGAAAATAGGGCGTTAGTGATTAGATTTTGTGTGACAGCTCAGAGACACCGTGAGAGGACAGCTCAGTGAGTGCGATGTGTCATTTCAGGCCTACACCATATTCAAATATGAAGATGTTAGTTTGGTGGAGTTTCGTTTTCAAGTCAGCAATCTTGAATGAATTGTTAGTTAAATGTTGTCTGTTCTATTACATTAATTTTCCATTTTGATTTTGCATTAACAACTCACCATCGAATTAAGGTCATACCGTTTTACCCATATTTCTTCAAAATTAATCAGATCGGAAATTAATGTATTTATCACATATATGTTTAAAATTATAATATGATCAATACAAACCCTAAGTATCCTTGACTTACGGTGGTTACGCGAGGATCCCCCTTCCTTCCATTGAAGTGTAGAGAGAACGAGATAAATGACAAATAAAAGGGATCGAGACAGCGAGAAAAAATTGATTCGATATACCATCATTTGGTAATTTCAACATGCAGTAGGGTCACAAATACTACACGTTTGTCTCCAGGATGCAACATCCCTGCTAACACACGGTAATCTAATTTTTAAACTGAATTCTTGGGAATAAGAAAGAAGCCAATACCAACATTTTGCTCTTTTATTGTAAAAATGACGAAATATTAAAAATGCCTGCTAACCCGTTTTTTTCGGGCCTTGCCAAAATGTACCGTATTAAAAAAAGCTTTAAAAAAAATACTCGTGACCCTTATTCGGGCTAAAATTGCCTACGTGGCGATACAGTGGCTGCCACGTCAATAAGTGCTCTGCCACGTCATATTTTTCAGCCAAAAAATATTTTTTAAACAAATCCTTCTAATTTTAAATATTGTATTTACACCCCAAAATAAATTGCACTTTGCACCCCAATATATATAACACATATATATAACCATTTGTAAAAATAAAACATATATATACATATAAAAAACAACAATAAACATATATATATATATAACTATTTGTAAAAATAAAAACATATATAAAAACTTAAATCTTAATTCAAAATATATTTAGTATTACTATATACTATTTAAATCATAAAAAATATAAGAATTAATAAAAAAAGCTTATCTGAAAAGGTTTAATAAACTTAATTTTCACAAATAATAAACTAAAAAAAGGGGAAAAAGCCCAAAAAAAAATTATTTGTTCAGTTCGTACCTCCCCCCTCCCCCACCCCCGTGGTCGCCCACACTACCACCACCACCAGTTGTTGTGGTTCAATTTCCCCCAAAATTAAAGGTGCGAAGTGTATCGGAGAAGAAGAATCGGCGGCGGTGGAGGACGATTTGAAGGTGGGAATGGCAGATCCGATGGCAACAACCATTGTTGACGAGGAAGAGAGGAGGAGAAGAAAACGAGAAGAAATTATACTATTGATTAAGCTTAGGAGAAGATGACTGTGGTGATGAGTGGTGGTTTGGGGATGACGGCGGTGGTGTTGCAGGTGGTGGTGGTAGGGGGTGTGGGGGTGGGGGTATGGTACGGGAAGGGGGTGATGATTTTTCTTAACTTTTTTTTTATAAATTATTAAAGAAATAAAAAAGATATATATATATATATATACAAAATATAAAATATATGAAGATGATGACTTTTTTTTTGTTATTTATATTTTTATAATCGTTATAACTTGTTAAGGATATAAAAATAATTGAATATATATAAGAAAGACATATATATTTTTTTTATAATTTTTATAACTTTTATAAATTGTTAAAGATATAAAAAGATTTGTATATATATATATATATATATATATATTGGGATGCAAAGTGCAATTTCTTTTGGGTGCAAATACAATATTTAAAATTACAAGGGTTTGTGTAAAAAATATTTTTGCCTGAAAAATACGACGCGGTGGAGCACTTATTGACGTGGGAGCCACTGTACCGTCATGTAGGCCATTTCAGCCCGAATAAGGATCACGGGCATTTTTAGCAAAAAAAATTAAAACATATGGGGCATTTTGGCAAGGCTAAAAAAAGGAGCATTTTAACTTTTTAAAAAAAGTTAACGGGTATTCTTAATATTTCGTCCTTAGATAAATACAACAAGACTAAGTAGGGCTATTTACATAACATAAATACAACAAGAAGAAAATAATATTTATTTAAAATACAAATAGTATATAAGTATCTAATATGTCCCCGCAAAATAGTCGTTTCATCAGCAACGAAAATCTTGGAACAAAGAGATTCAAACTGCGTGCAAGCGAGGGGTTTGGTACGGATGTCGGCAACCTGATCAAGCATGTTGACATAAGTAACCAGAAGCAAACCTTTTGAATCCAAATCACGAACAAAATATAGATCAATAGAGATGCGTTTCATCCTAGAATGTTGAACGGGATGAAGAGAGAGGCGGAGGCTGCCCATATCATCACACCAAACGGATGGAGAGGAAGAAAGATAGAGACCAATTTCACCATAGAGGTGTTGAAGCCATCGAACTTGGGGGGATGTAACACCAAGGGCACGATACTCAGCCTCAGTAGATGAGTGTGAGACAACCTTCTGCTTCTAAAAGGAACAAGAAATTGAATTTGAGCAGAGGAAAATAATATATGTCGACGTCGAGGTGTAATGATTGGTGTCATTGGCCAAGTCCAAATCCGAGAAGGCTGAAAGACATGGAGACAAGTGTCGACGAAGAAGTACACATTGAGAGAGAAGGTTCCCGTGAGATAATGCAAGACGCGTTTAAAGGTTGTCCAATTTGAAGCATCTTGCAAAACAATACCTTAAGCTTGCTGATTCACCGAGTGTGCAATGTCGGGACAAGTGAGTGTGAGATATTAGAGCCCACCAATAATTTGAGGATAGGTAGTAGCGTCAACAAAGTCTCCCAAAGTGGAGGCAGGTGGATTACGCACCATCGGGATAGCAAGGGACTTGGCACCATCCATTTTACAACGAGAGAGCACGCCAAGGATGTATTTGTGCTGAGATTGAAAATAGGCCTCACAACAATGAAAAACCTCAATCCCGAGGTAGTAGCTTAACCCACCCTTATCCTGAACAACGAATTTCAAACTCAAATTGGCGGATAATCGATGAAGTAAACTTGTCACGCGAGCCAGTGACGATGATGTTGTCGACGTATACAAGCACATAAACACCTAGCTCACAACAAATGTAAATGAACCATGAAGTGTCCGACTTGGACTGGACAAAACCAAAAGAAACAAGTGCATTGCTCAAGGCAAGATACCAAGCACGGGGGCTAGTTTTAGGCCACACATGACTTGCGTAGACGTGATTGGAAGCAACCTTATCAATCAAAACTCGAGCCTGACTTTACAGACATCGATCCTCGTGTAACCTAAATCCATGCCTGCCAGCATCCAATTCATATCGGTCATCTTATCAAGTATATCTAGGTCCATACAATCTTTTGATAACTGTAAAAACTACTCGATAGCAGCATTACTTACTATGTGCATGGTCTTGTACGTCAAGAACTCTGCAACCCACTGCAGCACAATTTTCGCCTTCTTACTTTGTATCTTTAAGTCTCCCAGATGTATCAACTCGTAGAATGCCGCCGCATCAGAATTTGGATCATCGTCACGCACATCTCCCTCAACAAATTGACTCCCATATGCATCCACGACCACTTCTCTAAACTAATTAACAACTTGGACATGGCTATGTACGTAAATATTAGTGGGTGGTAACTCGTATAAATACGATGTGGATGCCCTGGTCGCCTCCTCTCTATGCAACACCCAAACCCAATGTTAAATACTTTAACTCGACCTATAAAAATGATCACGGACTACTTTTCTATCAAAAAATTTAAATTGTTGTATTTCAGGCACGAGCACCTGAGACTGTTGCTTAGATCTAAGTAGTTTTTTTTATTGCAAAGCATATTGTATGAATGTACGAACCCCAATCACAAAATATTCTCTCAAATAACTATTGATATCTAATTAATCGTACATCCAAGATTTATCAGTAAGATAATCAATTTTGTATCTAAGAAAATAAAAACCAAATAATTACAATTTATTCTACTAAACAATTTTCTACATAAAACGTCACGAACATGGTATTACACAATGAAAACAAAAAAAGTAAAAGATATACTTACATGTTGAAGCGAAGAAGTCCAGTTGTCAAGTATGTTTTGCGCAAGCCTACCCCCATTGCATTCACGACAATATCTAGGAATAAACAACAAATAATATCAAATTAGCGTTCATTACAATAACAAATTATCATAGAAAAAGAAAATAAATGTGTTGTTAGAGGGGAAAATCATGGGTACCTTAGCCAATGTCTAAGATTGGAATGCATTTTCAATGATAATGAGGGAGGGTATTTATAGGCAAAATCCACACATTTACGACAGCAATGCGGTCGCAAATTTTGAAATAAATGGTAAAACTTTTAAACCCTAAACCCTAACTTTTGTGACCGCCCGGCGGTTGCAATTAAGAGTCATTTGCAATCTCCAAGCGGTTGTAAATAATATTTATGTTAGAAATTTACGCATTTCAGATGATAATTTGAGGCGTATTGTTGGTTTAACGATCAATTACAACAATAATATGAAAAGATAAGTTAAATAAACAAAAATAATAGGTTTCGTAGTACGTTTAAGCATTATTTATAGCATCGGTTCATAATGACACTTCTAATTAATTATAATATCTATGTAAGTAATGATTACACACAGACACACACACACACACACACATACACACACACATATATATATATAATATATATATATATATATATATGAATTAGATGGGATACTATATAAATATCACAATAACATCTATACTTACATTTGTAACGAATATCAATCGCAAGGAGAATGCGATTCTAACAACTTTGTATGATTAGTTGTAGAAGACGAAATAGTTCAATCCTTAATAACTTAGTATTTTCATAACTAAACTACCAGTACACTAATTAAATATTATTTTAATTCAAGGTTAAATATTACTAAAATTACCAAAATATTTTTTTTATGCTGTTAAAGGTTCTTAGCGAGCGACAGGTGGTCACTAATTCCTTGAATATTATCTGTGACCCCCCAGCGGTCACAAATTCTAAGATTATTAGTAGCGACCGCCTGGCGGTCGCAAAAATTTTGTGACTACCAAGCGGTCACAAAATTTACAACCGCCTGACGGTCACAAAATTTGTAACCGCTGAGCGGTCACAAATTTTGCAACAGTCTTGAGGGTGCTAATGTGGTAGATGAGCTTAGCAACCGCTTGGCAGTTGCAATCGCCATCCACCTCATTTGCATCGCCCAGCCATTGCAAGTATTTTCCTACCGCCACCCCGAGTTTTGTGACGGGCAAGCGGTTGCGAAATTTTTGCGACCGCCTGCGTTTGCTAAATTTTAGCGATCGGCGACCGCCAGATTATCTTTAGCAACCGCCTAGGCAATCACAAAATGCCATTTTTCTTGTAGTGTAATTTGTAAGACTCGGTTATGATTTTAATAAATTTCTAAAATTAAAGAAAAAGTAAAAGCCTGTTGATAAATTGAATCTCAGATTTTTTTCGAATATGTTTATAATTCAAGGAAAACTTTTATATACTCTCTACTATAGCGCAAATGAATTATTACAGCTCAACCAACATATAGCGTTTCTTAACTTTAGTATAACAGGACGATAAAAAAATTAAGATAATAATTAAACAATAATGAATTAAATATAAACTAGACTATTAAGGCCGTTTTCCCTCACGCGGTGTGGACTAAGATTATTCGGCCCAACTTGTTTAAATTGATTTTGTTTTATTTTAAATCATTAGGTTAAGTTAAATCTTAGATTGTAATTATCTTGTTAATATTTTCATATGCTTATAAGATATTATCTCATCTTAAAAGATTAACTTGAACTGATCTCCTTATTATGAATCTAGACATATTTAGGTGGCATATTCGTTGGATATATTGATTGATCTTGAAGAATCTATTGGATAAGGCAAGAAGATACATTCGGGTTATAACAGAAGAATCGGGCGTGCTTATCACATAAGGAAAGAAGAGATTGTGTGGATTGCAACTGAAGATATGATGAAGATTCTGTCATGCCTATATAAGGAGAAGACTCGAGACAATTGAAGGACACTTTTAAAAAGATAATTTTTGATTTAGTTCGTATCGAGTCAAAGCATTTTAAAGAATAACACTAAGTCAGAGGAACTCTGAAGTAGCTTAGTGTGTTCTTCGACTCAATCGAATATACTAAAAATAGTTAAGGGATAGGTGTTGCAACTGCAAATATTAGAGGGAGTCTAAGATTTGGGTTTATATAAAACCTAAATTGTAATTCTTGAGTAGGATATTGTTTGAGTCAAGACTTTGGGTGCAAACCCCGTGGACTAGGACCATTAGGACCGAACAGCGTTAAAACTTTTGTGTTCTTTACTTTTTCATGTTTAACTGTCGTTTCTCAATTGCAACAGTGAAACATCTTTTAAAGGTTAAAGAATAGGTATCTGTTTTACTTACGAGTGCAGTTGCAACTACTGTCAAGTGAAACTGCATTCGATCATAAGTAACATAGATCTAATATCTTTCAATTGGTATCAGAGCGGGTCACTATATTGCATAGTGTAGATTCTGGTTTAAAGATTTTTGTTTTGTTTAAGTGTTTTTCTTATGGAGGAAATGAGGGAAGGTATGTCGACCATAAAGCCGCAAATGCTGACTGCAACGAACTACTCCTACTAGAAGAATCGCATGTGAAACTTCATCAAACAGCAGGACCAAAAGGCGTGGAAAAGCATCCTAAAAGGGTGGACCCCACCATCTGACGAACAGGGAAGAGTCAAATCCAAACTGAAATGGACCGATGCAGAAGAACTTCTTGCAAATTATAACTCTACACTTTAAATATTATCTTAGCTGCGGTTGATTATGACCAATATAAGATTATTTCTAACTGTGAAGTTGCAAGTGATGCTTGGCAGGCTATTGAGAACGCGCACCAAAGAAACGCAAAAGTTGGTGCATCCAAGTTGCAACTGATCAACAACCAATTCAACTTCGTATGTATGGAAGAGACAGACATCATTGCACAGTTTTATTCCAAACTCAGGCACCTAGCAAGTGAAGCTACCATCCTTAGAGCCGACTTCCCAGAATCCAAGATTGTGCTAAAGCTTTTGGGATCCCTTCTAAGAAGATTTGCAATGAAGGTCTCAGCCATTGATGATTTGGCAATAGATCGTTTTATATATATATATATGAGTGTCGGTTACAAGTGTATAGTCTAGCAATACAACGAGTTTATCTCAAATCAGGCCTACACTACGTATCTCGTGTAGACTTGGTCCGAAACACCTCGAGCCAACGCCTCGATGCTTGGATGGGAGTGGAATACCGGTACTAGATCGAACGTACATCGGTGATGGTCTTCGATGTGATATGGAGGATGACCCCCAACGTGATATCGGTGATGAGGTGGTGTGACGTGTCAGAGGTGCACGAGTCAGTTCCGATATCGAATGAGATATCGAAAGTTATATCGGGGATGTCTTTCGATCTGATGTGTGGTAGCTGAGGGATAATTATTGCTTATTTTGGGATCCGGGCACCGCGTATTTATAGACCTCGGGATTCGGGGACCACAGTAACATATCGATGATTATTACCGATATGACATCGAAAGTGATCGCCGATATGGTCCAATATGGGCCTGGTTTGGGTCTGGCCCAATATGCGGGAAATGCCCATATCATGTAGTCCCCCAATTTGGGGATTCTTATCTTAGAGATAAGAATTCGCAAATTTAATTTTAAATTCCTGGGTTACATGTACCCTTCGTCCCGCCAGTTCAAATGATGGAGCTCAAATTTGCGGGGAATGCACTTGTGATGAACTTCGATTAGTCTCCCAATGCAGTGGACGCATAGTTTGAGGTCCTCGTTTGAATTCTAGTTCCCTTGGTATTTTGGTTGCTTGAAAATTGTGATGGGGTTGTCGAGGCAGTTGTTATATTCTCGCGGCTCTTCGCGTGGTAGGGTAGGATGTCGGGTTTCATCTTCGATGTTATGTCGAAATGCATATTCGATATAATGTCGAAAGTATTTTTCGATGATTTGGTGTGTTGTCGTATGCTGATGAAAGGTTGTGTTGGAGCCAGCTTTGTCCTTTACCCACATGTACTGCAAGTGACGTGTTGAGGGGACGGATGGATCGTTGATGATTCCAGACTAAACTCGGGTTATCCCAAGCTGCCTACGTATCCCTTTGGGGGAATCAAGTCGGACGTAGTTCATTTGTCTATTCTGCACTGTGCGGCTTTACGGTTTTGATCATATCTCCTCGCAGGAAGGTCCAAATCTCAAATCGCTTCTTGATATGGAAAGTAGACTCCTTTAGCTTTCCAAGCATATAAGGTACATGTTAGGGAGATAAGTACATCGGTAGTTATGTTCGATATAATATCGGGTATTGCAGTATGTCGAAGGTATGTTGAAGGTATGTCGGGGATCTATGTCGAATATGGCATATCGGGGATGATATTCGATGTACATTTCGATATAGACATGACGGGGTGATCCCAAGGTGTTTTTTCCGCGGTCGTTGAGAAAAAGACTGAAGGGTCCATGTGGGAGTAGTTGTCTGCTGCCCTTATTGTAACTTGAATTTATCCCTTTCCGGATTACTTCCGATTCGTGGTTCTGTAACTGAATATTTATTTCTCTGTGGTCTTCATAACATGTGACTCTTCGTGGCCCTGTTGTGTGATAACTTGTTGAATTTTTATTGTCATGACGATAGCGTATGCAGTATTCCGCTATCTGAGCCGTATTCATTTTGTTCTCGTATTTGATGAGATTCGTTTAATCTGTTTGTTGTCAATCGAGGAATGATTAGAATTTCCTCGGGGTTGGTAGAAACATGGGTAATCTGCCACTGCTTATGTGTTTATGATCGACCCCATTATTATATGGGATATTCTTCTTGTGGTTAGGGGCCCATAGGGCCTGCCTCTTCGCCTAGTTTGTCTTATGGAATTTTCATCCAAATAGGCTCTTTACCAAGCTTGATTTATGGGATTTTCACCCAATAGGCTCTTCATCTAACGTAATTTTATGGGATTTCCACCCAATAGGCTCTTCACCTAGCTTGATTTATGGGATTTTCATCCAATAGGCTCTTCTCCTAACATAATTTATGGGATTTCCACCCAATCGGCTCTTCACCTAGCTTGATTTATGTGATTTTCACCCAATAGGCTCTTCACCTAACGTAATAGTTCGCGTGGGTAGGGACCCATCCCGTTATCACAGGGAACCCACTACCGTTCAAATGTTTAGTGTTGACCCCGTTATCACAGGGGATATTTTTCTTGTGGGTAGGGGCGCATCCGGTTATCACAGGGAACCGCTACCGTTGAAATGTTTATGATCGACCCCGTTATCACAGGGGATATTTTTCTTGTTGTAGGTGAGATTTTTCTTTGTCTTTTTGACTATGTCTCTTGGTGACTCTGTCGTCGTTGAATCTGTAGGTCATTAAGCTCTGTAAAACAGCACAGACAAGAAAGATTTTCGATGTAAAAGCAAATACAAAAGCACGAAATGATGTGCATGTGTTATCTGCAGGATGTTCCCTCAATTTGGGAATATCAGTTTTATACGAGAAACAGCGTTTCCATTGTGCTCTATCGTACCTGTTGTACCTGTTTGTACCTGTTGTACCTATTTGAATAGATAATATTGAATAATCTGGGGCAATGCCCCCTGAATCCCCCTTTTAATATTCTCTATGTCCTATAGTAAGGTGCGACCCTTTGAGCCATGTACCTGTCAGAGGGCGATGTGTTAAACATATCTCTAGGGGAATATTCCCCAACTCTTTGTGCCATTCTCTGCACTTCTATAATGTCCGCTTAGGACATATCCCTGCATAAAATATTAGATTGCGCCCAGCAACAAATAAAAAGGTAATAACGGATAACGGTCGAAGCCTAGGTAAACCTAACCCGTCTACGTATCCCATTGAATGAGAAATCAGACCGGCGTAGTTCCCCCTATTTTTTCTTGGATCGACCCCGTTATCACAAGAGATTTTTTCTTGGATTGGCCTCGTTATCACAGGGAATTTTTTATTGAATCGACCCCGTTATCACAGGGGGTTTTTTCTTGAATCGACCCCGTTATCGCTGGGGATTTTTTCTTGGATTGGCCCCGTTATCACAAGGAATTTTTTATTGAATCGACCCCGTTATCACAAGGGATTTTTTCTTGAATCGACCCCGTTATCACATGGGATTTTTTCTTGAATCGACCTCTTTATCACAAGGGATTTTTTCTTGGATTGGCCCCGTTATCACAAAGAGTTTTTTATTGAATCGGCCCCGTTATCACAGGGGATTTTTTCTTGAATCGACCCCGTTATCACAGGGGAGTTTTTCTTGAATCGACCCCGTTATCACAGGGGATTTTTTTCTTGGATTGGCCCCGTTATCACAGGGAATTTTTTATTGAATCGACCCCGTTATCACAAGGGATTTTTTCTTGAATCGACCCCATTATCACATGGGATTTTTTCTTGAATCGACCCCGTTATCACAGGGGATTTTTTTCTTGGATTGGTCCCGTTATCACATGGAATTTTTTCTTGCTTAGCGCCTCAATATGTCGTTCGCCGAGAACAGTGTTGGCTCAGGTTTGCTTGAGATAGATTTCGAAGAGATCGGAGTGGGATTTTCTGAAAACGAGATGTTCGGGTCTGACCAGTTGATTGGCAGTCTGGTGCTGAATTCTCTTTTCTGCCGGAGGCTGACGGTCCCAATGTAGGTGAATGGGGCTTGAGGATCAGCCCCCCGAAATATAAGACCTCGGAGAAGTACGAGGATATGAAGTCTCATGTTCTTCATCATGCTGGTTATTACTCCAACGAGTATGACATCCCTGAGGGGTATAAGGTCATATTCCCTAGTGCGGATCAACGAATGCATACTCCACCGAAAGGTCGCATTACTGTTAATGCCAAGCATTTTAAGAACGGACTGCACTTCCCAATTGATCTTGCGGTTAGTGCTATCATTGCGAGCATCGGGGTCTACTTGGGGAGGCTATCCCCCAATTCTCTTGGGTACATCGTGACTTTCGTTTGTGTCATGAGAGCGTTGGGTGCCCCTTGCGGAGTTAATGAGTTCTGGCAACTCTTTAGTGTCATGGTCAACAGGAAGGGCAGTGACGAGGGGTTCTTTTGCGTGCGGGCCCAGGCAGGTTTGTGCAATATACTCAATCCAGTTATGGATTTGGAAATAAGTGTGAGTATATGTATATCCAGGAGAGGACGGCTGGTGAATTTAATGTGCTTCCTAGTGTGTGGTGCGAAGTCACCAAATATGAGAGACGAGCTGCTGTCGGGACAACTGCACATACCCTCGAATTTCTGAGGAATCTGATTAACTATCCGTACGACGGTACCCTGCGTTGCAGTGACATAGTTTTGCGAGCAAGTGGGATATCTCATGTACGTTATAACGGTCCCTCTACTCTCGGTAAGTGTTATATATTTACAAATCGATAGCTTCCTCCCAATTTATCTCTTGATCTTATGTTTCATGTATCTTACAGCCGATTTGGTAGAGTACTGTAGTCTGGACGCGATAGCAGGACGTAGACAGCTGGGGGCCGAAGCCGCTACAGATGACGCACCTCCACTTGTCAAAAAGAGGGGTCGTGAGGGCGCACGCAAGAATGCAAAGAAATTTGTTCCCTTATCGAGTGGTAATACTGCCGGGGCGGGTAGTGCCTCGCAGTCTCAACATGGCGTTGATGTTGGGATGTCCATGGGGCGAAAAAGAAAAAGGGGAGAGGGTAGTTCGAGTGGGGATCACTCCGTGCCCGGAATGTATTCTTGGTGTGGGACTTGTATTTCATGTCTTCTTCTGATTTTAGGGTGCTTCAGCGAGTCCACATAGCACATCCATCCTTGTACCTGGTCACCTAGAATTTCGCCGACTCCTTGAGGTGTCGGGAATTTGATCTTCTGGTAATAAGTAGAGACCACTGCCCTGATCTGGTTGAGTGCCGGTCGTCCAATGATGGCGTGGTAGGGGAATGGGATGTCGACTATTGTGTATTTTATCGGTGTCACCCGGGTGCGTGGGTTTCTCCCAAACACTGTGGGCAATATAACTCGTCCGAGTGGAACTACCTCTGCTCCGCCGGATCCGGTCAATGGGGTGGATATCGGCTCTAGCCGTCCTATGTGCTCGTAGGCTTTCGAGAATGTGAGGTTTGTGGAGCTTCCGTTGCGGTCCGAGCCAACGGACTAAGTTGCTCCAAGTCTCTCCTGGTGAAAGAGATCTTCTTCTGCAAGTACGCTTCTGGTATGATTGCATTTGTGTACCCAATGTAGGCTCTGTCCTGGACTCTTCGTGTTATAGTTTCTCGGCCGCGAGCAGTGTCGGCTCCCAAGGCTCCTCCATTGATCATGTTCATGACGCCTCTGCTCGGGGCATTCGCTATAGCCCTACCACACTCCTGGGGTGCCTCAATCATCTTCTGCTTTCCTCTCCTGGGTGAGTAATCTCTTCTAGGGGATAAAGAATGTTCTGTCCCTTTAGCATCTTCCTTGGTGTTTCTAACAAACTCGACCAATTTTCCTTCTTTAATCAATCTTTCAATTTCATTCCTCAGGTGCGTAAAATCCTCCGTCCTGTGTCCAGGTTGACGGTGGTACGTGTAGTATTTGTCCGACGACTTCACCCCTAGAGTCTCATTCAATGGCTTGGGTTCCGTCAACCATCGGTTTCTTTTTGCCACGGCCATCACTTCCAGAATGCCTCTATTCAACGGTATGTACGTCCTTAGGGGCCTTTCTCTGTTGCGATCTATGTCCGCATTCCTGTTGGGAAATGAACCTTGACGCGTTGCCATCATCTCGTCCTCGTAAGCATTTGGTTCGTGAGCATGTTGATCTATGCTACGGTGGGCTCAGTCAATTTGATTATCTCGTCGGCGAACCTGCGATGGGTCGTACCTTTGAACAACATCATCACGACCTTCCTGCCATGTCGCTCATCCTTTTTCAACAATACATCATTGAACCTCTTCATATATTCCCGTAGGTTCTCCTTTTCCCTCTGGTGCACCGCGCCGAGGTGTAACAGGTTGGTCTTCATTCTCTTTTGGCTAGAGAACGGGTTCTCAAACTTTTCCCTTAGTTGCTCGTAGTCCTTTATGGATCTGGCCTCCAGTCTAGCAAACCAATCCAGTGCAACACCCGTTAAAGTGGTGGATAGGATCTTCGCCTTTATGTTTCTTGAGTAGTTGTGCAGATTCAAAATGCTATTGTTAACAGGTTTGGAATAATACCCGATTAACTGATTTATTTAGGGGTTCGGAACGCCATTATCCGTGGTTCAAAGAAAGTAAATGACTATTTGGGAAAAATTACGAAAATATCCTTCCTTTATTCACTGAACTTCTTATTCCGAGGAGCACAAATATGATTTTATGCTTTTTTGGGTGAGTTTTTTGTATCCTCCCTCCTCCTCCTCTCCTTTTTCCTTATATAGGTATGGGAGGGGGTATGTGTCACCATGCATGTGGTACAAGTGTAATGTTGCATGTATTACAGGTGTCCTTCTATAAGATAAGGTATATCTTGTTGACAAGGTGCTGACTAGGCTGATCGTTATCTTGTCCGAGGGCTACGGGGAGTTCCGAGGGGTTACTTCTTCTGTTTTCTTCCCTTTGATAGGCGGAATCTTCTGTTTTCTTTTCTCCGATGGGCTGAATTTCACGAGGAGGTTCACTAGTTGAAGTGAAGTGGGTGTCCGAGGAGTTTTCTGCTCCGGGGACAGCTATTTCTTCATTGACTTCTTTAGTAAGATTTTCCGAGGGATAGATTTGTCTCGCCAGGCTTGTAAGGTGGGTTCCGAGGGCATCAATGTGCATGTAAGGCGGTATTCTTGCGTATGGATCCCAGTAGTAGGGATTCCGAGCGTTTCCTGCTATCGTGAGAGTAGTGGCTCCTTCGGGAATCATTCTCCGAGGGCTTTCTGGTCTTTGTTGAATGACCTCCTTGGTTGGTGCCTTCGGAGTAAGGGAGTTTAGTGGTTGGTGCTTTGAGTAGGACGTTGTTTTGTGAATTTTGGCCTTCGGGATAATGATTCCGAGGGCTTTGGGAGTGTTCAGCAAGGAAGTATTTTCATATAGTGGTCCCTCTTGGCGCAGTGATGGATATCCGAGTCGCGTGGATCCATCGGGGTTTACTCTTTTTCCGATGCCACGTTGATATCTTATTTTTATTCATCTTGACTTTCCAAGGGACGCTTGGGTGTCCACTCGGGTGTCACGTCGTACCCTAGTAGGATATGTGAGTTCTGAGGGATTCTATTATCTCTTCGGGTGCCACGTCATACCATAGCAAGGTATGTGACATACGAGAGTGACGATAGTATCGTCTTTGGGATTAATCCCTAATTTAAGGGTTAATCTTTCATATAATCCCTTATTTATTTTTTAGGGTTAACACTAGCCCCCCCAAATTTCAATTGCTCTCGTAGAGGCGAGTGAAATTTTCTTTCGTGGCCTTAAAAAGGGGTTTTTCTTTATTTTTGGTGATTTTTCCGAGGGGATGGGAGTTTTTCCGTTCTTTTTTATGATTTACGAGGGTATTATATGTATATAAGTATACACTTAAAATACCGTGAAGTAAAATTACCGTTATGTTCTTGGGAAGTAGCGGTTCAGATGAAAAGTTGTTTTTATAACGCTCTTTCTAGCCGTTAGATGTCTTAAATGTCATTCATTTGTCCGTCCATTAACTTGCAGTAACGGCTAGCGCGTGGATTGACACGTCGCTTCCTGAGTGGAGATGTGGGGCGTGGGAAACGGGGCACGTCTTTAATGGCGGTCTACTTATAAATATACCCGTCCGTACTCTTCTTCCCCATTCTCTTCGCAAAATCTTTCAATTTTCAAGCTTCCAAATCTTCAATCTTCTCCAATTTTTCTTAAGCAGAAAAGAGTGACTTTAATTCTTCTCAATTTTTTATTCTCTCTTACCCAACTCGTAAAAATCTCTCTCCATCCCAAAAAGTAGATGGCTTCCTCTGTCAACATGTCCTCTGCCGCTGCTGCTTCTGTGGATGCTCCTGTTCCCGTCGCGACTACCGTTCCCCTCGTGGGACCTGCTGCCGCTACTCGTAGGAAAAGGGCGGCTGTCGCCGAAGGGAGTGGTGCCGCCGCCGCGAAAAAGGCTAGGGTTTCTAAATCGAAGAAACCCCCTCTCCGCGACTTCTCTAAAATTGAGAATGTCCGATCCGTGGTGACCTATGAGCAGGTCATGGATTTATTTGAAGCTACGGGGACTACAATGATGAATGTGACTATTCATATTCCTTCGGAAAACCAAAGGGCGTGCTATCCCCCCGTAGGTATGCTTACCGTGTACTTTGCGCAAGTGAATTACGGGTGGCGCTCGTTTATGCCATCTTTTTTCTGCGAAGTCTTCAAGACTTGCAAGATTTGTCCGAGTCAGTTGGTCCCCAATGGTTATGCTGCCCTTTGCATTTACGTGTTCTGGTGTATGGTTAAGGGGTACGAGTGCAACGTGGACCATTTTCTGTCTATTTTTTATGTGGGAGTGTCACCCGGGGGATACCCCTTTTATCATGTTCACCATCGGGATCACTCGGCTAATTCTTCAAAGAGGATTTTGGGCGCGACGATAAGCTCGCACGGCGTTTGGAAGGACAAATTCTTTTACGTGAAGCCCGTCCGAGGGAAGTGGGATGTGCCCTACAAGTGGGGGGAGGGTGTGACTCCAATTCACACTTTGGCTGAGGATATGGTGCTCTCCCCAGTGATTGCCCAGCATGCGCTAATGGAGTCAGAAGACTTTCAATGGCTATTTGCGAGGGCTGGGCTTCACTTTGTGGTAGGGGTCAATGACAACATGAAGAAGCCGCTTTTTGTTCCGAGTATGTACATGGCGGCTTTCAGTAAGTTTCCTCTTCTTTATTCGCATATTTCTTTTACTCTATATCTATTTCTTTAAGTAGTCTTCCTTATTTTTCTGTCACCCGTACTAATACGTTTTTGTGTGGTGCAGAGGAGGTTATGGCGAGGTACTATCTGGTACCTGGTTCTGAAGAGGTGGTTCTAGGTGGACACAGCGAGGCTTCCGAGGGGGGAGGTCACGGGGGGGAGATCACGAGGAGGAAGGTCACGAGGAGGCGGAGGCGCAATCCGAGGAAGCAGGGATGGACGCGGGAGTCGAGGGTGTATACGAGAATATCCCACGTCCCTCTCTATATGCCGAGGGCATATGTCTGGATGTTGCTCCGTTGCGACAGGTGGACCCTAGGTCGGCAATGATCTTGATGCCTTCTTCCGAGTCCAATACTAGCAATCTTCCGAGGAGTTCGCAGGGGGTGCAATCTCCGATAGCCGAGGAGGAAGAATTTTCATCTCCGGGGCCAAATGTCATCTTGGTCTCCTCTCGGGATCCTTCGCCTGCTATTCCGGATCCTTCTCCCCTTCGCCCTCGTAAGCTTCTTATCCTTCTCCGCTTTCTTGACTTTAATATCTTATTTATATTGATTCATTATTCGAATTTCGTTTTTATTATTTTAACTGCTTACCTTGCTCTTGTAGAGGTTGATAAGGGGAAGGCTCCTATGTTTCCGGGCGCGGATCTGTTCGCTCAGCTACTTCAACCAGACTCGGAGAAGCCATCCGAGGGGCTTGGCCAAGGTCCTACGGATCTAGTGAAGGATTTTGAGGCAAAGAAGGAAGTGTGGGATACCCTGCTCCGGGGGGAGGGTCCCTCGACCACTGCAAAAGTTCCGGAAGTGATTACAACGGAAGCAGTGGCCACGACTCCTGCTACGGCTATTCCTTCTCCGATAGGAGACCTCCCGAAGAGGGTTCCCCTGCGGAGGTCAGCTTCCGAGGGGAATTTTTCATCTCAAGTGCCTGAGAAGGAGCCTTCGACTGTAGGGGAGGCATACCATGAGATCCTTCATTTCTTCGGATCTTCTCTTGCTGCGCCCGCGGAAGGTTATCAGTTTTTGCGGGCCAGTATGGTCTGGATGGAAACAATTGTAAGTATTAATCCTCTAATCGTTTTATTTTTAAATAATACCCCTGTATCTTTCCTTATGTTTCTCTTCCTGTCTTGTAGTCCAAGAAGACTCGGGAGGTCCTCATTGTAGTAGAGCAACGCCATTCGAGGGAGGTGGCTGAACTAGGATCTCTCCGAAAGCAGGTGACTTCTCTCCGGGCCCAACTCTATGAGGCCGAGTCAATGAGAGATGTTTTCCGAACGAAGTTGGAGGCCAGTGACTTCGTTTGGAGGGAAGATCAGAGAGCCAAAGAAGTGATGCGGCTCACTTTGCAGAGGATGCAGTCGGCTTACGACAAGCTGGAAGCGTCCGAGGGAGCTGTTCGAGTCCAACTGACTCTTCTGGAGAAGGAGAAGAGGGAATCCGAGGAGCTTCTCCGTGCTCGGGTGGAGGCTCTGGAGAAAGAAAAGTTGGGGTGGTTGGAGCGAGAGCAGGAGCTTCAATCTCGGGTCAAGGAGTTAGTGGATCTGAAAATAGCCAAGATGGTGCCTCAGGAGGAGGTGCAAGCCCGAATTGACGAGGCTGTTCGGTACGCGGCGGTGGAAGCGGAGCGTCAAAGTGCTTCTTTGTCCGCTCGGGATTCCCTTGGGCATATGTTATGGGGATGGTTAGAGTGTGCTACCGTAGCCCGTGGAGTAGTGCCCTCGGGGGTGAACTTTGGTAGTCTTTTTGACGTCAAGAAGCTTGCCAAGCCGTCTCCTGAGCAAGTTCAAAATCTTCTCGAGATGTATGACACGGTGATGACACCTAGAGGCTCCCCTGCTCCTCCTCCGACCGCGTTAGATCTTGGGGCTACTGGTTCAAGTAGGATTTCACCTCCACCCCCACCTCCACCGAGTACAGGGATTTAGAATAGGATCCCTTCTTTTTTATTTTTTCTCTTTTTGTAGCCTTTTCTTATGCTTTTGTAAACTTTTCCGAGAGCTTCTCGGATTTATGAATGAACAATTTGTCCTATTCCTACCTTTCTATTTTGTCTTATTTGTCCATTAGCATGAGATATTAATAAATTATTAGCATGCTTACATATAAAACTTATTCTTTTTACTCCTCTTCGAAAAGATATGCTAAAGACAAAATCTTTTATCTGCTGACTAAGTACATAACTTAGCAGGACGTGTCAAATTACATGCGTGTTTAAGAGTTATTTATCCTAATTAAGGACACTCATTAGCACGTGTCATACTCGTAGGAGTGGGTGGGACAGCTCCAGCTTTTTTTCATATGATTAATTCATCACATATAATATGTTAACAATGGTACGTATACTCATCGTTAAAAGCTATCTTGCTCTAGCAGATAAATCATCTTACTTTCTTCTTTTAGAAATCTACCTTCGTAAGACTTGTTTTCATTCTCGTAGTTGTACTCAATACTTTATTTTCGACCTTTGTATAAGAGTAAACGGAAAACTTACCATTAAAGATGATGCCGCCACATCGCAGGCATGGGGGGTCCACATCATCAAGTAGTTCTTCTCGGAATCGTGCCCGAGTCGGCCCTGGATCCCAGGTTTATAGTGCCTCCTCGGAGAGTTCTTCCCCGGGACAGCGTAATAGGTTGGTTGAGAATCAAGTGATCATTGGGACAAGTTCGTCTTCAAGGGTGGGGAGTAGGTCATCGTACACGGATTCTCGAAGGATGGACCATATAAGGGATGTGTTTCTAGGTAGAGAACCGTATTCTCTTGCCGACGAGCGTTCTGAATTTAGCTTAATACCTTTGAGCCCCTCAAGGTTGATAGGTCGGGGACGGGTTGGTTCCGCCGTTAGTACTGTGTATGGAGAGTCTATAGTAACTCTTTTTACGGAATTCAATCTGAATTTTGATGATTTTGATGTGATTGTGCCCTCCCCGGACCAGAGAGCATATGACCCTCCTCCTGGATTCCTAACTGTCTATTGTGATCAAATGCACTGTGGATTACGGGTGTTTTTTCATCCTTTTCTTCGATCGCTCTTCCAGTATTGGCAAATCTGTCCGAGCCAGTTAACACCCAATTCGTATCGCCTTTTAGTGGGATACGTCTTATGCTGCGAGCTCCTTAACCTTCCCCTATCCCCGTATCGGGTGGGGGCAATTTTTATCCTTCGGCCTTGTTCGGATGGAGTCCCCCTTTTCAGCCTGGCCTATCGGGACGTCGAAAAAGCCTTCACTGGTACTTCCAGTCCTCGCACTCGTAGGGGGGACTGGAGGCGGAGGTATTTCTTTGTCCGTTCGAAAGGTCGTTTGGCCCGATCGTGGAGAGTGCCTATCCGATGGGGCTTGGGATACGTTTCGCCCCTATCCGAGACGTTGGGGCGGGAGTGGGAGGAACTGAGTCATTCCGGGTTATTTTCTGGCTCGTACGATATTACCGGTCTGCTTGCGTGTCCTGAGGCTCTTATTCTGGCAGGTCTTCAAGAGGGAATAAGGAGAGAGAATTCGCCAATTCATCCTCTTCATGGCAATTTCTATTTTCGTAAGTCTGAAGATCTGTCGACTTCTCTTTTATCAACTTATGTGTCCTCGGGATCATCATATACTCTATATTTGTCTTGTAGGTGCTGAGATGGCGGCCTTTTCTATAGATCCATTCAATGGTGTTTTTCTAGGGCGAGCTCTACATGGTATAGGGCGGGCATCAGAAGGCCTTTCCAGTACCTTCGTGGCAGTTACGAGGGCTGACTCCTCTTCGGAGAGGCAGGAATCGGGGGGTTCGCCCGTGGCAGCTCCCCCAGTGAGCTTTGTGATCCCTCTCAGGGCCGAAAATCCGACTACGGCACTTTCTCCGATAGACTATCCAGTGCCTCCCTTGGTGTCACGACCCTTTCCTCGAATTTCCGATATCGTGAATGTTGTGGAAGGAGGTCCCGAGCGCGTACCCGTGTCGCTATCCGGAGGGAATCCTCTTCCTGTAGGCTCTTCTTCCGCGGGCGCGGACCCGGGGTTTTCTCCCCTCGGGGAGGTATCGGGATTTTGCCGAAATTTTCTTAGTGGTCTACTGAATGTTACGGATTGTGAGCTCATGAGGACCCTTCCTTCCTCTCGTCTTCAGGACTTGGTTTGCAAAAACCTATGTGAGGTAGATACTCATTTTATTTGTTAATTTTGGTTACTTACCTTTTACTTTTCCAGTAGTGATCCATTCATCTTCATCCAGATTTATATGGTGCTAGACGCCATCGGATCTCGGGGGTGTTCCTCTTCAGATCCTGGTTTGGTATATCATCGTCGGGATGAGTTAGAGCATGGTTTGTTGGAAGCTCAGACGGAAATTTCCCGTTTGCAAGAAGAGCATGAAGCTGCTACAGCGATTCACGAGATGGTCCTTCAGATTGAGAGGGATAAGTCTTGGGAGGTGGAGCGTCAGTTAATGATAGAGAGGACCCGAGTGACGAGTTTTCAAGCGAGTTTGGAGGAGTTGAAGAGTCAACTTCGTCACTCCGATGAGCAATTATTACAGATGATTCGGGAACGGGATACAGAAACTCATCGGGTGCTAGAGGTTACTCGCGCTCACGATGTTGCTTTAGTGGTGGCTCGGGTCCAAGCTGTTTTGGATATCGCGAGTCCTTCAACTTTGAGGGAGGCCTTGCAAAAGGAGATGCGCGATCTGGTCCGCATCGGGTACCGACTTGGTACGGATGCGGTTCAATCATTGCTAGAGTGTCCTGGGAACTTAATTATTCCCGAGCTTAATCTTCATCCCATCTTTCCCGAAGATAGTCCCGTGGTTTCCGAGGGCGTTTCATTGGCGGATCCACTAACCTTATCCGAGGAGCAGCGTCGTCGCCTTATCCGAGAAGGAAAGCGTCCTTTACGAGAGGAGTAGTTTGTAGTAGGTGGTATTCAACTTGTAGTAGGTGGTCTTTTGGGGTCCGAGGGCTGTTTATCTATAGTAGATGGCTCCTAGGGGTAAGGTTGCTTGTAATGATTTCCTATGTAAGGCTATCACTTTTGTTTTGCAACCATATGTACCCTATCGGATTCGACCGTATCGTAACCATCCACTTATGAACAAACAGTTTTATTTATGTAACAATGAAGATGTTACATTAAGCATAGTATTTTCTAAGATTGAAGGAATTCCACGTGTTACGAAGAGTGGCACCTTCGGAATTGGCAAGTAGATAAGTTGCGGGTCCGACAATTCCCGCTATCTTGTAAGGTCCTTCCCATCGGGGTTCAAGCTTGCCTACGTTTTTGGAGGCTCCAACCCGTTTTAGCACTAAATCACCCACTTGAAAAGTTCGAAGCTTTACCTTGGTATTGTAGTATCGTGCCATCCGAGCTTTGTATTCCTCGTTCCGAATGGCTGCTCGGATTCTCCTCTCTTCTAAGAGATCAAGGGCCAGAGCTAAGTTAGCACTATTGGCCACTTCTTCATATTCTTTGACCCGCCAACTCTCAATTGAAACTTCGGAGGGTACGACTGCCTCACAACCATAGGATAGGCTGAAAGGGGTTTCGCCCGTGGCGGTATTTTGCGTGGTCCGATAGGCCCATAATATGCCGGGTATTTCTTCAACCCATTTGGCTTTGTGCCAGTCGAGTCGAGCCTTCATATTTTTCAGGAGAGTGCGATTAGTTCTTTCGACTTGTCCGTTGGCTTGAGGGTATCCCACCGAAGCAAAACGGTGTTTAATTTCCCAATGATCACACCACTTCTCTAACCCTTGGTCAGTGAACTGCAGACCGTTGTCACTTACTAGGCTCCGAGGGACTCCAAAACGGCACAAAATATTTCTCCACAAGAAGTTAATGACCGCCCCTGCAGTTATTCGCGCTAAGGGCTCCGCCTCTACCCATTTGGTAAAATAGTCTACTGCTACGAGTAAGAACTTCTTTTGACCAGCATCGGGAATAAGTGGACCGACTATGTCTATTCCCCATTTCGCGAAAGGACATGCGGTCAGATGGGGTTCCCACGGAGCCGCTGGTTGATAAATCCGAGGGGCATAAGCTTGGCACGACTTACACTTTTCCGCGTGGTTTTTGCAATCTTTGACCATCGTGGGCCAATAATAACCCTGTCGGATTATTCGTCCGACCATGCTTCCGCCACTGGTATGACTGCCGCACACCCCTTCGTGAGTTTCTGCCAAAACATGTTGAGCCTCCTCTTCATTTAAACATCGGGCATGAGGGTAGGAGTACGTCCTTCGGAATAGTATTCCATCTTTGAGGAAATATCGGATAGTCTTCTTAGACATCATTCGTTGGACGGATTTGTCCTCGGAGTATCCTTCAGGATCTTGTAGGTATGCTTTAATGGGTGTTGTCCAGTTTATCGGAGGATTTGTCATGGTGACACTTACCTCTTCAGATTCAGTCCTCTCTGATTCGCTCATGTGTAACAGAGTGATTTTCCGGGTACGAATGGTGGTCAATTGTGCAGCCATTTTGGACAAGGCATCAGCTTCTTAGTTATTCCCTCGGGGAATCTGCACTAACTGATACTCCTCGAACCATGCCTTGGCCCGATGGACTACTCGGAGATAACTCTGCATTCTTTCTTCTTTGGCTTCATATGTGCCTTGAACTTGCTGCACAACTAACTGAGAGTCGCTATGCAGGCGGACTCTTCGTATTCCGCCTTCCCGAGCAAGCCTCATTCCGATAAGGAGGGCTTCATATTCAGCGTCATTGTTGGATACGGGGTAGTCAATTCTAACCGCGAAATGTAGCGCCTCCTCTTCGGCTTCCGTGTTGATCAGGATTACTCCGGCTCCGCCATGCGTATTTACGGAGGAACCGTCCACGTAGACGTACCACAGAGGTTCTTTCCTTTCTACTCCGATTCCCGCAAGTTCTACTACAAAGTCTGCTAGCACCTGGGCCTTAATGGAAGGTCTCGGGGCATAGGAGATATCATACTCCGTTAGCTCGACGGCCCATTTTATCAGCCTCCCCGAGGTCTCAGGTTTGTTGAGAATTGCTCGTAGAGGGTGCTTAGTCAGGACAGTGATCGGGTGGGAGAGAAAATATGGGCGCAATTTACGCGCCGTGGTAACCAAAGTGAGTACAAGTTTTTCTATCAGAGTGTACCTGGTTTCCGCTCCGAGGAGAGTTTTACTAACGTAGTAGACCGGATGATGTTCCCCATCGTGCTCTTTGACCAATACCGCCCCGATAGCCTCCTCTCCTACGGATAGGTACACGAAGAGCTCTTCCTGGGGTGACGGTTTGACCAGCAAGGGTGGTCTTACCATATAACTTTTCAATTCCTGGAGAGCTTCTTCACATCGTGGGGTCCACTGGAATTCTTTGATATTCCGAAGGATTTTAAAAAACGGAAGTCCTTTCTCTGCTGATTTGGAGACAAATCGGCTGAGGGAGGCCATTCGCCCAGTCAGTTTCTGCACGTCCTTTATGGATTTCGGGGTTGGTAGCCCAATAATTGCTTCAGCTTTCTCGGGGTTAACTTCTATTCCCTTCTCGGTGACCATGAATCCCAAAAATTTGCCTCCTCGGATACCGAAGGAGCATTTCCGAGGGTTTACCTTCATCCCAAAGCGATCCATGATAACCAACGCTTTCCGCAAATCTTCGGGATGATCTTTCGCGGCACGACTTTTGACGACTGTGTCGTCTACATATACTTCCACAGTTTTTCCGATGAGTCCCGCAAACATGAGATTCACCAGTCGTTGGTATGTAGCTCCTGCGTTCTTAAGTCCGAAGGGCATAACTAGATAGCAAAAAGTACCTGCGTCCGTAATGAAGCTGGTTTTGTCCTGGTCCGGGAATGCCATCGGGATCTGGTTGTATCCTTGGTCCCCATCTAGAGTCGACAGGAGTGCGCAACCAGCGGTAGAGTCGACCAATTGGTCTATGCTTGGCAAGGGATAGCAGTCCTTTGGGCAAGCATCATTGAGATCGGTAAAGTCAACGCACATCCTCCATCTTCCTCCTAACTTAGGGACCAGGACCACGTTAGCCAGCCACTCAGGATACACGACTTCTCGGATTTGTCGTAGGCTGAGAAGCCGTTGAATTTCTGACCGAATAATCTTGTTGCGTTCGGGTCCCATTCTTCTCTTCTTTTGTTGAATGGGTTTGGCCCCCGGCTTTACATTAAGGAAGTGTTGGCATACCTTATTATTGATTCGTCCAGGGGGGCCTCCTTCCCATGCGAAAAGATGACAAAATTCCTTTAGAACATATACCAATTGGGTCTCCAATTCAGGTTCCATATTAGTGCCCATCTTGATCGCTCTAGCGGAATTTCCTTCCACGAGTTCTACCATCTTAAGCTCTTCAATGGGTTGGACTCGGGTTTCTTCTACTTTCCGTTTTTTGCCACTATCCGAGGGGTTTTCGTCTTCTTCGGGAAGTAGGGCATTCATTCGGCATTCTCTGGCTCTAGCTTGATTGCCCCGGACTTCTCCGATGCCGGCCAAGGTAGGAAATTTTACCTTAAGGTGGAGGGTAGAGGGGATCGCTTCGAATGACCGAATGGAGGGTCTGCCGCATATAGCGTTGTATGTCCTTGACGAAGCCTCCACCACCCAAAATTTGGTGTGTTCCGTTCTTCGTAGGGCTCCCTCTCCCCACGACATTGGCAGGGTCACAGTTCCGAGGGTGTTACAGGCTTCGCCAGAGAAGCCTACTAGAGGGACTTCAGCCACTTCCAGTTGCTCCTTCTTCAATCCCATGGCTAGATAGGTGGGAAAAAACAAGACATCCACGGAGCTGCCCGTATCTATGAGGATACGCTGGATCTCAAATCCATAGATGGTAGCTTCAATTACCAAAGGGTCTTCGTGGGGGTAGACTACACCTTTCAGGTCTTCGGGTCCGAAAGTGATATTTGGTAACCTAGCCCCTTGAGCGGAGCATACTGGGAGCCCTTGTCCCACTCGTCTGGCTTCTTTGAGATATTTTGTCTTCTTACCCTGGGGTATTCTGGAAATGTCTCCTCCCTCTATCATGTTGATCGTCCGTCCCGAGGAGGGGTTGACCTCATACGTGTCGGGAGGGGGAGGTAGGTTCCGATACCCTGCGGTCCTTTCCCGGGACCGCCACGGAGACGCAACGGTTCTCTCCCGGGGGGATCTTTGACGCTTCTTGGTCTCTTCTTGGGACCTCCTCCGATGTTCCGCGGTTTGCTCCCGTGACTGCTGGTGGAGAGTATCCTTTTCCTCATCAGGTCCTCCTCGGGGCCTTTTCCATACATGTGCTTTGGGCTCTTCGGGATTGTTTCTTTTTAGGTAATTATGCAGATATCCTGCCTCCAGAAGGCGAAGTATTTCTCTTCGCAGGGTAGTACATTCCTCGGTGGTATGTCCATAGGTTTTATGGAATTTACAGTACTTACCCGTATCTTTATCTTTGTTGGGAAATTTGGTGGGTCGGGGCCAGCGCACTTCTTCGTTGCCCCGCATCACGTTGAGTATTTCCACGGGAGCTAGAGTCATCGGAGGAAGGGGCACAGGTTTAAGGAATTTCTTGACCGTCTCCCCATCGTCCTTCCGAGGGGGTGGTTTCCCTTCTTTGCCCTTCTCTTTGGTTTTAGTTTCCTTTTCAGCCTGCTCGTGACGTTCATTGTCATCCTTCTCCAACCCTCTCTTTGTGTGATCGGCTTCTTCCATAAGAATATGAGTTTCAGCTTGTTGCATAAGTTCATTCATGTCCGTGACATGATTCCCCATCAGGTATCGGAAGAATTCTCCCGCTCGGAGCCCTTGTGTCAGAATGTCGGCCATAATAGTCGGGCTGACATTCGGAACATCCAGTGCTTCATCCGTGAAGCGTTTTATATATTCCCGAAGAGATTCATCCTTGCGTTGCTTAATAGTAAAAAGATGAGTGGCCGATTTGGGATATCTCCGGTTATAGGCGAAATGGCGTACAAACAGGTGAGCCAACCGGTCAAAGTTGGCCACTGAATTGGGAGGGAGATGGGTAAACCAAGATTGGGCTCGTCCTCCGAGGGTAACTGGGAACACTCGGCATAGGACATAGTCCGGGGCGGACGATAGGTCCATTCCTGCCAAATATTGGTGTATATGATCTTGCGGATCTCTCCCATCAGCTTCTCCTGTATATAATGGTACATTAATAGGCCGCATTCCTGAAGGAATCGGAGCAGATGCTATTTCAGGAATGAAGGGAGATATCTTAAACGTCGGATCTTCCTTGGGCCCTACAGTCCTCTTGAGATCTCCTACTTCTTTTCGTAGATCTTCAAGGATTCCCCATAAGGTTGGTTCTCCGTTGGGAGTGATAATAGAGGAGGGGCGATATACGGGGAGAGACCTTTCTTCCCTCTGGATTATCCTCGGAGTTTCCAGATAATCATAACGCCTTGGCGTCCTCCGAGGAGTTTCCTGGTACCATGAGATTGGTGTAGGGCATTGTGCCATTCTTGCATAAACTTCGCCTTGTTCCGAGGGGTGATTTCCTTGGTTCGGAGATCCTGGGACGGTTTCCAGGGGAGATTCGAATTCTCGGTGATTAACTCGAGTGGTAACTTCCACTAATCTTTCATAAACAGATCGGGGAACATTGATAAAGTCCCTTTCATCGGAACGGCGATTCGCTACAGTTTCCTCTGAATTATCCGAATGGGGCGGATAATTTTCGCTGTAAAACAAATTTTCCATAGTGGATTTGCTTTCTTGAACACGCTCGAGGACAACTTCTATGGCGTTCCCACAGACGGCGCCATTTTGTTAACAGGTTTGGAATAATACCCGATTAACTGATTTATTTAGGGGTTCGGAACGCCATTATCCGTGGTTCAAAGAAAGTAAATGACTATTTGGGAAAAATTAAGAAAATATCCTTCCTTTATTCACTTAACTTCTTATTCCGAGGAGCACAAATATGATTTTATGCTTTTTTGGGTGAGTTTTTTGTATCCTCCCTCCTCCTCCTCTCCTTTTTCCTTATATAGGTATGGGAGGGGGTATGTGTCACCATGCATGTGGTACAAGTGTAATGTTGCATGTATTACAAGTGTCCTTCTATAAGATAAGGTATATCTTGTTGACAAGGTGCTGACTAGGCTGATCGTTATCTTGTCCGAGGGCTACGGGGAGTTCCGAGGGGTTATTTCTTCTGTTTTCTTCCCTTTGATAGGCGGAATCTTCTGTTTTCTTTTCTCCGAGGGGCTGAATTTCACGAGGAGGTTCACTAGTTGAAGTGAAGTGGGTGTCCGAGGAGTTTTCTGATTCGGGGACAGCTATTTCTTCATGGACTTCTTTAGTAAGATTTTCCGAGGGACAGATTTGTCTCGCCAGGCTTGTAAGGTGGGTTCCGAGGGCATCAATGTGCATGTAAGGCGGTATTCTTGCGTATGGATCCCAGTAGTAGGGATTCCGAGCGTTTCCTGCTATCGTGAGAGTAGTGGCTCCTTCGGGAATCATTCTCCGAGGGCTTTCTGGTCTTTGTTGAATGACCTCCTTGGTTGGTGCCTTCAGAGTAAGGGAGTTTAGTGGTTGGTGCTTTGAGTAGGACGTTGTTTTGTGAATTTTGGCCTTCGGGATAATGATTCTGAGGGCTTTGGGAGTGTTCAGCAAGGAAGTATTTTCATATAGTGGTCCCTCTTGGCGCAGTGATGGATATCTGAGTCGCGTGGATCCATCGGGGTTTACTCTTTTTCCGATGCCACGTTGATATCTTATTTTTATTCATCTTGACTTTCCAAGGGACGCTTGGGTGTCCACTCGGGTGTCACGTCGTACCCTAGTAGGATATGTGAGTTCCGAGGGATTCTATTATCTCTTCGGGTGCCACGTCATACCATAGCAAGGTATGTGACATACGAGAGTGACGATAGTATCGTCTTTGGGATTAATCCCTAATTTAAGGGTTAATCTTTCATATAATCCCTTATTTATTTTTTAGGGTTAACAGCTATCGACCTGATGGAGATGATCTGTAGGATCACTTCTTCCATTGCAAGGCTTGATCACTGGGATCTTGTCCCCTCTTTGCAATACCTCAACCTCTATCTCATTCGAAAACAGTGTCCTACTGCGACCCTTCTCATGACTCTAAGTCACCTTCCTCGTCAACTCCGCTCTCTCGCGGTCTAGCTGTTCCATCCTCCTTGAGATTACCCACAGTATTTCTGCATCCTCCTTCTTTGAATACGCAATCTCGGCGCGGTTGCGACCGCGTTCCATTCTCCGGACTACTTCCGCCCTCCCGCGGTCGAGCCATTCCAACTTTCTTGCTATCTCTCGATCTAGGGTCCCGGGGTCCTGCCTCTCCGCCCTATCGTATGCAGCGAGCGATATCTCCCTGAAGGAGTCCCCCATATCCTCATGTTCGTCGTATCCTTGCCTTGCCATTCCCTCACCCACTTCAGATTCATGGGGCCTTGCCCGAATATCCTTTGTCCTTTGCTCTACTAGTCGTGGAAACAAGGTCTCCAACGTGGAATCCAGCGCCGCTCTTACAGAGGCGTTGATCTGCACTTGCATCTCTGGGGTTATGGCGGCGGGGTGAAAGGCGCTTCGTCCCGCAGGCATCGTCTCCTCTGGGCCAGGAAAATCCGCATTGGTGCCTCGGACATTGGAACGTCTGTTGCGGGGTTCTCAGTGGGCGGGCCCTTAGTCGCGGGTTCTGCCGTGCTTGGTGCAACAAGGGTCGAACCTGCATTCGCGGCTCGCGGTAGCCTTCCGGGCTCGCGCCTTCGTTGCGGTTCGTTGTGTGGTGGAGGGAGCTCCATCTCGGCTTAAGCTACTGTATGTTCTTGGTCAGTCGGGTGTTGAGGGAGTTGCGTGTCCTCCATCCTTGCATCTTGGCGTCCTTGTTCGGGAACTGGTGTTCCCACAGACGGCGCCACTGATTTGGCAATAGATCGTTTTATATATATATATATGAGTGTCGGTTACAAGTGTATAGTCTAGCAATACAACGAGTCTATCTCAAATTAGGCCTACACTACGTATCTCGTGTAGACTTGGTCCGGAACACCTCGAACCAACGCCTCGATGCTTGGATGGGAGTGGAATACCGGTACTAGATCGAACGTACGTCGGTGATGGTCTTCGATGTGATATCGAGGATGACCCCCGACGTGATATCGGTGATGAGGTGGTGTGACGTGTCAGAGGTGCACGAGTCAGACCCGATATCGAATGAGATATCGAAAGTTATATCGGGGATGTCTTTCGATCTGATGCGTGGTAGCTGAGGGATAATTATTGCTTACTTTGGGATCCGGGCACCGCGTATTTATAGACCTCGGGATCCGGGGACCACAGTAACATATCGGTGATTATTACCGATATGACATCAAAAGTGATCCCCGATATGGTCCAATATGGGCCTGGTTTGGGCCTGGTCAAATATGCGGGAAATGCCTATATCAATTGAAGAGGCAAAAGACATCAACACCCTACCCCTTGCTGATCTCATGGGTTCCCTCACCGCATGGTAAATGAAACTCAAGAGAGAAGAAGACACTATCTCCAAAGGAGTGGCACTACAAGCGAATCTCCCTCAGAGCAGTTCGAACACTAAACTGTGTCAATCATTGGCTCTCCTTACAAAAAGGTTCAATGAAATGAACAAACACTGGAATAAAGGTAACTCTTCCAGCTCTGTTGCAAGTCCATCTGATAACTTTAATTCCGCTACTAATAGACTTGACAACAAAAGGTATGGAAAGGGTATTCAATGCAGGTAATGCCAAGTATTTGGACACGTTAGGGCAGACTGTGAGAACTTTCTCGAGAAAAACAAGAGTCGAGCGCTACTAGCATGGAGCGATGACGAATCCGAAGGAAGTGAGGAAGACTCAGAAGATGTTGTTGATTGTGTATTTTCATTCTTCATTCTGTTCGCTAGATCCAACATGGCTGTTGCAATTCAGAACTTGACAGAATCCAATTGCGACTCACTGGATAGTGATGAACTGGATAACATTGATGATGTCGACACCATCCTCAAAAGAAATTCTGAACTTGAAGCTCAACGCAAAATTGTCTCTACTTTTGGCAGCCCAGTCCGAATGAACCACAAAATCATGGAACTTGAAAGAAAAGTTCTCTCACTCACAAGGGAAAAAGCTCTTCTATCAGTCGATCTTGATACAGCCCTCAAAGCACACAAGGCATTGGAAGACTCGTTAGTCAAGAATATGAAGTTACTCACTCCGGGGACTGACAATCTCGAAAAGGTTCTAGACACTCAGAAAGTTGCAACTGGGAAAACTGAAGTCGAATACATTGATCCTATCAACCCAAAGTTTCTTGGAGATACCAAAATCACTGTATCAAGAAAGAAACGGGTACCCAAAGGAGTTGAAATTTCACTTGACTACTCTCAGATCCAACTACCTTAGGATCAGGTACATCCGAGTTGTAACTCTCATCTTCCTGTTTCTGGCCCTATTTCTCTTAACAGATTTCCAAGAGGGCGTTTTATTCCAACGTGTGACAATTGTAGTGTCCAAGGACACATCAGACCTTACTGCTATCAACTCTGGGAACCACATCACACATTCCAATATGTAAAGCTTGAAGTGCCGATCAAAAAAAGAGAAATAACCGAAGGAAGAAGAAAAACAAGCAGATTGCAACACCAGTTGCAACAGAGAAACCAGTAAAACAAGTTTGGGTTGAAAAACCATCTAGTACTTTTACATGCTTTACCGCGTGCAATTCCACTTCTCAACGTGCATTATATTCTAACTCTTGGTTCTTTGATAGTGGTTGTTCCAGGCATTTGACAAGGGATAAAAGCATCTTGAACAACTTCGTTCATGAACAAAGGGGAGATGTTGTGTTTGGAGATGGTAACCCAGGAAAAATCCTTGGGAAGGGAACACTGAATGTGAAGGGATTTCCCAAACGCATGGATGTTTTTCTTGTTGATGGTCTGCATGCAAACCTCATTAGTATCAGTCAATTGTGTAATGATGATCTATATGTTCTTTTTACCAAAGATGAATATGAGGTCATTGATAAAGATAAAAATAGGGTACTACATGGGTTAAGAAATACTGAAAACTGTTATACCATGACTAATTGTAAAGTTGTTATCAGATCACTGACTTGCAACTTTAGTGCAGAAGCCATTGTAGATCTCTGGCACCAGAGGCTTGGTCACATCAATTATAAATCCCTTGCACACCTCTTCAAAAACCAAGTCTTAAGAAGGCTACCCAAACTTGGTCCCAAACCTCATGGCAAATGTGGCTCATGTCTTGAAGGAAAACAGAAGAAGATCAGCCATGCAGTGTTGCAACACACCCCATCAGTGAGAATCCTAGAACTCTTTCACATGGATCTTGTAGGACCAGTTCAAAAGGAAAGTATCTCCGGTAAACGTTATATATTTGTGTGTGTTGATGACTTTTCACGATTTGCTTAGGTTGACTTTTTGAAAGAGAAAAATAAATCTTTTGTGTTTTCCAAAAACCTATGCAACACTGTTGCAACTGAAAAATACTTAACAGTCGAAAGGATCCGAAGTGATCGTGGGAAAGAATTTGAAAATTCCAGCTTTAACAATTTATGTACTGATAAGGGAATATTTCATGAATACCATCACCCATAACACCTCCTATTCACTTCACTTAGGATGCAACAGAAGAAGAAACAGTCACTACAAGTCAAAAGAAACCATGCAGGTTCACACAGAAATTCTGTGAATAATTCTAGTATCACTAACATTTTTAAACTTGTGCCAGTGTGTCATTATTGTCGGGTCAATGGACATATTCGACCACATTGCTTCCAACTGTAGGAGAATAGGAAGAAAGACACCAGCGCCAAATTCACACAATCCATTGTCCCAACAACACCTTTGTCCAGTACACATGCTCCGAAACACAAACCTAAACAAAGCTAGGTTCAACGGTCAAATGTCAAGTATTTTGTTAGCAACCTTTCCTCTTCATTTCAATCTACTAATACCTGGTTCCTTGATAGTGCTTTCTCCCATCACATGACAAGAATAAAAGAATTACTCTGCGAATTCACAGAAAGTGCAGAAGGAAATGTGGTGTTTGGAGATGGAAACGAATGCAAGATTGTTGGAAGAGGGACTCTAAACGTGGATGGTTTCCCTCATCTAAAGGATGTCAGGTATGTGGTCTAACCTCTAGTGCACACAAAAGCTGTTTGTAATCTTAGTAATAATGACTGCAAAGTTATCGATGAATAAGACAAATGAATCCTTTATGGGATGAAGAAAGATGATTGCTATACACTGTCTAGGCATGAAAAGAATAGTCCCACAGAAGGACCGAGCAAGTCATCATTTCCACAAACATCACAATAGGTGGCCAAAACTAGATTTAATATAGAAATTTCAACAAAATCAGGGTATGAACACTTGTCTCAACTCTCTCTAGAGGATCGATTATTAGAAAATAGTAATAACAAATCTCATGTATGCGGTAATCCATTATCTCAGTCTATATACGAAATGGAATAACTTCTCAACCATTAATTGAATAATAAAACACCTTACCTCTGACCCAAAGATAAAAGATAATATTGCATACCCTAATAAGTGTCTTGACATAGGAAAACTTCTCAAGTGTTTTTCCATCATGAGTGAATGGCATCTCATTAGATTTAACTCAGGATCGATTGTTCTCGGCATGCTGATTAATAATTTGAATGTGCATCATTGTATAGATCCTAGTTACTGGACCAATTCCACTAATATTAGATGTTACATGCCTGAAGAATGCAATAACGTATCGGTTCCCTGGAAATGCAATAACGTACTCACTTTTTCAGCTCATGAAGCAGCAAGTGTTGCAACAGGTAAACATTTGCCCAAATCTGATGAGTCAAGACTGCTGGTAGAAACTCTCGATCCTACTCATATTACTATAACCATATGTGACACTCACATGCCGTTTGTCCTATACAATTTTATCTAGTCAAACATATTGAAATTTGGTATGTCTTTGCTATTAATTTTGTGAAGTTTCTGGCACCTGAATTAGAACTAGTGGGTATTACTCGTCAACTAATTGACTTAATTACTAAAACGATACATGTTGTTCATCTAAAAATACTTAGAAAGTCTTTTGGCTTATGCAACCTCTGAATCTCATCATTAGCTATTGTTACAAACTTACAATGGATGAACATACATAAAGTCTTGATTCTAGATGATTCAATTCATTATGGTACAAAGTTTGTGTGACATGTAATAAAAATAATTTGTTTATATTTGTTCCAAATCGAGTGAAAGAACCCTTCTTGTATGGAAAAGCTACCTGGCCTAAAAGGTTGAGAGTGAAAGCATTCAATTCTTATCTCATGCATCACAACATTGAAAAGAGCTACCTCAACCAAAAATGTGTCAGTGTGAAGGCTACCTAAACGAGTTGCAACAGGTTCATGTAGTCATCTTATCTATCTATCTATCTATCTATCTATATATATATATATATATATATATATATATATATCGTTATCTATGATTTTGCAAGTCATGTCTAACTTGTTACATCATAAGGATTTTCTCATCATATGAAATCTGATTTTATTTATGCAAATTCACATCTACATCAAAGTGTTGAGATACTTAGGTTTCTGTTTCAATAGATTGATACATATTCAAGGCACCGTTTACTATCATGTCAAACCAATAATGACCACGCGTTTTGTCTTGGAAACTGCTGAAACTGAGCATTTAGTCGTGACCGCATACTTTACTTCCTTATGTTGATTCGTTTATTTTGGGTAGAATTTCTAATTTTGGCAGGAGAATTTACTTCCCACTATCTCAACCACGATCAAAGTCAGTTGCCTTACGTGTCACTTCACTCTCTTACTTAAGGGACACTTAGTACTCTTTTACCAAATTCACTTCATCTCTATCTGAACTCTCTCTTCAAAAAAAAAAATCAAAAACCTTGATTTTTCTATTCTCACAATTTCATCCTCTGTCAAATTCAATATCGTCGTCTATGAAGACTCTAACGACGAACAAATCGATAATCTGGGAAATCTTCCTCCCACTGTTGCGGATGCACCTCTTATCGCCGTCCTTCTCTCCTTCCTACCTCCATCACCGTCTCCCTCTACCAATGTCCCACCTACCACCGGTAAGGGAAAGACAAAAGAAGTCGACGAGAGCAACGAGTTCATGAATAACCCTCCTGAGGCCCCTCATTCTATAGAATCTGATTCTGACACCTCTTATCTGAAACCATCGCCTCGTCTGGCACATTGTGTCACCACGTGCGCACGATCAAACCGCAAGGTCCCTTTATCAGGAGAGAAGAAGAAGCATCTCGCTACTCCCCTCGAAGCACACGAGATCATTGAGATTCAAGATCACCTTCCTCCATCTCAAGTAAAGAAATGCATGAAAATCGCTCCATCTTCCCCTGCTCCTCCCCGTTATGTTCATCCTTATGTCAAGACAGGTGGTGATGCGATGAGCATATACGATCCACCTCATTTGATCAAACCTGCCTCATCCCCAATCAATCTCAATCGTGTCTTCTTCCGTAAGTTTGTATCCATGGAGTCCAGAGAGAAGTTTGTTAACATGACAAGTCAAAGCTGGTCCCTTGTTGCTGAGCGTCCAATGGTTCCCAGGATGTATGGGATCACAGATGTCCGTTACCTTCTCCAGAACTAGGGCTTCTATGCCTCTACCACAAAGGTCGTTCCTTTTGTCCATGAGGTCATCCTTAAGTTCTATGCAAATCTGTCACAACAACTAGAGCTTGAAAATTTCTCTCAGCGTTGCAAGGTCTATCTGCATGGACACGTCTATAACTTCTATCCTGAGATGCTCAACATTCACATAGAGATACCCAATACCCCCAATTTGGTAAGTGGTAGTTGCGTCTGGAGGATGATATGGATGTTGTTGCAATAGAACTCTTGGATCTAGACTCAACTTGGCCTCTTGATGGTGTGCTCCCCTCCAGCAACATGACACTGAAATACAATCTCATATTCAAAATCATGTCTTCTCAATGGTTATCTGCCTCCCATCTCTCCTCCGACAATGTCTTAGATGCATCGATTCTACACCAAATTGAAAAATATATTCACATCAACATGCGAAAACTGGTCGTCTACCGGATATGTCTGTAGGCCTTTCTTCGTAAGTTAAAATCCTCTCTTGGCTACCCCTCTATCATCTATCGTGTTCTATCAGAATAGATGATCCTTACTGAATGAGAGACAAAGCATGTGCCCAAAGGTCTTAGGGCCTCATTAAGAGTGACACAACGCGTACAAGAACCCATGCCTAAAAAGACCAAAGATGGTCCCTCTACTCGCCAAAATGTCAAACCTGATAGCCTAATAACTTCTACTGTTGGACTTGATGGGATCCACTTGGAGCTAGCGCGACACTCAGCAAACTAGAAAAAGATGCAGACCGCTATGGAGGCCATTTCCATGACTCTGGCCAGCTTGGATACACGCATCTCTGCCATGGAATCCTCCCTTCAACACATTGAGTATCACCTTCCTGCCCCTTGATTCTGTTGTGACATAAAGGAGGAGAGAATGCAAGACTTAAGGGGGAGTAGATGGCGGGGGAGTGATGCTGGGGAAGTAGTTTTGGCTTAAGCTTAAGTTTTTAAATTTTTTATGAACTACAAATAATCTTTAAATTTCTACATTTTATTTATGTTTGAACATTTTTATTTGGTTTTGTAATGTTGCATTGTTGATGCAACTTAAACTCGTATGTTTTGGTTATGGCAACACTTTATGTTTATTATGAATATCTTGAATTAACTCTATTGTGTAGGAAATATTATTTTGTAAAAAAAAAATCAAAGGGGGAGAATGTTATGACCAAAATTACCGGCCTAAACTATTATTAATTAAACAGCTTATAATTTAGATAATAAAGTGTTTAATTATATGATTATTGATTATGTTTGAATATTTTTGTATGTATTTTGAATATGGAATCTTTTCTTATTGTTAGAACAAATATGGTAATAAGTGAAATAAGGAAAGATGGTTGGTGAGATTCTGAAAGTCAATCTTATAGTTTCCTTATAGAGATAGATACTGTCACGTCAGGTTATTTATGAAAACAAGATTACGGTTTATATTTGTCTTTGTATGATCCGATTTTATTCCCAGTGTACCTAGAATAAATTATAAATGTGCATACATTGGAATATTCTGTTTACATATTTAGCTGAATAAAACTAGGTGAACTAAGGAAGGTTTGCAAGTTGTCTTGAAGAATTGAAGATCTGGTGCAACAGCTATCATTCCGTGTGGAGATTTTGTACTCTATAAAAGCATAAGACTCGAAGACAATTGAAGACAAGTTTTGAAGTTTAGATTTAAAGAGTTGTATTTTATTTGTTTGAGAGTCAAAATCAGTTTGTTATATTCTTGTACGAAATACCAAAGTGAATGAGCTTCGTGTGAACTTGATCATTTCTAGATTCTAGTGGAGTTTTTAGTAAGGCATCACGGCAGGTGTTAGGAAAATAATTAGAGGGAGTGTAGATTACTAGTACATGTAATAGCCTGAGTGAGCCAAAGTCATGTACTAAACGAAAGAGACTAGAGTTGTTAGAACAGGCGAAAACTGAATGGAGTAGGTTTGTTATGACCGAACCACTATAAATCCCTGCGTTATTGTTTTACTTTTACCTGTCATAACAAGTAATAATCATTACGATCATAAAACAAGTAATAAGTAAGCAATTGAGGTCTTAGAAGTATAATAATTCACTTGGTGCTAAAACCTTCTTTATAATTGCTCGGTAAACAAGTATGTGTTAGGAAACTGGGTGTTGGTGTTCTGTACTGGCTTCATCCATGCATGTGCATCTGCATTGATTATGTTGAAACTTGGGTGTTAGTGGTCATAGTGTTGCCCACATTCAGTGAATTCATAATCCTTTCTTTGCCTCAAAGAGAATTGCTTGAGAGCATATTTTGAATTGCTAGTTCTTAAATGGTTAAAGTAAAGAGAATTTTTTTGTCACTGATAAGAGACTATGTTGGGAGAACACATTGCTCATTTATGTTGACACAGCATTCATATTCTGTTATATGCTCATTTTCTTTGATCTGAGTGGTTTGGTCTTAAGAGGGAGTTATCTAATCATCATGTTTTCATATCAATGTCATATCTCTTGGGTATGTTAGATGCCAGTAACACACAAAGTTGTTTCTCACTTTCCATAGAAGCTTAATTATCTTTGTGATTTTAAGTTCTTTCCTTACTTATGATGTGTTTCCTATCATCTAACTTCTCATAATTTCACAGATCTATGTTATACTATATTTTAGTGGTTTCATTTAAATCTTGAGTTACAAATATTTTACTCAAATTCTACTTATGCTTTTAATTGAAGAAGACCTTGGTAAGACTCATACCACACAGATACATGTTTTGGTACTAAAATGATGTTGTGCCAATTTGTTCAGACAGGTGTTGCCTCAACATTACATTCAACACTGTGACTTATATGTTATTGTTTGGACGGATGTTGCCTCAACATTACATTCAACACTTTGACTTATAAGTTATTCAAGTAACTGCTCTAGTCACATGTAACGGCAATACGTCTACACATGTTGACTCAACAAGGCGATAATGACACACGTTCACATCAATTACCTGCCCATTACTACTAATTCACCTCCACTTCCTCTCTTTACCTCCTTATATTAATGCTCTGATTCTGTAAAATTGATTAAACCTTAATTTGCTAATTTTCTTATTTACCTCCGCAGATTCCAGAATGGTGAAGAAATCCAATAGTAACTCTTTTTACGGAATTCAATCTGAATTTTGATGATTTTGATGTGATTGTGCCCTCCCCGGACCAGAGAGCATATGACCCTCCTCCTGGATTCCTAACTGTCTATTGTGATCAAATGCACTGTGGATTACGGGTGTTTTTTCATCCTTTTCTTCGATCGCTCTTCCAGTATTGGCAAATCTGTCCGAGCCAGTTAACACCCAATTCGTATCGCCTTTTAGTGGGATACGTCTTATGCTGCGAGCTCCTTAACCTTCCCCTATCCCCGTATCGGGTGGGGGCAATTTTTATCCTTCGGCCTTGTTCGGATGGAGTCCCCCTTTTCAGCCTGGCCTATCGGGACGTCGAAAAAGCCTTCACTGGTACTTCCAGTCCTCGCACTCGTAGGGGGGACTGGAGGCGGAGGTATTTCTTTGTCCGTTCGAAAGGTCGTTCGGCCCGATCGTGGGGAGTGCCTATCCGATGGGGCTTGGGATACGTTTCGCCCATATCCGAGACGTTGGGGCGGGAGTGGGAGGAACTGAGTCATTCCGGGTTATTTTCTGGCTCGTACGATATTACCGGTCTGCTTGCGTGTCCTGAGGCTCTTATTCTGGCAGGTCTTCAAGAGGGAATAAGGAGAGAGAATTCGCCAATTCATCCTCTTCATGGCAATTTCTATTTTCGTAAGTCTGAAGATCTGTCGACTTCTCTTTTATCAACTTATGTGTCCTCGGGATCATCATATACTCTATATTTGTCTTGTAGGTGCTGAGATGGCGGCCTTTTCTATAGATCCATTCAATGGTGTTTTTCTAGGGCGAGCTCTACATGGTATAGGGCGGGCATCAGAAGGCCTTTCCAGTACCTTCGTGGCAGTTACGAGGGCTGACTCCTCTTCGGAGAGGCAGGAATCGGGGGGTTCGCCCGTGGCAGCTCCCCCAGTGAGCTTTGTGATCCCTCTCAGGGCCGAAAATCCGACTACGGCACTTTCTCCGATAGACTATCCAGTGCCTCCCTTGGTGTCACGACCCTTTCCTCGAATTTCCGATATCGTGAATGTTGTGGAATGAGGTCCCGAGCGCGTACCCGTGTCGCTATCCGGAGGGAATCCTCTTCCTGTAGGCTCTTCTTCCGCGGGCGCGGACCCGGGGTTTTCTCCCCTCGGGGAGGTATCGGGATTTTGCCGAAATTTTCTTAGTGGTCTACTGAATGTTACGGATTGTGAGCTCATGAGGACCCTTCCTTCCTCTCGTCTTCAGGACTTGGTTTGCAAAAACCTATGTGAGGTAGATACTCATTTTATTTGTTAATTTTGGTTACTTACCTTTTACTTTTCCAGTAGTGATCCATTCATCTTCATCCAGATTTATATGGTGCTAGACGCCATCGGATCTCGGGGGTGTTCCTCTTCAGATCCTGGTCTGGTATATCGTCGTCGGGATGAGTTAGAGCATGGTTTGTTGGAAGCTCAGACGGAAATTTCCCGTTTGCAAGAAGAGCATGAAGCTGCTACAGCGATTCACGAGATGGTCCTTCAGATTGAGAGGGATAAGTCTTGGGAGGTGGAGCATCTGAGGATGTTGCTCCCACACCAAGTGCCGAGGATGTCAGCATCACACAAAACCTGACAATACAAAAGAAGAAGTTCCTCAAATTGAGGAACCTGTGAGTGCCGCCAACGAAGCACCTCAACCTCAACCCTCTTCCCCACATGCTGAACTTGAGAGGGAGAAGGATACGGAAAAAGTTGAGGAGGATCAAGGTGAAGGTGACAAAGATATTGCTACTGAGGACGAAAATAAATCCACATAATGGAGGATTCTGATGATGAAGAGAAAAATAGGAGGATGAAGAAGAAGAGAGTGACGATGAGGAGGATGATACTGAAGTTGTTGTGGAAACTGCTGGTTCTCACCAACGGGATGTTGAGCCAACATTGACTGACCTGGATGTTGCTCTAACATCGGATGTTGCCAAGGAAACTAAGGAAGAAGTACTGATAATTTTGAACTTGATTTTCCTATAGAGACCTATAATAGATATTTCATGACTGAAACTACTAGCAAATACTGTGATGTGGTGCTTGTGAGGAAAATCTTGGTTGAGATAACACTGGTTGTGAATGACTTTAAGAAATATAGAGTTTTTGAGTTTCTAACTTCTAGATATTTACTTGGATCCCTTACCAAAATAGTACCTTATGTCCCTGAGGTGATCAGAGAATTTTACTGTAATCTGTCTAAGTTTGGTCATGCCTTCATCAAATTCTATAGTCTTAACACATGAGTTGGTTGTGTTGGTGTTCAAATTGAAGAAAGGACTTCCAGTGAATTTGGGGAAAAGGATTTTCAAGTCTATTGCAGATGTTGCTCATACGAATGAGACTATTCTACCTTTTACATAGCTGGTGTACAAAATTCTCAGTGACCAAAGCTTCAAGAAATGTGATAATGAGGTCTTTGTAGACAAGGCAAGAGAGTTTGCTCTCACAAAGAACTACATTGGGGGGAACCAGGGTTAATAATCTGCCTTGGACGGATCCAAATGCACCAGGTGAAAATGGAGTTCAGCAGAAGAAGAAAGCAAAGACCTTCAGTGTTGCTTCAACATCTGAAGATGACAATGTCCCAACCGTGCCCATCAGCTCTGTATTCTTACAAGAGAAGGTCGATTGGTGTGATAGGATGATCGCAGATAGGAAAATGGAGATTGGTAACAGAGAAGAGGAGTTAAAGGAATTTGACTCCATCTAGAAGCACATATTAGTGGTGCTTTCCTCACAAAAAAAAGAGGAGAGTAGTACCAATTTTTCATGTTTCTTGGTGTTTTTTTAAAAAAAAAATATATTTTTGAAGTTTGAACAATATGGTTAACCTGGAGTATTTTTTTTTATTCAGAGAGGGAATTCTCTATATTTGTTATTAAGTTGTATCAGGATAATTACTTTGCATATATATATATATATATATATATATATATATATTATTCTAGTTTGCTCTGGTTTGTTGCTGTCTAACTAATCTGCATGTGTTATTCAATATGTCGGGCCAACACAGAATCTCATTATGTTAGCCTAACATCGTATTCGGACATTCTTGAATTAAGGGAGAGCAAAATAGAATAAGTAGAGTTGGTCGATATACTGAAATACAAGTATTTGAAATTGGATACTAACTGGGTTTTGTGAAGAAAGGCAAAAACGGGGAGATTGAAAGTGCAAGTGTTGAAGTGAAATGTTAGTCCAACATTCTGGTAAGAGATGTTAACTCAATAGAATCTGACACACTGCAAATATTAGAGGGAGCCTAAGATTTAGGTTAATATAAAACCTACATTGTAATTCTTAAGTAGGGTACTGTTTGAGTCAACATTTGGGTGCAAACCCCGTGGACTAGGACCATTTGGACCGAACCATGTAAAAACCTTTGTGTTCTTTACCGCTTTATGTTTAACTGTCTTATACCAGTTACAATAGTAAAACAACTTTTAAAAGTTAAAAAATTGTCATATGTCTTACTTACGAGTACAGTTGCAACTACTGTCAAGTGCAACTGCATCCGATTATAAGCAACATAGATCTAAGATCTTACAAGTGGCATCAAGAGCCGATCACTAACCCATTATTTAGTGAATCTCTGGATTTAAGATCTTTTTTGCAGGTATGGATAATATTAAGGAAGGAGCATTGGTGTTATGGTCACCACCGCTTAACAACTCAAACTATTTATATTGGAAATACCGATTAGAAGTTTTTATCAAGTCCAAATATTTCAAGGCATGAAAAAGCATACTTGGAGGATGGTCTCCGCCGTCTTACGAGAATGAAATTGGCAAAGATGTCTTAGATTGGACAGATGATGAATATTTTATGGCCAGCCAAAACTCCAGCACCGTGGATATTATTTTATTTTATGTTGATATTAATAATTTTAAATTAATATCTAATTGTGTTTCAACTAAAGAGATGTGGAATATTCTCAGGTTGGCTCATGAAGTAACATCTCTTGAGAAAGAAGAAAATAAGTCATCAACGAAGAGTATGGTGTTTCAAGATGAAGGCAATGAGGATTCAAAATCAAATAAGAATGATGGACATGTTCAATCATTAACACATCTTTTGATGAAACTCCAAGAAATGCATAAATCATGGAAATACAAATGTAAGAATCTTATTCCTTCCGACTCTTATTTTATTGAATCAATTTCCGCTGCTAATGATCTTAGTATCAAAAGGAAGAAAAAATGTATTATATGCAGGAAAAATTATGTTTTATCATCTGATGCAACAATACCAGTTGCAACTATGTCTGTTGCAACATTACCAGTTGCCACAAATGTTTGGACATAATATGAAGATGATTCTGAGCGAGATGATAAATCAAGTCCAAACATCCAAGAGAAACCTTCCCGAAATCAAGTGAGACTTGTTGGTGATGGGAAATCACAAGAAAAGTGCATTCTTGTGAAAGGTACACAAGGTGGTTTTATCTCTCTAATGCGAGGGCTTCATGGTAATGTTTCCCACCCTTTTCATATTTTTGAAGGTGTGTTTTCTCCGAAGATTCTTGGTAAGTCTATGTTGATCTTCCATCTTAGAACAAAAAGTCACAGTATATTAAGCTACTTTAACTTCTGGAAGAATCTTTATTTTCATAAGCATGTTTTAATCCCCATGGCTATATTTTGCGCTGCAACTTGCATTGATCACATTGAGACAACATTCGCATAGAGTGTTGCAACTTTACTGGATAAACAAGTTTGGTTGAAAATTTGTAATCTCTTATGCTTTTATACTGATTCACGTGTTTCTATGTATTCACCTAAATCATATTATTTTGACAAAGGAGGCTTTAGAATTATGAATGAAACTAGTAACTCATTGTCAAAAATGTGAAAGAATCAAAAAGAGAGATTTTGGTTGGAAATGGAAAGAATAAACGAATTGTCAGTATAAGAATTTTGTATGTTGACGAGATTTCACGAATCAAGGATGTGCTCCACGTGGAGGAACTTTTTGGTAACTTGATTAAACTTTGTGAATCACGTGAACCTGTCTTCTTAGATAATGTCAATGTGAATTCGTGTAAAGTGACTGATCCAAATACTCTTTGTGATTTACGAGAGTATAGACTGGTGGGAAAGTATGATGAACTATCCCAGTTGCATAATGCGTTGCACCGATTGACATGTCACTCACATTCTTTTGATAAAATATTTTGTTGCTCAAATGGTTAGTTAACGTGAAACTAACTAAAAGCTTTATTGTAGGAATATGTTGGGAAGCTTCTACCAAATGGAGGAAGCAACTTGTTGAGTCTTGTGATGCATGCCAATGATGTAAGAACCAAATGAGCAGCAATATTCTGTTGCAACAGAATGCTGCTTCAAAAACTGTGCCGAGGGTGTTGTTGGAACTTGTAGATGCATCTACAAATGGACTGGAATTGTGAAGCTAAATGATGTTGGAACTTATGTTGCATTTGTTGTTGCAATTGGAAAATTGTCAGACTCCATGCGATTGTATTAAGTAATCGAGTAGAGTCTGTTGCAACAAAGCAGAACATGATTGAACGAATCAAGATAAGTTCATTATATGGATCTGATTCTTTTGACGAAGGTTTGACTAATTGGTATAATGGTCTGATTTGAGCTTATTAATGAAGTAGGGAAAGTTGTGTTTTACTTTATGTTGACTTTTATGAATATATTTTTTTCTCCTAATATGCTTTTTCTTTGCTTGTACATATTCTCATGCTAATCGCGAGTTGTTGCAACATTGTTATTCGACATGTGCATGTTGGTGTTGCAAGAGTGACCAGTTGCAACTATGATGATTTAATGCCAATTTTCTTATCTCATATAGTCCATCTAAGTTGTGTTTTCTGTTTTTTCGGATATGCATATGACCCTTGTATGCGTAAACGATTTCACAAACATGAGTTTTTCCAACTTGTTGATTTTACTCATGCTTGAAGAGACAAATTGTTGTTATATTTACTAAGGTACTGCATGCAGTCACAGTTGAGACACTGAGAAAGTCTCTCAGAAACTGCCTTATGTAAGATGCAACAATGGTCATGTTGCAACTAGGATGATCTGTATACTATTGAATTCATTTCATAGGTTTGTCCGAATTGTTTGTCATTGTCTCGTTCTGAATATGATCACTGGTTGTATAAGATGATTTCAGAACTGATTTTATGTGGATTACCTCGCCATTCTCCAAGTACTAAATTTTTTTATATATATAAAAAAAAAAAGTATTCTCTTATCATATAAAGAGGATAATGTGTTTGAATGATGACTGGAAAAAGCTACCTGGCCTAAAAGGAATGGGAGTGAAAGCTATCAATTCATATTTTACGCGTCTACTCATTGAAAACAGCTACCCCATACCAAAAATGAGTTAGAGTGAAAGCTACCAGTTCAAGTGGATAAGTACGAAGTTTGTTTTTTGGTGATGGTATTTTACTTAGTCAAGTTTTGTTCATTAATGCCCATGTGTCATATTTCCAGACTAGACGAGTATAAACATTTTGTGTGACTTGAACCTTGAATGCGTACTTTAGCATCTAATATCATCCACATACATCATGCCATTGGAGCTTCCACATCTTTGGCATTCTTTGCTTGGTTTTCTAAAATGTCTTTTCACTTTGTTGCTTGTTGCAACTTTGGTACTATGGCATGTACTTGTTGTTTTCTTTGGTTCTCATGCATTTTTGTTACTCAATAGTCTCTCTATCCTTTGTCAATGTATTCTTTATAAGAGAATTTGTTGAAATGACATGTCATGCTTTTGTGAAACTTTTATGGACTCAGATTTCTGATTGCATCATCATGGAAAATTTGCATCAATCTTATCTATTTTTGTGACTACACATCCGAGGAACATCTTCTATGTGAGATTGATACATCTGTGTCCCATGATTTCATGACTGTTTCACATGGTGATTCAAGTGATTGTCTTTTTGGTACTAAAGTTCATGTTGTAACTTTGTTTGCAACATATCCATTAGTGAATTTATAAAGCACTTAGTTAATTATTTTTATATAGTTAACTGTCTTTTGGTGCGCTAATTGTGTTTAGGGCATAGTGGTTGTTGAAGCTATGCTTAATTTGAGGGGGAGCAAAATTCTTTTGCCATTTATTGTTGAAACTTGTGGTTTTCCAGTTACAACAAGTATACATGTGGTGAGCTCCAGGACATTGAGACTCCATCTCGTTGTCAGTGTATTTGATTTGCTATAACAAAAAGGAGGAGAATGGAGATCAAGTTAAGAGGTGGCATATGCCACATATGGCATACATCATTTAGTTGCAACTCTAGATATATTATTATATCTTGTGCTTGTTGTCTAACCGCTTCATGCGGGGCATTGCTTTTGTCAAGAAATCAAAGAAGGAGCTAAGTTAATTGGAAATATTTTAGAGTCCTAGCTCAAATCGTTTTGTTGTTGCATTGTTTCAACTGAAGGTGTCGTCTAGTCATCACGAAGCGAAAGAGCATATGACCCTTGTTTGTTGCCATTCTGCAACTTGGGTTCTAGGCTTATAGCTTGCTACTACAACCTTGATGATTATTAATATTATCTTGGTAATGCTTGTTTAGAGAATTTTTCTTTGCATTTTGCAGATTTACACCCGTTGAATCGTTATGTCAAAAGGGGGAGAAGTTAGCCAAGAAATGAATTATGGTAGAGCGAAGGTATGCATGAACCGAGGGGGAGAGAGAGTTTGACTGGTGCCCTCATGGCAGCTCCAGTTTTATGATTGTTGCAACAATTGATGCAGTGATTTGTGTTTTCACTCATCTCTTTATTTAATCACTGGTAAAGTTTCTTTTGTTGGTTCCAACAATTCTACTTAATTTCTTTGGGCATACATGGTTTTGCCAAAAACGAGTCAAAGGGGGAGATTGTTAGGACCAATGTTATTTCCACGTAAATAAATTGGAGATTATGTTTTGACACCGTTTTAGAAATTATTTAAATCAATGTCAATTGATTTAATAAAAGAAATTAAGTGAGATATAGTTTCCATTAATTGAATAAAATATTTGATTGCCTTATTTAGGAATTCAATTTATGGAATATTATCTTTTTTGCTGGTCAAATGTTTTTATGCTTATTATTGTGATAATCTTAAAAGAAGAAAAACTTTCCTTTTGATTGACTTGCCATTTGGATTGTGATGTAATCGATTTTCCTTGTTGTGTTGCATATCTTTCCTATATCATGTTGATTGATTATATGTTGGCAAATATTCATTGCCTGTTTATGCAAGAAAGTCACGCAATTTTCGGACAGTGAATCTGGCCGTTGCAACGTCATCCAGACAGCTCAGTTGCAACAACGCAAATCAGCATTTTGACGAAACTGAATATTCCCTTGATTCTGTATTCTGGAAATTATATTTAAAAGGAAAATATTTTGTTTTTCTTTAAAGTATAATTTGATATCTGATCGTTAAGAGAATAATCTTCGTCAAATATCTTTTGTTGAGATATAGAAATCAAATGTTTTTATGGAATATATTTTAGATATTTTCCTTATCCTTTAAAGATAGACTTTCAATATCTTCAAAGATTATCTTTGTTTGATCTAATCTTTTATTCTTATCTTTTTAAGATAGAATTTCAAGATTTTCCAAGATTATCTTTGTTTAATATTATCTCCTTATTATGTATCTAGACATATTTAATAGGCATGTACATTGGATATATTCAGATTTATCTTGCAGAATATATTAGATAAGGAAAGAAGATCCGTGTGGATTGCAACTGGAGATATGTGGATCTTATCTGTTAAGGAAAAAAGATCTGTGAGGTTGCAACTGGAGATATGTAGATCTTATCTGATAAAGAAAGAAGATCTGCGAGGGTTGCAACTGAAGATCTGCAGAGATTCTGCTCATGCCTATATAAGGAGAAAACTCGACACAATTGAAGGACACTTTGAAAAGGATAGTTTCTGATTTCAGTCCTCTATCGAGTCAAAGTCTTTTAGAGAAGAGCATCAAGTCAAAGGAACTTTGGAGTATCTTGATGTGTTCTTCGACTCAATCGAGTACACCGAAAATAGTTAAGGGATAGGTATTGCAACTGCAAATATTAGAGGGAGTCTAAGATTTGGGTTACATTGTAATTCTTAAGTAGGGTACTGTTTGAGTCAACATTTGGGAGCAAACCCTGTGGACTAGGACCATTTAGACCGAACTAAGTAAAAATCTTTGTGCTTTTTAACGCTTTATGTTTAACTGTCTTATACCAGTTACAACAGTAAAATAGCTGTTAAACGTTAAAAAACTGTTATTTGTCTTACTTACGAGTGCAATTGCAACTACTGTCAAGTGCAACTGCATCCGATTATAAGTAACATAGATCTAAGATCTTACAATTATAATTTGGACTAGTGGATTAAGAATAGCATATGTAAGTTGTATGTCACGATCTTATAAATTGTTTGATAACTTTTTACATATATTTGACTTTTCGAGAGCCTTAAAAATATAGATTTAATTGCTTAGCAAACTAATAAAGTTGAAATACAACATGCTTATTTTGAGTACCTGGATGATGAAAATAATAGATTATCTAAAAAACCTTTAAACGAATGCATAGCTATATACTTTTAGTTACATGTGTGTGCATAAATTTAAAAAGTAAAAACAAAGATTTGTCATATATGTATTCATTTGCCTTTGAAACTTTATGGGACATTTGTCGAAGCACGAAGCCTAAAGGCTACAGGTAAAACTTGTTAAATTCCCCTTAGTTTATAACCACCTGGCTGGGATTGGGGTTTAGATCTGGTGTGGATTCTAGGCCTCTCTAATCTTATCAATTTCTGTACAACTGTACATAAATGGTGAATTGATTGGATACAAGAATGGGCTGGATCTTGTTTGTACATTTATAGGACGGGACGGGACGGGACGTGAGTTATGTACAGTTGGGTATCCAAACTCCAAAGCATTCGGTTGATTCACGTTCTTTTCATTTTTTTTTGGTTGTCTTCCTTATGTAATCCTACGAAAAAATGGCAACTGGGCCCATATATTTAGCCCAGAAAATTCTTAAAAGAGCAGATGTCTAGTGCGGGCTATTTTATAAAACAATCTTTCCTAAGTCCGGAAATGCCGTATGCTAAGATGTAATCTTATAATTTAGTTCGATTATATTTTGTTTGGTTGGCATAGATTAAAGTTTCTTTGCATTTTGGTAAATCAAATATTGAAAATATTTCGAGAAAGATTGAAACGTTTTGAAAAATTTTAACGACATTATTTCGTTAACTTCACTAGAAAAAAATAAAATTAAAATAAATTTCATTACTATATTCAAAAAAATATCTTGTTAATTAAAAGAAATAACATTGATCAAAATAAAAAACAGTTAAAAGAAATAATCACTATTTTTTAAATATCATATAACACTTAATAAGTTATCTGAAAATGTTCCATAAATATGCTTTGCAGAAACAAAAGTTATTATAATACACATATTACTCATATACGCCTTTTTAGAAAAGTTAAATTCTGTAGAGCATTATTACGCACAATTTTACACAAACTAGTCCTTAACTATAAGGTAATTACATAGAGTACACATCATGTTTCAGAAATTACATAAACTACCCTTATCGTCAATTTTTCGTAAAAAAAGTTATTAAATTTTGTTGAATATAAATTCATTATCCTCATTTATTTTGCACAATAACAAAAAATAAATCCAAATTGTTGCACTAAGCCTAATTTATCTCATTTAAAAAGTCAAAAATTAAAAACAAATAATAAATTGAGAGGAAAATAAATTATATGCGGATTTTAGTCACTGCTATGATTTGAAATTGTAAAGTTGTCTTAATTATTTTTTTAACATAAGGGTGTTTGTGTAATTTTTCAAAAATAAAGGATAGTTTTTGTAATTATCTCATAGTTCGGGGATAGTTTGTGTAATTATCCCTAATATATATAAAACCATTGTTCATTCACACGGTTGATCAACAAAAACTAGTAAATATCACGCAACTCGAGAAAACTATGGCTTCGAAAATATGTGCCCATTTCATTTCCGATATTCCAATAATCGAAATAATTTTTTCGTTAAATTTCTTACAAAATGGATCGAGTTTTTAATCCATGTTGACTCGTTTCTCTACTCAAAGTATTCGATTTGGTTAGATTCCATACAGGTAAAAAATTTGGGTGGATGCGAAATTCATGTTTTAGGTTTTTAATTTTTTGTCTGAGTTGTTGCAAGAAAATCCTTCACGTTTAATTATAATCGTTTATAATTCATAAATATCGTCTGTAATTGATAAACATTAACAGCTCACACATATCATTAATAATTTAATTATAAACCATAAACACACTGGTAGCTATTCGGTTTGATTCAATATGTTATATGCCTGCCTACCTCATATGGTGAATGTAAACCCTAAACATTGGTAGCTATTCGTGTTATTGAAGGATTCAGTCCTAATATAGTCGTTAAGGACGTTAGGCGATGGAGGGTTGATCCTTCCGGTAAGTACACAGTTCGCTTTGCGTACGATCAGCTTAACCACACTCCCATGGCGACTAAAGATCCGATTATAAACAGGCTTTGGGAAATTAAAGTTCCCCTTAAGGTGAGCTGTTTTGGGTGGTGAGCGTTGAATGATCGGATCCCCACAAGGAAAAATCATGTTCATAGAGGAGTTGGCTCTAACTTGGAGTGTGTTCTTTGTTGATTTGTTGATGAAAGTACGGATCATCTTTTTTATGATTGTGATTTTGCTTTTAAGGTGTGGATGAATATTTATAATTGGTTTGGTACATCTATTGTGATTGTGAGGGGTTTAAGAAACCATTTTCTTCAAAATCTTTATCTTTGGCCGAAGAAGAAAGGAAGAGAGGCGTGGGGCATGGTTTGGTTTGCGGTTATTTGGCTATTGTGGAAAGCAAGGAATAAGAAATTATAAGAAATTCTTTGAGAACATTGAATCGGATCTTACGAGAATTGTTGATCATATTAAGGCGACAACTTGGACTTGGATCAAAATCAAGAATGAGAGCTTTTGTTATTCATTTGTAGATTGATCTATTTGTCCGAAAGAACGCCTAGTCTAAATTGTTTTGGTTTTCTCGTCGGGTCTTGAGTATTTCTTGTACTCTTTTCCTTGTACCTCTCATTTCTGTTAATAAACTTCTTTTTTGCCAACAAATAAAAAAAAAACTAGCGACAGGAACTTGTAGTAATGGGACGTGCCACATCCGTCCTCCTTCGTATTATTTCAAGCATCCAAAAAAGTTTGTGAATCTTGGGTTTCGGACGACTGCCTCTACTTGGCACTCTCGACTTGGACACCCGGCCTCAAAAACGAGTTCTTTACTTATTTCTCGTCTTCAATTGCCGCTTAGTTTTTCTTCTTCAAAGGACAATTTTTGTGACTCGTGTTTTTCGAGCAAATCGCATTGTTTACCTTTTATGGACACTTCTTTTGTGGCCTTAAGGCCGTTACATTATGTTTTTACCGATGTATGGGGTCCTACTGAAACGTCGGTGGATGGTTTTCGTTATTACTTGGTTTTGGTTGATATGTTTAGTCGCTATTGTTGGTTATTTCCTTTAACACACAAGTCTCAAGTTCACTCGTTTTTTTGTAAATTTAAAAGTCTTGTGGAAAAACAATTTAAACAAAAGATTGTCAATTTTTATAGTGATAACGGCGGTGGATTTTTGTCACTAAAACAATTTTTTGTCAAAGAGGGAATAAGTTGGCTAACCACGACACCACATACATCTCAACAAAATGGTATGGTTGAACATCGTCATAGACATATTGTCGAAACATGCGCGTACTACTCCATCGTGCTAATCTCCCTATCACTTATTAGAGATTTGCTTTTCAAACAGCGGTATACCTCATCGCCTTCGGATTTTACCACACTATTTTTCAAATTATTCAACAAGACGCCTAATTATCTAAAACTTCGGGTCTTCGGTTGTTTATGTTATCCATGGCTCCGTCCTTATTCGACTAGCAAGCTCTCTTTTCCGTCGCGGCCTTGTATCTTTCTCGGGTATTCAACTTCTCAAAGTGCATATAAATGTCTTGACATGTCCACCAATCGACTCTACATGTCTCGCCATGTCCGCTTTTGTGAGGACAAATTTCCATTTATCACGCTGCCCGTCGCCATCTCCATTCGAACCACTATCTAAATCAATCATCACTTTGGCACCACCATCCGTGTCTTCATCTCGGCCCTCACCATCACCGTAGCCCATCTCCACCATTGGGCCATCTCAATCCGAATCTCGCACCATCACGAATCGGCCCTCTTCACCACGGTCGTCACCTCCCGTCCCTTTTATGCCTCGGCCTGCTTCTCTAGTCCAATTACTGACGTCCAACACTCATCATATGGTCACACGGGCCAAGAATAATATTCACAAGCCCAAGGTTTTCATCGTTACATCGAAGCATCCGCTTCCTGAGTCCATTGAACCAACGTGTGTCTCTAACGCCATCAAATATCCACATTGGCGTGCCGCCATGTCCAAAGAAGACAATGCTCTTGTTTCTCATGGAACACGGGGTCTCGTCCCTCGTCACCACGCCACCAACATCATTGGTTGCAAATGGGTCTTCCGAATTAAACGCCATCCCGATAGGACTATTGATAAATACAAGGCTCGCCTTGTCGCCAAAAGCTTCCATCAACGTCCCGGCATTGATTACATGGAAACTTTCAATCCCGTTGTCAAACCAGTCACTGTACGCATTGTCCTTGCACTTGCCATCTCTCGTTCTTGGGGTATTCATCAACTTGACTTTAGTAATGCTTTCTTACATGGAAAATTATATGAGGTCGTCAATATGCAACAGCGCCCCCCCCCCCCCCCCCCCCCCGACGTTATTGATTCATCTCAATATTCTCACGTTTATCACTTGTATAAATCCATCTATGGTCTTAAACAAGCCCCTCGTGAGTGGTTTCGGGCACTTCACAACTCCCTAGTTGCTCTCGGCTTTACCCAATCCAAGTCGGACTGTTAGTTATTCATTTATCGTCGTGACTCCATCGTTCTCTTCCTTCTCGTCTATGTTGATTATATCCTTTTCACTGGCAACGACACAACACTTATCTCACAGCTTACCAGGAAGTTTAGTAAATTAGGTTACAAAGATAAAAATAAAGGAAAACAACCTGGTAATGCTGCTCTTGGTTATAAGAAACTGCCCCCAAAGTTTGTAAAGTACATGGCATCGAAGAGCACGCCTCAAGATGCTGAGAAATTGAAAGATGTCTAGTGTTATGTGTTAGGGCCGATTACTAAAGTCTCATGGGATTAAGGACGTTCGGCCCAACCCGCGTATTGATAATGTTTTGTTTAATCATTATGATAGACTTAGATGGTAATTATCTTGATGATATTCTTGCATATCCATTCTGATACTATTTCCATCTCTTACTTATCTCCTTCTTTTAAATGTGGACATATATACGGCTGTTATCTAACAAGATATGACAGGATCTCTCGAAATAAGGCAAGTAAATATAATCGGGTTGCAACTTGCATATCAGACGACCTTATCAATAAGGAAGAAAGATATTCAAAGGATTGCGACGGAAGATACGAGCAAGATTCTGCCACGCCTATATAAGGAGAAGACTCGAGATATGCACAAGGCACTTTGAAAAAGATATTAAGTAGTCTGTCTTGTATCGAGTCATTTGAGAAGAGCATTAAGTCAGAGAGTCTCTGGAGTAGCTTAGTGTGTCTTCGATTCAAACGTGTTTCTGAAAACAAGTTAAGGGTTAGGTGTTGCAATTGCATATGTTAGAGGGAGTCTAGTATATGAGTTGATTTAAATCCTTCATTGTAATTCTTAAGTAGGAAACAGCTTGAGTCAAACCTTGGGTGAAAACCCCGTGGACTAGGACCATTTGGACCGAACTACGTTAAAAACCTTTTGTGTTCTTTACTGTTTATGTTTTACTGTTTTTCTCAGTTGCAACAGCAAAACTGTTTTCAAACGTCAAAGAACTATCTTCTGTTATACTTAAGTGTACAGTTGCAACTATTGCTAAGTGCAACTGGACACATTTACGAGTATCACATATACTAAGATCTTTCACTATGAATGTTAGGGGTATGGTCACTTTAAACATGAATGTGCTAACACCCTCAGAACAAGAGGGAATTCTCATTGGGTTTGTATAGATGACTTCAATGAAGCTGACTTCGAATCCAGAACAAGTGCCGATGAACAATTAGAGGAAATCAGCACTGCTGCGCTTTGCACTCGGATCACCTGGTCAGGAGAAGACTCCAAAAACTGCCAAAAATCTCAATGTTACTCTAACATTGGGGAACCAACAGCAAAGCAGGAAATCTTCTTTGGATACTGGAACAACAATGATACACAGGTTAACTATGATGTGCTCTCTGATTGTGATGATACTAACTTCGATTGTTTTCATGGCTCAGTTGATCTAGAAGAAGAGTACTTCAATGAAGAAGAAATATCCCAGGAGAAAATTATAGATGATCTACATACAACCTTTCTCAGACTTGAGAGAGAGAATGTCAAACTCATGAAGAGTAACAAAACACTTAAATATGACATTGAATGTTTGAAAAACATGTTGAAACTCTATGAGAGAGACCTTGACAAAGCTGAAGCTGAGCTGAAAGAGGTAAAGGAGAAACTCAAAAAGGACTCACAGATCATAGCCAAATGGAATGGAGGTACTTCTAAACTTGATGAGGTACTAAACATGAGTAATACAGGTACATGTGGTCTGGGATTTGTTGAGAAACTTACCTCTTCTAATGTTAATTCTGCCTATTTAACTACAAGCTTTGTTAAAGAATCTGGTAATATGAGTTCTGGTACCATCAACACTGTAAAAAGCAAACCTACTTTTATCTGTCAGTATTGTTTTCAACCAGGCGACATTAAACCATTCTGTAGAAAATTCATAAAATAATGTGGTAAGAAAACAACCTTTGTGTCCAATGTTAAAACTACAACAGGTTCTGATGTTAGACCAACATTAGGTGCAGAATAGAAAAGTAGAACTTGGGTAGAAAAAGCTAAAACCCCTAAGATTAAAATTGTATGCAATGTTGTTTTCTCTGTTGTGTACTCTAACCTTTAAGGTAAGTGGTACTTCGACAGTGGATGCTCAAGACACATGACAGGCAGCAAAGAGAATCTTAAACAAATGATACCTTTAAGTGCTGGAACAGTGACCTATGGAGGTGGCACCAAAGGAAAGATCATTGGCAAGGGGATACTAAATGTTGATGGATTCCCACCCCTGAAGGATGTGTTGTTGGTAGATGGGTTTCCGATAAGCATGGTCTCTTAAGAAGGCTTGACGAGTGAGACGGGGTACACGTCCGATGTGATTGCGGTTTTGATAGCGGTCTGTTTTTATGTTGTTCTCTTCTTGACATATGCTTCGATAGGTAAATCCACTCTTTTCCGCATGAGGGGTGGGTTCCGATGGCTTCTTTACTTTAGCAGTGTAATATTCTTGTGTTGTGATCTTTGGGATGAGTGTTCCGATGGCATTTTAGACTTCAGAGTGTTCAGTGAGGGGATATTCTCGTATCTTTTGGGACTCGGGGTCCGTCGTGGTCCCTTTTGGCGCATTGATTGATATTGGAGTCGGGCAGATCCATCGGGGTTTACTCTTTTTTCGATGCCGTGTTGATATATTTTCTTTATTCATCGTGACTTTTCAAGAGACGCTTAGGTGCCTATTTGGATGCCACTTCGTACCGCTTTGGGTTGGTGACACCCGATGGGCCTCTTCATCGGGAGTGTGCCCTCCTTATCGGAAGTGCATGTGACAATATTATCGTCCATACATTAATCCCTATAATTAGGGTTAATGCTTCACTTAATCTTATATTTATTTTTTACGCTTAACAACTAGCCTTATATGATGGAAACCAAATCTTCTCGAGCATTAATGCACTCTCTAATTGTAAATTGCAATCTGACTTAAGGAACATTCTCTCGTTCGTTAAGATTGCTAAACTATGCCATAAAATTACTCTTATGATGAGAAATATACTAAGGGCATGTTTGGATGCCCTCATAGTAGCATATTGCATAGATAATTGGGACCATAAATAATTAGTTTGTGTTTGGATTGAGAGTTCTGTAATGAAAGAGACCCATCATAAGTGGGCCATCTCTCACTTTTCCCTTTATTATGGATCGCACATTCCCCCCTTCCAATTAGTGAATCTAGCAAGGAAGTACTAGTTGGTCAAATAACTCTACACACATTTTTTGAACCTTAACGCACTCGATCGAAGCCTATATGCTTATCCCTATTATTCTTGCCTAGGTGAAGACCTCCAAAAGTCAAAAACATCTTCCCTTTTTTCCCTCTATAATCTAAAAAATTACACCATTTTAAATCCCCTACTTTATTGCTCGAATTTTAGAAAATGTGCAGTGAATCTTTCGACCACAACCACATTTTCATCTGCCATTTTTTTGTTTAAACATTTTTGTTCTCTAAGCTCTAAACACATGTTTCTATGTTTCTTCAATCTTTCTTGTTTGATTTAATTTCTTGTTCCAACGATGCATGACTGCAAAGTCTTCTAGATTTCACAACTTTTCACAAATTTTTTTGCCCCAAATTTGCAAAACCCAGTTCGTTCAGTTTTTTTGATTTTGTGTTATTTTCACCACAAAAGGAATTTAGCTTATGCCCATAGATGATAGATAGAAGGCATTATATTTTCAAGAAAGTTTTTGGTTTTCTTCCTTTTTTTTTAAGCTTAATTTTTGGATAACCATCAATATTTGAGACTTATTTGTTTTCTTAAACTTAAGTTTTCCATAAATATCAAGGTTTAGAAAATAAAATCTTGTTACAACACCAATTTTCGAATTTCAAAAGCAAAGTAAGTTTGCAAGATAGATGTAAAATAAATGGTTTCTAAAATTAAATGTAAAAAACATTGTGAATGAGAGCAATCATAAAATTATGGGATCTTAAAACTGATGTTTTCTTAATCATAGTCCCAAAAATTTAGCAATTGCTCCACTATTTTACTTTTATATTTAATATTTAAAGATATTTTTCAAAGATTGAATAACACAAACTTCACAGTGAAATATTGAGGGACAGTTTTGGTAATTATAAATATTGTAAATAAAGTTGGAACATCCAAACGTATATATCCTCTTTAATTTGTGTTCAGATTAAATATTAATAAGAGCATCCAAACAAAACTTTGGGAAAGAGGAGTGACTCATAATGACGGTCATTGGTAATGGCATCATTGTTGGACCAGTAAACCAAACGCGGCCTAACTATTTAATTATCAATACTTTTTTAAGTCTTTAAATTACAAATAATATTCAACCAATTATTTTGGTCTTATTTTGTCTAGGTTACAATACACCGAGAAATCGATATAGTGGGGCCTGACTTAACCAAGATAATGCTATCCTATTACAGTGAATAGACTAGCTTGGTCCGGAACACCTATTACACATAGAAAAATATAAGGTTACAGGAAATAATCCCTAAATGGCCAAGTTGAGGGAACAGTCGAACGTGAGAGATTTGGTACTATTTGACTGTTGACTTGCGGGCATTAGGTTCTAATGATATCGGACTGAACTTGGGAACTTGTCAAGCTGCCTACGTATCCCATTAAGGGAATCAAGCCGAACGTAGTTCATTTGTCTCTTTTGTGCTGCTTCTATTAGGTCAACCCCTGGTTGGCTGATTGGTTCACTTGTTTCAGCATTGGCGTGACTTCACGGTTTCGATCATATCTCCTTGTAGGATGATCGAAACCTCGATTCGCTTCTTGATTACGGACCCCGACTTATGTAGGTTTCTGGGCATGTGCATCGAATTGGCTTGGTTCTATGCGTGTGCATCGAATTCGATGCCTCAATGTTGAACCGGGTGAATTCGATGCGCTGTGCGCGACTTCACGGTTTCGATCATATCTCCCTATCGGATGATCGAAACCATATTCCGCTTCTTGATTCAGAACCCTGACTCACGTGGCTTTCTGGGAATGTGCATCGAATTGGCTTGATTTGATGCGTGCGCATCGAATTCGATGCCTCCATGTCGAACTGGGTGAATTCGATGTGTTGTGCACGACTTCACGGTTTCGATCATATATCCCTAACGGATGATCGAAACCTCATTCCGCTTCTTGATTCAGAACCCTGACTCTCGTGGTTTTCTGGACATGTAAGGCTTCGATCTTGGGACGCATTGAATTGGCTTGATTCGATGCGTCCATGTCGAACAAGGTAAATTCAAAGCATGATAGATTGCGCATCGAACCTACTTGGTTCGATGCGCGTGTCGAATCGACTTGGATTCGATGCGTGGCATCTCCGTGGGTCCTCCCTACTTGTGAGGAGTGAGGGGGTATATATAGGCATGATTAGAGGGGCTTAAAGTTCATTTTAGGACCGCATCGAATTGTACAAATTCGATGTGCTCAATCCGCATCGAATTGTGCAAATTCGATGTGCTATGCGCAGCTTTACCATTTTGAGCATAACTTTCTCTCTGGACCTCCGAATCGCATTCCGCTTGTTGAGTTGTGACCTAGACTCATGTGACTTTTCAATGACATATTACTCAATGTCTAATTAGCTATATAGATATAATGGTGACCGAAATACGGTAGCTTTACCTCTAAGCCTTCTCGACACACACCGGTCAATTTCGTGCCATCGTGGCTTTTCTTCGACATGACACATTATACCATATCACTAGTCCCCCAGTTTGGAGTGTGATTTTAGTACATAAGCATACTTCAAACTATAATAAAGTGTTAGAACCGTTTCGCCTCAGTTTTGGGGTGATTAATGTCATTATGCACCAGTGACCGAATAAGCCCACATCATATAATCCCCCGAGTTTGGGAGACGGGGTCGATCAGAGAGCGGGTGCCAAACTTATAAGATGTATTCTTGACTTAGTTATTTTGATAATGCTGAAAATCATGCCCCTGATTGGGAGGCAGTCTGATGTGTGCGACTAGCGCTCAGTGGAGATTGGCGCTCGGAGGTGTGTGTGCTAGGCCCGTAAGGCTCAAGTTCTGATTGTAATGAACAATTTCTAATTTTCTATTTTTGTGGCGTTGCGTCGCCTTTTTATTAGTCGCATGGTTGTCATTTATGACTATTCATTTGTTTGTTTGATCGAAGGCTCATAATCGTTGCCTTTTCTTTCAATTGCTATCGTTGCCTTTTACTTTATTTTGACAACTCGGGCATTCTTCCATAATCACGGAAAGTTATTGTTGTTGTTAGGTGTTTAGGAAGTTGCGGTATCATGTGTCCTCTTAGACAGAGTCTCCGTCCCTTTTTAGTTATTTAGGGAGTTGCGGTATCTCGTGTCATTTTAGACAGAGTATCCGTCCCTTTTTAGATCCTGCATGGCTTTAGTTTCATGCAAATAACTCGTGGTTCCGCTTTGCTTATGCATGTAGGCATAATCTGATCGATTCTTTTCATTGTTCTAATGCATCTTGTCATTCTTATGACATATTCTTTTGCCGCCAATAGGACGACTCTCATTTCTATGAAGATCGTGGTTTTGTTGCAAATTATGACAGCGCACCTAGTTACATTCCCGCCTTTGGGGATTCGGTAATAGTTAAGACTGTGAAATGATTTCACCAGTCGCTAGTCTATAAAGACCGCCATGCATTCAACTCGTGACGAGCTTGCCATTGAGGTTCCGACGAGAATAGCTTTGTATTCTGCCTCGTTACTGGTTGCAATAAAGCTCGACCTTGGGTGTGCTATCTAGTTGTATGATCATATGGGGTTTTTACCTCCAATTTTGATGTTATCGCTGTTTCGACAATGTTGTTGATAAAAAGGTGACAAACATAATGAACTCTGACTTTGGAGTCTTTTGCCTCGGTGTTGTGCACTGATTTTGCAGTTATGTTTGGTTTAGATCTTTACCCATAGTCGTGAGACTTTATGGAGTGCATTGCTTCCATTGAGGGCGAAGGCTTTACATGATAGGCCGAATTTGAGCTGTTATATCAATGCTAGATCGAATCTGATGAATCTCCAGATCATTCATACTGAGGCTATTTGATAGTCATTTCATGTTTGAAGCGAAAACAAATCGGTAGTGTTACTTTACCATATCTCAGAATTTGATTAGTATTACTTATGGCATGCTTCGAATGGATGGAATTCGATCGTCACTGCGCAGTCTCAACCTAATTTGATTTTGAAGGTTGTTAAAAAATTGAAATTTGGATGATTACTATCGATCGAATGCGTTTGGATTTGATTGACACTCTAACGGGTCTGCTCTAATGAACAATTTGTTATGTCTATTTTGGCGTTGCGTCACCATGATGCTTTGAACATTGATTTTCAATAGGTCTATACTACTTTCTTTTTTGCGGTTATTTTCTTTCAGCAATTTTTTTTTCTATTTCTATGTTACTTGTCAACTCAATGCCACGTCATGTTGCAGAGTTGCTATGGCATCTTTTGCTAAGTTAGTTCAATGTTCATACCATTGTTTTGAGGTTTTCCATCCTGCAGGATTTCTTTGGGTGCACTTGCCACTTGTGGGCAGAGTGTATATCCCCTTTGTCTTTATTTTTGCGGAACTTGTTGTTAGCGCTTTCGAAATTTACTTTAATTTTGGCAATTCATATACCATATTGCATCGTGGGGTATCGCGCGTGTTTCATTTCTTTCTGCCGCATCGGACATTTGTTATGTCGGCGTAATCAATTTCATTAGATTTTTCATAGACAGTTGTCTGTTGAGACAAACTTCCTCATCTCGTTGCTTTGTTTTTAGGGATTTAATGGTTAGCACTTGTCATTTGAGACAGAGTGTCGATCCCGTTTTTTTCTCATCGCTGGTCTCATTTAGATCATGGATGGTGTTATTTTTATGCAAATAATTTCTCAATGTGTGATTATGCTTCTGCTGCATTTTTTAGACAGTGCTGCCATCGTTGCTTAACCTTGTATGATTTGCGCTTTGAGGATTATGGCCTCACTCGGGTATAGGTTTTTTGATATTTTTGATTGGTGCGTCCTAATTGCTGCATTAGCGTTGCTGGATCGTGCGAAGGTGCGACGTTTATTTGCCCAATACGGTTTTGCAGTTATCTTTTGAATTAATCGTTGTTGTCTTTGAGAGATAGACAACTTAGATAACACGTAGATTATGTTGCTAAGCACCTCGATCGAGCGAGAGGTCGTCTCAATGGAGACCTTCGATTATGATAGAAATGATATATAAGTGATGGATCTAAAGCGATCTAGTGCTAAGTTTCTCAAGCTTCCTGCATTGATCTTGCAGTTTACACTTGGTAGAGATCTTTTTCTATCTGGACATTGTGTCGCATTTGTTCGGATATTTTGTTGCATTCTTGCTCAATGATTTCTCGTGTTCTGTTTATGGAACTTTGTGCTGTCACATGTTATTGCTCTTCGACGTTGACGCCTAATTCAACGAATGGATATCTGCACCTCTTAAGGTGATAATCCTTTTATAGTAGTCTAAATATGCACTCATTTGGGCAGATTTTCATCGTATTAAGCTGGGTAGCTGACGTGGTGCTGCTTTGGACACGTTCTCATTGTATTGTTATAATTAGATGTTTATCGTGTTGTTTTGGATAGATTTGCATCGTACCATGCTGGATAGATGTAACTGATTTACCACGTGAAGTCTATTGCCATATCCAGCCTTTCAGGCATATGGATATGTTGTTTGCATCATGCTTCTACTAGTGAATTTCTATCCTTTGCGATGTCCAATTTGTTTCAAACCATGATGGACTGATGTCCATTTTCGATATATTCCATTTATTCATCTGAACACTTCGGGTCATTATTTCATTTTTGAAATTTTAGGTTTACGTTTATCTTGTCGGACTGATGCTTTTGGTGTTGCTTTGTGTGGACATTCTTGGTGCCACTTTGGATACGTTTGATGTATCGCATAGGATCAGATTCATGGAAATTGTGCCAATTTCTCTCGTTCGGTGGGTGTGATCATTCGTCAGGAGTCCCCCCAGTCTTCGAGTGATTAGCAGTATTTAGGTTACATTATTTTGACGATATTAGGCCTTTTTGTTTTGTATAGAATCTTTGTAACTTTTCCGCATTGGTTTTTGTATAAGACCGATGTTACTGTTTGATATCATAATCTTTGATTTATGTTTTACTCGCATAATGTTTCTTCCTAATGCATTCCCAAGTATGTTATCTCATTCATTTGCTTGTCGTTGATTTAGTATTTTTTTGATGTTCAATAATGGTTTTTGATGTCCTGGTGCATATCTAATATTATGATTGTGCTTGCCATGAAAAATATGAGCACTTTGGGCTGCTATTATTATCGTTAGGGCATTCATGTTTTACCTGAGAGATCGGATCATTTGGGCCTTTATCTCGCCGTTCTTGCATGCGGGGGTGTACCACTTTGGGCCTGCTTATCCCTCCGCCATGTTCTTCCTTCTTGCATGTGGGGGTGGACCACTTTGGGACTTCTTACCCCTCCGTCATGTTCTTCCTTCTGGCATGCGGGGGTGTACCACTTTGGGCCTTCTTACCCCTCCGTCATGTTCTTCCTTCTGGCATGCGGGGGTGGACCACTTTGGGCCTTCTTACCCCTCCGTCATGTTCTTCCTTCTGGCATGCGGGGGTGGATCACTTTGGGCCTTCTTACCCCTCCGTCATGTTCTTCCTTATGGCATGCGGGGGTGGACCACTTTGGGCCTTCTTACCCCTCAATCATGTTCTTCCTTCTGGCATGCGGGGGTGGACCACTTTGGGCCTTCTTACCCCTCCGTCATGTTCTTCCTTCTGGCATGCGGGGGTGGACCACTTTGGGCCTTCTTACCCCTCCGTCATGTTCTTCCTTCTGGCATGCGGGGGTGGACCACTTTGGGCCTTCTTACCCCTCCGTCATGTTCTTCCTTCTGGCATGCGGGGGTGGACCACTTTGGGCCTTCTTACCCCTCCGTCATGTTCTTGTGTTTGTCTTGTTGCTGAACTTTGGTTCCTCATTTGGGATTTTTAGCATCATTTCTATAAGACTCCACCTGCGTCGTTCACGTAGATAGATACATTTAATAATTTGGAAAAAGTTGGGCTCAGTTTCTTACCGAGGGGTCTACGCTTCCAAGTCTTTGCATAGGACTCAAGCCTTCGCAGCTAATACAATTATTTAGCCGCCGAGTTTTTTTTTTTTTTTTACTCCTATGCACAGTAGCGTTTAAGATGTTGCACATTCCACGAACGCTTTTGTTGAACACCTTGCATAGTCTCCAAGTAATTGCATCCCTGCAAACTTGCTTGTAAGATTTTGGAAGGCCCCTTCCAATTCGGTTCGAGCTTCCCGATATGCTATTTTGGCGCAATGCCTCTCAGGACCAAATCTCCTACCTCAAAATTTGAGAATTGAATTCTGTCGTCGTTACTTTTAGCCATTGCTGCTTTTAAATGCTACAGTGCGTTGGTACGCATCTTCTCTTGTTATGCCTGTTATGTCAAGATCCATCTGACGTAAATGAACTGTCAATGTTCTTGTAGTTGTCCTATGTGCCCATAATATTCCTTGAAGTTCCTCTGGCCAGGTTTTTCCTCTGTCTCTCATCCTCCTCTCGAAATAAATTTTCAATGTCTTGTTGGTGGATTCCATTTGTCCATTCGACAATGAATTGCGTGCCATTGTCCAAATGTTCAACATTTAGCCCCAACGGCAATGTAATTTATGATATAACCGCTTCATACTCGGCCTCATTGTTGGTCACCATGTAATTCACATTAATGGCGAATTCGAATTTTCTGCTACCTGGAGATAAGTGGTGAATCCCAACCCCTTCTCCATAACTGGTGGAAAATCCATCTGTATGTAGTATCCATGTGGTGGTGGCCCTGCTGGTTCCTGCTTGGTCTGATAATCAATGCAATCCGACCTTCGATACCACATAAGAGTGTGATTCTTCGATATCAAATTAAGGTAAGACAAATCATGACACTATTCCGGTGTAGTCGTTTGTCCGTGTAGGATTGAGATTGAAGAATCCCTAATCTCTCTCCGACAATGTTAGTTTTCTTGGTTGAATTGCGGATTTGTTTATTGCTCTTAGCACCACTTCTTGTTTGCTTGGGGCCGAATTCCATATTGTCAACTCAGTAGTTGATTCCTGATCTCGATATAGTTACTGGGATTCTTCACGGTTCTTTTCCCATTGGTCCATTCCCTTTCTTGGCCATTCCACCTAAACAGACACTTTAGCGTAAGAGAAATGGTGTTTCCCACAGACGGCGCCAATATTTTGGTTTTATTTTGTCTAGGTTACAATACACCGAGAAATCGATACAGCGGGGCCTGACTTAACCAAAATAATGCTATCCTATTACAGTGAATGGACTAGCTTGGTCCGGAACACCTATTACACATAGAAAAATATAAGGTTACAGGAAATAATCCCTAAATAGCCAAGTTGAGGGAACAGTCGAACGTGAGAGATTTGGTACTCTTTGACTGTTGACTTGCGGGCATTAGGTTCGAATGATATCGGACTGAACTTGGGAACTTGCCAAGCTGCTACGTATCCCATTAAGGGAATTAAGCCAAACGTAGTTTATTTGTCTCTTTTGTGCTGCTTCTATTAGGTCAACCCCTGGTTGGCTGATTGGTTCACTTGTTTCAGCATTGGCGTGACTTCACGGTTTCGATCATATCTCCTTGTAGGATGATCGAAACCTCGATCCGCTTCTTGATTACGGACCCCGACTTATGTAGGTTTCTGGGAATGTGCATCGAATTGGCTTGGTTCGATGCGTGCGCATCGAATTCGATGCCTCAATGTCGAACCGGGTGAATTCGATGCGCTGTGCGCGACTTCACGGTTTCAATCATATCTCCCTAACGGATGATCGAAACCTCATTCCGCTTCTTGATTCAGAACCCTGACTCACGTGGCTTTCTGGGAATGTGCATCGAATTGGCTTGGTTCGATACGTGCGCATCGAATTCGATGCCTCCATGTCGAACTGGGTGAATTCGATGCGCTATGCGCGACTTCACAGTTTTGAAATATCTCCCTAACGAATGATCGAAACCTCATTCCGCTTCTTGATTCAGAACCCTGACTCTCGTGGCTTTCTGGGCATGTAAGGCTTCGATCTTGGGACGCATCGAATTGGCTTGATTCGATTCGTCCATGTCGAACAAGGTAAATTCGAAGCATGATAGATTGCGCATCGAACCTACTTGGTTCGATGCGCGTGTCGAATCGACTTGGATTCGATGCGTGGCATCTCCGTGGGTCCTCCCTACTTGTGAGGAGTGAGGGGGTAAATATAGGCATGATTAGAGAGGCTTAAAGGTCATTTTAGGACCGCATCGAATTGTACAAATTCGATGTGCTCAATCCGCATCGAATTGTGCAAATTCGATGTGCTATGCGCAGCTTTACCATTTTGAGCATAACTTTCTCTCTGGACCTCCGAATCGCATTCCGCTTGTTGCGTTGCGACCTAGACTCATGTGGCTTTCCAATGACATATTACTCAATGTCTAATTAGCTATATAAATATAATGGTGACCGAAATACGGCTAAGGTAACTTTACCTCTAAGCCTTCTCGACACACACCGGTCAATTTCGTGCCATCGTGACTTTTCTTCGACATGACACATTATACCATATCACCAATCTTTAGATCAAATATTAAATTAGATTGTGTACATGTTTCATCTTCTTATCATTAGTATTATGTTTAAGTAAAATGAAGCTATACATTTATAAGACAATAAATATTAAAATCAAAAAGAGTATTAATAGTCCCAAAAGTATGTGAAACTAATTTAGGTAGATAAATATTAGAGAATATCAATTTTTAAAATAATAACTTATGTGCAATTAAAAACAAATTAAATCACTTTATCCTACAACTACTTGTTTGTATATTTAAGATAATATAAAACATATAATGCATATCTGAATTCATTTTTATATTTGTGAGAGAATAACTTATATCTTTTTGTACGCAGTTTAATATTTTTATATTATTAGTATGATTCGTAACTATATGCTTACATATATCTGAATTGATCTTATATTCCAGTAATTCTTCAAAAATATATAACATATTATTATAAAAAATAGTTTATTTATCAACAACTAAACTAGCTTTCAATTATTTATCACAATTTGTTCAAAGAAAATAAGATTTTGGGGTGAGAAAATAAAAAGATTGTGTGGATATGATATTTATTTTTTATTTTTTTTGGTAAATGAAAGAAGCACAATTAATGAAGCTACATCTTTGGTTAAAATAGAATATAGAGCAACTGGGGGATCAAGCAAAAGTCATGTTCCTGTGTCAGCAATCGACTGATGCTTCGCAATAGCGTCCACTAGTTTGTTGCTTGAACAAGCAATACAACTAAACTCATGTGACCAAGGTTTGTGTAGTAAAGCGAGACACTCCTCAATTTTTTGTTGAAGTTCATGCCCCTTAATCGCGGCTTCAAAAATCAACAAAAATATTTCATTTGAGTCCGTTTCGATCTCAATTTTCTGTATACGTTTCTCCCAAGCTAGTGTGAGCCAACTCAAATATCCTTAACTTATGTATCTAGGACCGTAGGGCATGCGACTCTTTCCGCGAAGCCCCAAAGCCACTCACCATATGCATTCTGAATCACTCCCCCAACGACACCACAATTCTACTGCACGAGGACACTGCCACCCATATTAAGTTTTAGCCACTCCGATTTTGGTTTCCTCCACTTCTTATTCTTCTCGTATTTCCTTTTCGCAAATGCCAACACGAGGTCTGAACAATTGCTTGATTTGGAACAAAGTTGCTGCCGTTGAAACTAATTTTCTTTAAAACACACGTAAATTCCTCGCCTTCCAGACCAACCAGGTGGTCTTTGCGAAAATAACCCCCTACGGCGTTGTTGGAACGAAGCTCCAAATCATGATATAATTGATTGAGTGCCTCTAATGTATGAGTATATTAGTTGCATAAAGAATATTTAAACACTTAACATGACCAATAGGGAGAAAATAGAGAGTTTACAATAATTTATTTTGACAACAACATTTAGTGCTTTTGACAATATTGCTAGTCATTTCATATTCTATCGTGAATTGAACTAATTAGTTTCTCTATATCACTCATTTAACAGTTTACATTCTATAACTAATTTACAGTTTATTTTAGTTATCAGAAAAAATTAATCTAATATACCTAAAACTCAACAATAAATGTGGTTAGACTAGGCCTAGGAGTTATGTTGAAACAATTATTATCATTACATTATTTATCTATCTAGTCATCCCTTTTATTGTTACATTATTTTGTAATATATAAAGCATCAAGAATCAAGCAATGAAATTAAATTCGCAAATTATATTTATACTTGTATTCATAAAAAAGAATAATTTATATTCAGAATCTTTCCAAAAATAAAAATAAAAAATTGTAAGACCCTTGTCCACGTTCCAGCTCAGCCCTAATATTTCAAATTCCGGCCCACCCACCATACTAAGCTACCACTGCCCCTTTTTTTCGCCGCCTCCTCACCTCTATATAACACCATCACCACACCGTATAATAATTCCCATTCAATCCCCAATCCACAATGGCTCGATTTGTTTCTCAAACCCTAACCCTAATTCGAACCACCGCCGCCATCCGCCGCATCTCAACTCAGCCCAAAATCGTCTCTTTTGCCGAAATATCAATTGCCGAGTCGGAGGCGAGGACGGTGGAGAAGATCGAAGATGTAATTCACAATATCATTGTAAAGAGATCCAAACCCGATTGGCTGCCGTTCGTTCCCGGCGCCTCCTATTGGGTCCCACCTCGCCGTACCTCGTACGGCGTGGCGGAGATTGTGCACCAGTTGTCGAATCCGTTGCACGACGAGGAGTGTTTGGCGGTTACGGCGTTGCAGGGGTACCCTTCCTCCGATTTCTACATTCATAATGGTACATTTCGTTTAATCTTATTAAAGATTGGATTTTTGATATTTGTTTGTTGGTTCGGTCAATTCTATTTTATTGTTTTAATTTGTGAATTATTATTATTATTATTATTATTATTCGAGGGATGCAAATGATGTGTTTTTCAGAGTGGAAGCCCTAATTATGTATTAGGGTGTAATGACACTATACTGAATAGGAAGATCTGATGCATATTGATTTCTTTCTAGTTGTTTTATTTCTTTTTCTTATATTGAGCATATTTGCATTACTTAGCTAGCTGGGTTCTGATGAAGCCTGTGATGATTCATTTTTATGGTACCTGAATTTAAAAATGTCGAATACTTATGAACTAGGACGGTCTGAGGCTTCAGATTCTTGTTTTCTTATATATTTATACTGTTTTCATGTTGCACTAGTGTCATTTTTATTACACTAAGCCTGTGATGATTCTTTTTATGGTACCTGAATTACGAGATGTCGAATACTTAAGAACTAGGACGGTCTGAGGCTTAGTGTTTAACAAATTGTCTCGTCACTTGCTTTAAAATCCACTTATTCTTGGTTTGTGTTGAATACATATGAACTAGGACGACGGTCTGACGCTTTAGATTTTTGCTTAATGACAAATTTCCAATCTTAAGATTTTGCACTAGTTTGATTTAATCACATTAAGCCTGTGATGATTCTTTATATGGTACCTGAACTTCAGAATGTCGAATGCTTATGAACTAGGACGGTCTGAGGCTTAACGTGTTCTTAAATTTCAATCTTAGTTTGTTCACTTGCTCCATTTTGCTTATGAATTTTGTTCCAGTGGGAATCTTTGTTGATGTTTTGTTCATTTCATGTTATTATTTGCACCTGTGGTTTTTATGTGTATATCAGAACAGTAGATTAGTTTGCAACTTCCATGAATGATGAGAACAAATTATTTACAGTTATCCCTGTCTGATAATACTGTGCTGAGTAATATGTAATCTGACATGGAATACCTGCATTGACTCTGTTTTGTCATTGTTTTTGCTTTACTATTTTGGTCCTTTGAAATGCCTTACATGAAATTTAGTTGTTCTTTTGTTTTTGCTATTGGGTGAGATTGTTAATTCCTCTCTTGTGGAGAGCATCTTATTGCATACACTATTTTCTACACTTCCATGAATGATGAGATCAAATATTTACAGTTATCCCTGTCTGATAGTACTATGCTGAATATTTGTAATCTGACATGGATGCTGAATTCACTCAACTTTTGTCTTTGATATAGCTTTACTGTTTTTGCATTACAATTTTTTTGTTCTTATTTTTTTGCCTTTGGCTGAGATTATTACTGTATGCAATCGCTGCATAACACAATAGGATCAACACTGCTTATGAATGATGAGACAAACAATTCACAGTTATCCCTGTCTGATGCATTTCTGCTGATAAGTTTGTGATCTGACTGAATCAGTTTTGTAACTTTAGTGTTTCAACATTCTCAATAAATTTGTGTGATTATGGCATTATTCTCTTTTATCCTGTTTATAATTATCTTATGATGATTTTTTCTGGTGTATTAATTGCAGATGAATCTTCTCATTCAGATTCTGCAGAAGAGAGGGTATCACCTACTGTTTCTTCGACACCGGAAGAGTCTGAAAATAAGGAAGATTAAGAGGAATTTATGTGTATTTGAATGAATGTACATATACAATTTAGTTTAGGATACTGATATTATAGCAACAGTGCTTTCCAGATATGTACATAAATAATCTGTCTACTATAAAATAAATATATACTGTTTAGGTAGTTTAGGAAGATTATGAATGATTATACCATGTAAATGTAAAAAAATCTGCTGTTTAGGTAGGAAAAATATGCTCTTTTTTCTGGGAAAAAAATTCATTTCGTCATTTAAGTTGGCTCCTTCTTCATTTTCGTCCATTAAGTTGGCAGGCCTTTAAATTGGTCCATTAATTTGGCAAATATCATCAATTTCGTCCATTGAACCCAACTGCGGCGGTTTCCGGCACCAATTGATGACATGGCCGTCGTTAACCCGTTGACCCGTAATTTTTTATTATTAATTTGCCACCTGTATATGCCACATAATTAAAAAAAAAAAAACCAAATAAATCCGTCACCCTTACCCACCCCCACCACCCACCCCACTTACACACATCTTCATCAATGGCCTCCTCTTCTTCTACAACCCTAATCCCAATCCTCATCCTCCTCTTCTTCCTCCCAATCTTCTTCTACTTCTCCCCACACGTCCTCCCTCCCACCCGCCAGCTTACCATCTCCCTCCCCGACGAACTCGATGACCTCTCCCTCTTCCACAAAGCCATCGCCATGGACTCCTCCTCCACCTTCAACCACCGCCGCCCCTCCTCCAGATCCCACCTCTCCTCCACCCTCCGCCCTCCCAAAATCGCCTTCATGAGCTCACAAATCCGGATCTGATCCACCGAGTTCGCGAGCGCCTCCACGAATCTCGGCACGGCAGTTTCCGATAACGTAATCAACTTCAGATTCTCCTCCGAGGCTTTCAAAAACTCGATCAGCTTTACGAGCGAGTCGGAATCGAGTAAATCGCCGTTGATTGCGTCGATCGCGTGCTGTTTGGCGAGCGCGTGAGTGACGTCAGCGTCGGAGATCCAGATGTTAATGAGGCGGCGGAGCGTGAGGTTGGGGATGGTGCTGGTGGAGGGGAGCGTCTGCATGGTGGCGGGACACGTGTTGTGGCCGAGCGCGAGCCATTTCTCAATGGACCTCCGATCGTATGTGACGCCGGTGCAGAGGCTGACCGGAGACTTCATCACGTCCACCGCGATGCTCGACGATCCTTCGAACGAGTATTTCGCACTATAACTTAGGCTGAGGGCACTTATTTTTGAATTTTGATTTTTTTTTATTACGTGTCATGCACATGTGGAAATTAAATTAAAAAAAAATCGGAGTCAACGGGTCAATGGGTCAACGGCGGCCACATCAGCAGTTGGTGCCGGAAACCACCAGAGTCGGGGTAAATGGACTAAATTGATGAAATGTGCCAACTTAATGGACCTTTTTACAGGCGTGACAAGTTAATGGACGAAAACGATGAGGGTGCCAACTTAAATGACGAAATGAATTTTTTTCCCCTTTTTTCTGCATATTAGTCTTGCCTTGCGAAGTTCTTAATCACATTTTTTACTTTATATCAAGTACTTATGTCGCATTTGTTCTTTCTTTTTGATGATTAGCATCGTCCTGGCTCGATTGATTGGGCACTTGCTCAAAAATCCTTTCTCGGGGAGTTTCTACGGGTTTTCCTTTATTCATAATTGGCCGTATCTACATAAAATGTAGAAATCAATAAAAACTATGTTTGAATGATGGGAGTTGTATGCCAAAAAACCAGCGATATATATCTATCAACAATCTCGTCTCCTTAATTTGTCAAAAGAGAATCGCATAAACTTATAGCAGGGCTGGCATCATCGGCAATTACTCTGAAGACAGGATTAGTTCTCTCTTTGTATATGAAGTTCACTCTCTTATCTGCTATATAAGTTTACCTGTTCCTCAATTTAACGTCATGTGAGCGATTATTCTATTTAATTATTTCTATTGTGTACTTTTTTTTGCTAACTTTCTATTATGTATATTTTGACTTCGCTTCATTGTGAAAATGTTCTAGGGACTATTGATTTATTTTAATCTAATAACACATTTATAACTAATGAACATACATTGTTCTTTTTACTTTTTGACGAACGAACTCTCCTCAAAGTATGATAATCAAATTACTCAATTGTTCCCAATTTCTTGAGCACTTTGTACCCCAGGGCCCCAGGCAATAATGAATTATGACAACATTATTATAATATTTGGAGGGCATTGTCATGGTGGTAACAATTTCCCATTTAGAGTTGGAGAAAAATAGTTGAGAACGCCAAATTTAATGAGTAGGGGACTAAAAATATCAGATGACTTATATAGAATTTGAGACACTTTTCCATAGTTACAGATAAATTAGTTGTGGAAAAAAGAATTAACTTGAATAAACTTGGTGATAACTTTCATACAATTCTTGCTCTTTTGCGTCCTTCACAAATGCCACATCGTGGTCTTCATCAAAAGGTTGGAATGGGTCTTGTTTCATTATGAGTGAAAGTTGGTAGATCTATTGACATTCTTTATTTTTGTTTTTCCCGGACTTAATTGTGATCAATTGGGCAATAATGGAACAATAATGTTAAATAATGGTCTAAACTAGCCTTTAAGGAGAAAGAGTTATTGGGTCGGGGTTTCTCACATTATGAATAACATAATCAATTCTCGTATGAGACTAGTGTCGACTGGCCTTGTAATGATTATGCATTTATCTTGTGAAAAAATGTCGTTGCACGATGTCGTTTTGAGATCTGGAAGATCTTCTATTTTGAGGATGCATCTGGATGGTCGAAAGAGGAATTCAAGAAGAAAGTTCTAAGAAAGGGAAGAATGCGGCAAAAAAAGGAAAACTACATTTAGCCAAGGAGCCATTCTAGAGCTAGACTTTTCTATTTCTGAAATATTTATTTTGAATTTACTTATTCTTACTTTCTATTTCTGAAATATTTTTTTTGAGTTTACTTATTCTTTGTTCATTCCTATTATGTAGTTGGGGTACGTTGTAATTAATCAAGTCTGTAGGACATTAACGGATAACTTATTTTCCGTCTTAGTATTTAAAAGATCTTTGTAACCTTTTGAAGGGCAATGAATGAAATTAAAAATCATGTTTCTCATCTTCTTCTTCTAACTTCCCATCTCCTTCTTTTCCTTTATTTTCTGCATATTATCTCATTTTAATGGCTGGATTAGTGTCCATGATTCCAAATCATGACAGGCCTCCCTACGAGACTGGTCATCTTTGAGTGATTTATTAGACTGCATTATGCTCTATGTTTTAAGGTTGGCTATTCAAACCTTGTCTAGTTTTACTGTGTTGTTCCTTCAGATTTTTGTGTCTCGTGGTTTTTTTCCTTCTAAAGACACATTTTCAAGCAAAAAAAATCATGCGTTTTAACTTTCTCAACAATCAACGTATGAATAAATGTTTCGTCTCCCAATTCAGGTATCAGGTGAAGAGATCATCATATTTTTGTTTGGTATCGGTTTCTGTTATGACCTTGACTAAAGTATAGTTTTATTAATATGTTTCGTTTTGAACTCTCATAATCATGATATGTCTTCAGCAATGAAGAAACTGCCTAATCGTCATTTGCTGTTTCAATAGGTTAGGAGTTTTCTGATCTCAATTGTGCATTGTTACCATCTGCCTGCCTTTTCATTTTTGAGTGCTGCTAAATTTACATGTATTAAACTTAGTAATCATGCGGTTCAAGTACTCTATTCATACATACATATTTATATATACATATATATATATATATGTATATATTTTTGGGTGAAGGTATATACACATATATACATGTATATATATTGATGGATCGAGAAACAGATATCCGTTATCAGATAAAGAAACACCAGTTCGTCAATCAACTATACAACATCTTTTGTGTTTTAGAATTTCATGATGTCCGAAATGTGCAGAAAATCAAGTTGCTTTTTGAAGTATTGCAATAGAAACATTCCTTTCTAAATGAACTGTACATACACACAAAGTTCAATGGCATTGCAAGTGTTTTTACCTTTTTTTCCTTCTCCTTTCCTCTGTTTATCAACAATTTTCTTCACAGAACTCGATTGCTATAGCTTAGTTCTGTAATGTCACCGCTAGTGGCCAGACTCCTCCGGCTTGAGGCTGTTGCGACAACTCTTTCCATGGTCTCCTCCCAATTTTCCTGCTTTTGCTCCATTTTTGAGTCTGCCAAGTTTGTTCGAGTAAAACTAGCACCTATTTCACGAGATGGTGCCCCAGAAACTTTCGGGACTTTTGCTCGGAAATCATTCTTGGATTTGGGGACACTACTGCAGAATATCTCCATGAAGTTTTGGACGGTTCCTTTATTATAGGGGTTGGCACGCCTGTTGTATTGATATCTAAAGTTCTCATATGTCGACTGCAATAACACAAAAAAATTCCAACAGTTGTCATGGTAGAGTATCCAGATCACAAGAATGCCAATATGAATGGAGTAAAACAAACATTTATAAACTAAAAATCCCAATGTTATAGCGTACAAACTAATAAAAAGGATTCATGTTATATGTTAATCAATTAAAATCTTTCATTATTCAAGTATTGTGTATAAAATGAGAAATTATTTCATGCAACCACTGTATTGTTGACGTTGGGCAACAACTTGCAATACATAGTGGAGATGAGGGTATATGGGTAGTTATTTCCTATATTCTAGGAAAATTTAAATATAACATTCAGCAACAACTCTATCAATAATTAAAGATTAACAAAAGAACCACTGAGTTCTAGATCTTCAAATGTCTAAAGATTATTTAGTTCAACTCCCTATCGGCAAGTTTCTTTTTTACTTAAACTATTAAAGCAACAAGGTATTAGATTGTATGAAGACGCAAAGGGAAAAGTATTACCTGGTTTGTACTAATGAGGTAGAGATGGAAGACTGACAGCCCGCCAACAAACCAAAGTGCTAGAAAAGTATAAATAATAAGTGCAATGGAGGCAGGGGTCTTGGTCATTGCTCTCCATATTGTGGTGTTCTCACTATCCATTATTCTCTTGATATAGACCCAACAGAATCCATGAACATATAAGCATAGAAGCGCACTTGAGAAGACAAACATGAAGAAGAACCGATAGTTCCTCTGCAAAGAATAATACAATGGATCAAATTTAACAAACAATGATTCTTTCTTGATCTTTGGTAAAGGCACTTTGTGATACACGAGAGAGCTATTAGATGTATACATAACATGTACACTATAAATAGGTAGTAAAACAGAAACTCAATTATGGTTACGGTACGAGGTAATATCTGAGGTTTAAAACATGGGACTTGGGTACTATCGCTGCAAAAAAGCATTACTTGCTTATTAGGTCCAGATGTGTGTTAGCAATTTCAGTTCACTATCAAATAAGACACAGATGTCTTCATACAGCCATGATGTAACCACAAAGCCAATCATCCATAACAAAAATATCTCTTAAGGTCCGGGAGAGGGTTTCGAAACAAAATGCATGCAGAAATTGAATCATTATGCATAAAAAATGCTGGAAATCCAAGTTTACGTACCAGTCCAATACATTGTCCAACCCAGGGACAGTGATGATCAAACCGTTCCACACAGTTGTCACAAATTGAACAATGTGAACAACGTGGTGGTCTATATAGCTTACAGGTATCACAGTATTTCACTTTCACAGTAACTCCATTAATTACCACATCTTTTGTCCGAGGCAAGCGTGGAGTGTGGGAAAGCCCAAATTCCGTACTGCCCTCATAACTTTCAGGTTCTGGAGGGTGAGCATTGCGAGGAATAATACCAGGATCTCGCCCAGAAGTCATCATAAGGAGGACTAATACCTGTAAAAGAAATGCAATAAGTTTCAACTATTGAGTCGTAATTTGGGAAGAATGCAGATACAATTCAAAATAACTCTTCTACCAAAAAGCGATCAACTCTGTCCAGACCATTGGGTTAGCAGCAAGCAGTTAAAATGGGAAAATAGCAAGCTGCATATAGTTTTTATCATCTTTTTAGCAGCTCCCTGTAGGAGTAACTAGCTAATGCTAAAGTTAATGCTTTTATATTTCTGGTTACAGTAGTTTTTTTTTAAAAAAAAAAAAAAAAAAAAACTCAACTCACGCTGCACATGGAGATTCCACAAATAATAGGACCATTTGTTCCACATGATCCAAAATGAGAAAAATATTTTCTTTAATAATATTAAGCATATAACCAAAAAGGGGTATCAAGCCTTGTCTTTGATAAACTAAGCTTCCCAAGGTGATTTGTGAGTGACTTTAAAACTGGGCCCCACAATTCCTAAGAAACATAAAACATATATGAACACTAGTGAAACGCTTCATATATGCATAAGAAAGTGGAATAAATTATCCCAATTCAAATTGAATAGAAAAATTCATACATGCTATCCTGTACATTAGCATGGTTACAATGATAATTGCAAGAATGTAACATTTCAGTTATTTCCAATAATAAATTAATTGCAAAATACAAAATAGAAAATTTGTACACCTACTCGCTTCAGGTTTACGCACTAAAATACATCTCCTCCTATGTACTTACTTGACTAAGGATTAAAACTTTGTCCAGAAACAAGGAATCAGCAGATATAATAAAAGTTTGGTAGTGCCAGTTGAAATAGGTGAGGATTCTCCAACAACTAGTCCATATATGTAAAGATACTTACTAATCTCTTATAAATGGAGTGAGCATGAAAATACTAGTGTACCGAAGCTGTGTCCTGTAGATATCAGTGTTCGTGTGTCGTTTTATATACATGTCGGATCACTTTTTCTATTTATGTTATCAGTTATCACAGAGAGCTCCCCCAATGGTAACATCATTTTTTTATGCCTAACCAAAAGTATTGAGAAACCTTATGAGCTGGCCTCATCAGGCATTACAAATGCATGCTGTAGTAAAGGGTCATCAGAACTTGATGCTTTATACCCTTTCACAAAACACAAATCATTTTCTATGCATCGCTGTTAAAAATCAGAAGCTTCATGTTGTCTTTCAGCTTGTAAATATATATGATAGTAAGAAAACATCTCAGCTTTGTATGAAAATGTCGCCAAATCATGCTGAATAGTATGGGTTGCCTGTTCAATTAAATATCTTAAATCAGAAAAAAATTATTTTTAAAGCTTTTCGTCAAAAGCAAGGAGGAAGCTGGAGGGGGCAATCGCAGACCTACTATCTCGACATTTCCAATAGGACACTGCCACAAACCACGGAAACCCTCTTTCTGCCCCCCTCGAATGTAATGGTCAACCTTCCATATCCATTTTTATGTATGTTGAAGTTGTTCATCACTGTACACCAACTGCAACATGCAGTTGCAGTAGGCTCCCCTTGAGGGGGTATAAGGGGGAGGCTGTCCTTCCGTTCTTGAGCACGTTGCCATTTTCTTATAGTAAATATTCCGTATTTTGACAACATAATAAATTTTGACGACAATTTAAGCATCTTTATCCCTTAATGCTTTCTTTACTGAAAGTCATCATCATGCATTACAACATTTTCTATTGTATGGCAAAGACCCTTTATGGACCTTTCCAGTTAGAAGTTCAACAGACAAAAAAGTAAGCCAAACATCAGGTTACCATATTAAACAAGTAAAAGCAGACATCACCCCCACTCAAACCTGTCGTGTCTATAGCTTCTCCATGATCTTGTCCTTGTGATGAATTCTATTCATCCAAAGAATAACGATCTTAAAAGTTCATACCTACTTAGCCTTCAATGCTGAAAATACTACTGAGTTAGGGGCAAAGTGAAGATTAAGTAAATCTCTCGACAACTTTCACCTCTATGGAGCCTTTTCTTCAATGAAATTCTCCATCCATATTTTGCAAGGTATTTAGTAAAATGTGATGATACATCAGCTCATTTTTATTATGGCAAAACACATAAATACGTACTTAATTGCCACCTCATCGAAAAGCTTAAGCTTCAAGAGAGGTTGGACATTTACTGTTCCATATTGTCCAACACCCCCTTATAATTTTGTTAAGCCTAAAACGTGACATTCTTTTGATAAATGGGATTTCTTCAATACCTCTTGTTGTCATGACTCTGGTACCATGTTCTATTGTTGTCTCATCCACAAGCTTAAGCTTATAGCTGAGGTTGAACATTAAATGTTTTACATATATATATATATATATTCTCCAACAACAAGTAATACTGTCGAACAACAACGAGCAAATTTGGCTTCTCTAAGAGCACAAACTCACAAAATGGCTGCCCGCAATTAGAGATGAAGATTTAATGGAGTTAACTTAACGAATCATTATAGTACACGAACCCAAACATAATAAAAAGAACTAAAGTAGGAATCTCTTAAAGCTAGAAACGTAACGTGAAAAAACCCATACGACGATACTATCCAAGTATCCAATCCATAATCAACTAGAACACAGCATTTGAGTAACTTCCAAGTACCATAAATAGCTTCCAAACCATTCAACGTATAAAAAACAGTTCAGTTCAATAGGCAATTAATTAAGAAGGATCATCGAAAGAAGGCGAGACTTACGTATAACGTGAAAACAATAAATACAACCATAATGGAAATCCCCCAATTGCCAGTAAAATCATCCATGAGTTTCCGGGCAACGTATACGCAGAAAACAACAGCCGGAGCAACGATTAGAAATACAGTAAGAAAGACTGATCTGACATCAGGCCCGAATATCAATCTTCCCCCAAAACAAAATTTCTGCAACAAATGAACCAATCAAACACTTAAATACTTCCAAAATCAGATTAAAACACTAAACCACTGATAATTATATACATTAATTAATAGAAAAGAAGTGTCATCATCATCACTTCATCAACAGATTCCAATACATGATTGATTAATCGAATCGGTGATCATGAGATCTCATAAATAAAATAAAATTCATTATCGAGAGAAAGAGTTGAGCGAGAATTACGTTACTGCCCTCCCAAGCACGGTAAGTACGGACAAGGTGGTCATCGGCGGCGCCACCCAGGGAATCCGGCGGCGCCACTGTATTCATATCTCCCGATTAAAATTGATTTTATTTTTTTTACTCAAAATCGAAATGGAACTAAATCAATAATAATTAATTGCGTGAAAAATAAAAAGAGTTGATTGATCGGAGTGCGAAAAGTCAGAGATTAGAAATTAAAATGGAAGGAAAATCATACAAACATTTACAGCTAAAAAAATGTATATTTATGAATTATGATTATGGCGGCTGTTTATATTTTATTTAAGCTAGCTAGCTCTTTGGTTCGTTCTATGCTTACAAGTTTGACTTTGACTTGTGTAAAATTCGTCAGGCTGCTACTCTGTCAAATTATTTTGTGTTATAAACTTATAATATAATATTAGTTTATTCTTTTGGAACTAATAACGCGGAATTACGATGCTGATGTATGTAAGCAAGCATGCCAAATATAGGTTTTGTTTGCACAAGAATAATATAAGCAAAATAAATCTCTTAGATTGATGGGATTTAAGTTTCAAAGTAGATTCTCTGTGCCTTAATGTATCAAGATGACCATTAGTTTCACATATCTTTGTGCGGGTCACTTAAGCTCAACTAATTAATACTCAAAACTTAGGTTATAAGTACATGTAAACTCAACTAATACTCAAAATATGTTTGTTGGTACTCAACTTTAAGCTTGATTTGCGCGACACTTACACAACAACACTACACACGAATTGAGCCGAGGCAAGAGTGACATCGCTTTTGTTGCTTAAGTTAACAAAGTGTATAAACAATATGTCAATGTTGTAGTATCTCAAACGTAGGAATATATCGAATACTTGTTTTCTAATGAATATTGAGGATATATCGAATAGTGGGGATATATTGAATACTAGAAACTTTGACATGGGTCCTTGCATGATTAATCATTTATTATAAGGATAACATAATTAATTTGTATGCAAATATTACCAGTTAAATATGGATTGAAAATCTATATATCTTAACCTTCATTTTATGTAAAAGAGAATTAAATAATAATTTTTTCTTCCTTTAATTAGAAGGTTTAAATAATTATAAAATTAAAATAAATTATAGTTATATCCCAACCAATAACAAAATTTAATAGTGTGAACAGGTAAATAAAGAAATCAAAAGATTGGTGTCAATATGACTTCTTTAGATTATAATATAGATAAAAAAAACATGCCGAAGGTAGCTATATATCGAAGGCTATGTCGAACACAATACTCGATATATCGCGAGTGAACAGTAGAACATTAATAAATGGCTTACCTCGGTTATCAGGACTCTAGGTATTTATAAGTGTCAAGACCCAGAACCACACGCTGCGTTTCTCGGATATGTCGAGTATTTGCGTCATATTTTGAAAATAATATTCGATGTATAGTTTTCCATATCCGTTCAAAGGTACATCGAAAGATTTCGATGCACGGTTTCCAGATCTGATTGCTTAATTGTCGCGTGGGAAACTCGAATCTAAGTGGACCAATCTGGAGCTACCACGTGGGTTGAACAATATTAGCCCATATAATCTCTCAATTTGAACGTGTTCTTATAAAGATCGATTTTCAAATATACTTGTAAATAGTCAAGTTCGTATCCAGCTCTGTCGTTCTGATTTTGTATATGCCTCCCCCCCCCCTTTTTGTAGAGCAGGCCATGTGGGGTGTATGTGCTATGAATTCATAAGAGAGACTTTTTTATTTCGAAACAAAGAATTCGATGTTTATTCTAGCGGCATTTAATGCAAAAATGTGGGATCTTCGCCTATAAATAGGTGTGTGTAGGTTCGCTTTCAGCATTGTGGCTTTCGTGAACTTATGGCAATTTGTAGACGTATGAACATCTGTATACATCGAACAAGTACGTATATTGATATTTTGTAGTGCATGTTATAAAAGTTTCAATGTATGAAACTTTCAACATATTTTTCGATGCAAGTACTTAGTCAATTTTCTGACTTTTGATTTTTCTTTTTTTACAGTAAATATGTACCCTTTTCATCTCCGTGCTCTGCAACATTTTGGACTCAAGAACCACTTTAAAGCTATTTCAAAGGTAAATTTTCATATAACGGTCCTAGTATTTTGGTTAGTTGTTTATACTTTAGCATAATCTAAGTTTTTCTTATTGTTGGACAAATGACGACATGTCTAATTATGCTGAGCACGAGGTGGGGGATGATAAACCATCATCAAATAGTTGGACAAGTAGTTTCGCGTCAAAATCAGAGAGTAGTGTAGAACGATATCATATTTCTAATTCTTCTCCAGCACAAGTTGTAGTTTATGGAAATAAAGCAAAGACGGCTTTGCAAAATAGCTTGCTAGGTTTCTCGTTGACGAGGCCATTAACAAGCCTCGGGACAGATTATTAGATTCAGTAGAACTCTGAATAAAGGTTGAACAAGAAGGGCCAAGGTTGAGTAGGAAGGGCAAAAAACAGACAATTATTACTTACGTTTAGGACTTGGGAGTGGCTAAAGGCACACACTGTTGGGTTTACATATTCGTTGTTTGAATGTCTAATAACCTTGTGCATTGTCTTTAGTCGATTGTTTTTCCTTTCTGTTTATGGTGTTATTCTTTGCACATTTAGCTAATGCTTTAACTTAGCTTGTTTCTTCCTTGTAAGGGGTTGGAGTACCCGTTGTACCCCATTTTGCTTATAAAAATAAATAAAAATAAAACATAAGGTATATGGCCAATTTTGCGTACCAAATTGTGGTCTCTACTCTCTACTATGCATCGCAATGAGGAGTATATATCTATAAACCTTCAACATCCATAAGGATTATAAGATTAAGTTTCGGACCCTGTAGGGTGAATTGGTGAATTGGTCACCTCTCGAGTGGCTGACTATTTCTACCACATAATTTATTAATGGGCGCAAGTTCCTAATACCCGCGACCCTGAGGGAACCGTTGAGGAGTATTGGTCTGTGCCTCTCGCACCTTACCCCAAATTCTATTTGAATGATATTGTCATTCATTCTGGTGTCGAAAACATTCGAGGAGCTTGTCTAAGATCATGTTTAATAACAAAAGGGGAGACTATTGATTCTATTTCATGAGGGCACATAATAATTGTAGTTTCCTGGTAGAGGGCCATGCTAGTTATTGGAAGAGGTAAAAATATGAGTATTTCTATATTAAAAAGCGCACAATAAGGGAATATGGTGATTACAAGCGTGAGTGGGTCGAGGCCATGGTAATTAATCTACCACAGGGTGTTGGAAAACCCAGGTGGCCGGAGGGGTTTTGCAAGTGGCTGATGTGTTATGTAATATCGTAATTTTTTTCACGCTCTCATATTTATTTTAATAATTATAGATTTTATTTGGGTCCTCATAATTTAGCGTATAACAAAAAATAAATTAACTTTTAGTTAATTAAAGTTTGTAATTACATATATTACAAATAGTAAGATTTTTTGGCACCTATTTGAGAATTGCAAGTAATATAAGGGTTGAATTGAAAAATGCAAAACCTTATTTTTTATAGTGAGTCGGTTCGAACTTGTTACAGATAAATAGAAACAAAAAAATAATTTTTTTTAAAAAAAAACCAAACCTTACACATTAGTTTCCTGTTTTACCGTGTGCATACCAAGTTACCAACCCTCTTGTGTAAGATTCTCTCCTAATTCTACTTAATTTGACAAGTTTTTCTTATGATATATTTAATAATAAACAGAGACATGAGTCATTTCCTTAAACGTATTTAAATATTATATTGGAGTTTCTGTCGTGGAAATTTTTATATTCAATTGAAGGTGAACGCATAATTGATATATGTATACATGCTATGCATATGTACACATGTGAGGACATGAATTTTAACTAGTGGAGCACTATTATGTTATGACTTACTCATGGGTAGGAAAAGAATTGGAAGCATAATTAGTACAACTGTGAAGGCTAATCATATGTTATTATAGTCCGATATATTAACATATAGAGTTAATAGAAACTGTAAACGATTGGTATTATTACTAGATTAGAGTATCGTGAAATCATATTGAATATACTCACAACACATTGTTAGAAAAAAAATTGGTATCAAGAATAAGGAAATAAATTTGAGTAGCCTTCAGTGATAATTCTTTGGCTTCTTAGGTGATTACAACTAGACGTCGTCGCATATTTGCTCTCCCGTACCTTATAGTCGAATTTCAGGTGAGTGTTCCTAAACTCTATTATTTTCAAAATTGGAAAAAATGCATGCACGAGTACTGGAACTTTCTATTATTTCAGGTGAGTGTTCCCGTACATATATGTAACCATAATTCTCTGCATATTGAACTGTCATCTTTTCAAAGAAAGCTATCATAAACCGGGTACTGGAACTGTTCACTACTTCAAATCAAGTTTTTTTTTGGATAAATTGGGTATTCGAAATATTCAGATATTCAAAGCAAATAATGAGTGTAATGGTTATTTGAAAATATTGAAATTTATATGATTGGCGCCTTGGCCGGGCCGGTTCTTGCTATATAGCGGGCTGTTGGCTGCTTTGGGCGAACCGGTCGCCCGGTTCCGTTCGTGAACCGGGCGGCCCTCTTTTTTTTTTTGGTTTTTGGTCAATTGCGAATCAATCCTATTTTTTTGACAATTACAAACTTGCCTCAAAAATTTTAAAAAAAGGAAGAAAAAAATGCAAAACTTTAAAAGTCCATAACTTTGCGTAGGAGCGTCCGTTTTGGATGCATTTTTTTTATTTGGGGTATCTCGACGAGATCTATCCATCGCAAACAGCCTACGGTGGTTTGGGCCAATAATTTTTCAAAAAAACGTTGGTTTCCATACTTAATTTGACTTTAAAGCTAAACGAGCATGCATTCGAGAATTTCGTGCATAGTATTTCGTTCGATGCTAAGTTTATTTTTCTGATTTTAGTATCACATATTGTTGTTCTTGTATTGAATTTTGTGATACGGTTGGCCAACATTAAAAAATCCAAAACAATCTTTTAACTTGTATTAAATATAATGTTTGTTGAATTATTTAGTAAATTGTTAGATAGCTCAATGGTTTCCACTATTTTTCAAGAGCTTTTTTTTGTTGGAGGTCAAGTGTTCAAGTCCTAGTTTTGTGATAATCATATTCTTATATTTCTTATAATATAACAAAATATTAGTGACTTAAAAGTCTTATAATTTTTTATACAATTAATTTTTATATTAATTTTTTATTGAATGTTGACTAAAGTCAACAAACCGGTCCACCCAGAGGTCCGACCGGTCCGACATGTTGACCCACTACCCGGTAGCCTCACCGGGTCAGTCACCGGGCCGGGTTTCAGAACACTGGTTGGTTGTATTCGGAATTGATTAGTTACTGGATCCAGTGTTTCGCGTGGGTGCAAGGGGCACTGCCGGGCGGTGGCGGGCTTGCCGGTAAGACCTTTTGTCCCCATGGGCCCATTCCCTCTCAGACATAATAGGAGGAGGTTGTGTCTTTGTTGGGTCATAGGATCTCCGTATGTACCATGTCATAAGTGATTAATTCCAAGGTTGCTCCTTGGACGAGAATATAAGGAGTATTGTTATGAGGTAATAAGGCTGGCTGCATTAGCAGAATAACGTGGACACCGATCATCAAAGGTGATTCTGTTCTTTTGTTAAAGGGTTTTTGTTAAACCTCGAATTCTTCTGATTTCACGATTTTATTGCATGACATTTGTGTGCGATTAAGTTCTTTTGTTAACCTGTTTTCAAATGAAAGTTATTGAAAGAAAATGCAACACTTGCACACACACACATGAGCATTCACTGAAATTTTTATCTCATAAATTATTATTTTCCTTCCTTTCAACTTAAGATCCAGATCCATGTGAACCAACTGAAGAGACAGTCGAGGGAGATTAAGCAGTCTGCCACAAGGTCTATGTTATGTATAGTCTAGCTAGTAGTCACCTTTTGAGGATTCTAGGAACCTTGTGTATTTTACCGTTTGTTCCCCTAAACCTTGTTTCAGGTCGTGTGATTCCTAAACTGGTGTGTCTATACTTGAATATCGTTGTGATGACGTAAACGTTTACTATTATAAGAATGTCTTGTTATTTTTGAGTAGTTTTGTGTTATTATGAGTAATATGAACCTTAGCTCCTCTATGGCATTACATGTTACATGTTCGACATGTCTACGGTGTTTAGGAGAAGGTATTGCGGGCTGGCATAATGTCGTCGAAGGTGTATATTGGGGCTTGAACACTTGGTATATGTTTTTATTTTCATATTTGTATGTGTTTTCTTATGCGTCGATATGCTAGTATTGTCAGTTATTTACCATGTTTCTTATTTTGGGTGAAATGATAATGGGTTGCCAGGCGTAAAGATGGACGCTATGTAGGCTTAAAGAGAGCTACTATTGAGGCCACAACCAATGTCGGTGCGATAAAGACGCCAGATCGGAAGGGCATGCTAGGTGCACAATGCAGCCCTTTGGGTTGCAATTGATCCAATGGAGGAGAGAAGTGCTGGTGGAAGGCCTCTTTTGCAAGATAGGGAGATCCGCACAAGTGCGAATGCCAATGCTCAAACTGGACCATTGTTAAACCTGGATGGGAATAGAGAGGTGGAGACCTTCGTTAGGCAAAATAGGGTGGTGCTCAATGCTCCATGCGGTGAGAATAGCACTCACAAAAGAAAGCATTTAACTTGCACCAGTGGAAGCAAAATATCGCCCCCTAGGAGGTAAGGTGGTAGATTACTCAAGGTATGCAAATCGTATGGCATTCTCTCAACGCACGACGCCAATGGGTGCGGGAGGGATCAATTCAACCGCGTGGCACTGCATGTGTGTCATGCTATAAGTACGAGCTCTAAATTTGGAATACATGCTGGGGGAATGGATGATGCGAAGAGTGCAGCCTATGGCGAGATCGAAGAAGAGCATGAGAATGAGGTGAGGCACTAAGCTAGGAAAATTGAGGCACTTATGACTAACGACCCATGAAAAATGTATGATGCTCTATATGAGAAGGACTAGGCTTTGAAGAGGTCTAAGGATGTTGTGGCAAAGGTGATACAAATAGAGAAGAGCTGGCGAAGGCTGATGCCGAGAAGATGTGTCAGGGGGCCAAAAAGGACATCAAATAGCACAACGAGCTCAATTAGAAGGCATTGACTAGTAAGAGAAATACTGATGAGTTGGAGGCATCTACATAGGTTAAAGCATATGCAGAATGAGTGGGATAAGCTGTTTGTGTACGTGGTCTGGCTGAGGTAGTTATTTCTCTCATCACAAATAAACGAGCCTATTCTACACTGTTATCTGACCTCATATCAAATATCATATGTGTTGTCGAATTAGCAAAAGAAAAGGTGGTCATGGAGTTTATCCAAAGTCGAACCTTCCCAGAAAATTAGTTTGTAGAGGCTCTAAAATATTCGAACAACCCTAAACTTGGTTGTAGGGCAGGTTGATATGATGGGATTCCTTTTACCAAGGTTTGACCCTGGGAGGTTGAAACTTGCCCTTGGTCTAGACATGTAACTTGTGGATGAATTCGACAACAATGACGAGACATTCAAGGCCATACATGATATGTTTGCTCATTTGCAAAATGAGCCGAATCTGTATATGTTAAGGATACATGCCAATTTGCTCCAGCTGTTGTAGCCAATGCTCATGAGTTGGGAAATGAGAAAGTGGAGGAAAATTATGAAGAAGCAGTTGGTAGTTATAGGATGATGGTAACCTTGAAGATCAAGTTTAGATTGTCTTTTCTTTTTCTCTGTATATCAAACTTTAAGTGTTTAAGAACAATTTTTCCAAATTTTTCAATTTTTTTTGGGTGTTGCGTCATTGCTAACTTGAATGATTGTATGGCATGCATCGTTACATACTTTGTTTGGTATGTGCTTGTCACTATTTTGCGCATATAAACATGTTTATGTGGGTAATGTGATTCATTTTGCTTGGAGCGAGACAATATTGTACCACGTTTGTGTAGGTGTCTTTGATACCGCAAGGGGTAAGAATCTTTCATACCACCTTGGGTTAGGGAGTGTCGTACCTTGTAGGATAGATTACTTTGATTACTCTTGGGGTACCCTAATATCGCACCACGCATGGTAGGTTCTTTGCTACATCTTTGGTTAAGAATCTTTAATACCACTTGGGGTAAGGGTATGTTGTACCATGTAAGATAGATTTCATTAGTACTTCTTGAGGTAATATAGTTGATCGTGTCACTTACAGGAGAGATCTTGATATTAGATTGTATTACATATGGTAGATGTCTTTGATACCACTTCGAGTAAGATATTTGATCGAAATACTAACATAGATGGTTGATACCACTTAGGGTAAGACATTTGATAGTACCACTTAGAATATATGTTTTTTGATACCACTTATTCGGCACCATTTTGGGTTAACTTTATCAAATTTATTACAAGTAGTTCATTTTTTGCCTGAATAGGAAATGTAAGCCAATTTAAATACAAGAGCAACATTATAAAAGGAAAGACTTAATCTTAAATATAATAGACTACGCTTGGAGACTCTCCGAGTTGCCTATGTATCCCATGACATGATAAAGGAATCAAGCCTTAGCAGTTCTAGGTCTTAATTACTAACCAAGTTACAATAAAGGGGCAATTTATGGAAAAAAATAGTTCATACAAACGAGTAAATTTGATAGACTTTCCAAATGCAGTTCTATTCCACCATAGCCTGGTTCCAAAGAGCCAGGATCGAAAATTCTTGCTCCTTCTTGTTTTCGGTTTGAAGGATGCCCCATAGCAAAGCCATGCCTCTATGTGATCACAAATCACCTCGCACGTTTTCTGAGAAGTGGGGAATTTCACCTTCTGATGACAATTCGAGAGTATGGCCCAAAAGTTATTCAAAGCTTGGTGCCCTATGATGAAGTTGTAGTTGAAAGGCTCGTCTATCGTTAGATATTGCACATTATTCTTCCTCATCAGGTTAATACTAAAATGGTGGGTAAAATCAAAGAGCCAATCAGAATGGCTTTCGCCCTGCTGAAGCCATACAACAGAGTGAAAACCTTTTGCACATAGTAGGCTCTCAGCGACATCATCTACATTGCATCCATTTATATTTTCCGATCTTTCATTGTCAATCAAGACTTTTCACCCCATAATTGGTTATATTGAGGGCAACCACAAATAGACACGCCTAAATGGCTTGCACGGTAAATCTGGTAAGCTATTTCATGCCTGAAGGTAACGCTTAATGAGAACGAGGATAGGATATTGTGGACTAAAAATTACAACAAAGATTTCAAGTGCTAATCAGCGTATAAAACGTATATGGAGCTCTACACGGAGGAGCAACCAACGATTGTGGATGTCAGTTGGGTTTGGGAAGTTGATATCAGCAATAAGTTTCAAATTTTTTTGTTGTTGACGGCAAAAAACAAGTTGGCCACTAACGCGGTGCGTAGTGCATGGGGCATCCCAACGTCTACTAGGTGTCCGGTGTGTAATGAACATGAGGAAATGGTGAGTCACATGCTAAGAAGATGTAAGGTGGCGCGTTGTACTTGGGAGAAAGCGATTTCTATCGAAAGTATTGTGGAGTTTGATAAAATACTGGACGATGTTTGGTTGAAGCATGCGATAGGGAGCGAAAAAATTGCGAGTAACGATATTGTTGGCGGAGAATGGAAGTTTGTATTTGCTGCGAGTCTTTGGATATATGGAAAAACTGTAATGCAAAAGTCTTCAAAGGTAAGGCTGCTAGTGCGAGTGCATGTATATTGCAAATTAAGGTCCTTAGCAATGATCTCTGAATGGGAAGAAGGAAGAAAGGAAAGGATAATCGGGAGAAGACTTGGGAGAAACCCGACTCCGGTTGGGTCAAGCTAAATACAGACGAAGGCGTGGATGTCGATGAAAATTGAGGCCGTGCATTAGGAGTTCTTCGAGTCGAGGATGAGACGTGTCTAGTGGGGGTTCATGTCTGAGGTTTCTTCGTCAACATTGGACTAAATTGAACTTATAGCGATTCAAAAAGGGTTGTCCTTGGCGTAGGAGCGGAGGTATCCTCGTATTACAGTTGAAACTGATTCTCTGATGGCGTATAAAAGATTGTCAAAAGCAAAAAATGTGCATGAGCTGGAATGAGAATATGTTCGAGAGTGTCGTAGACTTATAAGACTCCCGTTGGCGTGTAAAATCAAGTGGATATCGAGAGACGCTATTGAGAGAATATTTAGTGATGATAGGAGTAGTGATTTCTTTTGGGAACTCCATCCTCTCCGATTCTTAGCTTGTATAAGGTAGACATGGTTTAACAACTTTTTGTGATTTCATTATTAACTAAAAACATAAAGATATAACTCACATATAAAATGCACATAAAGCATATAAAAATACACATAAAGCAAGACATGCAAGTTATATTTATTTTACATAAAAAAACTTACTTCACGAAAACAAATAACTACTTCATAGTTTACCCAGTTAATATTATCTAATAAATAATATATATTTCATGTATAATATCTAAGTATTACGTATATACTATATATACTATAAACAAGGCACGGACAAGTCTTTCTCGTGTAACGGGCTAAGGCCCAAAACTTAAAAGGCTCGTTTAGACGATTGCAAAAGCTAAAGGCCTCTTCATAATTTTGTTTTGGAGTATGGATTTGAAGGCCTATTAAACCTCAACATTCCACAGCAAGCTAATCGAATATTTGGACCTTACGACTATTTGTGTGGGACTCCTAAATATCACGAGACCGTAGTTACAAAAAAAAAAAAAGACATTTCGTTTCCCGGCATTACAAATTCTCGTAGTTTCCTTTTAACGTTGCAGGTCCAGAAGTTAGGCTCCCTATCAAAATTCAAGTTGTTGTTAGAAAGAGGAGACTTCACATAAGTGTGTGTACGTGAAGATCAATGAAGGGATTGAGATCAAATATTTGAAGGAACATCAATTTTGAAGTTGGAATTTCTTGGTAGACAGCATGCGACGAAGGTGAACGTACAATTGGGCAAATGACTTTCTTGCTTGTGCCAATTTGCAAGAAATACTTTTGCATATACTCTCTCTCTCTCTCTCTCTATATATATATATATATATATATATATATATATTCACTTCTTCCTAAAGTTTTGTACACAACATTTATGCGTTGTTTTATTTTCAAATCGATTGTTTAATGGATTTCAAGAATGAACACACCAAATGTTAAGAATACAAAGATCCTAAATTGTGTTTTGAAACTCGTAATAAGAATTAATTCCGATAAGAGAGAACATTGATTAAAAGATGTGCCTTATTTTTCTTACTAGCACAATACATCCAAACTGTATTTTAAAATGACATAACGTAGCTAACTAACCTCCAAGTAAAACAAATAACTACCCCACTACCTTACGCACTACATATTTAAGATTAACTAATAACTAATATTAATGTGTATATTTATGTATTTCATGCTGTCAGAGAATATATATATATATATATATATATATATATATAACACGGTTTAGAATGTAAAATCACAAATTGATGGTTTTGGTCTTTTGGAGGTTCTATCTTAAAATTCTCACTAGTCATTTCATGCACAAAGCCGAGGCAAAAGCCCTTAACAATAGAATTAATCAAGATCTACCGCTACAATACCATAAAAAAATAATGCAAAAAGAGGACGAGAGTCGAACCCAGGTCGCTGGATTCAAAGTCCAAAGTACTAACCACTATGATGGGAATATTTTAAGGATTGACCCAATACCATATATTGGGCCGACCCAGCATATGAGTATCGAACCGCCTCGGTTTGATGAACTTTCCTCAGCTGGCAATGGGGCCCCCAGGACGGGTGTTATAAATACCATGTCCCCTTACATTCTCGGCACGCATTCAAGACTCACTCGAACCTAACTAACATCGAACTCTGAGCATTCGATACATCCTTAGACCGAACTCAGAGCATTCGACATGGAAGCATATCGAAGACACATCATTCGATACTCTACACTACATCGAATCATGCATGTTCGACTTACTTTAATTCGACACGGGACCACTACAGTTCCATTACTATCGAACAACCTAGGCTCGATATGTCAGCATCGAACGCCACCCGTTCGACATACAACTTAGACTAGAAATCTATTTGTAATACCTAGTAAGCTTATATTAGGTGTTCCAGACCAAGCTAGTCTGATTATCTATTGATTAGCATTATTTTGGCTATTTGTATCTTAATTGTATACTATTACGGTGTTTTGTTATCTGGACGAAATAAGACCAAAATATTGGCGCCGTTTGTGGGAACATCATATTTTCCCAGTTTACTAGGCATGGCATCTAGAATTACTACCCGATCGAAGAGCAGACTAGTAGAGGGCATGAACGAAGAAGTTGATGGGGAAACTGCAAGCGAGAGAGTCCCAGACAATGAGCAACCACCAAGAATGCCCACAGAAGTGCCAACACCCGCAAGAAGGGAGACACCAGTGGAGGAGGCACCAAGAGAGAATGCTGGTGCGACCGGGGTAACCGCAACTACTGCTTCAGTCCCGAACATAACAAGAGAGGAAATCATGGACGTGGTGAAAACTACCATGACCGAATTTTTGGCCCAAGTACCAATAGTGCAGGAACCACCACCGGCAGGGCATGCGGGGGTCATAAATGAACAAGGATCCACAACTAGAGCTTCGAAGGGAGCTGACAAGGAGAAGTCGCGTCAGGACGACAGAAAGAGCAAACCTGACTCTGAAGGAGAGCAGAACAGAAATAAATCGGTCCGCGACGACCAAAGAGAAAAGCCAAAGTTAATAGAGGTGCTATCAAGAAGGCACCGTGAGATTAGGAGGAGAGATAAAAGAGAAAATTGCAAGGACGAACCAACAAAAAGGGAAGATAAGGAAGACAAGAGACGTGCTGAGAGTCACGACTCCAGAAAAGAGTATAATGAGATGATGTGGAAAGTAGAGAGGCTTGGGAGAGAAAAAGCCGCGATTGAGGGCCGGATGGAGCCAGAAGGAAGTGCTTTTAGGAGTAGTCCATTTTCTGAAGAGATCGAAGCTGAGATCTTGGGCCAGGGATAGAAGATCCGTGAGTTAAAAACTTACGATGGGAAAACTGATCCCCATGACCATCTTTTTTACTTGGACAATAAACTGTCTTTATATGGGTTTAAAGAGAACATGCAAGCAACGATATTTGCAACCACCCTGACTGGGGGTAGCGATGGATTGGTTTACTCGGATCACGCCAGGATCAATCAAAACTTACAAGCAGTTGAGGGCAATGTTCAAGGATCAATTCTCAAGCCAAACAAGATTGGTTTTGGATCACTCCCACCTTTACACCATGAAGTAGGGGACAAATGAAAGTTTGAAAGACTTCATGAGACATTTCAACCCAGAACTATTGAGGGTAGACAACCCGAGTGGAGAGATGGTAATGAGTATACTCTTCCAAGCGACTAACAACACGATATTTGTCAACGACTTAATGAAACGAAAACCCACCACTATCGAAGAAATTAATAAGATAGCTCAGGGTGTGGTTCATTTGGAAGAAATGATGGCAACCAAATCATTCTGCATTGCGCCCCCAAAAGAAAAGGAGCAAGGAAGGGAAAGCCAACACCGCAACAACAATAATGACAGGAACAGGAACAACCGGTACCGGGACACATCTCCCAAGTGGTACACGCCTCTGAATGCTAATATCATGACAATATTTGGGGCGACAAAAAGAAAGGGATGGCTGAAAGAGCCTAGCCAGATGAAAAATTCGAAGGCAACGAGGTATTCATCCCACTACTGCAAATACCACAATCAGAAGGGGCACGACACCGAGCATTGCAAGGATCTCAAGGATGAGATTGAACGGTTACTGAAGGATGATAAACTCGTGGAGTTTATCAAAAGGATGAAAGAGAGAGACGATAGCACGGACAGGGAAAGAACACCTCCCCCAAGAAGGACAAACAAAAGATGATTGAGCAGCCACAGTTGTTTGATTATCCTCAAATTGGAAATGGCAATATCAGGAAAGCCATGATAAACATGATATCGGGAGGCCCAGGGGGGCAAATTCCATGAACGCCCGAAAGAAAATTCCGAGGCTCGTCTTCTCGAACAAATTCATTAGCATGGCAAATATCCTAAGGATCGAGGAAATGCCACATAAAGAGATCACTTTGTCCACCGCAGATCTACGAAAACTGAGCGCCGGGGCCGTTCAAACAGCAAACTTGGATTCCCCGTTGGTGATAACGGTGGATATAGCCAACTTCGGTGTCACGAAAATGTTGGCGGACCAAGGCAGCTCAGTTAACGTGTTGTTCCGCTCTACTTTGGATAAGATGGGACTGAATGGCGAGACATTGAAACCGGTGAGAACTTCACTTAGCGGTTTTGGAGGCTCGGAGATCGTACCTCGTGGAATGCTTGTGCTTCCTACTTCTTTAGGAATCGTACCACAGAGGATAACGATATTGGCCAATTATGTAGTTGTCGACATGCACTTCGCATACAACGACATACTAGAAAGGCCTGCACTGAATGCATTCCGAGCACTTCCGTCAACCTACCATCATACGGTGAAATTTCATACTCCTGCAGGTATAGGAGAAGTGATCGGAGATCATATTGAAGGATGGAAATGCTATGTGAACTCGCTTCGATCACGGCCACAACAGGAACAAGAGGCGATAAAGGCATTGGCCCCCATGCAGATGGAGCACATTGACTAAGGAGCTCCGATTTAAGTTTTTGCAAGTTTTTTGTACCCTGAATATTCTGAACAACAATTATTCGTCCCCTCAACCATGATGAGCTTGAGGGACAAACGTGTAATAACTTAAAACAGAGACACTGAAGACTTGAGCCTGAGGGCTGCATTGGGAAGCATAGTAGGCCGAGCTATTAAATTAAGCTCGGCTCCAAAAGAGACACATTTGGTCAAACTTTCTTAAGCCACTTAAAATTGCGTAATCAATCTTATCCAAAATATAACGTTGTCAAATACAACTTAAAAAGGGACGAAGACTCTGTCTAAAATGGCACAAGATACCACAACCCCCTAAATAACTAAAAAGGGACGGAGTCTCTGTCTAAAACGGCACGAGATACTGTAACTCCCTAAATAAATAAAAAGGGACATAGACTCTGTCTAAAACAGCACGAGATATCGCAACTCCCTAAATAACTAAAAAGGGACGGAGACTTTGTCTAAAATGGCACGAGATACCGCAACTCCCTAAATTACTAAACAGGAACGGAGACTCTGTCTAAAACAGTACGAGATACCGCAACTCCCTAAATAATTAAAAAGGGACGGAGACTCTGTCTAAAATGGCACGAGATACCGCAACTCCCTAAATAACTATAAAGGGACGGAGACTCTGTCTAAAATGGCACGAGATACCGCAAATCCCCAAAAAGGGACGGATACTCTGTCTAAAATGGCACGAGATACCGCAAATCCCTAAACAATTAAAAAGGGACGGAGACTCTGTCTAAAATGGCACGAGATACCGCAAATCTCTAAAAAGGGACGGAGACTCTGTCTAAAATGGCACGGGATACCATAACTCCCTAAATAACTAAAAAGGGGCGGAGACTCTGTCTAAAGAACACGAGATACTGCAAATCCCTAAACACCTAAAAGCAACGAAAACTTTCCGTGATTGTGGAAGGATGCTCAAGTTGTCAAAATAAAGTAAAAAACAACGATGAAAATGGAAAGAAAAGGCAACGATTACGAGCCTTCGATCAAACAAATGAATGAAATAGTCATAAATGACAACCATGCGATTAATAAAAATTGCTCAAACATATTTAAAGGCGACACAGCGCCACAAAAATAGCAAATTAAAAATTGTTCATTACATAGCAACATAAATATGAACGCCCTTAGGCGTCATCGTCATCCTCATCCTCAGAGGAAGGATAATTGGCAGGCATAGAAGGCAGCGTCGAGAGCCCACGAATGACAATATTTTCATCCTTGAGAAGCATAACAAACTCATCTGGGGAAGCAGACTGATCATTCGCTGGGGGCGACATAACTTCTAGCTCAGGCCCCAAGGTAAGATCCATCCATTCGGGTTTGAATCCCCCTCGGACATACTTGGTCTTGTAAAACTGATGGACAGTCAAGACCTCAGCCTTACGGGCCTCGCGGGCACACCTCCGAGCGCTAATCTCTTCGAAAGTTCAGCTTCGGAGAAACGCCTCAGCAATTTCCACCTTATTCTGAGCGGACACCTATACAAATTAAAAGGAAAATTAATAAGGAAAATAAAGAATACGAACATACAGAAGAAGTCAAATTATTTACCTCACTGAGGCCACGGGAATAGCCAATTCCCTCGGCATGTTCAACTTTCTCTTTTTCAGCTGCCACCTACTTTTCAAGCTTGGAAATCCATTTCGCCAGCTCTCTCTTGCTAGCAGAACGGTTAGAAACTTGTAATCGGAGCTGATCAGCAGCCTCCCTCATCTATTTCGCTGCATTCCTCTCGGCATTGGCCCTTGCGGAGCAATCCCTAACCTTTTGCAAGGCCTTATCCTTCGCCTAGAGGGTAGACCTTAAGGCCTCCGAATCTCCGCCATGGAACACCGTGGTGCCCTGGGGCTGCCCACTCACAGATGCCTCATGAGTGCGAATCAGAGCCGCAAACATGGCATCCACTATTACGCCACCCTATAGAAATAATAAAGCGAACAGTTAACATTTTCAAAACTAATACCGCAACACTATAATCAAGAGGGAATATATTGTACCGCAGTCATCATATGAAGCGTGTTCCACTCCACAATTCTCCGCTCCTCCGCAGACACTGGATGCGGAACAACAAGGTTAGGAAATAGGACCTTCATGGCCTCAATGGTCGCACTTTCAGAAAGTTCGTACCCACCTACGTGGGCATGTGGACCTTGACTAGGGCCTATTCCAGCATTCATCCCCTCCACATGGCAAGAAACACTACCAGCAGTAGAACCCGACGTCCGCGCAGTAGGGGGATAACGCCCCTAGTTTGAGAAAGAGTCTGATGGACTCTTCTCCTCTTTGCCTGGACAACAACCTCGATATTATCACCTGGGCCACCTGCCATACTTTCTGAACCTCCCGCCTAGCTAAAATCAGCGGCATGTAGGGTATCACGATTCCCTCCAAGAACGTCCTCAAAGAGGTCAGCTTGGGAATCAACTTGGATAGAAGCCGAAGGCTCGGCATCGACTATCTTCCCCTTGCTCTTCTTCTTCCTCGGAGGCGGAATCTCGCGAGCGGTAGTTGTGTGGGAGCTCGCTTGCTCAGCAGCAAGAGCTTGATTCATGAGCGCATGTCGGTCCATGATATAATTAACTGCAAGAATATCACACTAATTAGAATTGTCATAATATAAACACGAAATACAAGATCAGCTCAAGACACAAAATTATACCAAGTGTCATTCTCTCGTTATACGGAACCGGGGACAAACCAGCTAAAGACAAAATGCGATTTTCTACCAATTTTTTAATGTCAAACTAATGCTCGTGCACCAAATCTGGAATAAAATTGCAATCCCACGAGGTCGCGACAATGCCAGGGGGTATCGCAACCCTGGTGCCGGTAAACCAATCGCGACGATAAGTTTTAAACTCGTCCTCATAGCTCTATTTGATATAGAAATAGCACTTCTTCCAGTTCTTTCCATAACCAGTAGCCTTGCCATTTAAAAATTTACGACGCCTTTGCGCCTTAATATGGTAAAACCCCTCCTCCATCCTAGCGACCTCGAAAAGGGCCCAGAACTCATTGGGACTCTGAGGCTCGCGTAGTGCCTTCAACACGATTATGAAACCCATCAGGTGGCCATATGAATTCGGCGTAAGTTGCCCCAGTACAAGGTCGATAGAACTCAGGAGCATTTTCAGCTCCACCAGAATAGGGAAGCGCAACCCATTTAGAAGCTGGCCTACAAAAACTGTCAAATGCCCGAGCGACGGATTATGCATGCGGTCATTCGGACCGGGGAGAACTATTTTATAACTATTCGGGATATCAAATTTCTCGCGAAGCTGTTTGCGACTATGCTGCAGACGTGAGACATACATATCATATGCCATCCCTGGCACCTCAGCATAATCGTCGAACTCCCTGTTGATGTTTTCTGCATCCTCGTCGACTTCGATAGAGGCACAGTTATCCTCAGATGACGACGATTGTGAATCATCATCTTCATTTTGAGACGCCACCCTTTCAACGTTAATACCGGGATTATTACCCGCAGGTGAGCTGGCAGAAACTCTTTCAATTGGCTCGTAATTGTCTCCAAGGGCTATGTTCGAACCCGCGAGAGCACTGGAAGAGCCCACCATAGAGTTCCTCGAACCAGAGCTCGAGCCGCTACTCGACTCACTCCCAAAAGCTAACTCAGAACTCACCTTCGTGGTCGAGAAGAAACTGAAATATATAAAAAGAAAAAGTTGACTATGCGCGAACACGTCACTCTTGGCTCTCGCAATGCAATCGCGACATATCTAAAACGACTACTTACTAAGGGATTATAAATGAATACCTCGTAACCAAAAACATAACAAATTACCTTGATTGAATATGCAAGAGCAACAACGGTTGTTCGAACGATTTGCCTGAAAAAGAAAGCAGAAAAAGCAATGTTAAAAATGAGGGGAAAAATCTATATATTAAACTAAAAGCAGCATTATTTTTTCTAAGGCATTAGATCGAACGCTCCCCGTTCGATGCATTAAGCATCAAACAGAAGATGTTCGATCCATCCCGCATAGAATCGTGCCTATTCGATGTTACTTATGTTTGTGAGTAAGTTTGCCAGAAGAGAAATGAGCATCTCAACAACCTTTCCCCTTTATATAGGCATCGAAAAGGCCCATCAGGCCCATCAAACAGAGCATCGAATTACCACGATTCGACACGTTGTTCAAGTATCGAACTCCACTGGTTTGATCCACAATTAATCTGGGAAAGATACGCATCGAACCATCACTGCTTCGGTTCGATGCACTTCCCCAAATTGATAATGGGGCCCGCGGGACGGGTGTTATAAATACCCCGTCCTCTTACATTCTCGGCACACATTCAAGACTCACTCGAATCTAACCAACATCGAACTATGAGCATTCGATACATCCTTAGACTGAACTCAGAGCATTCGACACGGAAGCATATCGAAGACACATCATTCGATACTCTACACTACATCGAATCAAGCCTGTTTGACTTACTTCAATTCGAAACGGGACCACTACAGTTCCATTACTATCGAACAACCTAGGCTCGATACGTCAACATCGAACGCCACTCGTTCGACACACTACTTAGACTAGAAATCTATTTGTAATACCTAGTAAGCTTGTATTAGGTGTTCCAGGACAAGCTAGTCCGATTATCTATTGATTAGCATTATTTGGCTATTTGTATCTTAATTGTATACTTTTACGGTGTTTTGTTACCTGAACGAAATAAGACCAAAATACACTACACCACAGAACCAATTCTGTAAGCAAAGTAAAATAACATTTATTAACAAAGCATTAAGAAACAAATTTATATCACATTAGCCACATCTGCGGTGCTTCTTTCTTTAGAAGATTCTTCATAATAATGTCATTTATCGCAACTAATAATAACAAAAACAATTGAGCATGTTATCCAAATTCCAAACTGATTACGAATTAGGTGGAGCCAAACCTTATAAGTGATGGGGGTATTTTAGGAAAGGCCCAATATTTTATATTGGGCCAGTCCACAAAGAAAAGCCCATAAAGTTGTATATCGAATGGGAGCAATTCGATGCTGCGTGAGTGTCGAATGTACATAATTCGATCTAAGAGATAGATAGAATCGGTGCTATTCGATACTCATCTCCCAACAACCACTTGGGCCCACACCGTCTTCTGACATTCTCAGGATTCATTCGACACTCGGTACATATTCATGTATATCAAATCCACTGATTCAATACACACTTGATTCGATACTCATCAGGATTCGATCGTCTAGTCAATTCGATACATGACCTTATTTGACTTAGGCCAGCAACAAAGCATTTTCGTTCGAGATTCATCGGCATCGAACTAGCGTCGTACGATACACATCATGTTCGATTTACAGATGCATCGAACCGCTACGATTCGACATTCATTGATCGAGCCACACTGATTCGATCTAGCAATTTCTTTGTCTGAGGAGGATATCTAAAGTAATTTTGTACTTGTAATAAACGGTAGGTGTTCCGGACCAAGCTAGTCTGTTCATTGTAATAGATAAGTATTATTTTGGCAATGTGAGGCCCATTTGTAGCAGTCTCTAGTGTATTGTAACCCGGACGAAATAAGACCAAAATAAAAAATTTTCTATATACATTCGTTTAAGTAGATTACGATGTCTTCATGTAGGTCGATCACAAATCATCATAAACATTTTTCACCTATCTTCGCCCGGATGGGGTACCACGTAATTGATGATGAAGATCTTCATCTTTTATGTTATGATGTTATCCTTTCTAGTCTTACTACAAATCCAACTTAATACTTTTTGTACATGCGTCTTACGTGGGTGATTTTGCTTAATGGCTCAACATTTAGAGCCACTAGCAATCTAGGCTTGATAGAAGTCCAATAAAATTTCAATTTTGTTTTAACAAGTTACTATCGCTCGCATAATATTCAAATGATGCTCATCCATATGGTCAGTCCAGCTTTAATAAGATGGTTGACATTAATATTTGCATTTTTTTTTATCATTTTTGAGTATAGAGCCTAATTAGAAAATCATGTACTTCTTGGTATCTTGGATTATATATATCCCACACCATCTTATTTTAAAAGTTTCTATTTTGGTTACAAATTTGCACTCTAGATATTTCGTTTTTGTTCAACTTAGCCGGAAATCTCAAGCTTCTAATTTTTTTTCTTAAAGCTCTAATTTGTTATGAACCATTGATCTTGTCTCATCAATTAAAACAATACTGTCTGGAAAAAACATATACAAGGATACTTGATCCTGATAGCTCTAGTGATCTCATGTGTTACAACTGCAAGCAAAAATAAGCTCAAAGTTTATCCATAGTTTAAGCTAATTATCAAGTAAGGAGTTTGTCAAACCACTACAAGTTCGAACTTTCGTCAGAGTTTTGTACACATTTTTAATGGTGTTTATAGATTTAATGGATGCTCTCTTCTCGACCAAAGTACCATATTTTACTTCATTTAATGTATTAATACATCATTAGAAAAGTTATGATTATGTTGCTTGTAAACCTGGTTTCATTTGTAGCATAATGTTCCATAAGATTAACGTATATGATGGCTCACAGTGATGTATAACGATTAAAACCAAGTCATACTAGCTTGACATCTCCCTAAGAAAAATATAGTGTCTATATATCTAGTTTATACTCAAGTATTCAACCACAAAGCTCTAGCTAATAATATGCTGTTGCACTTTCCCTCTTTAATTATCATACACAAAGTAAACATAGAAGTATCTAATTAGTACGGCGAGAAGTTCGTGGTAGCCAGAAATTGAATGGTAGAAATTATTCCAATCTCTCATTTTGAAATACAATTGATGATGTGATATGAGTTGTGAGTTGTGACCGTTGAATCTAGCAATTTGTGTTTTTTTTGGAAAAAAGCTAACTTAGTTCCAATGAGGTTTTGACTGTTGTGATTCAAAGCAATGGCTCTGTGTTGTTCAAGGTGTTCCATGCTAGCTGTTGGTTGTATTCGATCCCTTGTATTTAGCAGAATCTGATGGGATCAGTACTTCCTAATGTTTAATTTGTTACTTTTCAACTTTAGTCTTTTTATTAGTTGAATTCCAATGATCTTGGGGTAATGGGGTCAACTCTAGTAAGCCAACCATAGATTATTATATGGTATTAAAAAAGAAGTAAAGAACGGTAGGAAAATCACAACAATCAACAAAATAAAGATCAATTATTGTACCACTAACCTTTATGGACCATCAAGTTTGGCCTGTATCTTTCTTGCCAAATTTGAATCTTCGATCAATTTCATAGTTGATTTATGGAATTTGAACAAATCAGAATTGGAGTTCATTCCGAACTCCCTGTAAGATTTCATGTATGTATGACTATGTTATACAAATTTGTCATGTCATTGAAAATATTGTTATCGTGAATGATGACAAATTTTCTGAGAAGCTAAGCCAGTGAAACTAATTTTTAAACTTTCAGACGTGTGAACGAAAAACTAACATGTACAAAGATCGTCTAACTGAAATAACTAATAAACGACCATAAAAGATGCTGTTAATCATTGCCTCTTTGATTATTAATTATGCACAAATGAAATATGGTAAGCACAATATTAAGTACTTTAAAAAAGGCGTGGTTACTTAAATTTGTTGATAAAAAATATCCTGACTATTCTTGGAAGGAAAATTACACTGGTGACACGAGTTATGACAATATGACCACTGGCAATAGAATAATAGAAAACGGGATGACTTTTGGCAAAGGTAAATTAAACGTAATGAAGTTTTAACTTATTTTTAGTTAGATATATTTTATTGCCACCCTCCCATCAAAGTTAAGACTCTGTTTTATTCAGGAGGTTTCTTGCCGTTAGTAGTGTTCTTATTCAAAGATTCTGATGGAACGTAATTTCTTATGTTCTCTACCTTTACCACTTTAGTCCCTTTGTTGACTAAATTCCAAGAGTCCTAGGTTTCAACTTTAAAATTAGTAATATGTTCAGATGCATGGTACATCAAAGAAGTAAAGAGCGGTAGGCATGCAGTCATTATAAGAATATAAAAACAAATTATATTAGCATTAATTAATCACCGAAACCAAGCACAATCAAGTTTAATTTGGCTTTGCTTAATATTTTGAGTCTAAAAACTTATTGTGGAGCACGTGTTCAAAATTTACTCATGTACTCAGGGACGTAGTCTCGTTTTTTTCTTTTCTATCTCGAACTATATATACATAAAAACTAAATATAAAAACAAATGCATGCCAATATTTTTGAAGTTGAGTTTTGCCGATCTTCACAAAATAAAATTCATCAATTACCTAATGAACATTCAAACGTTGCGATTATTTTCATGATTGAATGTCGTTGATTTTGTTATCAACTTAAAACTCATAGTTTATTTATGAAACACTCATTCGGAGAAATTATTATAAATACTAAAGAAAATGCAATGATGATTTATACCACACTAATGATATTAAAAATTTCATAGCATTTTCGTAAAGCATTTATACCATACTAATGTAGATGCTTTACCCTTTTTTTTTCACATGCAGCAGCAGCAAAGCACAAATTATGCTTATTTGTTAAACTTGCTTCATTTTGACTTTCTTGCCAAAGTTTTGCCGGAAATTGAGGCACGTGCCCAACACGCGCGTGTTTCAGGCAAGGGTATAGTCGTTCGAAAAAATAAAATCAAACTTTGGCACATTAATAGTACCCCATAAGCTATTGATTTTGTGTCGAGTTCCCCAAATTCATGCGCTAAAAACACAAACAAGACATCTTTAAAGTGTTCTTTATAATTTTTGAAAATTTATTGCACTTCAAATGTAGATACTTGAATCTTTAAATTCTATGTCGAAAAGTAGTGGAAATTGGGTCGTTTCCATAATATTTTCATCAATTGTGTTTTTGATGTCTTTAAATCTTTATAGAGTTCATCATATATTTAAAGTGTTCTTCAAAATTTTCAACAATCTATTGCATTTAAATTGAATCTCTTGTGTAACAACTTTGAGTTTTACGATACCATCATCATAGTTGGAACTATCTAGACTCAGTTCGAAATAATTTTGAGTCTAGAAATAATTTTTCTCATGAAGTTTTGGCCAAAAAGTCAACTTAACAGAGTTTGTGGGCCGCTACTGCAATTTTTTTTTCTTTTGGGTACTTGGCAAAACACGCATAATTTAGGGGATTCTGTGTGTTTATCCTTTTCACAGTTGACCTAAATTATATATATATATATATATATATATAATGTTTAGACTAGATGCAAATATTTACACTACAAGATTGCAGGGTCTTTTGCAACCGCATTTGCGGTTGCAAAAGGCCCAAATCCGGTTGCAAATAGTCATTTGCAACCGCGATTCGGTTGCAGATGACGAGGTCTCGTAAAGCCTCGGTTACTTGTCATCCGCGACCGCATCGCGGTTGCAAATGACTATTTGCGACCAGAAATTTTGCAACCGCATCGCGGTTGCAAATTTTGCAACCGCGATGCGGTTGCAGATTTTGCAACCGCCTCGCGGTTGCAGATTTTGCAACCGCGTTGCGGTTGCAGATGCTTACTGGGCTTCTGCAACCGCAATGCGGTTGCAAAAGACCCTGAATAAGCATCTGCAACCGCATTGCGGTTGCAGAAAGCCCTGTAAGCATCTGCAACCGCAACGCGGTTGCAGAAAATATTCAACCCATTTGCAACCGCAACGCGGTTGCAAATGACCTGCGAACGAAAATAAAAAAAAACCAATAATATTCCGATAATTTACCGAAATATTATTGATTTTTGTTAAAATTACAAATTGATAATGGCAGCAAATCAATATAGTGAATATACAAGAACAAGTATAAATAAATAACGAAAAACAATGAATAAAATGAAATGAAAAATGAAAAAAAGTTGAACAAAAAAACATAAAGAAGAAGAGAAATAAATAAGCAAAAAATAAAGTGTTAGGAGTTATTTGTTTTGGATTTGAAAAAGAAAAGAAGAGAAGTGTTGGTATTTTTTTTATTTTTTGGATTTGGAAAAGAAAAGAAGAGAAGTTTGGGTTGTTTTTTATTTTTTGGATTTGGAAAAAGAAGAGAAGTGTTGGTGATTTTTTGGATTTGGAAAAAGAAGAGAAGTATTGGTGATTTTTTGGATTTGGAAAAAGAAGAGAAGTGTTGGTGATTTTTTGGATTTGGAAAAAGAAGAGAAGTGTTGGTGATTTTTTGGATTTGGAAAAAGAAGAGAAGTGTTGGTGGGTATATGGATTTGGAAAAAGAAGAGAAGTGTTGGTGGGTATATATAGAAAATGGGGTGAAAATTTGAATTTTCGCGAAAATTCAAATTTCCCCCCGTAGGCCGCCCAAATTTTCAAAAATTTTGAACAATTTGCAACCGCAAAGCGGTTGCAAATGCCCTCCTATAGGAATTTGCAACCGCGATGCGGTTGCAAATGCCCTCCTATAGGAATTTGCAACCGCATTGCGGTTGCAAATACTGGCTTTTGCAACCGCTTTGCGGTCCCAATAGCCCCTTTCTGCAACCGCACTGCGGTTGCAAAAACTATTCATACATGAAAATCGCAATTTTATGGGACTTTCTCAATGCGTTTCTGATTTTTAACAACAAATTTCAATGCTACATGTGATATAAACTAATAAATGGTTACAAAACAAGTAATTAGGAATGAAAGAGTAGATTGAATGTGAAATGATCGAATGAGTTATTAGACCATGCATGAACATATTGTATGTTCTATTTACTACTCATCATCATATTTCTTCTTGTTATTATGATTTGCTTCACTAATAATATGATTAATTGATTGAATTAGTAGATAAATTTTTCACATTACGTTTATTTCTATATGTATCTAGTGATGATATTTATATATATATATATATGTGTGTGTGTATACGAATGTTATCGTTTGAAATCATAGATATCACGGCTTGTCCCACATATATAATGCTTGAAATTGTTATGAGGATTGTAATTATGGTTGTTTTTATCATTATTAGGATAGTTATCAACCAAAATAACAACGTGGCACCTCAAATCATAAAAAAAATGGCATTTTAAAAGTATGAATATTTTCAGCAACCGCATTGCGGTTGCAAATACTAGCTTTTGCAACCGCAATGCGGTTACAAAAGACCCTCCTGTAGGAATTTGCAACCGCGATGCGGTTGCAAATGCCCTCCTATAGGAATTTGCAACCGCATTGCGGTTGCAGATACTAGCTTTTGCAACCGCAACGCGGTTGCAATAGACACTTTCTGCAACCGCAATGCGGTTGCAAAAACTATTCATACATGAAAATCGCAATTTTATGGGACTTTCTCAATGCGTTTCTGATTTTTAACAACAAACTTCAATGCTACATATGATATAAACTAATAAATGGTTACAAAACAAGTAATTGAGGAATGAAAGAGTAGATTGAATCTGAAATGATCGAATGAGTTATTAGACCATGCATGAACATATTGTATGTTCTATTTACTACTCATCATCATATTTCTTCTTGTCCCACATATATAACGCTTGAAATTGTTATGAGATATTGAAATTATGGTTGTTTTTATAATTATTAGGATAGTTATCAACTAAACTAACAACATGGTACCTCAAATCATCAAAAAAATCATTTTGAAGTATGAATATTTTCAACAACCGCATTGCGGTTGCAGATACTAGCTTTTGCAACCGCAATGCGGTTGCAGATTCTGCAACCGCAGTGCGGTTGCTGATTTTGCAACCGCATTGCGGTTGCAGATGCTCAACTAGTATTTGCAACCGCAATGCGGTTGCAAATACTAGCTTTTGCAACCGCTATGCGGTTGCTGATTCTGCAACCGCAGTGCGGTTGCTGATTCTGCAACCGCATTGCGGTTGCAGATGCTCAATGGACATTCAGGGACCGCGTTGCGGTCCCTGAATGGTTTTTGCAACCGCAATGCGGTTGCAAAAACCAGTCGCTGAATGGTTTTTGCAACCGCGTTGGGGTTGCAAATTTTGCAACCGCTTTGCGGTTGCAAAATTTTCGGTCCCAAAAGGGCCTCAAATCTTGTAGTGTTAATGACTAGACAATTTATTTAACATGTAAGTAGTAATAAATAAATTAAAGAGTTATAGATAAATCACTTTCAACTAAATGAGATATCGCATATTACTTACTAAAAGCTATATACCCCGTACAAATACTTTTACTAAAGCAAATATCCATAGACTTTAATATAAAAACACTAAAAACAAAACTAAAGAATGGCACAAAGTTAGAAACATAATTACTTAATTTGATAAAAACGAATTAGCTGCGAAAGATTAGAAACCATTTTATATTTACTTATACATTTCACAAGTTAGTTCATAAGCCGACTAGTTGGTATTTTATTTTCTTAAATAAGGTTACTTATTCATTAGTAAAGTAAGATAAAAGGATTAAAAACTATATTAATATGCTAGCCTAATTTGGTTGAGCTCAAAAGCTTAGTGGCCTATAGCTCTCCAAACGCCCACCTAAATGTGCCCTTGATGATCAGAGTGATACATAAAGCTATGCTAGAGAAAACTATGATTCATAGATTCTATTTTAATTGTACCCTGGCAGGAAATTGCGCGGGTTCGTGCGCGTCGCGCAGGTCTCTGCCGCGCATATTCGACCGCGTAGCGCGGGTGCCGCGCGACATGACAGTCACGCGTCTCCCGTTTTGACCCTATTTCAGCCCATCGCGATTCTGATGCTCTATCATCTATATGTATGTATTTTCGTACGTTTGTATGAGTGCGACAGAAAAATGGAGAGATAAAAATAAAAGAGAAAAACACTTGTGAGATTGAAAGAGATTGTTCGGCATAATTGTATCTTATTTGTAATTGTAAATCTCTCATCATCATCATAGTGGAAATGGTGGGTTGGATCACTTCCAGAGGTGGTCATAGACGAACTGATAAAAAAATTGTGTCTTGTGTGCTGATTGTTATTTTATCGTCCTCGATAATCTGTTCTTGTTGTGGTTTCGTATTTTCAAATTGAAATTGTTGGATCGGGATTGATACAACTTTTCCAAAGTTTCAAAGCTCAAGTTAAGCTGGCGTTGCCTTAAGTTGATCTCAAACAATCTTCTTGATAGAGTATAATATGCAGCGGAATTAAAGAACACAAGAAGATAAATTTTCAATGGTTTATTATAAATAATCAACCATCTAGCCTTACGGCAAAATAACCACGTAGGTTTTACCAAAGATGTTCCTCACCACAAAATCACTCTCGCTCTTTTGTAGATTGGACTCAGCAAAGCAGACAAGAATTTTCTCCTTAAATCTAATCCTAGACTTAACTCGAAAACTCACAAACTTTGCAAAACAAGAAACATAGCAACAATGCTTAAGATCTAATCTCTACGGATTTATAAGCTATATTGTTTCTCTATGTATCTTGATGTACTTCACACCCTATATATAGGTTTCTTCAAACTTGATCTCCAAGGTGTGTTGTACACAGTTTTGGTAACTTATGTTGTTTCCTTGTTGAACTCTACTTTCCTTCTTGAACTCGATCTCCTTCTTGAATAATAGTTTCCTTTATTAGATTGAGTTCTAATAAGGAAATACTCCTTCTTCAATTCAGAGTTGATCTTGGAAAGATTCCTAGTTGCACTTGAACTCCAAAACTTTCCTTCTTTGAAACCGTGTTGACTTGACCGATCTCCTCCTCTTGAATTATGGAAACTTCAACTTAGGAAACTTGTAATGCTCTTCCTTATGATTAAGAGATGTTCCTGGACATAAACAAAGACAACTAAAATCGTGGAACTTGATTAATAGGTGAATAAAGGCAAAACTAACATAAAGCAGTTAAAGACAGATTGACAGAATATATACTGGTTTCAATGTTGCCCTGTGAATGTTGGCTCAACATCCATCCAACATTTAAACCCGAATACTTTACTCATGTTCAGAATTTCAGAAACATGTTTTAGGTTAAGACTGTTCTCGGTTTTCAATGTTGTCCTCTGGATGTTGGCACAATATCCATCCAACATTGATAACAGAACATCTTACACTTTCAATCTCATCCTTTTTGCCTTTCTTCACAAAACCAATCAACCTGTTCACATAACAGATAATATGTCCAAATATCAATTAAGCATAATAATCTAAACCTACTAAAACTGCTCCCCCTTAATGCAAACTATCAAGTATTAACTTGGCATAACAAAGATTATTCATTAAAGTCATCACCACAACTCAAAAAGTTGTTCAGACACTTAACACATCAATGTTGTCTCAACATTAAGACCAGAATGTACCTGCACATCAGTTTATCAGCAGAAACAGCAGATATAGACTATCTTCCTAAGCAAAAGCATTAAGAGCAGTTAAAGCTAAGTAGCATTACCATTACAAACCAAAACAAATAAGAAGAACTAGTAGCAAAATAGAAACAGTTCAAAACATATCAAAAAGAAAAACATAAAAACCTGAAATCAAAAATTAAAAACTAGATCACTCTCCCCCTTTTTGTGAAGAAAGCTCCTCCATGTTCTTAATCAAGACATCCAGCTCCTGCATTTGTTTTTCCTTGAAAGCAATTTCCCTCTGAAGATTGGCATAAGAACTTCTATACCAAGTCAACTGCTGATCAACAAAAGATTTTGTTGTTACCCTGATTTCTTCCTCCTCAGATTGAGGCACTGAAGCTCCAACAAATTGTTGAGCCTCATTTTCCTCTCTAGGTGCAACTCCACCTTCAGGATTCCAAGGCAAGTCCTTCACTCTTGTGCTAGATAAGTAGGATTGAGTGATGGTGAACCTAGCCTTGTTCTCTGACATTCCTCCAAACTCTTTCTTGTCCATCTTCTGTTTTAGCAGCAGAGTTGTGATCAAAGAAGGAAATGGTAGAATCCCTTGCTTCCTCCCTACAGCATCTTCCATAGCCTTTAAAATTCTCACCCCAATATTCACAGCAAGCCCATTCTTCAGTTTGTAGACCAAGTAAGCTGACTCCTTAGTCAAAACAGTAGAATTTTTAGTAGGCAACCAATTATAAGATGCACATTTGTGCAAAACAGCACTTAGGGCAGTGAGCTTTGTTGTTGGTAATTGTTCAACCCAGGTTCTCTCTAGACCACCTGTGATATCCTCAATCACCTCATCTGGCTTTGGATCTTCAGATTCCTCAACATGTGGCAGTCCCCAAATCTTATTTATCTTCTGAGGACTAATGTCAAACACTTGTCCTCTTACCCATGCTTGACCATATTTGGGAGACAACTCACAAGTGATATACTTTGAGAGATTCAGGTAGAATTCTTGTACAAGCTCATGAGCATAATCACCATGCTTCTTCATTGAATTCTGAACCCCTCTTGCTTTCAATAACTTAAAAACTCTGTTTCTTTTAAAGCTGTCCATGTCCATGACCCTCTCTTTGTGAAAATCACTCTTTCTAAAGTCATAAGCCTTGTCCTCTATCTCCTTATTAAGATAGTATCTAGACCTAGCTTCCTTACTAAAATAGGATAACGCAAGAGTGTCACAGTACTCTTCTTCATTATTATCATCATTATCACCACTAGCTTCAAACTCTTCAGCATCAGATTCCTCTTCCTCTTTCTCCTCTTCTTCTTCATCAACTACCTCAACTTCCTCATCCACAACCTGTTTCCCTTTCCTCACTCTCTCAGCCTCAGCCTTAGCCTTATCCTCAGCATTTTTCTTCTCAAGTCTCTCTCTTAGAGCTCTTCTAGCCTCAGCTCTTTGCAAGGCTATTTTACTCATTTGTCTAGACCCAATAGGTGTTCCCTTTCTACCAGAATCAGCTCCAGATCCCTCCCCCTCAATTATATCATCAACATTATTCACTTGGGGTTTAGGGTTAGCCACATTTACCTCAGATTCAGATTCATTGGTTTGATGAGCATGGGCTTCTGATGTTGCGCCAACATTCGACTCAGATTCCACATTCTTAGCTCGCTTTGCCCGTCGTTGATAAGGAATCGTTGGTCGTTTTGCAGCAACTTAAGCAGCAGGCCGTCCTTGATCCTCACGCGCAGCAGCCCTGGTGCGTGTTGTTGTTTGCTTGACATTCACGGCCAAATCTGCAAGAGTGTCTAAAGGAGTCTTGCTCGCCATGTTAGTTTTGAGAATTGAGAGAAAAATATGAGAGATTTTTAGATAATTATTTGCAGACAGAAGGACAAATTGCACAAGTGACAGAAATTAGGGCAAGTTGTTCTTTTAATTTGTGAAGAGTGGAGAGAGAAGGAAAGAATGTAAGTGAGATTATGGAATATGATCAATTAAGTTTTCCCACTCCTCTATTCCCGCGTAAGAACTTCACCACGTGTCACTTAAACACAACAAGTAACCAGAGCAGTTCACAATAAAACAATAAAAACTCAGTTTTTAAAATTTTAAACAAACTTATAAGTTACTGACTTCAATGTTGTGCAGACCGTGTGGCAATGTTGGACTAACATTCAAACCAGAGAGTAGAGTAACATTCAAACCAGAAAGTTTTTAAACCATAATATTTGAGGTTTTGGGCTTCTTCAAGGCAATTTCATGTGAGAGCGTGAGATATATCCAAACTTATATCTGAAACTTCACCAAAGTAGCAAGTGAGTATCAAAAACATTAAGATATAGATCAAAATCATGAATAAGCAACATATCAAACAGAAAACACACAGAGATAAGCAGTCATGAATTAGAGAATTAATCCACTTTCACAGCATAGAAGGTCATAAATAGTGTGTCACCTGCAGAATGTCACCCAAAGAGTATGCCTCAACTCATGAAAGGGACTATATACTCCCCCTAAGCCCAAACCTAGTCAACCACACTAATCAAAGATGAAAGACAATGCAGTTCTAGAATGAATGCAACAATGTTATGACAACATTGACATATGGTATACACAGTGAATCACTTTTCAAACCAGCAACAGTTCACATCACATCAAATCTTCACTATTTTCATTATCTCTTTAGAACAAAAACTGAGGGTTGTTTTTAAAAAAGGATAATGACATTACTGAATGAGGGCAGCACTAGACTCCACACACCCCAATAACAACATTATCAGCAGCAAGTTAGGCAAGTACAAAGGTCTTGAATACTGGCAACACATTTATCATGTACCCCAATACCCCAATTCCTTATGCATACTTGTTTACCAACCTGCATACAAGAGAGCACTAAGTGATCAATGCTACCAAGTGAAGGCAATCGAAACCCCAAACACCCTAGTAGAAAGAACCACTTTTATGTACCCCTTGGCCAAAACAAACAGAGACATGCAAATAAGCACAACTGAATATTATTGAAGCTGTCAACATCATGAACCCCAGCTTCTCCACATGTCCTGGAAAACCTTTCCATATGAATAAGACACAACTGAATAGACATCAAAGTAGTGAACTTTGTGTACCCCAGCTCCTCCATATGTTAGGCTAACACAACCTCAGACACACTTTAGAGATTTATACTTTTCAAAACATAGATGTGAATCTGCAAGCTAGAAAGATTAGTAAAACACAGTGATCAAACACACAATCAAATATGCCAAAACAAAGATCAATGTGACTCAAAAAGAAAAGAAAAAAAAAACAAACAAAAAAAAACAAAAAGTTACATACTACACCACCAACATTAACCAGTGCTAGACAGTGTTGTTATGTGAACAATGGGATCCTAACATTCTCACATATTGCACATGCCGAGAGATTTCCTCAAACTGAAGAATCTCTCACTATATAAAGGTTTAGTAAACATATCAGCAAGCTGATTATTTGTCTCAATATGCTCAATGCTGATCACTTTATCCTCAACCATGTCTCTCAAGTAATGATGTCTTATATCTATATGCTTAGTCCTAGAATGCTGAACAAGATTCCTTGAGATACTAATGGTACTAAGATTGTCACAAAACATGAGGAGAGTATCACTATCTAACCCATAGTCCAGCAACATGTGTCTAAGCCATACTAGTTGGGTAACACAACTACCAGTAGCTATATATTCAGATTCAACTGTAGATAATGACACACAATTCTGTTTCCTGCTATACCATGAAACAAGATTGTTTCCCAAATAGAAACAACCCCCACTTGTGGATTTTCTGTCATCCACATCACCTGCCCAATCAGAATCACTAAAACCAACAAGATTTGTATTTGTATCAAAAGAATACCAAATGCCCAATGATGAAGTTCCAGATATATATCTGAATATTCTCTTCACAACAATCAAGTGAGATTGCTTTGGATCAGCTTGGTACCTAGCACAAACACAAACAGAAAACATAATATCTGGTGTAGAGGCAGAGAGATATAGAAGACTACCAATCATAGATCTGTACAATGTTGGGTCAACATTGTCTCCAATGCCATCCTTAGTAATCTTCACAAATGAAGACATGGGAGTTTTGCAAGGTTTTGACTCATGTAGCTCAAATCTCTTTACCAGGTTCCTTGCATACTTCTCCTGGTTTAAGAACATACCATTCTCCAGTTGCTTCACTTGCAATCCCAGAAAGTAGTTCAGCTCTCCAATCATGCTCATCTCAAATGTCCCTGTCATTGACTCAACAAACTTGTCTAGAGTAGACTTGTTAGTAGAACCAAATACAATATCATCCACATAGATCTGAGCAATACAAACATCAGAACTCTTTCTAAGAATAAACAAGGTTCTGTCTCCATCTCCTCTATTGTACCCAAGACTTAACAAAAATTGAGTTAGTCTTTCATACCAAGCTCTAGGTGCCTGTTTTAAACCATACAAAGCTTTCTCAAGTTTATACACATAATTAGGATGTTTAGGATCAGCAAAACCTTTAGGTTGTTCAACATATACTTCTTTGTCTATCAAACCATTAAGGAAAGCACCTTTTACATCCATCTGGTAGAGCTTAATCTTAAGACAACATGCAATAGCAAGAAGTAATCTAATAGATTCTATCCTAGCTACTGGGGCAAATGTCTCATCAAAGTCTATCCCTTCTACCTGAGTATAACCTTGTGCAACTAGCCTAGGTTTGTTCCTTACAATTACACCATCTTCATTTGTTTTGTTCTTGAAAATCCACTTAGTCCCTATAACATTCACATTAGAAGGTCTAGGTACTAGATTCCAAACATGATTTTTGGTGAATTGCAACAGTTCATCTTGCATAGCATTTATCCATTTACTATCCTTAAGAGCTTCAGTCACATTCTTAGGTTCAATATTTGAGACAAAACAAGAAGCATTACTTACAGTGCAAGTGGAAGCCATGCAGACACACAACCTTACCATATTTTTATAGTTTACCCTGTCTTTGTTGCGAGTCTTCATGCGTCCAGTGATTTCACCTATCACTTGTGAAGCTGGATGGTCCTTTTGAATCCTAGTAGGGGGATCTCTCCTAGGTTCATCAACACTGTCATCCTCTGAATTGGACTGTGGGGATGTTGGCCTAACAGCAGCAGGTGTCAGCTCAACATTAGAACCAGTCACAACTTCAGTGTCTTCAGCTTCTGCTCCTGATGTTGGGACAGTCTCTGTTTCCAATGTTGGGGCAACATCAGAGACAGTACCTTCATCAGTACCAGTCCTGGGAATTGTACTCTGTACCTGGAGGGGTGTATGAATAGCTTTGGTTTGCTTACCCTTTAGGTAGTCCCCACATACAACCTTACCTGGGCTGGATATCTTTGGTAAGCCTCTTACAGCATCAACTTTCTGTAGCTTTTCAAGGTTCCTATAGTGAACATGTCCTAGCTTCCTATGCCACAGAACAACATCATCAACTTTAGCATGAAAGCAATCTGCTTCTTCCTGTGCAAGGTAGCAATTATCTTTAGATCTAGTACCTGTCATAACAAGGACATTTTCACTATTAAATACATCACAAGAACTTTTATCAAATGTAACAAGCAAGTTATCATCACAAAGTTGACTAATGCTTATTAGATTTGCTTTCAATCCTTCAACTAGCAGAACATCTTTGAGTGGTGGAAATCCTTCAACATCTAGTACTCCCTTTCCAATGATTCTTCCCTTGGTGCCTCCTCCATAGGTGACAGTTCCAACATTGAGAGGAATCAATTGTTTAAGATTTTCCTTGTCTCCTGTCATGTGTCTTGAGCATCCACTGTCAAAGTACCACTTACTTGCAAGGTTAGAGTACACAACAGAAAACACAACATTGCATACAAGTTTCATCTTAGGAGTCTTTAACTTTTCAATCCAAGTTCTACTTTTCTGTCCTGTTCCTAATATTGGGATAACATCTGTACCACTGACCAACTCAACATTAGAGACAATTTCTGTTTTCTTCACATTTTGTTTCAAATATTTCTTGCAATAAGGTTTTATGTGACCTGGTTGAAAACAAAATTGACAGATATAAGTAGGTTTACTTTTGTTGGGATTAGCACTGCTCAAGTCTTTTGATTCCTTAACAAAACCTTCTTTAATGAAAACAGGATTAGCAACTTTAGAGGTAGGTTTCTCAATATATCCAAGACCATTTGTTCCTTGATTACCCATACTCAGTACCTCTTCAAGTTTAGATGTACCTGAGTTCCATTTAGCAATGATCTGATTATCTTTTTCAATCTTTCCTTTTACCTCTTTAAGTTCAACTTCTGTCTTGTCAAGGTCTCTTTCATACATCCTCATCAGTTTCTTTAGTCCATCAATCTCCAACCTCTGAGCTTCATTCTTCTTGGTGAGTTTCTGATTTTCTTTCAGAAGATTATGAAAAGTAGACTTCAAGTCTTCAATGATTTCCTCCTGGGACATTTCACCTTCAAAGTAATACTCTTCATCTAGATCAACTGAGCCATGAAAACATTCAAAGTTAGATTCATCATTATCAGACAAAGAATTGAGATCAATATGGGTATCATATTCAGTCCAATTCCCAAAGAAAGTCTCATGTTCTGATGTTGAGTCCTGGATGTTGGAGTAACATTGAGACCCGTGGCAGTTATGGAGATCTTCTTCTGTCCAGTTGACATGAGTAAATAGCGCAGCTGTATGAATCTCTTCAAAGCTTTCTTCAGTATCAGCACTTGATCCAGAGTTATAATCCTCTTCATTGAAATCATCTACACAAGCCCAATGAGACTTTCCCTTCTTGCGGAGGGTGTTAGCACATTCAACAACAATATGACCATAACCTTTACATTCATAACATTGAGTAGTTTTCAAATTTTCAATTTCTTCAGGACTAGATTTTGTTGCCATATATTTAACAAATTTGGGAGGCAATTTTCTAAAACCAGTGGAAGTATTGCTAGGTTGTTTCCCTTTGGATTTATCTTTAAAGTTCAACCTACTGAGTTTCTTGCTAATATTTCCATAGTTAGAAGAAATAATTTCATCCTCATCTTCACTCTCATGATAATTTGTTCCTAACAAAGCAATAACTTGTAGTTTGGTAGTCCTAGCAGGAAACTCTAGCTCAAATTCTCTAAGGGTGTTTCACAAGGATTGAAATTCCATGTTGGCAATATCTATTGTTTCTCCCATGGCAATTCTCTTGAGAGAAAATCTAGGTGACAAAGATCTAAAAGCTTTATAAACCATAGTTTGATTTGAAACAAGAAATCCTAGATTTTCACATTGATTAGTAATGTCAAGGATTTTCTCAAAATAACTATCTATACTCTCTTCATCACCCATCTCAAGTTTTTCAAAATCTTTAAGCAATTGTCTATGTTTAGAGTTCCGAACTGCTACATCTCCTTCACAATGAAGTTCAAGGATATCCCAAGCTGATTTAGCCGTGGTGCAGTTCTGAATTAACTTAAACATCTGATTGGTAACATAACTAAAAATAGCATTAAGAGCTTTCTCATTGTAGTTGTACAATGTTACCTCGTTTGCTGTCCATTGTGACTTCGGTTTTGGTACAGTATCTGCGTCTCGGTCGTTCTCAATCTTTGGGACAAAATATCCATCAAGAACGGCATCCCATGCTTTCATGTCAATGGATTTGATGTGAACTCTGAGCCTGGTCTTCCAGTAAGAATAATTGATGGATCCTTCTAAGACTGGGAGTCTGCCAGAATTGGGATTGATGTTGTCCATCGCGTTGTATCACCTCCAAACACCAGTGGAATCGGTGCTTGGCTCTGATACCAATTGAAATTGTTGGATCGGGATTGATACAACTTTTCCAAAGTTTCAAAGCTCAAGTTAAGCTAGCGTTGCCTTAACTTGATCTCAAACAATCTTCTTGATAGAGTATAATATGCAACGGAATTAAAGAACACAAGAAGATAAATTTTCAATGATTTATTATAAATAATCAACCATCTAGCCTTACGGCAAAATAACCACGCAGGTTTTACCAAAGATGTTCCTCACCACAAAATCACTCTCGCTCTTTTGTAGATTGGACTCAGCAAAGCAGACAAGAATTTTCTCCTTAAATCTAATCCTAGACTTAACTCGAAAACTCACAAACTTTGCAAAACAAGAAACATAGCAACAATGCTTAAGATCTAATCTCTACGGATTTATAAGCTCTATTGTTTCTCTATGTATCTTGATGTACTTCACACCCTATATATAGGTTTCTTCAAACTTGATCTCCAAGGTGTGTTGTACACAGTTTTGGTAATTATGTTGTTTCCTTGTTGAACTCTACTTTCCTTCTTGAACTCGATCTCCTTCTTGAATAATAGTTTCCTTTATTAGATTGAGTTCTAATAAGGAAATACTCCTTCTTCAATTCAGAGTTGATCTTGGAAAGATTCCTAGTTGCACTTGAACTCCAAAACTTTCCTTCTTTGAAACCGTGTTGACTTGACCGATCTCCTCCTCTTGAATTATGGAAACTTCAACTTAGGAAACTTGTAATGCTCTTCCTTATGATTAAGAGATGTTCCTGGACATAAACAAAGACAACTAAAATCGTGGAACTTGATTAATAGGTGAATAAAGGCAAAACTAACATAAAGCAGTTAAAGACAGATTGACAGAATATATACTGGTTTCAATGTTGCCCTGTGAATGTTGGCTCAACATCCATCCAACATTTAAACCCGAATACTTTACTCATGTTCAGAATTTCAGAAACATGTTTTAGGTTAAGGCTGTTCTCGGTTTTCAATGTTGTCCTCTGGATGTTGGCACAACATCCATCCAACATTGATAACAGAACATCTTACACTTTCACAAATGCGCAACACCCATCTCGAAAGAAAAGTTGAAAGGAAAAAATGAAGTTCTAAAATACGTAACCTATTTTGTCACAGAGGTTTTGTGTTCCCTATTTTCTTTCACAATAGGTTGTTTGTATGTTGATTAGTTAAAACACATGAGAGCTCTTGACTTTTTTTTTTATATTATTCGGATTTCGGAGAACCCAATTCGTGTCTTATTACTCATAGTCATGCAGTTTTCTGTTTATTCTTCTTCTTTATTTTGGCCGAACATTGTGCATAACTCTAGTTCTTATTTTTGCATTTATAGAAACAACTATATTCACAAGACTACTAAAAGTAGTTAATACTCATGATTAATCAAAGAATTCAAGTATCCTTTTAGCTAATCAGACGATACACATGCATGCACGACCACTACAACAATTCTTGTATATAGGAGGTGAAGAATGGCCTCCTATATCCCCATAATCGCCTCTTATATAAATAATAGGAGGCGATTAAGTGCCAGCCCCCACTTGCCTCTTATATGGACGCCTTTTACCATATAAGAGGCGATTATTTGCCATCAGAACGCTGAAGGCGCGTGGGAGTGGATAAATCGCCTCCTATATTTAGGGATGGGAGGCGATTACTCCACTGCAGTTTAAGTGAGGTCAGACGTCTATTTAATATATTATATTGCGGTGGGAGGCGATCTATCGCCCCTTATAATTAATTTATCATTTTAATATAATACAAAAATGTGAGAACGGTGGGAGGCGATTATTCGCCTCCTATATATACTTTATCATTTAAATATAGTTTCCTTCTAATTATTGTAAAAATATGAGAATGGTTGGAGAGGATTATTTGCCTCCTACCATTTACAGAATTGAGAAAAAAAATAGCGGCAAAATTCTGCCGCTAAATTTTTCACAAATTTTCATTTGAAATAATAGCTCCTAATTTGGTTATTTTTGAAATTAAAAATTAAAATTGAAACACAACATGATTTAATTCATCAACATTAATATATACAAAAAATTATTACTAACATTACAAAATGATGAGATTCATATAATATCATTATATTATTTAGCTACATTTGGTAAATACTATGACATGTAAATAGAATAATACAAACATAATTAACTTGCAACATATATCACTACATTCCAATACATTACATAATAAATCCAAAAAAAAACTATTTATTGTGTTCATGAATAAAACTAGCTAGCAAAAAAAAAAATATGAATATGAACACCATCTTCATCTTGCATTAATACTCCTTGTATTATTCCTTGTATCTTTGGTAATAACTTCATCTTGTGAATGTTGGTGAAGATTGAATATGAACACCAAGAAAAATGTTGCAAATAGTTGGATTTTTTTTGTTGTTGGTGTTCTGTGGGAAGAACCGCATAAATAGTTTTTTTTACGAGGCGTAGAAGTCGATTTTTCGCCTCCCATATATTTTTTAAAAAAAAGCTAAAATACTAACATTCACTTTAGAAATGGATTAATCCCCTTCTATCAAAAGCAACTAAATTATTGCACGGGATTCTCTCCCTTCACCCTCTATTCACCATCTTCAGATTTTATTTTCCTCCATTGTTGTTGCACATCTCAAAAAAGAAGAAGAAAAAAAATCATAACTTGCCCCTTATTTTGTAACAAAACATCGGAATTGTATATGTATCATTAGATCTGCAAAAGTCGAACGTTAAGAGGTATGTAATTTTTTTTCTAAGTCTTTAATTACGAGTTCATTAATACATTACATATATTTTTTTATTATTGATTTAGTTTAATATTGTGGTAAATATTATTCGTAAGGTTTAATTAGGGTAGATTTTTTGTGATTGTAATGTTTATTGTTAGTATTAGTAATATTAATGACTTGTCATGTAATGTTTATTGTTAGACAATAAAATCGATTTCTGATTGTTGGTGTAGATCTAAAATGTATAACAACGAAGATCGGAATTGGATGTACGATAGATTGACGGATGGTTATGTCAACCAGAGCTTCATTGATGGTGTTGATAGGTTTGTAGAATATGCATCTTCTGAGACTAACTTGCTCAATCGGGGCAAAGTTAAGTGCCCCTGCCGAAAATGTTGTAACACTAAGTATCATACAACGGACAAAATTAAGTATGACCTTTACGAGCGGGGTTTTCTTCCAGATTATTATGTTTGGGTAGCACACGGTGAGTCATTTGGTAACACATTCACGGCGTCGAGTTTTTATAATCCAGTGGAGTCACCTCCTCATGAAAATTTTGGTGGTTGTTATAGGGAAATGGTCGACGATGTGTTTGGTGGTCGTTATGAGAATGTTCAGTCTAATCAAGAGGCAGATGAGGTGCCAACCCGCGAGGCAAGAAACTTCTATGAATTATTGCGACAATCAGAGACGCGAATAAGTACAGGCGACTGTGAAATGGCTTTGGAATTCGTGTCCCAGTTTATGACAGATAAGATTTTGCACAACACGACTGAAGCTAGTTGTAAAAAATGGCTAAAACAATTGCACAAAGTGTTGACTCCAGAGGACCGCGAAAAAATTCCGCAGAATGTTAGAGGGATGAAGCGTGTATTAAAACGGTTTTGCTTGGAAAAGAAGACTTATGACCTATGTGAGAATAATTGTTTCATGTACTACGGGGAGTTCGAAGCTAGCAGTTATACTAAATGTCCAGTGTGCCAAGTAGACAGATTCGATGGCCAAGAGAGTACAAATCCAAAGGCCAAACGTATTCCCAAAAAGAAATTGTGGTACTTTCCTTTGACATCTCGATTGCAGAGGTTGTATATGTCTCGAGCAACGTCACAACACATGACGTGGCATCTGAAATGCAAAGGACAAAACGATACAATGATTCACCCAGCTGCTGGTAAGGCGTGGAAATCTTTTGATGAAGAGTATCCAGATTATGCTGCCGAGCCTAGAAATGTTAGGCTTGGTCTTTGCACAGATGAGTGCACTACTTGAGGAAGCTTTGGTAATTCCTACTCTTGTTGGCCGGTTTTTGTTACGCCCTACAATCTCCCTCCTGATATGTGCATGAGGCAAGAATATATATTTTTGTCTTTGTTGATCCCTGGACCAAGGAGTCCTGGAAAGAACCTTGACTTGATGCTAAGACCCCTAATCGATGAACTTTCTTCGTTGTGGAGGATTGGAGCTCAAACTTACGATTCATTCTGGAAGCAAATTTTGTAATGAGAGCGCATTTGATGTGGACGATTAGTGATTTTCCAGCTTACGGAATGTTATCCCAGTGGAGTACGCACGGTAAGCTATCTTGCCCGTATTGTATGAAGCAAACGAAGTCTTTTCGTCTTGATCATGGAAAGAAACCATGTTGGTGGGAGTGTCATCGTCGATTTCTGCCTCATTTTCATCCCTTTCGTTCCAACACTACTAATTTCCTTATTCTTTTTGTTATTGAAGCAAGAGTGCATTTTTGCTGAATCCCCTGTTCAAATTGTGTCTTGTGTATTTGTAATTTGTGTCTGTTTCATGTTGTGATACAACATTGAACATTTCTGAATTGTGGAGTTGTTTTGGGAGTTTGCAGCAAGTCATAATACATTGCAGATTGATGTGTATTTCAATTTTTGTGTATTTCAGTTTTTGTGTAATTGTGTAATTTTGTGTATTTTAATTTTAGATTGTTAGATTTTTTACAGTGAGCAGCTTTCAGTTTTGATGGGATACGATTTGTGGTGTTGAAAGTGATGGAATATTGTGAAATGTGAATTTTCTGAATGTTGAAATGTGATATCAGATATGCCATGTTGTTTACTTGTTTTTTAGGTTTTGTGTATTTTGAAAGACACATTCATGTTTTTTTTTTAGAAATTGGAAGGTTTTTCACCTGTTTCAGTTTTACATACTGAAACAGGGGAAAATTGGCAGAGTGAGTTGCTGTTAGTTGCTGAGTAAGTGCTGGATTATTATGTTGCATTGATCTGATTTCTTGTATTTCATGTATTTACGAGAAATTAGTATAGTATTGTGATGCATTTTATGTGAATAGTGTGTTGCATTTGATCTCTAACAATTATTAATTTATTTTTTTGATGTTGGACAGTTGAGGTATATACGTGAGTCTATAATAGATCACACCGCTAATATGACTAGGTGGCAACCGTTGAATAAAGCTGCCTAGTTGCGTGCTGTGAATGGTGCCAAGAAGAATTTTGTTCCAGGCCTTTCAAAGTGTGGCGACCCAGAGTTCGCCGGCTTCGAGACAAGGGCGAAGCCTAAATACGGGCATATCGGCAGGTGCGAAGACTTGCTTGAAAAGCAAACCGAAGCTATATCATGCTTGATTGAAGCGAATACGACAAAGGATGAACAAATTGCCAAACAATTGAAGGAGCACCAGTCCTTGAAGCAAGTGGTGAAGGCCATATTCGTGATGCAAGGTCTAGCGATTCCTCCCGAGTTTGCTGGTCTATTCGCTGAACCTGAAGCCGCACCGCCATCAGCTGAACATGAAGCCACTGCTAGAGCATCACCCGCTGGACCATCAACGGCATGATCTTTCGGTATTGGACAATCACCTACCAGGTATGCTCCGATGACAGTACCCTACTATCCGGACATGTCAGCCGTTGATCGCCAGTGAACTTGTATTCCTTTTATAACTCATTAACTTTTGAACAATGTTTCACTTTTATGTATTGTCATGTATTTAAGTTGTTGGTTTTGGAATTGGCCTTATTTTGGTAATTGGTTTCATCTCTTGGTTAGTATCTTGTTATATGCAAGATATTTATGTTTTGGTAGAATTGTTGAATGAATTATGGAGTTTATTTGGTATTATTGTTAAAATGAATTTTGGTGTTTTGGAGTAGGAATTTTAGAGTTTGGTATTTTGTGTTTGCTATTAGAGTGTAAAGGCAGCAGGTTGGTTATGGAGTCTGTTATTTTGGTGTTTCTTGATGCCTGGCTAGTTAATACAATTTTGTTATTTTTTTTTATTTTTTTTAAGAACATAAGGCTATTATTCGCCTCCTAAAAATTTGTTATTTTTTTTAAAATTTAAAAAAAAAAAGAAAAGGCGAAATTTCGCCTCCCACAATTTTTTAATTTAAATTATTTGTTTTCAAAATACAATCGTCATTTTCCTTTTATTTTTTTTTTAAAGTTTTGCGGATTTGTGGGAGGCAAAAATTCGTCTCCCACCACGTGGCATCTTCTGATTGGAAGCTTTTCGCCCATTTGACTGGGCTGTCAGCTTAAGAGATATAGGAGGCGAAAATGGGCCTCCTGATTTGTAGAAGGCCTGTAATCGCCTCCTATATTGCATTCTACTGTAGGAGGCCTAGAACCGCCTCCCATATCCAGCAGCTATATTGAAGCATTGTTGTTAAAGATCATTCATAATTTCGTATCATACACACTAAGTTTTTATTTTTATTTTTCAATAGGCAACATATATATATTAATAATTAAAGATCATTCATAATTTCGTATCATACAGTTAAATATTTAATTAGCATGAACGTGGATGAATCCAGTAGCTCATGGCGATTATTATTATAGTAGTTGATATAGTTGATACTCCAACCACCTGGAACTAATTCTATCTTTCCAATTAACTACTCCAAACATTACTTTCTACTGAGTACTTAAGAATTGCAGTCTAACATTACTTAAGAAGCTTCTTGAAAACCCACATTTTTCAGGTGGTGTTCCAGTGCTTTAATTCGAGGTGAGATTCCTGTAGTCATAAGTGCTGTGAATTTAATTATTCGACGGTAAGGAATGAATATTGAAAAGGAGCTTTTACCATTTAATATTGTTGCATACAATTGGTGCTCGAGTCGGCCTCAAGTACCATATTAACTATTTTTGAACATACCAAATCAAGGTAATTAAGTGATGGCCAATTCAAGTTTCATATGATTTACGTGGGGGTGGAATTTGAATTAATTACTTGAATCTAAATATTATATGCCAACATTTAAAGACTTCACTTTTGATCAATCACTTTCCAAGAACCTCGTCCGGTTAAACAGTAATTAACGCACGTGATTACGATTTGTATAATAACATAAATATACACGACGTAACTAATTAAATAAATCGCTACAGCCAATGGCGGCAACATCTAAAAATTTAACCTTAAATATGCTAAGTTATATAAAAGGCAGAATTTTAAAAAATGCAAGCCATATAACTTTCGCTCACTTACTTAATTCCCTACAACTTTTTTTTTTCTTTTTTTGCCCTCTAACTTTATCAAATATGTCCGGAACATTATTTATCGCCCAATGGCTGCCAAATCAACAAAACGTGGCATATGTGGCAAAATCGCGCGATTGGAAGAAACGCTTGTATACATGGCTTAAACTAAAAAAATAAACCCGATTATTTAAAACCTTAATAATTTTTTTTTAAAAAGTGTTAAAATAACATACGTATAATAACCTGGTCTATAAGTATATACACTGATAACATTACACCACCAACACATCAAACATAACGCCCGCCAAAAAAAACAAAATCCTCAAATTTTCTCTCCCGCGATTTTGAAGAACACTAGATCGATTCGTCCAAATTATCACCTTCTTCTTCAAAATCAACCATTATGAAAAATAACCCATGTTATTTTATTGACTCACTACCGTGATTATGTCGATTCCGAGGTCTCTACAGAAAATTCTATGTCCCCCGCCTATATATTTACCGTAAGTATTTCTTCGATTTGGTTTCGTGTTTTTTAAGGTTGTGTCAGGATTAGAAATTTGGTTACCTGTTATATGATGTAGTGTACGAATCCTTTGTTTATCTATAGTTTAATGTTAGACTCCAAAGTGGCGATTTAGGGTTTCTGCTTATTTTTTAGCTTATTAGTGGTATTTCGAGAAGGATTTGTCACTATATTCTGCAACATTTGGTGTTTAACTGCACCCCCACTACGTTTATAATTAATTGTTTGTTTATTTAGAGTTAGGTTTTAGTTTGCTAATGGTCCCCCCACTATGATTAGGTTATCTACTTTATTATTTTTATTCATTTTTCTGCATAGTTTATTTAACTAATACAATTGTTAATTAGTTTCCTTCATTTTTAACAGCTCTAGGGAGAAGGTGTATTACACATATATTATTTCAAGGTGGAGTGTTTAAACTGCTTCCATATCCTGGTTACAAAGGAGGGTATTGGTGTAAGTATGACTATGTGGATGTAGACCAATATTTGCACTAGTTGGCCAGAAGAAGTCTTATTTGAGGGTCATGGGAAAGTTTAAAATTATACAAGATAATGAGCCTTTGAAGAAGGCAGGTCAGTATGCTCTATTTACTCAGGAGTTGTCAATTTACATAGATAATCACAATGATGATCAAAGTGTTACAAAGGAAGTGAATATGTGTTGGGCCGATGTGGGAAATCTGAGCAGAGCAGTACTGGAGGGTTGTGAGTGCCTGGTGGTGATACCATAGAGGGTTTAGGAGAAGGTTTAAGATATGGTTCTAGTGTTGAGAGAAATCAAAGTGTGGGAGATGATGACATTTGGGCTACACAACTGGTTGAAAAATCTGGAGTTGACAAGACTGGGAGGGTGGGAGAAGAAAACTTTGTTGGACACATGTGGGGGAAAATTCTGGAGTTGACACTGAAGTTGGTGACGATTATGGGGATACCGACATTGATGAAATTGCTGTTGTCACAAATCATAAGGGGTTTAAACGGGACTTCGTATTTGAAGATGATGAAGAAGGAATGGGAAACATGCCCATCATTTTTAATGATGATGATATTGTTAATCCATGTTTTGAGCTGGCAATGCTGTTCTAAAACAAAAAAGCAAATAAAGTTTGCAATCCAATCTCATGCTATTGCAACAAGACAATGTCTTTACATCAAGAAAAGTGACCCATCTAGGATATATACAAGGTGCAATAATAAGGGCTGTAAATGGAGGTTAAGTGCACTGAAGCTGAAGACTGAGGAAACATTTTAGATCAGAGACTATCAACCTATTCACAACTGTAGTGACAACTATCATGTGAAGAATCTCAAGTCATCTTGGTTAGTTGAAAGATACTTGCATGTCTTCAAGACTGATCCTAGCAGTAAGACAGAGGGTTTTATGCTTGACTGCATTGCTGAGTTGAGGGTTGATGTATCACTAAACCAGGATTATAAGGCAAACAGATTGGCTTTGGAGAGGCTAGAGGGGAAACCTGCATATCAGTTCAGTAGGTTGTGGGACTATGCTAATTAGTTGAAGAACTCTAACCCATGATCTACTATGGTGATAGGTTTGGATAAAACATGACAAAATAGGTTTAATTGCATGTATGTATGTTTGAAAGCTATGAAGGATGGTTTCAAGAATGGTTGTAGGCCTTACATTGGTTTGAATGGGGCTCATCTCACTGGTCCAAATGGGGGAATACTATTAAGTGCAGTAAGTGTTGATGCAACTAATAGTATCTACCCAGTTGCTTATGCTGTTGTCTCTGTTGAAAATTTTGTAAACTAGATGTGGTTCCTAGGCATTCTAAAATAAGACTTGGGATTAATCTCACACCATAATATGACATTCATGCCAGATAAGCCGAAAGGGCTAATCCATGCATGTAATGATGTTTTTCCTGCAGCCACACATAGGTCTTATGTAAGACACTTGATCCATAACATAGCTCATGCTGGATTCAAAGGGTTGCCATACAATGATAGAGTGTGGAAGGCTGTCCACCAGAAAACAATACATGAATTCAATACTTCAATGCAAAAGATTAAAAAATTGAGTCCTAAAGTATTCAAATGATTTGAAGACAAACCACCAGCCCATTGGGTTAATGTGTACTTTGACACAAAGTCCAGTATTGCCATGATCTTGAACAACTCTTGTGAAACATCTAACAACATTATTCTTCAATCAAAAAGAAGCGTATTATTATCTGCTTTGAGTGGATCCGACAATAGCTATAGAAGAGATGGACATGCTGACATGCTGCTTGTGCAATTATAACCTGACAGGTATTCCATGTAGACATGCTGCTTGTGAAATTCTACATAAAAGCCAACAAGTGGCTTCATGTGTATGTCATCGGTATAGTCATGGCATGTATTTGAAAGCATATCAACCTGTGATATATAGTGTGCCACGAATAGAGATGTGGGGTGAAGGTCAATTCATACCACCACTGCCTCCTAACTTTGGTAGAGAGACTGGCAGACCCAAAAAAGCAAAAAAGAGAGGGCCAGATGAACCTGCTCCAATCAAGACCAGAAAGAAACAACCAACAAGAATGCCAAGGCAGGAGTTAGAGAACAAATGCATAAAGTGTGGGAAAAAAGTGCTCAATGCAAAAACATGTGGTAGAAGGAGCATGAATGTTGAAATTGCAAGTGAGGTCCCACCTACTGTTGGTGTTATAGTTTATGTGCTATTAATATTAATTGACTACATTATTTCAAACTACATGTTGTTATGATTATGAATGATGTTGATGGAGATTGAGGTCAAAGTGGCCACACCAATGTTAATGAGCAGTCAAGTTTGAGAATAGTGGATAGAGCCGTATCTAATGTGAACATTCAACCAGCAGTAAGGGACTCTGGTGCCTCTAATGAGCCGTGTATTTCAGAAGCATTCTCCTGGTACTAGCAGGAACATTCAACCAACAGTAAACGAATCTAGTGTCTCTCATGAGCCACGTGTACTTTAAGAGCATTCTCCTGGTACTAGCAGGGTGACCAGGACAAATAAAATGAAGTTGGCTGATGGTAGTATGTCAAGGGATGTTGAACCTGTTATTCGAAATGTTGGAGTTATAAGTGATAGTAACTCATACCAGTTCAAATGGTGAAAAACACCTCAAAGAGCACACAACAACCTGGAGTGATGTATTATATGTAGAAGAACTTCAAGAAAAGTTATCATTCAAAGAAAGTCTTTCAAAGAAGAACTTTCCATAATTAAAGAAAAAATGTTGTGTGTGCTACAATGGAAAGAACAAGGTGGGTGAATTGCCAGGAGAAGGTTACACGCAATAGGATTTTTCATAGAAGACTACAATATGGAGAAGGATACTTTCCTTAGAAGACTACAAGTTAATCAAGGAAATATTTCCATTAAAGACTTCTAGTTGAACAAGGAAACATTTCCTTATTGAGAGGAACTGCTCATGAACGAAATTAGAGTCATACAATGAGATCTAAAGCATTCAAATAACGTGTACAACATGTCTTGGACCTAAAGGAAGACTACATTATACATAGACATGTTGGTCATCAAGAAAAAGACACGAAGACAAGAGCGAAAATATCATGTGAGAAAATTATTAGAGTCAAGTGTTTTTGTCTTGTTTTTCCAAGCTTTTTGTTTAGTGAATTAAGTTTAAGGTTTAGAATTAAGGAACTTTACTTGTAAGGAGTTACATTATTAGTTGTTTAGTTGGTTAGTTTGAACAATTCGAGTGTGAGAAGCTTGAGAGTTGTGAGAACTATTTATTTGTAAGGACGAATTATCAAAAATGCCCGCCAACTTTTGCCTTTAATCTTAAATGCCCGTTATTTTCAAACCTGCTGAAAATGCCCTGCATCTTTTAAAATTTCTACTAAAAATGCCCGAAATGAAAAATAAGCACAAAAAAACTTATTTTGTCTGTAAAATAATGCTAAAAATGCCCTGTATCTTTTAAAATTCTATCAAAAATGCCCGAATTTTAAAATGCGACTTTTTGATTCAGCAGTGCGTCTCTTTGATTCGGATGCCACGTCGGATAAAAAGTCCGAATTTTTAAAATCGAGCATTTTTGTTAGAAAATTTAAAACTTTACGGGCATTTTCAGCAGGTTTGGAAATAACGGGCATTTAAGATTAAAGGCAAAAGTTAGCGGGCATTTTTGATAATTCGTCCTATTTGTAAAATCATTATTTTAATAGTAGTTATTTTGCTTAAAGCTCGAAATAATATATTTTTCTTAAAATTACATTTACTTGTGTTCTTTACTTTCCGCTGCGTTATATTCTACACTAAGCAGATTTGGAGTTAACTGGTGTTATGTGCGATAACATTCACTTTCAAGTGCTATCGCAACATTCAGAGAAACGTATCAAGCTCCGATCCCCACAATATCATATTTGATAAATTTATTTTTCTATATGAGGCAATATACCAATTTGTCCAATTTAACATATCATAAGGAAGTATTTTGCCCAAAACCCTTAAATTTAATAATATAAGTTGAAAGGGATCCAAAAGGTGTAAAGGGAAGGCCATCAGTCAATTAACGAGTTCTGCGCTTTTAGAAAAATATCTAAGGATGTTAATAGCTGCTCCTCTTAGCTTTAATTGCAATTTATTTTCTAGGTCATTTCAATTGACAATAATTACGCTTATAATGTGATTAGTGAAACTTACGCCATCGTATCTTATTAAATGATTTTAAAGTTCCCACTGTGCTGTGAGGCTGATTGTTAATTTCCTTAGGAATTAGAGAATTCGAAAAGAATTGAAAATAATTTTAACAAGTTCTAGATTATGATGTCAATAAATCTGAAAACCGTGTTAGATATTTGACACCAATATGATGAATTCTTCATAAAGATATCTTTTTTTTTTCTTTCTTGACAGACTTCATAAATATATCTAGCTTACTGCTATTGCAATACTTTTGCCAAATGCCAATTAGAAACTAAATTGACATCTCATCTAAAAGTTTAAGCTGTTAGAAAAGATATGTATTTAATATTTATATATTATCTCAACAATAAGGAAACTTTGAACAGAAAAAAAAAACCCAAACAAACCGGGTAACCGCGGTTTGAATTAATTAAAAGTAGAGTTAAAATTGAAATTAGCTAGTGGAACGAAAATATTAAGAAGGAGAACAAATATGACTACTCCTCTGCGATCTGTCTATTTCTTTTTATTGAGTGGGTGCAAATAATAATATAAAGGCTGCAATGCAAAAGCAGAAAAAAGGGACTGCATGCACCCAGCAGTTTCCGCCCTAATCTCTGTCCATCCATATTGATGGTCCAGTAAAGTAAGATGAGGGGCATGTAGTTGTTTTTATTAACAAATTTAGTGAATGCCAATAATTAAGTTTAGTTATGTTTAAATAACAATATCTTGTGTTTAGCTTTGGAAGCGATGGTCTCTATTTTAAATTAAATAATAGCGATATGATTTCACTTGTTTGATTGTGCCTTAGATATATTCTTGTGTTAAAACTTTTTCGTTCAAAGGTTAAAGATCTTTCCTTTTTATTAACAAGAAAGGTAAGGTTTTTAGGTGTTGCAATTTGTGAACCGTATTAATCACGTAAACATCACTCTATATCAGTGTTCTGAAACCCGGCCCGGTGAGTGACCCGGTGAGGCTACCGGAAAGTGGGTCAACAGGTCGGACCGGTCGAACCACTGGTTGGACCGGTTTGTTGACTAAAGTCGCCATTTATAGTCTTAATAACTGAATTTGATAATTGGTATATATAGATAAAAGTTAACAAAAATATAATGCGGTAATTATCATAGGCATATTGACAGATACCTTTACTTGGTATATAAATATATCATTGTGTGTGGTACCTAGTGATTACTTTATTAATATATACTTGTTTTTTTTTTCTCATCTAATTGAAACCTTCCACAAAAAGTAGTTGCCTTCAACAGCTCCAGGTCGCATGGCTGTCTATGCAAAATTAAAGACTAATTAACAATTTTATCTCCAATCAAATATAAGTCTCCCAATCCTTGGTTTCGATGTATTACCGATTAATAATACTTATATATAATTTTTCAAGAAGTATTTTTAAAATGAATACGAAGTAACATCGATAATTGGTCGAAAAAGCGTTCGTACTAATTAAAGAAGAGGCACTCACAGCAACCACGATAAAAACTAAAAGTTTAATTTAACTTAGCGAAGTAAACTATACAAATTAAACCAAACAAAATATTATGAGCTATAGCTGATATATATTATGAATACACTCGCATATATGTGATTTCACTTAAAAGAATTAATATATATACGTACAAACTGCACAATGAAACTTATATGCAAACTGAGAAAACTATCAGTATTAAGACGAATAAGGGTCTATACTCTATAGTCCTAGTATCATGAGACCTTGCTAAATACTACTATAGCTAACGGCTAATATCTGTACTCAATTTGCCCAAAAAATAGTGGGCATATAAAGGAACTTACACTTGCGTATGGGCTCCTCATAACGCCGGCTGTATTCTTCCCACACCTTATAATGAGTGGAAGTAGACAAATGGAAGGGCACATCCGTAACAAAGATGAACTACACTTTTTTTCCGAATAAATTACACCCACACGAAAAACGGAAATCAAAATCGAAAGCGAAGGAACTCTTTTTCTTTTTGCATGCATGCATAGCAACATGAGCTTATTTCATTACAATTTACTTTCATTTTATTCTATTGTATTTTGAGTCAATACGTGAGTCATATTTTTATTTTCGATTCACATTAGCAACGATTCAGAAATTACACCGTAACATATTATTACAATTGCCCTAGAAACATTCACATGCCAAATTAAACAAAAATCTAAAACCTATGCTCTAAATTATTTCAATATTTACTTGCAAGAAATTATGTCAATGAATGCTTCTTTGCTGAGCAAAAAAATAATATTATGTCAATGAATACACAAAACAAGCGGGAATGAGATATGGATGGATTGTTAGATTGAACGAAAATTCTAGATATATCCACAAAAAGCTACTCTACAGAAGAGCTTCTGTGTATGTTTTCCGAGATTCTTTACCATCGCGTTGAAGCACTAGAACAGAAGCGGCTGCTGGCAATGCTTATAACTTCTTGTAGTGATAGTTTAATATTTTACTAATGCATGCAGTCTTAATGTCTTATACCTTCACTTGATTTACAATTTAATCTAGCTTTACCGCAATTCATTTCTTACAATTATTTTTACATGAGTTAGATAGCAATTTGTCTCTTTTAGTCCATCATCTAACTTCGTAACAAGTGTACTCCCAAAAATAAAACTAAGTTGACCAATTAATTAAAAATATTAGGAAACAAGTTCGATCGATAATTGGTTAGTGGGGAAAACTCGAAAATAATTAAATAAAGTAAAGGAATTATATTAGTCGAGTTAAAACTAAGAGCTATAAGCAAGTTACAACAAATCTAAAATTAGAAATCAGAAAACGAAAATTGAAACTCTAATTGTGGGAGAAGATATATAGATGAGTATATTTGCGTGGTAAAAAAAAAAGGACTAATTGAATAACTTCCTAGCAATAACGTAAAATATGACGTTTTTGTATATTGTTTATATTGTCACAGTACAACAGGTCAGATAATTTGAGCAACTTCTCAGAGTTATTATACAACCCACATGAAATAAATGTGAAAACGGGAGAGAGGGATAGGAAAAAGAAAGACGAATAAAACTAGAAATTGTTCAGTCACATGGATTATTGCTAATTTCATTGTGAAAGTTTGAAACGATACTGATCCAAATATGACATAAAGTACCAATTTCATGACAAACGATAAGCCGACGTACTAAACAATATCTTTATTTTCATCACCCTGATTCCTGCCTGCTTATTAATCTTATGTTAAACCAAAATAAAAGAACAAAACTAGAGAACTAGACATAAAATGAAGACCCCGCACCATATAATTGATTCCTAGTGTCGACTATAATTGCCATCTGTTCATTGAATAATTGCTGAATAGAACAACATAATGCCATAGAAACTACTGTATATCCCGTGATACGCGGAATATATATCATTCCGTAGGAAGACCAATATACCCCTCTCGATAGAATGTGTATTAATTATATTATTGAAAGAAAAGGTACATTTCTTTATTAAAATTGGTGCGATATTTTTGCATGAATCACTTTTTATTATTAAATTATTTATTGGCTATGATTCACAGTACTGTTGTACAAGTGCCCCACTAGTCTCTCAATATAAATAGGCCGCATACCATTCGATATTGTCCATCAAGTCTCAGGTTGCAGTACTATTTCCTTCTATAATTAACTCAACTTAGACCTCACGTGTTCTAATATTTACTGAAGAGATGGCTATTTTCTCCGGACACGCATGGGTATTTGCATTTGGACTACTTGGTAATAATTAATAAATCATAGTCTTTTTTATCTAATGTTGTTCTTTCTTTTTTGTTTCTTTTTTTTATGCATATATCTACTGTTATTCATTCTTTTTTTTTATGCATATATCTTTCAGAAAATTGTCACCGTTTAAATACTTTTCTTCGATTGCATGCCCTCATAACTGAAAAATATTGGTGCGATATGAGCTTGATCATGATTTTGATTATTTATTTGCAGGTAATATTGTGTCATTCTGTGTGTTTCTGGCTCCAATGTAAGTTCTCGTAAACAATATATTAATTCAATAAGCTAATTATAATTTGTGTACCATGCATTTGAACCATTTTACTTCATGCAGACCAACTTTTACCCAAATCTACAAGAAGAAAACAAGTGATGGTTTCCAATCAATTCCATATGTGGTGGCTCTGTTCAGTGCCATGCTCTGGATATACTACGCCCTTCTCAAGACCGATGCTACCTTCCTCATCACGATTAACTCGTTTGGCTGTTTCATCGAGACCATTTACATTGCCATCTTCATTTTCTATGCACCAAAGAAGTCCAAGGTACGGGCAAAATCGAGTTATCTGTCTTCTATGGATAATTGTTGTGTAACTTCAAATTATGAAATTAACTTTTTATGTGATTCTAATTCTGATAACGGGATGTCATTTTGACTTACAGATACAAACTTTGAAGATGATAGTAATACTCATAGTTTGTGGATTCGGGTTTATCGTTCTCTCTACTCAATACCTCGTCAAAGTTCCAAAGCGTGGCACTATTGTTGGATGGATTTGTCTAGTATTTTCCTTGTGTGTGTTTGTTGCTCCACTAGGCATAGTGGTAAGTGTACTACTATTAAACTGAATTAGAAATATGCATTTTTTTTTTGGTCATGGGATAAGCTCCACGTGTTAACGAATAATCTTTTGTGTTTTTGCAGAGAAAAGTTATAAAAACTAAGAGCGTCGAGTACATGCCATTTCTTCTATCCTTTTTTCTTACACTCGGAGCAGTCATGTGGTTTTTCTATGGCCTTCTACTCAAAGATTATAACATTGCTGTAAGTTTATCGTTGCATGCATGTAATAATAGACAAAAAGTAACAAAAACAAAGTACTATGAGCATATGAATATTTGAAGATTTTAAGTTAACAAGATAATAATTAAATTGGTTTATATGTGCAGATCCCAAATGTCTTAGGGTTTGGCTTTGGCTTGCTTCAAATGGTGCTCTATTTCATATACAAAAATCCAAGGAAAACCAGTGAACAAGAGATTCCGGAAATTCAAAAGCAAACAATAATATTGGATGAGACAAAGATTCCTGAGTTAGCTGAGAAAATTATTGACATCGTGAAATTAAATGCAACAATACGTCAAGAGAAAATCCCAGTAGTTCCTCAGCTGAATAACAATGGAGTCGAAGCAGTTCGTGCTCCAAATTCGCCCCTGGAATATCAAGCGTAATTCATTGGCTTAATTTGACATGCAGTAACACATATGATGTAGTAGTTCAAGTGATATCATTTGAGGGTAACATTTACTTCAATTTCCATATAAATTTATCTGCTTAACATGTACTTTTAATTTATGTTTCAATCTCCATGTAATTCAACACCAGCTATAAATGTTATACGCGATTGTCAATTTGTCATCGTGGTATTTGTCATGGTTAAATTAAATTTGATATCTGGTGACTGTGGTGGGATGAATGAATGACTCAACATTTCATGCAGCTTGAACTTCTTCTATAAATATTAATTATATATACTATAGTAGATGTTACTGATGTATGAAACTCTAACTTAAATACGTATTAATACATCTACAGGAATCTTAAGTTGTTTTCTTATAAAAATAGGAAGGAAGAGGGAGGGGTAATTAAAAAAAAAAGGTACAATAATTTATTTCGGGAACAGAGAAATAAATTTAAAAAAACAAGAGATAAAAAGAATAATTAACATAAGTTATCATGTAAACGAACTAAATAATTGCAAAAAGTTACGGTGGCGGGATTTTCTCCATTAAAATTAAAAGGTCGCGTATGCGATTGCTGTTGTTCCTTTTCATTTTGATGTGCATAGTGGGTGGATCTCGACCTTTAATACTTAAAAAAGGTGCAAACACACACTTTTAGTTTGATAGGATTGGCCTATCATCATTTTTAGTCCGATGATTACTAAAATTAAGAATGGTCCCAAATCTTGAAAACACAGGCAAAAGCGCCTCTATTTTGGCATTCTTCTTCCTCATCTTATTTTAATAGGTTACTCAAGTATCTTTGTGTATTAAGTTGGAAGCACGAAAAAAAAAATGCTAACATAAGCTCTTGCAAACACCTCTAAATAATTCCATTGTTTCACGCTTTTCTCTAATCATACAACAACTTAGTTAAGAATTATCCATTTCATTTTCATAAATTTAATTTAAAGTTTTTTAATTTAGAATATAATAAATACCATATTAGTTATTGATTTTTTTTATAATTTAATAACAAGAATGATGTAATTGTGGGTGTACCAAAGATATGGCAAATATTATCTGCAATTTTCTGTGGATTATCCATAGCATAAACAGTAGATAATGAATAATATGTGGAAGCCCATGGTAATAATTAAGAAAAGAACAGAACCATGCATGTATGGATTTAAGAGTCGAGGATAATTTTTATGGCAAACTCCAACCTCATTGGAAGAGGCCTTATAAGGTCACCTGAGCTAGCTCTCAAAGCTACTACTATCTGCATAAAATAGACGGTAGCTATCTAGCACGTCCTTGGAATATCGAAAACCTTCGAAAATTCTATGCCTAACAACGATACCTACAATTCTCTGTAGCTCATTGGAGTTTTTACCATTTTCATGAATAAAATGTTGTAACAAACTAAATGAACTAAGGAGACTTGATTCCCGAGTTTACTTGGTCAAAAGTCAAGTGCAGTCTAAAAATAAATAAAAACCTTTCCGTGTTTGTCTTTCATATGAAAAGGTTTTGTGCACACGCTTCAACTTACTCTTTCACAAGATAATAATGAGTAGCACAACACGGCCTAAGAGCCCATTCACGGAAAAAATGAAAGAATAGCACCTCGTAGCGGGTTACCTCCACATTCAACTTGATGTAAACGCCCAAGCCATTTTTCAAGGAAAAAAAAGGAGTAGCACCCCGTAGGCGGATTACCTCCACGTTCAATTTGATGTAAGAGCCCATGCCGTTTTTTAAGGAAAAAAGAAAGGAGTAGCACCCTGTAGCTGGGTCACCTCCACATTCAACTTGATACAAATGCCCAAGCCGTTTTTCAAGAAAAAAAAGAAGAAGGAAGGAGTAGCACCCCATAGCTGGGCTACCACCTACCACTAAGACTTCATATTTTGAAGCAAAAAACGCAAAATACTACACAAGAGTGAAAGTTTTTGTTGCAATTTGCACATATACCGCGCATATGTGTAAAAACCTTTGTTGCAAGACTTAGTTACGCTCAGGGTAACCACCTATCGTTGGTGACATGTCATACATGGCTGTGGGTTCATTGGATGTGAACACTTCAACAACATAACATCTGGTTGCTTAAATGTGTAAATCCACAAAAAAATTGGTTGTCTTAGATGAGTAAAGCCATGAAAGACTTGGTAGCCTTTAAGGTGTAAAACCATGTAACAATTGGTTGCCTTTGATGCATAAAGCCATATATCGACAACAATCGTGGTTGCATCCGAGTATGTAACATCCTTGAAATAGGTTATACTCAAGATTGCGTAAAGCCACGCTAAAATGGAAGAGGTAACAAAAGTTGCGTAAAATCTAAGAGAATTGCTTAAAGCTGGAAGGAGCTAAGGAGTAAATACAAGGTCAAATTAATATTTCTGCCCTGTAACTATGCGTTTTTGAAGGAAATGCCCAGTAAGTTTGAGCTATTATAAACTGCCCCGATTTTGACACTGTTTGAAAAATAAATGCCCAGGCCCCGACACATCAGCAAAATCGCGCATGTGGCAGCTGACTCGGACCACTCGACACACGCCCGATTTTGTTGGGCATTTTTTTAAAAAATTTAAAAACTTAGTGTGCAGTTAATTTTCCAATTCACAAACTTATTGGGCATTTTTTATTATATTATTTGAATAATAATGGGCATATTTATAGTCTTTCAGAAACATATTGGGCAGTTACATTAAGTTAGATAATGTGCCTTAAAAGTTGGTTGATGAACCACTTATGTTGTTGTATTGTTCACTGTCTATTTTGGATCGTAACGTTATGTTGTGTTTATTGGATTCTGAAAATGTTTATGTAGTTATGTTTTTGGTTAACGTTGTGTTCGTTCGTGGTTTATTAGTTCTAATTAGTTGACAAAGTCTGTGTATCTGACTTATGAATTTGGTTAGTGATGTTAATGCACGTTAAGGCACATTATCTAACTTAATGTAACTGCCCAATATGTTTCTGAAAGACTATAAATATGCCCATTATTATTCAAATAATATAATAAAAAATGCCCAATAAGTTTGTGAATTGGAAAATTAACTGCCCACTAAGTTTTTAAATTTTTTTAAAAAATGCCCAACAAAATCGGGCGTGTGTCGAGTGGTCCGAGTCAGCTGCCACATGCGCGATTTTGCTGATGTGTCGGGGCCTGGGCATTTATTTTTCAAACAGTGTCAAAATCGGGGCAGTTTATAATAGCTCAAACTTACTGGGCATTTCCTTCAAAAACGCATAGTTACAGGGCAGAAATATTAATTTGTCCTAAATACAACAACTCATGAAGACCCACACAACGCCATAAACGACACACCACGAGTTACTTATGGCTCATATACCTAACACACTTACACGGTGTCATTTACTATATCGAGCTAAGTTCTCATCTAAACCCACACTCTCCTCCAAGGCCATACGCCTAGACTCCAAAATGGAACGAGCACTTATTAGCTCCTCATCCAAGGTAAACTTCTCCTTGTCTGCCACTGCTAAAAGCTCATCTAACTTAAGAGACTTAGCTTCTTCATTGATCAAGCGCTCCTTAGTAGCCCTGATCTTCTTCTCATAATCACTGATGTTCTGATCTGCTCGTCTTGATAGCAGCTTGCTCTAATTGCTTCTACTTATCATGGGCATCTTGCTTTGAAAAGAGTCGATCATGCTCATTAATAAGCATGCGTGAACATAACATAGGCTAAAAATGCCCAAACAAGCACAAGTCAGAATATGTTCACCAATAAGATATCATAAATCAAAGAGACAGTGTATGTTCACTTACCAATGTCTGGCTATGGCATAAGAATCACCTAAACCCCTCTCTCCCGCTAACTTGTTGAATGACTTCATTGTCGTTCATCATTGGTTTGATGCTACCTAATAACCCCAAAGCATATGAATCGGTCAGATCTTTGCTAGGCCCCAACATCATGCTCATATGCACTACGATATCCAGTAAATCATTGGGATCCCTATCGAGGTTTTCTAACAGCTGTTGCGAATACGCCGTGCGGCCACATTGGGAACCTCTGAAGGCTCGGTAGCAACCATTTCCTTATTTGCAGGTCCCTTCGACCCCTCGTTGGCAGCTTCTTTTGCCTTCTCATTGGACTTAGCATGGGAATCAACATCCTTAGACAATTTCTTGGTAATGTGATTGTAAGCGACACGAGTAGCATACTCAATGGGACCACGAGAGGATCCTTAACCTCTACCGCCTCTATCCCGTTCACGTGAAGCACTAGCTCCACTACCTGGCTCAGCCTCGGGTCTAGGTGGCAATTCCCTATCTCTAGAGGCTCATCATCAACAATAATTACTGCGGGTGGACCCACAACAGAAGGAGGAACCATCTCTTCGTCTCTCAGGGGCAAAATACCATGTAAACCCCGCTCCGTAACATGAGAACTTCTACCCTCTCCGTCACTAGGCCTTTTTGGCCAAACATCAATGACGGTCCAGTCCCGACTAAAGCAGTCAAACTCTCCACGTGTACTCTCTTTGATGTGGAGGAACTTATGTTTCTAATCTCGACCATAGCAGTCTCTGACACCATCTAGGCACACACAATTTGTCCTAGCCGACAAGTAATAAAAGCCTAAATTGGTGCCACCCTTTTGGTTGAAGTTCATACGAAACTGAAACCAAAAGTCATCCATATTACATTGGAAACCCTTGGCCTTCATCGCCACTACAAAACCTACGGTAAAATGTGCAAGGTTTAAACCAATCCTCACAATAATATCCCAAACCTTAGGGACTACGGGGAAAGCCTTGTGGCTAGATAACCTGCGAAAATGGTAATGCACCCCCTCGGGGGAAGATGCATTCTATCTCTCATTCCGAGAATGATAACCTCATACCCCACCGGTATTTCAAACTCTTCCCATAAGTTTTCCACCATTTGCCTTCTTGTAAGCTTGCAGACAATGTCCTCTATGGCTATGAGGGTTTGAAACATACGCGAAGGTCTATCATCTCCCTCATCATATATCTCATCTCCCTCACCACTATCCCCATCGAGATCAACATGCTCCATAACACTCTCAACCATATCGCCAGGTCTCAAACGAGTAGTAACCTCGTAGTCAGTATCATCATCGTCTCTTCTTCCCGAGGACGACTCATAAGAGGCACTATCCTCAGCATAAAAATCATCCGATGAACCACTGTCATAAACCATAGTTTCCCTTCTCTCACTATTAAAATGGCCAACCTCATAACAATCATCATCACAATCCGACTCATGCTCGAAGAGCGAACTAATATGCTCATCAAAGTATTCCTTAGGGTAACTGTTTTCCCAACCCCAAAGTCTCAATAAAGCAAGTTGAGTATAAGCAAATTACTGTAGCAAGGACATCTACGAGAAGTCTCACGAATAGCGGGGTATCTTGAACTCCGAACGATCGAGTGTATCGACCAATAACACCGATCTACCCTATGTGGAGAACATAAATGCCTCTCTTTGCGGTATATAGGCCTCAGAGAGAAGTACTCACGATGGTAACGTGGAATCCTAATTTTGGCTACTACTTGCGATTTAACATTGCAAATATAGTCAAATACGAGTGGGGATCCACAGAGAAAAACCATATAACTAAAAGAATGTAAGAGTTCTACAAAGTGGCGACAAGTTCACACAATCAAGGAAAGTGAGTTAAATTCGATACATTAGAAAAACCTACGATTCAAACATAAACAAGGCCTCAATTAACGTAATGAGACTCTAGAATAACGCCGCGTTGGTCGAACGACCGACGCATGGTGACATCACCACATTTGTCATAACCGACGTGTGATGGCGTTCAACTGACGCATGGTGACATCACCACATGGGTCATAATTGACGTGTGATGGCGTCATCACGTCAGTCATGACTGATGTGAGTGTGACATCATCAAATCGATTAATAATGGGCGTGATAAAGTCCACGTCGGACCATCCAACGTGGACACATTGATTGCATCAACGTGGGTCACATCGATCTGAATCGAGAAACCTACATTGAGCGAATCGACGTGCCACATGGCAAAACCCCCTTACCAAAAAACGTTAAACGCGTGATGAGAATTTCATGTGTAACCTTACCTTTGAAATTGGAGATGAAATGGAGACTTGATATCTCCCTACTTCTCTCCTTGACGCTTTCTCCTCTCTCTAACTTTCTCTCTCTAAAAATGGGAACATGAGGCAAGATAGCCCTAATAGGCTTAAAATCCCTTAAATGCCCATATCACTAAAAGATCCTCCTAGTCCAAATACTAGAGGTCCAATTCATCACAATTGATGGATTGATATTTTTTGGCCTAAAAGTATTTCTTGGAGAAATATTTTGCCTCGGTCCGGATATTTTCACGAAATTACAAATTTGACGCAAATTCTTGCTAATTACCAAAGAATTGATAGAAAACTAATTTTTGTGAAATATCGACAAATGAACATGGTAATTATGCCTATTCTTCTTTTTTTAAGTTTGAAATACGCTCAACAAAGTCGAGCCCATCTCAAGTTGGGGGACTTATGGTGTGCCATAATTACGACACCTTCAAAATACGAGGGGCACATTAGACAACCAAGATACTGAAACAACGTGACCCTCGGGACAATACTATTGACCTCGAGAAAATGGTTCGTTACGGTAAAATGTCGGGCATAGAGTCCACGCAACGTAGTGAAAGGATGAGATCTCCAAGCATGTGCCGCGTTGAATAAAACTAGCCACGTCGGTCGAGCAGGCATGGCCAATTTTGGGTCAAACCCGAAATGCCCTTGCACGTTGGTCAAGATCGATGTGCCACATGGCACGTAGGTCAACGTCGACATGCCCTGGCACTTCCGATGAAATCGACATGCCACATGGCACATTAATCCTCGGACCACATCCAGGTCCAATGTAGTGCGATGCTGTGAGGTGCGGGTGCACCGGTCCTATGGTGCACCCCTTTTACCTACTACATCGTTAGTATGTGTGGGCATGCTCTCTCATGCATTACCCTTCTTCATTTTCTATAAATACCCCATCACTTCTTCATTTGAGAGGTTGGACATTTGAGGGGTAGCTCACTTGAAAACTTGAATGCTCTAGCTTCTCTCTAGAGTTCTTGTGAGAGAAGTCACGTCAAACGAAATTGCATGTCAAACGAGATTCCACGTCAAATGAAATTTCACGTCAAACAGAATTCCACGTCAAAATGAATTCCTCGTCAAACAAAATTCCTCGTTAAACGGAATTTCACGACAAATGGAATTCCATGCCAAACGAAATTCCACGCTAAATAGAATTCCACGTCAACCAAAAGTACGTCAACAAATGTACTTAGGGTATTTACTCCTCTACTTTTTCATAGACATTCATATGTGAACAATTGGACTTAAGTACGAGAGAACTTTGACCCGGGAATTGACCACTTTGTGGTGCAAATCTCCCAAGGTCTGGTACCTAGCCTCCGGGACTTGATTAAATGCTGCATTGTTAGGCCGGCCAAATGATCTCCGATCACGATACACCTAACAAGTATCAATACTACGCCCAGATGGGCCTCGACTGCGAGACATACATCCTCCGAGATAGTCCAAATTGAGCCTAAGGGCCAAAACAATGCATACAACTCCCCGAGCTAGCATTACGACAACTGAGATCCTCTGCGGGCACAAATTAATACTGAACTACGTCTGTCTAGATTTTTTCTTCTCAGAGAGATACGTAGGCAGCTTGACTCCATGTCAAGATAAGTCCCAAGAAAGCAACACATGTATCCTTCCCTATTATAGATTACTTTTACAATTGTTACTTCTAACCATTCTGTCTTTAGTGCAGGTTTTTATCGAACCAAAAGCTCTTGTTGTGTTACCTATAAGGGGAAAGAGAGTCCGTGCGGAGGTGATCTCAAGACCAGCGAAAACACCCCGCGTCACACGTGATAATCAATCTCAATATGGTTAGTGCACTCATGTTAAGCAGTATGCAGAATCTGAATAACAGTTTTGTTACTGAAATACATGGGGACATGGGATGATTGTAACACTCACGTATCACCTAATTAACAGTCAATGTAACTATACAAGTTTAGTCGTTGTGGAAGCCATAGCACGATACTCAGCCTCAATGAAAGAGCGAGAAACAACATCTTTTGTTTTGCTTTCCCCAAGTAATGAGAGATTCACCTGGGAAAATGCATTATCCCGTGGTGAATTTTGGATCAGATGGATTAGTAGCTGAGTCTGTATATGCTCAAAGTTCTAATGAGTAACTTGAAGGAAATAATACACTCTAATAAAGAGTACCATAAAGATAGCGAAGAATGTGAGTCACTTCAACATGGGGTTGGTACAAAAACATACTGACTAATAATATAGACATCATAAGCAATACCCGATTGAGTAATAGTCAAGTATAAAAAATACCAACAATTGATATGTGCAAAGTAGGATCCAGAAGAATGGTACCATTAGTCGGAGTATAACGAACATTAATCTCTAAAAGAGTAGCAGCAAAACGAGTGTCTGTTAGTTGAGCATATATCTAAAGTATACTTGGATTGAGAATAAAAGATAACCCTTGGTAATGAAGCAACCTCAATATCTAATAACTAACGAAGAGGACCCAAATCATTCTTATCAAACAAACGAGATAAGGCGTGTTTCAACACCTTGATACCCTCAACATCATCACTATTAATAATTACACTATCAACATATATTTAAAGCATTATGCGACCAATGGAAGTGCAGTTAAAAAATAAAGTTAACTCATTTGGACTAGAGGACAAGCCAACAGAACAAACCGTTGTAGAAAAATTCTGAAAACAAGCCCTTCAAACTTGATTGAGCCCATATAATTCTTTCTTAAGTCTACGCACCTGCTATTTTACATGCGAAACACCAAGATGAGGGGTCATTTCCACTCCCTCATGTAAATCGTTGTTCAAGAAATTTGAAATTTTCACATGCATTTGTGATATATTTCATTGTCCTACCGAGACAACTGCAATAAGAACTCTAATAGAGGCCATCTTAGAAACATGAGAAAAACTCTCCTCATAACCCAATGTTGAGAAAATAAATCTTCTTCTAATTGAGCCTTGTATGGCTTAATTGAACCATCGACTTTGATTTTATTAATATAAACCCAAGAACCAATTGACATTTTCCCTTTCGGAAGAGAAACCAAGTTCCACGTATGATTTGTGTTCAACGATAGTTCTTCAACCATAGCCTTTTGTCAAACAATATCGTGTGCTACCTCTAAATAAGATGTAGGCTCACAAAGAGGCCGAATAGATACAAAAAAGAAACAAAAGACTCAGATAAAGAAAATAAATAAAACCACATAATTCACTAGACTTCTAAGTACGCTTGGGATACTGCTCCTGAGCTGGATCCAAAATCATAAGAAGTCAAACAATAAAGGGTAACTCTTCACCAGCACTCGTGTCAAGACAATCATCAACACCATTACTATCATCTCCAACAACATCACAGATGATAACATTATCATTCTTGTGACTAATGTTTTCACTAGTATCAATATCAGAACCATCAAGAGTAAAATGGTCAATATGAATTATATCAGATCGAGTCATATTGTAGGAACTTCTTGCAATGAAGAACTATGGAATATGCTCAATGAAATGAACATGAGTTGAAACATAACATTCTCTAGCAACTGGATCATATCATCGAGAACCCTTTTGACCATTCTCATATACCAAAAGACGCATATACCAACAGGTGAAGTCAACTTTGTGCGCTCAGCATGTCGACGAGGAACGAAACACGTGGAACCAAAAAACCTTATATGAGAAAGTTTATGAGAAAGTTTGAAGTTTGCCAAACAACTTAGCATATGGAGAGACCTTCGAATTCTTAGTTGTTAGGACTCTATTGATGATATAAACAACAAGGAACAAGTGAAAGCATATGATGTGCAATTTATAAGATGTGCCTATATTAAGCCACACCACTATGCTAATGCGTATATGCATAATAAGATCTGTTCACAACCCCATCAATAAGAAGTTCAGATAAGGCTTTACTAGTATATACTCCACCTAAATTTGATCTAAAAGCTTTATGACTTTAGTGTGTTAAGTTTTCACATAGGCAGTGAACTGAGCATACATGTCAATAAAATCGAAATGATTTGTCATCAAGTAAACCCAACAATAATCAATTTATCAATAAAAGAGATATAATATCGTGATCCTCCCTTGTGGGTAAAAGGGTAGGTCTACATACATTAAATAAACTAAATCAAAAGGGTGCAAAAGAAGTGTATGTACTATAATTAAAAGGTGTAATCAAAATTTTCCAACTTTCACTACAACCAGAAATATCTTGAGTATGTAAGTCTTTCAAAACATCACTATTTAATAAAAGCTTTAGACAATATCCTATAGGACTAAGTCTACGATGTCGTAAGTAAAACTTTGAAGAAGAATAGCTTAAAAACCAACATCATCATATTATTCAAGATATAATGTCCCCCTCCCTACTAAGAGTCCCAAGAATCTTCTTTGATTTTTGATCATGCACATGCAAAAAATAGAGGAAGCGTGAAAAGAGAGCCTACTACGTACTACATAAATGACCAACAAAATAAGGTTCATAGCCAAGTTTGAAATACAATAAACATCATGTAGTGAAAGATTGCGTGTTTGAATTGTGCCAACACCTACTAATGACACATGATTTCCATCAATAACTGTAACAAATATAAATGTTAAAACATGAGACATGGATATAAATGAGTTGTAATTACGAGACATATGATGAGATGCTCCAGAATACAAGACCCATAAGGACTAGTTTCTCCCTGATGTTGATGAAGTAGACATAACACATAGTTGATACTAATTTTTATTTACCTGAACAAGGTTCAACAATAGATCAAATATCGTACAACAATTGAACTAGACATTATTGACGCCACTTTGTAGTAGAGAAATTTAATGCTTTCGATTCAACGCATTATGTTATAGGTAGTAGAGAAACATGCATCAAATGCCTTATAAGCAATTGAAATACTAGAAATTTAGTTCCTCATCTTCTTCCTCTTTAAAAAGCTTTTCATGACACAACTCGATTACTAATAGTTTTTCTCATAAAGAAAAACAATAATCAATTGTAAGAAATAATCTCCTCCGACCATGATATCATAAATAAAAAATGCAACAATACAAAGAGCAAGCAGACTCAGAACAAAATTATGGCAGAAAATCGAACGAGAATTGCACCAATTGAAAATCAAAATCAATACAACAATAGGGTTACAAAGTGCAGTGGATTACCAAAAAACAATAGCAATACAAAGACGAAAACCCCAAAACCTCTCGGGTTAATGAGTTCAATCTGCGACCGGTCGTGCTTGCCTAACACTCACCAGTCGAGTCAGAGATTAGCTTTGATGCCATGTTAACATTCATGAAACAAGTAATTATATTCCAAGACAACGAAGAATATTACAAAAAGAACAGTTATCAAAAATGTATTAAGGGTTTACAAGAGTGACAATATATATATATATATATATATATATAAGACAACAAAATTACTAAAAGAAAAAAGTGCCCTTAAGACATATAATACACAAATTATACTAATACGCTAACAATGCAGTCATGAAACAAAACCTCAAATGGGATATTAGATAGTTCATGGAACTTGAGCAGAATTTAGGTATTGTACGGCGAGGGAATGTTAATGAAATCATAAAGGTGTGAAGTTGGTTTAAAGCGAACGATATAACTTTTCCTTATTCTTTTTTTGAGTTGTCTAATTCACATTTTTCTTGTACCTTAACGTGAACTTTTGCTTGGAGTAACACTTGTACTTCAATTATTAATAAAATCTCTCCTTACTGATAAAATAAAATAAAATTATGAATAAGCTCATAAAAGAACAAGAGGGACGTGGAACTTCTAAAAGCACATAAATTCTGTATAAAAATAAGAAAGGAAGTGTTCCAGTGATCGATGAAGGCAATCTCATTACATTGTAGGGAATAAAGAGGAAAGATGATAATTAAGGTATTCAGAGATTTGGTAAGCGAACATGTAAGAGAAATTATATGCATTCAAGAAAAGAAAAGGAGTTAGCTTATGACATGTGTTATATTGTGCAATTTGCGGTAGTGGGAGTTTTAAGAGGATATGTTACGTTGAGAGGAGTAGTAGGAGGAGTATACGGCATATGTAGAAATTAGTTTTTTGTTTTTTTTGTGAGTCAATTAGTGGGAGAATACGTTTTGGTGGTGAGAGGTAAATGGGCAAAAAAGAAAAGTTTAGGTGCGTGTGCGTGATTATTCTTGTGCACTACAAGAAAGAAGAATTGTGAAATAAATTAATGAATATAAAATGGTCAATCAAAGTATAAAGGGTTGTGTGTGCTTGTGGGTTTACACTACAAGATTTGGGGGCATCTGCAATCGCCTCTCGCAACCGCTCAGGCGATTGCCAGCATCAGCGATCGTAGAGCGACCGCCACACAGTCGCCCGAATGGACGCGACTGCCCGGCGATCGCGATACACTTAGGCCAAGGCTCTCAACCACTCTTGCAATCGCTAAAAGCTCACAATCGCTCGGGCGGTTGCTATTGTGGGTTATTTCCAACCAGCTAACGATTGCGAATAATATTTATGTTTTAATCTATTGCATTTTGGATGATTAGTTGTGGCGCGTTGTTTGTTAAATTAAAAATTACCCTAATAATAGTTAAACCAAACAAATTGTAAGGTTTCATTGTAAAATCAAGCATCTTTTTGTAAAGGAGGATGCGTAATGAGCTTCTAACTATCATTAACATAACGACATCGAACGTAATGCCTAAGTACATATATATACATAATGTTGTAAATGATCTAATAATTAAACATCATAATGATATCTATACTTAAATTTATAACGTAAATCACATTCACATACGTCTATTATAACTACACTATGTATGATGATTAGTGGTAGAACATGAAATAGGTTCATCGTTAACTCGCTAAATGACACCTAATTTACTATTTTAATTACTCAATTACTAGTCTTGTAATCAATTATTATTTCAATTCAAATGTAACAATGAGATTTGTTGTCAAAAATACAAACACATTAGGATCGTTCCATAAAATACATATTTTAATATTATTTGCAACCGCATGGCGGTTGTGAAATTTGTCGCAACCGCCCGGGCGGTTGCCATAGCCTATAGCGATCGCCTGGCGGTTGCCATGAATTTCGCAACCGCTGGGCGGTTGCCAGTAATGATTATTCGCAACCGGCGAGCGGTTGTGAATAATATTCATACTTGTCATTAATGCATTTCGGATGATTAGTTGTGGCGCGTTGTTTGTTTAATTGATAATTACCATAATAATAGTTAAAACAGACCAATTTGTTATGTTTCATTGCAAAATCAAGCTTGAGGACACCATTAAGTACTAAGTGAAAGTACATGGTTTTTTGGAATCAATGTTAGATGATGCAATGTTAGACGATGTTGGGTTAACATTGAGGATAACATTGAAACCCAAGAGTTTGTGCGAAAACTGTTCTTTAGTTGCCAAATTTGAGTTTTGCCTTTATTCATCTATTAATCAAGTTCCACGGTTTTGGTTGTTTATGTTTATGTCCAGGAAGGTATCTTAATCATAAGGAAGAGCTATGGAAGATTCCTTACTTGTATTTTACATAATTCAAGCTAAGTTGAACAAGTCAACTCAACACGGTTTCAAAATAAGGAAACAATATTGGCCGTTCTTTGCAATGCGATTCTTTCCAGGATTTGTGTTACCTTGCTAGCTCGGTAATAAAGGAAACACATATTCATGAAAGATATTGAGTTCACAAAGCAGGAAAATATCAACAAGGAAACAACAAGAGTTACCAAAGCGGTGAACAACACATCTTGACGTGCAAGATTCAAGAAATCTATAAAAGATGTGAAGTTCATCAAAATGAAGACAAGACAATCGTGCAAAACAATCCAAGAGATTAATCATACTTTGTATTGTCTTCGTTTTGCTTTTGCGAAGTTTTTGTATCAACTAATTAAGTCTAGTTCATAGAAGTTAAGCAATTCTTACTTGTCTGCTTCGTTGAGTACGATCAACAAAGAGCGTGAGTGAATTGTTGTGAGGAACTTTTCTTTGTTAAAACCTTTATGGTTATTTGGCCTAAGGCTCGGAAGTTTTTAATCATATTGAAAACTCCCTTTTGGATGTGGCAACCGCCAAGTTCTATGGCAATCGGCTAGCTGTTGCCACACCCTTATGGATATGACAATCGCCTGGCGGTTGCCTACGGATATTTGCGACCCCCAGTCGATCGCAAACTACCTGCGACTGCTAGGGCTGTTGCAGATACTCGATGGGCGACCGCATATGGGCCATTCGCAACAACCCGGGCAGTTGTAGATGGCCCCACAATCTTGTATTATTAGTGTAATTAGGAGTTGACATGAACTCAATGAGAGGATTTGTTCACTTTCAAACTTCGAGATGTTTGAGTTTGAGTCATTTATCAACAAACTAGATCTAAATGACAGTCGTTGTTTGGAAGGATGTTTACATGGAATGCTTGGCTAGTTATTTTGTCGTGGACGAGTCACTTCCTTCTGAAGATAGTCACTCGATCATTTCTGCCTCGTGTATGTGAATTGCGCGCTCTAGAACGAGTCGCTCTAGTTATCTCCCATCCCGTACTTCATCCACAGTGGTGGTTAGTATTAAGATTTCATTGTGATTGGCAGTCACTCAGTTATCCAAAAGAGTCGCTCGTTCTGCCAGTGCAAACAACATGTAGTAGCATAAACCCGACGTACTTAAAAAATGTGACTTCCATATATCACTATGTAAAATATCAAAGGGCATAGAAGTATCAGTCGTGGAAGAAACAAACGGCGGTTTAATGTTTTTCCCAAGCGAACAAGATGAACAAAAACTAATTTTAGAAGAACAATTAATTTGATTATTTGCACTCAAAAAACGTAAGGGATAAGTCCCCGGGTGGCCGAGACGTGCAGGCCACGTGGAGGAGGAGAGAGCAGCGAAGGACGATGGTGGAATGGAGGAGTGAGGGGGTAGAGATCACCAAGATTATTGCATCTCATAATGGGATTACCCATCTTGATATCCTTCACAGAAAAACCAAAGGGGTCAAATTCAACAGAAACGAGATTATCTGTAGTAAATTTACGAATAGAGATAAGGTTTTTAATGAGTTTGGGAGCATGGAGGACGTTTTTGAGAGAGAGGGGTGGGAAAGGAGAAGGAAGAATCGCAGAACCCGAACCATGGATGGGAATCATATGACCACTACCAACAGTAATGTTAGAATAAATGCTCGAATTAAAGTATGGAGAGAGAGTACCTTGATTGGACGTCATGTGAGACGTCGCCCTCATGTCCATGTACCAATTATCGTCTTTAGGAGTGAGAGAGAGTATGCATAACGGCCTCAAGATCGGTCGGGGCTTAGTTGGTGGTCGAATGGGCGACGTGATATGCCTGCGAGGGACACAACCTGATAATGCCCGACTATCGAGATGGCATCGCGGGACGCAAAGACCAATGGGCGGTTGGATAGGGCGCTGGAGGTGCGGCCCACTATTGCGGTCCATGTACGGCCCATGGCTAAAAGTTCCTGGTCTGCAGGGCTATGTGCCGCGATTAGGGTAACAACGGCCGTCGCGCCCGTTTCCATGTTCGCCGCGTACATTTCCATTCCTTCCGCGACCGCGACCACATCCACGACCCATATAACTAGAGTATTATTGGAAAGAGGGAGCAGGGGCATGAACCGATGCATATTGTTGAGCCGCAGAGAGAAGATCGGTGTATGCGGTGCGAGCGGCGCGCTTGGAGAGGATGGTTTTCTCAAGCGTGAGCATGGAACGCGCCTTGGAGAAGAGCGGAAGGGGGATACTTAGTTAAATGAGAGTTGCGACTCCGTTGTAGGCGTTGCTCAATCTAGCCACGAGTTGAAGAACGAGACGATGATTCGTGACTGGCGCACCGACATTGGCATCTTGGTCGGCCAACATCTTTAGTTTCTTACAATAGGCCGTGACGTTCGAGAAGTCGTCGAGAACCGTTTGAGAGAATTGGTTCTCACGATGAATGCCACGAGAGTTCTTATTGTCTTGAAATAAATCAGCTACAAGGGTCCAAGTACCCAAGGCGGTGGAGTTCTTTTCCATGACCGTGTTGAGTAGGTCAGTGGATATGGTCCCATAGATCCATTGAAGAACAATTTCATCGAGACGATCTCATAGGTTGTCCCATGTGAGAGTCATCAGCGGAAGAAGGAGGCGTGATGTGATCGAGAACTTGATACGCGCGAGCATGGATTTTGAAAATTTCTGACCAAGAGGTATACTGGCTGGTTTCCAAATATAACGTGAAGGGGATGAAGTTTTTAATGTTAGAGACGGCCAAAGCCGGATGGAACTTGGAGGATTCCATCGTAGCGGTTGAGGTGGCGCTGGAAAGAGAGAAGAGAAAAAAGAAGAGAATATGGCCTTGTACTATGAAAGATAATATTCCTCGATGGGATTCTCATTAATCAAACCAGTATATATATATATATATATATATATATATATATATATATATATATGTGTGTGTGTGTGTGTGTGCATTACAAGAGTCGTATCAAATATGGAAAAAATATAATCATATCTTTACAAGAGATATTACAATATCTTTCTATCTAATCTAACAAAAACAAGTAAAAGTTTTCTTAACGTATGCCGAAGGCTGTAAATTATTAATATAAAAGAGCATCATAAAAGTAGTGTTATCAAGGATAAATCCTTAAATTCTCTCAATGGCAGCAACAACAATGTCATATTTTGAGAAAAGGTTTCGCAAAAGATTTTGGATGATTTTTTTCTCTTCGATGGTGTTTTCGGGAATTCATATTTGGTTCACGATTTCAGCAGCTCAAGTTAAATATAGTTGCATACCTTCGACTATTCCTCTTTGTGATATTGTCAAATTCCCTTCAAAGAAATGAGTGATGTCAATTCATTATTGTTATGAAATTTCTCCTTCAAAATATCCCAAGCTTGATTGACTCATATAACTCCATATGTTCCGGATAAATGATTTTGGTAAACCCCTGGTAAAAATCTTTGGGGCACTAAAATCTTTCTCTGTATTTTTCTTCTCCAAAATCCACCTCCGGTGGCGGCGACATGATTAATGTTGGTTTTCATGGCGGCTTCTTGTTCCAATTTTGTGGTGCGGATGGTGATGGTGATGGTGATGGTGATGGTGGTGGTGGTGGTGATGGAGGTGGGATAGATGGTAGTGATGGTGGTTGTGGGAGGGGGAGGGGAGGATAAGATGGTAAGAAGATGAACAATGTTTTTTAAATGCATTTTCTTTGTTGTAGAAAACTCGAAGATTGGTTTTTTTTTTGTTGTTTTTATAATTTTTATTTATGAAATCATTAAAGTTTTTATATGTTTTAATAAAAATGGAAAATATATGATTTTGTTTAAAAATTAGTATAAGTTAATTTTGAATTTTAAAATAAGAAAATTATATGTGTTAAAGATGCAAAATACTTTTTGAAAGAATTGATTATAAATATTAATATTAGTTCTTTAGCGTTTAAGATATATATATATATATATATATATATATATAATTCAGAAAATTAACTAATTTACTTTTTTTTAAACATATAATTGTGAGTGCAAAGTGTAATTTCAAAACTATAGGGGTTGTTTTCAAATTTTCTACTTCTACAATTATAAAGTGACATTGCAAAAAAAAAAAACCAAAAAAAATTTAATAATTTCCACGTAGCCACGACGTCGCATCATCAGCAAAACAGCCCGAATAAGAATAATTTGGCATTTTTAGCATAAAAAATAAGGACGAATTATCAAAAATGTCCGCTAACTTTTGCCTTTAATCCTAAATGCCCGTTGTTTTCCAACATGCCAGCAATGCCCTGTATCTGTTAAAATTTCTACTAAAAATGCCCGAAATGAAAAATAAGCACAAAAAAACTTATTTTGTCTGAAAGCAAATGCTAAAAATGCTCTGTATCTTTTAAAATTCTACCAAAAATGCCCGAATTTTAAAACGTGACTTTTTGATTCAGCAGTGCGTCTCTTTGATTCGGATGCCACGTCGTATAAAAAGTTCAAATTTTTAAAATCGGGCATTTTTGTTAGAAAATTTAAAATTTAACGGGCATTTTCAGCAGGTTTGGAAATAACGGGCATTTAGGATTAAATGCAAAAGTTAGCGAACATTTTTGATAATTCGTCCAAAAAATAAAAGTTACGAAGTATTTTTAGTCAGCTCGGACCAAGAATAGCATTTAATAATTTAGGGAAAAGTTATATCCGCTCTTCTTGGCTAGTTGCTTGGGGTGGTTCTAAAAGTAAATCTTCTACAGCAAATCTTGTTAGGGGAATAGAGTTTTTATCCGACTTATCCAATAATCAAAGTACACCCCTTCAAAGATTAGAACTTAGTTTGAACTTTGAAGTGTAGGAGAACATCGAAAATAACGCCCATTAACTTAGGACCGGGCTTTAGATATCACAATTTGTTGGAACGTAGAAAAAAGTATTTGAATTCACTATTATAGTGCTACTGCACATACAAGATTGTATATATAAAATCTGGATATGTTATGAATATTTTATCTTAATTACGAAAGGATGAACTTGGATGCTAATTTGTACGTGGTTGTACATAAACTACGTATTAGGGTATTATGGTAATTTTTTATATTATAGGTTTGGTCTCTTGTGAATACTCTTAAATATATATATATATATATGTATATATATACATACATACATACATATATATATATATATATATATATATATCATGCTAACCTAAGGGTTGGGGCATTCACTCTCATTATATTCTTGTACATGGCATAGAGTCACCAAAACTCTTTAACCTAGCCGCAAAAAAAATTAAATTAAATTAAATTAAATTTTTGTGCACCAATGTCGACTTCTCCATCATCCACCATTGGAGTTTCGACTTCCCTCAAAGAGCAGTTGGTGTTGTCGCTGTCCAACACCATAGCGTTGCCTTCTTCGGGGTTTTCTCTTCCTAGCCCGTGGTTCATGTCGAAATTCTTTTCGACGCAACCCACAGTCCCAACGTCGCTGTTCAGTTCTTTTTTCGCTGCCGCATATCTGAACCCAGCTTCAAGTCCTTATGGCTCTGCATCATCGTCTCGGGCAGCTCCGCGTTTTCCGCCAGGTTTTCAATAGCCGCTCTCCAGCAACGCCGACCGTTTTTTGTCGCTCCTGATGCCTCCATTTTCTCTACATCTGTTAGCGCAGAACGTCACAAACCTCGTGATAGTGCAACATGTCGGAATTCTTGTCTTCTACTTTCTCATCAGTTACTTGGCATCATTGAAAGAACCACCCATTTTCCGTCGTCCACTCTTCTTGATGAACACGGTAATACGGTTGTGAATCCTCGGTTTTCTGAATACATATTGATTGATCAACATGTTAATTCTTGGTCGTTTGCTACGTTTTCTCGTGATGCTTTAACTAATGTCCATGAATTGAGCACCTCGGTTGAAGTTTAGAAAAAGTTAAAATATCGTTTCATGCATGCTAGTATGGCTCGCTCCATAAAATTAAAAAGTCATTTGACGCACATTAAAAAGGGAGAACAACAGTCCATTGATGCGTATTTGCATGAGAGAAGGGTTTTGCCAGATTCTTTGGCTGCTATTCAGTCTCCTGTTCGCAGCATGATCTAGTCCAATACACTTTGTTTGGGTTAGAAGGGCATATGATAATCTTGTCACCACTCTTCTCCAATTCCCCTTTGCCCTCACTTTTGATGATTTTTGTCCTAAATTGTTATTGCATGAGCAGCGCCTTCGTTCTTAGAACATGTTTGATGAGGTCAATTCGCATCAGCAAGCTTTTGTTGCTGTGCAATCCAACTCTGCTGGTTCTTCTCAGTCCTCGTCTTCTCGTGGTAAAAATAAGGGTGGTTGTGGTTGTGGTCGAGGTAATGCTATTGGTTGCGGCTATAGCAATTCGCCATAGAGTAATTCAGAGAGCATGCAACATTCTAGACCTCATGTGAATGTAGGAAATAAACCGTCTAGTGGCATTTTTGGCTCTACCCCATCTTTCGATACTTGTGGTATTTGTTGGTTTCCAGGTCGTCAAGCCGCCTATTGTCAGCATCGTTTCAATCCCAATTTTGCCCCTCCTTCTCCTGATGGTGTCACGCGTGCTTTTGCTGCGATGTCTGTTGGTAGGGAAACAAACGACTTAGTTTGGTATCCAGATTCTGGAGCTGCATCTCACATGACCCCTCAGAATGGTAAGCTTTCAATACAATCGCTTATACGTGGTCACGTTCTGTTATAGTTGGTGATGGTGCCATTCTCCCGATGAAAAACATGGGTAACTTAAATATTGCTTCTCATGTCCGTCCTCTTATGTTGTCTGACGTGTGTCATATCCTTAAACTGAAACATAATTTGATGTATATTCATAAGATTTGTCGTGATAATAATTGTGTCGTGTGTTTTATGTCAATTCTATTTGTTTCAAGGACAAGACAACGAGCAAGGTTCTTCTTTGGGGGTCCAGTAAAAATGGTGTTTATCTATTCAACCTCAAGTTATCCGTCCACAGTCGTCCATACTTGCTTTTCTAGCTACTCAAGAGTCTGGTGATGTTTGGCATGCTGATATGCTTCGACAATTTCGTGATTGTGACATACTTTTTAGAAAATCTTGCCCATGAACTCAAGTCCAAAATGGAGTAGCAGAAAGGAAGCATCGCTCTATTATTGAGATGGCCCGTACTTTTCTTATTCAATCTAACTTGCCTGATTAATTTTGGGTCGATGCTTCTTATACCGCTGTTTACGCCATTAATAGGCTTTTGAGTTCCGTTTTAAGAGGGGTTAGTCCGTTTGCTAAACTTTTTCATCGCCCACCATCTTATGCTTTTCTGAAAACCTTTGGTTGTGCTTGTTCTCCTTTTATTATGGATACGTCCATCAACAAATTACAACCTTCGTCAAAACACTGTGTTTTTATTGGTTATGCTTCACCCTATAAGGGGTATCATTGTCTTGATCCGATCAATAGAAAAGTTTTTTTTAGTCGTCATGTTGTCTTCTTGAGCAAAAATTTTCCTATCGCTCTCTAGTTGCCTTTGTGCCTAGTCCTTTGTCGCCGTCTCGTGTCACCAACCCTTTTCCCGCTCTTCTTATTTGGCCTCCTACTGTGTCGCCACTTCTAGAGTTGTTAGGGATTATTTAATTTTGAATTTGGGTTCTGGTTTCAATGTTGGACCCAACGTTGGGGTAACATTGAAACCAGTAACTCCGCCCCCTGTCTCTGTTTTCAATGTTGGACACGATGTTGGGGCAACAATGAAATGAGTGACTTCAGACCCTGTCTTTTCTGAACATTCTCTTTTCAATATTGGACCCGATGTTGGAGCAACATTGAAACTAGTGACTTAGGCCCCGATCTCTTCTGAACATTTTGTTTTCAATGTACGACCCGATGTTGGGGTAACATTGAATTAAGAAACTTCGCCCTTGCCCATTCGGGTGTTGTGTCCAGTCTGGTTTTGTCTCCTCCCCCGGTCATTTCCACGTCTTTGTCGTCTAATACTCACAACATGGTTACGCGTCTTAAGTCTGGTATCGCTAAACCTCGTACTTTAATGAATCTCAATGTTGGCGTTCTTGAGTCTTAACCTGTTAATTATAAGCAAGCATCTCAGGATTCTCGTTGGCGTCAAGCCATGCATGATGATTATAAAGCCTTAATTCAAAATGACACTTGGGAGTTGGTACCTCGTAACTACAATTGTAATGTTCTTGGTTGTAAGTGGGTGTATAAGCTTAAATATCATTCTGATGGTACAGTGAAGTGGTTTAAAGCCCGACTTGTCATTTTTAGCAACTACCAACATGCATTTATTGACTATTTTGACACTTTCAGTCTAGTTGTTAAGACTAATACATTGTGTTGAGTTCTTACCCTCGTTGTTACTTCTAAATGGCTTATCCGTCAATTAGATGTCAAGAATGGCTTTCTTCATTGCTTCTTGCATGAGGAGGTGTATATGAGGCAGCCTCCGGGTTTGCTGATCCCTATAAACCTAATCATATTTGTCGTCTTCGTAAGTCTATTTATGGTTTGAAACAAACTCCTCGAGCTTGGTTCTCTCGTTTCAACAATTTTGTTTTATATATTGGTTTTTTTTGCAGCAGTTGTGACACCTCTATGTTTACTCTCAAACATAATGGTCCTCTCGTTATTTTACTACTTTACGTTGATGACATAGTTCTTACTGGTAGTTGTCTTAATCTTGTTAGCAAATTAATTTATGTTCTTTCTTCTCAATTTGCCATGAAGGACTTGGGGAATCTCCATTATTTTCTGGGTATTCAGGTTGTGCGTACTTCTCAGGGTTTGCTCTTATCTCAGCATAAATATATTTCTGATCTTCTTCGCAAATTTCATTTGTATATTGCCAAACCTGTGTGCACTTTAATTGTTTCTAGAGTTATTTTGTCACTTCTTGATAGTGATCTTCTTGCTAATCCGACAGATTATCGTAGTATGGTTGGGGCTTTGTAATATTTAACTATGACTCGTCTGGATATTGCTTATGTTGTTCATATGGTGTCTTAGTTTATGCATGCTCCTCGTACTACTCACATTCATGATGTGAAAATAATTTTCAAGTATTTGCAGGGTTCCTCGGAATTTGGATTGTTTCTTCATCACGATAGCTCTTCCGATCTTGTCCTTGCATATTCCGATGCCGATTGGGTAGGGTGTCTTGATAGTCGGCGTTCTATCACGGGTTCTGCGGTGTTTCTGGGCAAGAACCTATTTTTCTGGCTGTCGAAGAAGCAACCGAGAGTCTCGCGATCCTCTACCGAGGTAGAGTATCGCATCGTTGCTTATACCGCCGCTGAGACTATTTAGATTCGACAGCTTCTTGTGGATCTAGGTTTTTTTCTTCGTTGTCCAGTCACTCTCTATTGTGACAATATTTCTCCTACATATCTTACTGTTAATCCGATTCAACATGATCGCAGTAAGCATATTGATGTAGATTATCACTTTGTTCGTGAGGTGGCCTTTGTGTTTGTCATGTTCCTACCGAATTGCAAGTTGCCAATATTTTTACTAAGGGACTGTCCACTGATTTATTTTAAACATCGTTACAATCTATCCGTAGTTGCACCTCGTAAAGATTGAGAGGTGTAATAGGATATTATGGTAATTGTTTATATTAGAGTTTGGTGTCTTGTAAATACTCTTATATATATAAATAAATAAATATATATATATATATATATATATATATATATATCATGCCAACATAAGGGTTGGGGTATTCAGTCTCATTATATTCTTGTACACTACCACTACAAGATTTGGGGGCATCTGCAACCCCCCCCCCCCCAACCGCCCGGGCGGTCGCCAGTAACTGCGACCGCAGAACGACCGCCAGGCGGTCGCCACCGAGAAGTAGCGACCGCACCGGCGGTCGCGAGGCTTTTATAAGACCTCGCAACCACCTAGCGGTCGCCCCCTTATGTGGCGACCGCCCGTGCGGTTGCAATATTAAGTTCTCACAACCACTGGGCGGTTGCGAGTTAATATGGCGACCGCCTGACGGTTGCTATGTCACATGGCAACCGCCTGGCGGTTGCCAATACTCGATATCTGCAACCGCCAAGCGGTTGCAGATAATATTCATACTTGATTTTTTACTATTACGTATGATACGTTGTGGTACGTTGTTTGATCAATTGATAATTACCCTAATGATAGTTAAAACAAGCCAAATTATAAGGTTTCACTGGAAAATTAAGCTTAGGGACAACATTAAGAACTAAGTGTGATGATTAGTTGTTAAACATAATATATAGGTATATCGTTGATAACTCGCCTAATCACATAATCTACTATTTTACTAACTTAATTACTAGTTTTGTAGTTATTTACTACTACTATTCACATTTAATAATGATATTTGAGTTCAATAAACACAAACACATCAAGATACTTCTCAAAAATCACTAATTTCAAAACGGAAGTTTTTGCAACTGCCAGGCGGTTGCAGATATTCAGACCTCGCAACCCCCTAGCGGTCGCCCCCTTATATGGCAACCGCCCGTGCGGTTGCAATATTAAGTTCACGCAACCGCTAGGCGGTTGCTAGATCCCATGGCAACCGTCTGGCGGTTGCCAATACTCGATATCTGCAACCGCCAAGCGGTTGCAGATAATATTCATACTTGATTTTTTACTATTACTTATGATACGTTGTGGTACGTTGTTTGATCAATTGATAATTACCCTAATTAGTAGTTAAAACAAGCCAAATTATAAGGTTTCATTGGAAAATTAAGCTTAGGGACAACATTAAGAACTAATTGTGATGATTAGTTGTTGAACATAATATATAGGTATATCGTTGATAACTCGCCTAATCACATAATCTACTATTTTAATAAATTAGTTACTAGTTTTGTAGTTATTTACTACTACTATTCACATTTAATAATGATATTTGAGTTCAATAAACACAAACACATCCAGATACTTCACAAACATTACTAATTTCAAAATGGATATTTTTGCAACCGCCAGGCGGTTGCGAGATAACATGGCAACCGCCTGGCGGTTGCTAGATCACATGGCAACCGCCGGGCGGTTGCAATGTCACATGGCAACCGCCGGGCGGTTGCCAATACTCGATATCTGCAACCGCCAGACGGTTGCAGATAATATTCATACTTGATTTTTACTATTACGTATGATACGTTGTGGTACGTTGTTTGATCAATTGATAATTACCCTAATGATAGTTAAAACAAGCCAAATTATAAGGTTTCATTGGAAAATTAAGCTTAGGGACAACATTAAGAACTAAGTTTGATGATTAGTTGTTGAACATAATATATAGGTATATCGTTGATAACTCGCCTAATCACATAATCTACTATTTTAATAACTTAATTACAAGTTTTGTAGTTATTTACTACTACTATTCACATTTAATAATGATATTTGAGTTCAATAAACACAAACACATCAAGATACTTCTCAAAAATCACAAATTTCAAAATGGAAGTTTTTCCAACCGCCAGGCGGTTGCAGATATTCAGACCTCGGAACCGCCTAGCGGTCGCCCCTTTATATGGCGACCGCCCGTGCGGTTGCAATATTAAGTTCTCGCAACCTCTAGGCGGTTGCTAGATCCCATGGCAACCGCCTGGCGGTTGCCAATACTCGATATCTGCAACCGCCAAGCGGTTGCAGATAATATTCATACTTGATTTTTTACTATTACGTATGATACGTTGTGGTACGTTGTTTGATCAATTGATAATTACCCTATTGCTAGTTAAAACAAGCCAAATTATAAGGTTTCATTGGAAAATTAACCTTAGGGACAACATTAAGAACTAATTGTGATGATTAGTTGTTGAACATAATATATAGGTATATCGTTGATAACTCGCCTAATCACATAATCTACTATTTTAATAACTTAATTACTAGTTTTGTAGTTATTTACTACTACAATTCACATTTAATAATGATATTTGAGTTCAATAAACACAAACACATCCATATACTTCTCAAAAATCACTAATTTCAAAATGGATATTTTTGCAACCGCCAGGCGGTTGCGAGATAACATGGCAACCGCCTGGCGGTTGCTAGATCACATGGCAACCGCCGGGCGGTTGCTATGTCACATGGCAACCGCCGGGCGGTTGCCAATACTCGATATCTGCAACCTCCAGACGGTTGCAGATAATATATATACTTGATTTTTACTATTACGTATGATACGTTGTGGTACGTTGTTTGATCAATTGATAATTACCCTAATGATAGTTAAAACGAGCCAAATTATAAGGTTTCATTGGAAAATTAAGCTTAGGGACAACATTAAGAACTAAGTTTGATGATTTGTTGTTGAACATAATATATAGGTATATCGTTGATAACTCGCCTAATCACATAATCTACTATTTTAATAACTTAATTACTAGTTTTGTAGTTATTTACTACTACTATTCACATTTAATAATGATATTTGAGTTCAATAAACACAAACACATCAAGATACTTCTCAAAAAACACAAATTTCAAAATGGAAGTTTTTGCAACCGCCAGGCGGTTGCAGATATTCAGACCTCGCAACCGCCTAGCGGTCGCCCCCTTATCTGGCGACCGCCCGTGCGGTTGCAATATTAAGTTCTCGCAACCGTTAGGCGGTTGCTAGATCCCATGGCAACCGCCTGGCGGTTGCTATGTCACATGGCAACCGCCTCGCGGTTGCCAATACTCGATATCTGCAACCGCCAAGCGGTTGCAGATAATATTCATACTTGATTTTTTACTATTACGTATGATACGTTGTGGTACGTTGTTTGAACAATTGATAATTACCCTAATGATAGTTAAACCAAGCCAAATTATAAGGTTTCATTGGAAAATTAAGCTTAGGGACAACATTAAGAACTAAGTGTGATGATTAGTTGTTGAACATAATATATAGGTATATCGTTGATAACTCGCCTAATGACATAATCTACTATTTTAATAACTTAATTACTAGTTTTGTAGTTATTTACTACTACTATTCACATTTAATAATGATATTTGAGTTCAATAAACACAAACACATCAAGATACTTCTCAAAAATCACAAATTTCAAAATGGATGTTTTTGCAACCGCCAGGCGGTTGCAGATATTTAGACCTCGCAACCGCCTAGCGGTCGCCCCCTTATATGGCGACCGCCCGTGCAGTTGCAATATTAAGTTCTCGCAACCTCTAGGAGGTTGCTAGATCCCATGGCAACCGCCTGGCGGTTGCCAATACTCGATATCTGCAACCGCCAAGCGGTTGCAGATAATATTCATACTTGATTTTTTACTATTACGTATGATACGTTGTGGTAGGTTGTTTGATCAATTGATAATTACCCTAATGATAGTTAAAACAAGCCAAATTATAAGGTTTCATTGGAAAATTAACCATAGGGACAACATTAAGAACTAATTGTGATGATTAGTTGTTGAACATAATATATAGGTATATCGTTGATAACTCGCCTAATCACATAATCTACTATTTTAATAACTTAATTACTAGTTTTGTAGTTATTTACTACTACTATTCACATTTAATAATGATATTTGAGTTCAATAAACACAAACACATCAAGATACTTCTCAAAAATCACAAATTTCAAAATGGAAGTTTTTGCAACCGCCAGGCGGTTGCAGATATTCAGACCTAGCAACCGCCTAGCGGTCGCCCCCTTATATGGCGACCGCCCGTGCGGTTGCAATATTAATTCTCGCAACCGCTAGGCGGTTGCTAGATCCCGTGGCAACCGCCTGGCGGTTGCTATGTCACATGGCAACCGCCTGGCGGTTGCCAATACTCGATATCTACAACCGCCAAGCGGTTGCAGATAATATTCATTCTTGATTTTTTACTATTACGTATGATACGTTGTGGTACGTTGTTTGAACAATTGATAATTACCCTAATGATAGTTAAAACAAGCCAAATTATAAGGTTTCATTGGAAAATTAAGCTTAGGGACAACATTAAGAACTAAGTGTGATGATTAGTTGTTGAACATAATATATAGGTATATCGTTGATAACTCGCCTAATGACATAATCTACTATTTTAATAACTTAATTACTAGTTTTATAGTTATTTACTACTACTATTCACATTTAATAATGATATTTGAGTTCAATAAACACAAACACATCAAGATACTTCTCAAAAATCACTAATTTCAAAATGGATGTTTTTGCAACCGCCAGGCGGTTGCAGATATTCAGACCTCGCAACCGCCTAACGGTCGCCCCCTTATATGGCGACCGTCCGTGCGGTTGCAATATTAAGTTCTCGCAACCGCTAGGCGGTTGCTAGATCCCATGGCAACCGCCTGGCGGTTGCTATGTCACATGGCAACCGCCTGGCGGTTGCCAATACTCGATATCTGCAACCGCCAAGCGGTTGCAGATAATATTCATACTTGATTTTTTACTATTACGTATGATACGTTGTGGTACGTTGTTTGATCAATTGATAATTACCCTAATGATAGTTAAAACAAGCCAAATTATAAGGTTTCATTGGAAAATTAACCTTAGGGACAACATTAAGAACTAAGTGTGATGATTAGTTGTTGAACGTAATATATAGGTATATCGTTGATAACTCGTCTAATCACATAATCTACTATTTTAATAACTTAATTACTAGTTTTGTAGTTATTTACTACTACTATTCACATTTAATAAGGATATTTGAGTTCAATAAACACAAACACATCAAGATACTTCTCAAAAATAATTTCAAAATGGATATTTTTGCAACCGCCAGGCGGTTGCGAGATAACATGGCAACCGCCTGGCGGTTGTTATGTCACATGGCAACCGCCGAGCGGTTGCTATGTCACATGGCAACCGCTGGGCGGTTGCCAATACTCGATATCTGCAACCGCCAGACGGTTGCAGATAATATTCATACTTGATTTTTACTATTACGTATGATACGTTGTGGTACGTTGTTTGATCAATTGATAATTACCCTAATGATAGTTAAAACAAGCCAAATTATAAGGTTTCATTGGAAAATTAAGCTTAGGGACAACATTAAGAACTAAGTTTGATGATTAGTTGTTGAACATAATATATAGGTATATCGTTGATAACTCGCCTAATCACATAATCTACTATTTTAATAACTTAATTACAAGTTTTGTAGTTATTTACTACTACTATTCACATTTAATAATGATATTTGAGTTCAATAAACACAAACACATCAAGATACTTCTCAAAAATCACAAATTTCAAAATGGAAGTTATTCCAACCGCCAGGCGGTTGCAGATATTCAGACCTCGGAACCGCCTAGCGGTCGCCCCTTTATATGGCGACCGCCCGTGCGGTTGCAATATTAAGTTCTCGCAACCTCTAGGCGGTTGCTAGATCCCATGGCAACCGCCTGGCGGTTGCCAATACTCGATATCTGCAACCGCCAAGCGGTTGCAGATAATATTCATACTTGATTTTTTACTATTACGTATGATACGTTGTGGTACGTTGTTTGATCAATTATTAATTACCCTAATGCTAGTTAAAACAAGCCAAATTATAAGGTTTCATTGGAAAATTAACCTTAGGGACAACATTAAGAACTAATTGTGATGATTAGTTGTTGAACATAATATATAGGTATATCGTTGATAACTCGCCTAATCACATAATCTACTATTTTAATAACTTAATTACTAGTTTTGTAGTTATTTACTACTACTATTCACATTTAATAATGATATTTGAGTTCAATAAACACAAACACATCCATATACTTCTCAAAAATCACTAATTTCAAAATGGATATTTTTGCAACCGCCAGGCGGTTGCGAGATAACATGGCAACCGCCTGGCGGTTGCTAGATCACATGGCAACCGCCGGGCGGTTGCTATGTCACATGGCAACCGCCGGGCGGTTGCCAATACTCGATATCTGCAACCTCCAGACGGTTGCAGATAATATATATACTTGATTTTTACTATTACGTATGATACGTTGTGGTACGTTGTTTGATCAATTGATAATTACCCTAATGATAGTTAAAACAAGCCAAATTATAAGGTTTCATTGGAAAATTAAGCTTAGGGACAACATTAAGAACTAAGTTTGATGATTTGTTGTTGAACATAATATATAGGTATATCGTTGATAACTCGCCTAATCACATAATCTACTATTTTAATAACTTAATTACTAGTTTTGTAGTTATTTACTACTACTATTCACATTTAATAATGATATTTGAGTTCAATAAACACAAACACATCAAGATACTTCTCAAAAAACACAAATTTCAAAATGGAAGTTTTTGCAACCGCCAGGCGGTTGCAGATATTCAGACCTCGCAACCGCCTAGCGGTCGCCCCCTTATTTGGCGACCGCCCGTGCGGTTGCAATATTAAGTTCTCGCAACCGTTAGGCGGTTGCTAGATCCCATGGCAACCGCCTGGCGGTTGCTATGTCACATGGCAACCGCCTCGCGGTTGCCAATACTCGATATCTGCAACCGCCAAGCGGTTGCAGATAATATTCATACTTGATTTTTTACTATTACGTATGATACGTTGTGGTACGTTGTTTGAACAATTGATAATTACCCTAATGATAGTTAAAACAAGCCAAATTATAAGGTTTCATTGGAAAATTAAGCTTAGGGACAACATTAAGAACTAAGTGTGATGATTAGTTGTTGAACATAATATATAGGTATATCGTTGATAACTCGCCTAATGACATAATCTACTATTTTAATAACTTAATTACTAGTTTTGTAGTTATTTACTACTACTATTCACATTTAATAATGATATTTGAGTTCAATAAACACAAACACATCAAGATACTTCACAAACATTACTAATTTCAAAATGGATATTTTTGCAACCGCCAGGCGGTTGCAGATATTCAGACCTCGCAACCGCCTAACGGTCGCCCCCTTATATGGCGACCGTCCGTGCGGTTGCAATATTAAGTTCTCGCAACCGCTAGGCGGTTGCTAGATCCCATGGCAACCGCCTGGCGGTTGCTATGTCACATGGCAACCGCCTGGCGGTTGCCAATACTCGATATCTGCAACCGCCAAGCGGTTGCAGATAATATTCATACTTGATTTTTTACTATTACGTATGATACGTTGTGGTACGTTGTTTGATCAATTGATAATTACCCTAATGATAGTTAAAACAAGCCAAATTATAAGGTTTCATTGGAAAATTAACCTTAGGGACAACATTAAGAACTAAGTGTGATGATTAGTTGTTGAACGTAATATATAGGTATATCGTTGATAACTCGTCTAATCACATAATCTACTAATTTAATAACTTAATTACTAGTTTTGTAGTTATTTACTACTACTATTCACATTTAATAAGGATATTTGAGTTCAATAAACACAAACACATCAAGATACTTCTCAAAAATAATTTCAAAATGGATATTTTTGCAACCGCCAGGCGGTTGCGAGATAACATGGCAACCGCCTGGCGGTTGTTATGTCACATGGCAACCGCCGAGCGGTTGCTATGTCACATGGCAACCGCTGGGCGGTTGCCAATACTCGATATCTGCAACCGCCAGACGGTTGCAGATAATATTCATACTTGATTTTTACTATTACGTATGATACGTTGTGGTACGTTGTTTGATCAATTGATAATTACCCTAATGATAGTTAAAACAAGCCAAATTATAAGGTTTCATTGGAAAATTAAGCTTAGGGACAACATTAAGAACTAAGTTTGATGATTAGTTGTTGAACATAATATATAGGTATATCGTTGATAACTCGCCTAATCACATAATCTACTATTTTAATAACTTAATTACAAGTTTTGTAGTTATTTACTACTACTATTCACATTTAATAATGATATTTGAGTTCAATAAACACAAACACATCAAGATACTTCTCAAAAATCACAAATTTCAAAATGGAAGTTATTCCAACCGCCAGGCGGTTGCAGATATTCAGACCTCGGAACCGCCTAGCGGTCGCCCCTTTATATGGCGACCGCCCGTGCGGTTGCAATATTAAGTTCTCGCAACCTCTAGGCGGTTGCTAGATCCCATGGCAACCGCCTGGCGGTTGCCAATACTCGATATCTGCAACCGCCAAGCGGTTGCAGATAATATTCATACTTGATTTTTTACTATTACGTATGATACGTTGTGGTACGTTGTTTGATCAATTATTAATTACCCTAATGCTAGTTAAAACAAGCCAAATTATAAGGTTTCATTGGAAAATTAACCTTAGGGACAACATTAAGAACTAATTGTGATGATTAGTTGTTGAACATAATATATAGGTATATCGTTGATAACTCGCCTAATCACATAATCTACTATTTTAATAACTTAATTACTAGTTTTGTAGTTATTTACTACTACTATTCACATTTAATAATGATATTTGAGTTCAATAAACACAAACACATCCATATACTTCTCAAAAATCACTAATTTCAAAATGGGTATTTTTGCAACCGCCAGGCGGTTGCGAGATAACATGGCAACCGCCTGGCGGTTGCTAGATCACATGGCAACCGCCGGGCGGTTGCTATGTCACATGGCAACCGCCGGGCGGTTGCCAATACTCGATATCTGCAACCTCCAGACGGTTGCAGATAATATATATACTTGATTTTTACTATTACGTATGATACGTTGTGGTACGTTGTTTGATCAATTGATAATTACCCTAATGATAGTTAAAACAAGCCAAATTATAAGGTTTCATTGGAAAATTAAGCTTAGGGACAACATTAAGAACTAAGTTTGATGATTTGTTGTTGAACATAATATATAGGTATATCGTTGATAACTCGCCTAATCACATAATCTACTATTTTAATAACTTAATTACTAGTTTTGTAGTTATTTACTACTACTATTCACATTTAATAATGATATTTGAGTTCAATAAACACAAACACATCAAGATACTTCTCAAAAAACACAAATTTCAAAATGGAAGTTTTTGCAACCGCCAGGCGGTTGCAGATATTCAGACCTCGCAACCGCCTAGCGGTCGCCCCCTTATCTGGCGACCGCCCGTGCGGTTGCAATATTAAGTTCTCGCAACCGTTAGGCGGTTGCTAGATCCCATGGCAACCGCCTGGCGGTTGCTATGTCACATGGCAACCGCCTCGCGGTTGCCAATACTCGATATCTGCAACCGCCAAGCGGTTGCAGATAATATTCATACTTGATTTTTTACTATTACGTATGATACGTTGTGGTACGTTGTTTGAACAATTGATAATTACCCTAATGATAGTTAAACCAAGCCAAATTATAAGGTTTCATTGGAAAATTAAGCTTAGGGACAACATTAAGAACTAAGTGTGATGATTAGTTGTTGAACATAATATATAGGTATATCGTTGATAACTCGCCTAATGACATAATCTACTATTTTAATAACTTAATTACTAGTTTTGTAGTTATTTACTACTACTATTCACATTTAATAATGATATTTGAGTTCAATAAACACAAACACATCAAGATACTTCTCAAAAATCACAAATTTCAAAATGGATGTTTTTGCAACCGCCAGGCGGTTGCAGATATTTAGACCTCGCAACCGCCTAGCGGTCGCCCCCTTATATGGCGACCGCCCGTGCAGTTGCAATATTAAGTTCTCGCAACCTCTAGGAGGTTGCTAGATCCCATGGCAACCGCCTGGCGGTTGCCAATACTCGATATCTGCAACCGCCAAGCGGTTGCAGATAATATTCATACTTGATTTTTTACTATTACGTATGATACGTTGTGGTAGGTTGTTTGATCAATTGATAATTACCCTAATGATAGTTAAAACAAGCCAAATTATAAGGTTTCATTGGAAAATTAACCATAGGGACAACATTAAGAACTAATTGTGATGATTAGTTGTTGAACATAATATATAGGTATATCGTTGATAACTCGCCTAATCACATAATCTACTATTTTAATAACTTAATTACTAGTTTTGTAGTTATTTACTACTACTATTCACATTTAATAATGATATTTGAGTTCAATAAACACAAACACATCCAGATACTTCACAAAAATCACTAATTTCAAAATGGATATTTTTGCAACCGCCAGGCGGTTGCGAGATAACATGGCAACCGCCTGGCGGTTGCTAGATCACATGGCAACCGCCGGGCGGTTGCAATTTCACATGGCAACCGCCGGGCGGTTGCCAATACTCGATATCTGCAACCGCCAGACGGTTGCAGATAATATTCATACTTGATTTTTACTATTACGTATGATACGTTGTGGTACGTTGTTTGATCAATTGATAATTACCCTAATGATAGTTAAAACAAGCCAAATTATAACGTTTCATTGGAAAATTAACCTTAGGGAGAACATTAAGAACTAAGTGTGATGATTAGTTGTTGAACGTAATATATAGGTATATCGTTGATAACTCGCCTAATCACATAATCTACTATTTTAATAACTTAATTACTAGTTTTGTAGTTATTTACTACTACTATTCACATTTAATAATGATATTTGAGTTCAATAAACACAAACACATCAAGATATTTCTCAAAAATAATTTCAAAATGGATATTTTTGCAACCGCCAGGCGGTTGCGAGATAACATGGCAACCGCCTGGCGGTTGCTAGATCACATGGCAACCGCCGGGCGGTTGCAATTTCACATGGCAACCGCCGGGCGGTTGCCAATACTCGATATCTGCAACCGCCAGACGGTTGCAGATAATATTCATACTTGATTTTTACTATTACGTATGATACGTTGTGGTACGTTGTTTGAACAATTGATAATTACCCTAATGATAGTTAAACCAAGCCAAATTATAAGGTTTCATTGGAAAATTAAGCTTAGGGACAACATTAAGAACTAAGTGTGATGATTAGTTGTTGAACATAATATATAGGTATATCGTTGATAACTCGCCTAATGACATAATCTACTATTTTAATAACTTAATTACTAGTTTTGTAGTTATTTACTACTACTATTCACATTTAATAATGATATTTGAGTTCAATAAACACAAACACATCAAGATACTTCTCAAAAATCACAAATTTCAAAATGGATGTTTTTGCAACCGCCAGGCGGTTGCAGATATTTAGACCTCGCAACCGCCTAGCGGTCGCCCCCTTATATGGCGACCGCCCGTGCAGTTGCAATATTAAGTTCTCGCAACCTCTAGGAGGTTGCTAGATCCCATGGCAACCGCCTGGCGGTTGCCAATACTCGATATCTGCAACCGCCAAGCGGTTGCAGATAATATTCATACTTGATTTTTTACTATTACGTATGATACGTTGTGGTAGGTTGTTTGATCAATTGATAATTACCCTAATGATAGTTAAAACAAGCCAAATTATAAGGTTTCATTGGAAAATTAACCATAGGGACAACATTAAGAACTAATTGTGATGATTAGTTGTTGAACATAATATATAGGTATATCGTTGATAACTCGCCTAATCACATAATCTACTATTTTAATAACTTAATTACTAGTTTTGTAGTTATTTACTACTACTATTCACATTTAATAATGATATTTGAGTTCAATAAACACAAACACATCCAGATACTTCACAAAAATCACTAATTTCAAAATGGATATTTTTGCAACCGCCAGGCGGTTGCGAGATAACATGGCAACCGCCTGGCGGTTGCTAGATCACATGGCAACCGCCGGGCGGTTGCAATTTCACATGGCAACCGCCGGGCGGTTGCCAATACTCGATATCTGCAACCGCCAGACGGTTGCAGATAATATTCATACTTGATTTTTACTATTACGTATGATACGTTGTGGTACGTTGTTTGATCAATTGATAATTACCCTAATGATAGTTAAAACAAGCCAAATTATAACGTTTCATTGGAAAATTAACCTTAGGGAGAACATTAAGAACTAAGTGTGATGATTAGTTGTTGAACGTAATATATAGGTATATCGTTGATAACTCGCCTAATCACATAATCTACTATTTTAATAACTTAATTACTAGTTTTGTAGTTATTTACTACTACTATTCACATTTAATAATGATATTTGAGTTCAATAAACACAAACACATCAAGATATTTCTCAAAAATAATTTCAAAATGGATATTTTTGCAACCGCCAGGCGGTTGCGAGATAACATGGCAACCGCCTGGCGGTTGCTAGATCACATGGCAACCGCCGGGCGGTTGCAATTTCACATGGCAACCGCCGGGCGGTTGCCAATACTCGATATCTGCAACCGCCAGACGGTTGCAGATAATATTCATACTTGATTTTTACTATTACGTATGATACGTTGTGGTACGTTGTTTGAACAATTGATAATTACCCTAATGATAGTTAAACCAAGCCAAATTATAAGGTTTCATTGGAAAATTAAGCTTAGGGACAACATTAAGAACTAAGTGTGATGATTAGTTGTTGAACATAATATATAGGTATATCGTTGATAACTCGCCTAATGACATAATCTACTATTTTAATAACTTAATTACTAGTTTTGTAGTTATTTACTACTACTATTCACATTTAATAATGATATTTGAGTTCAATAAACACAAACACATCAAGATACTTCTCAAAAATCACAAATTTCAAAATGGATGTTTTTGCAACCGCCAGGCGGTTGCAGATATTTAGACCTCGCAACCGCCTAGCGGTCGCCCCCTTATATGGCGACCGCCCGTGCAGTTGCAATATTAAGTTCTCGCAACCTCTAGGAGGTTGCTAGATCCCATGGCAACCGCCTGGCGGTTGCCAATACTCGATATCTGCAACCGCCAAGCGGTTGCAGATAATATTCATACTTGATTTTTTACTATTACGTATGATACGTTGTGGTAGGTTGTTTGATCAATTGATAATTACCCTAATGATAGTTAAAACAAGCCAAATTATAAGGTTTCATTGGAAAATTAACCATAGGGACAACATTAAGAACTAATTGTGATGATTAGTTGTTGAACATAATATATAGGTATATCGTTGATAACTCGCCTAATCACATAATCTACTATTTTAATAACTTAATTACTAGTTTTGTAGTTATTTACTACTACTATTCACATTTAATAATGATATTTGAGTTCAATAAACACAAACACATCCAGATACTTCACAAAAATCACTAATTTCAAAATGGATATTTTTGCAACCGCCAGGCGGTTGCGAGATAACATGGCAACCGCCTGGCGGTTGCTAGATCACATGGCAACCGCCGGGCGGTTGCAATTTCACATGGCAACCGCCGGGCGGTTGCCAATACTCGATATCTGCAACCGCCAGACGGTTGCAGATAATATTCATACTTGATTTTTACTATTACGTATGATACGTTGTGGTACGTTGTTTGATCAATTGATAATTACCCTAATGATAGTTAAAACAAGCCAAATTATAACGTTTCATTGGAAAATTAACCTTAGGGAGAACATTAAGAACTAAGTGTGATGATTAGTTGTTGAACGTAATATATAGGTATATCGTTGATAACTCGCCTAATCACATAATCTACTATTTTAATAACTTAATTACTAGTTTTGTAGTTATTTACTACTACTATTCACATTTAATAATGATATTTGAGTTCAATAAACACAAACACATCAAGATATTTCTCAAAAATAATTTCAAAATGGATATTTTTGCAACCGCCAGGCGGTTGCGAGATAACATGGCAACCGCCTGGCGGTTGCTATGTCACATGGCAACCGCCGAGCGGTTGCTATGTCACATGGCAACCGCCGGGCGGTTGCCAATACTCGATATCTGCAACCGCCAGACGGTTGCAGATAATATTCATACTTGATTTTTACTATTACGTATGATACGTTGTGGTACGTTGTTTGATCAATTGATAATTACCCTAATGATAGTTAAAACAAGCCAAATTATAAGGTTTCATTGGAAAATTAAGCTTAGGGACAACATTAAGAACTAAGTTTGATGATTAGTTGTTGAACATAATATATAGGTATATCGTTGATAACTCGCTTAATCACAGAATCTACTATTTTAATAACTTAATTACAAGTTTTGTAGTTATTTACTACTACTATTCACATTTAATAATGATATTTGAGTTCAATAAACACAAACACATCAAGATACTTCTCAAAAATCACAAATTTCAAAATGGAAGTTTTTGCAACCGCCAGGCGGTTGCAGATATTCAGACCTCGCAACCGCCTAGCGGTCGCCCCCTTATATGGCGACCGCCCGTGCGGTTGCAATATTAAGTTCTCGCAACCGTTAGGCGGTTGCTAGATCCCATGGCAACCGCCTGGCGGTTGCTATGTCACATGGCAACCGCCTGGCGGTTGCCAATACTCGATATCTGCAACCGCCAAGCGGTTGCAGATAATATTCATACTTGATTTTTTACTATTACGTATGATACGTTGTGGTACGTTGTTTGAACAATTGATAATTACCCAAATGATAGTTAAAACAAGCCAAATTATAAGGTTTCATTGGAAAATTAAGCTTAGGGACAACATTAAAAACTAAGTGTGATGATTAGTTGTTGAACATAATATATAGGTATATCGTTGATAACTCGCCTAATGACATAATCTACTATTTTAATAACTTAATTACTAGTTTTGTAGTTATTTACTACTACTATTCACATTTAATAATGATATTTGAGTTCAATAAACACAAACACATCCATATACTTCTCAAAAATCACTAATTTCAAAATGGATATTTTTGCAACCGCCAGGCGGTTGCGAGATAACATGGCAACCGCCTGGCGGTTGCTAGATCACATGGCAACCGCCGGGCGGTTGCTATGTCACATGGCAACCGCCGGGCGGTTGCCAATACTCGATATCTGCAACCTCCAGACGGTTGCAGATAATATATAGACTTGATTTTTACTATTACGTATGATACGTTGTGGTACGTTGTTTGATCAATTGATAATTACCCTAATGATAGTTAAAACAAGCCAAATTATAAGGTTTCATTGGAAAATTAAGCTTAGGGACAACATTAAGAACTAAGTTTGATGATTTGTTGTTGAACATAATATATAGGTATATCGTTGATAACTCGCCTAATCACATAATCTACTATTTTAATAACTTAATTACTAGTTTTGTAGTTATTTACTACTACTATTCACATTTAATAATGATATTTGAGTTCAATAAACACAAACACATCAAGATACTTCTCAAAAATCACAAATTTCAAAATGGAAGTTTTTGCAACCGCCAGGCGGTTGCAGATATTCAGACCTAGCAACCGCCTAGCGGTCGCCCCCTTATATGGCGACCGCCCGTGCGGTTGCAATATTAATTCTCGCAACCGCTAGGCGGTTGCTAGATCCCGTGGCAACCGCCTGGCGGTTGCTATGTCACATGGCAACCGCCTGGCGGTTGCCAATACTCGATATCTGCAACCGCCAAGCGGTTGTAGATAATATTCATTCTTGATTTTTTACTATTACGTATGATACGTTGTGGTACGTTGTTTGAACAATTGATAATTACCCTAATGATAGTTAAAACAAGCCAAATTATAAGGTTTCATTGGAAAATTAAGCTTAGGGACAACATTAAGAACTAAGTGTGATGATTAGTTGTTGAACATAATATATAGGTATATCGTTGATAACTCGCCTAATGACATAATCTACTATTTTAATAACTTAATTACTAGTTTTATAGTTATTTACTACTACTATTCACATTTAATAATGATATTTGAGTTCAATAAACACAAACACATCAAGATACTTCTCAAAAATCACTAATTTCAAAATGGATGTTTTTGCAACCGCCAGGCGGTTGCAGATATTCAGACCTCGCAACCGCCTAACGGTCGCCCCCTTATATGGCGACCGTCCGTGCGGTTGCAATATTAAGTTCTCGCAACCGCTAGGCGGTTGCTAGATCCCATGGCAACCGCCTGGCGGTTGCTATGTCACATGGCAACCGCCTGACGGTTGCCAATACTCGATATCTGCAACCGCCAAGCGGTTGCAGATAATATTCATACTTGATTTTTTACTATTACGTATGATACGTTGTGGTACGTTGTTTGATCAATTGATAATTACCCTAATGATAGTTAAAACAAGCCAAATTATAAGGTTTCATTGGAAAATTAACCTTAGGGACAACATTAAGAACTAAGTGTGATGATTAGTTGTTGAACGTAATATATAGGTATATCGTTGATAACTCGTCTAATCACATAATCTACTATTTTAATAACTTAATTACTAGTTTTGTTGTTATTTACTACTACTATTCACATTTAATAAGGATATTTGAGTTCAATAAACACAAACACATCAAGATACTTCTCAAAAATAATTTCAAAATGGATATTTTTGCAACCGCCAGGCGGTTGCGAGATAACATGGCAACCGCCTGGCGGTTGTTATGTCACATGGCAACCGCCGAGCGGTTGCTATGTCACATGGCAACCGCTGGGCGGTTGCCAATACTCGATATCTGCAACCGCCAGACGGTTGCAGATAATATTCATACTTGATTTTTACTATTACGTATGATACGTTGTGGTACGTTGTTTGATCAATTGATAATTACCCTAATGATAGTTAAAACAAGCCAAATTATAAGGTTTCATTGGAAAATTAAGCTTAGGGACAACATTAAGAACTAAGTTTGATGATTAGTTGTTGAACATAATATATAGGTATATCGTTGATAACTCGCCTAATGACATAATCTACTATTTTAATAACTTAATTACTAGTTTTGTAGTTATTTACTACTACTATTCACATTTAATAATGATATTTGAGTTCAATAAACACAAACACATCCATATACTTCTCAAAAATCACTAATTTCAAAATGGATATTTTTGCAACCGCCAGGCGGTTGCGAGATAACATGGCAACCGCCTGGCGGTTGCTAGATCACATGGCAACCGCCGGGCGGTTGCTATGTCACATGGCAACCGCCGGGCGGTTGCCAATACTCGATATCTGCAACCTCCAGACGGTTGCAGATAATATATATACTTGATTTTTACTATTACGTATGATACGTTGTGGTACGTTGTTTGATCAATTGATAATTACCCTAATGATAGTTAAAACAAGCCAAATTATAAGGTTTCATTGGAAAATTAAGCTTAGGGACAACATTAAGAACTAAGTTTGATGATTTGTTGTTGAACATAATATATAGGTATATCGTTGATAACTCGCCTAATCACATAATCTACTATTTTAATAACTTAATTACTAGTTTTGTAGTTATTTACTACTACTATTCACATTTAATAATGATATTTGAGTTCAATAAACACAAACACATCAAGATACTTCTCAAAAATCACAAATTTCAAAATGGAAGGTTTTGCAACCGCCAGGCGGTTGCAGATATTCAGACCTAGCAACCGCCTAGCGGTCGCCCCCCTTATATGGCGACCGCCCGTGCGGTTGCAATATTAATTCTCGCAACCGCTAGGCGGTTGCTAGATCCCGTGGCAACCGCCTGGCGGTTGCTATGTCACATGGCAACCGCCTGGCGGTTGCCAATACTCGATATCTGCAACCGCCAAGCGGTTGCAGATAATATTCATTCTTGATTTTTTACTATTACGTATGATACGTTGTGGTACGTTGTTTGAACAATTGATAATTACCCTAATGATAGTTAAAACAAGCCAAATTATAAGGTTTCATTGGAAAATTAAGCTTAGGGACAACATTAAGAACTAAGTGTGATGATTAGTTGTTGAACATAATATATAGGTATATCGTTGATAACTCGCCTAATGACATAATCTACTATTTTAATAACTTAATTACTAGTTTTATAGTTATTTACTACTACTATTCACATTTAATAATGATATTTGAGTTCAATAAACACAAACACATCAAGATACTTCTCAAAAATCACTAATTTCAAAATGGATGTTTTTGCAACCGCCAGGCGGTTGCAGATATTCAGACCTCGCAACCGCCTAACGGTCGCCCCCTTATATGGCGACCGTCCGTGCGGTTGCAATATTAAGTTCTCGCAACCGCTAGGCGGTTGCTAGATCCCATGGCAACCGCCTGGCGGTTGCTATGTCACATGGCAACCGCCTGACGGTTGCCAATACTCGATATCTGCAACCGCCAAGCGGTTGCAGATAATATTCATACTTGATTTTTTACTATTACGTATGATACGTTGTGGTACGTTGTTTGATCAATTGATAATTACCCTAATGATAGTTAAAACAAGCCAAATTATAAGGTTTCATTGGAAAATTAACCTTAGGGACAACATTAAGAACTAAGTGTGATGATTAGTTGTTGAACGTAATATATAGGTATATCGTTGATAACTCGTCTAATCACATAATCTACTATTTTAATAACTTAATTACTAGTTTTGTAGTTATTTACTACTACTATTCACATTTAATAAGGATATTTGAGTTCAATAAACACAAACACATCAAGATACTTCTCAAAAATAATTTCAAAATGGATATTTTTGCAACCGCCAGGCGGTTGCGAGATAACATGGCAACCGCCTGGCGGTTGCTATGTCACATGGCAACCGCTGGGCGGTTGCCAATACTCGATATCTGCAACCGCCAGACGGTTGCAGATAATATTCATACTTGATTTTTACTATTACGTATGATACGTTGTGGTACGTTGTTTGATCAATTGATAATTACCCTAATGATAGTTAAAACAAGCCAAATTATAAGGTTTCATTGGAAAATTAAGCTTAGGGACAACATTAAGAACTAAGTTTGATGATTAGTTGTTGAACATAATATATAGGTATATCGTTGATAACTCGCCTAATCACATAATCTACTATTTTAATAACTTAATTACAAGTTTTGTAGTTATTTACTACTACTATTCACATTTAATAATGATATTTGAGTTCAATAAACACAAACACATCAAGATACTTCTCAAAAATCACAAATTTCAAAATGGAAGTTATTCCAACCGCCAGGCGGTTGCAGATATTCAGACCTCGGAACCGCCTAGCGGTCGCCCCTTTATATGGCGACCGCCCGTGCGGTTGCAATATTAAGTTCTCGCAACCTCTAGGCGGTTGCTAGATCCCATGGCAACCGCCTGGCGGTTGCCAATACTCGATATCTGCAACCGCCAAGCGGTTGCAGATAATATTCATACTTGATTTTTTACTATTACGTATGATACGTTGTGGTACGTTGTTTGATCAATTATTAATTACCCTAATGCTAGTTAAAACAAGCCAAATTATAAGATTTCATTGGAAAATTAACCTTAGGGACAACATTAAGAACTAATTGTGATGATTAGTTGTTGAACATAATATATAGGTATATCGTTGATAACTCGCCTAATCACATAATCTACTATTTTAATAACTTAATTACTAGTTTTGTAGTTATTTACTACTACTATTCACATTTAATAATGATATTTGAGTTCAATAAACACAAACACATCCATATACTTCTCAAAAATCACTAATTTCAAAATGGATATTTTTGCAACCGCCAGGCGGTTGCGAGATAACATGGCAACCGCCTGGCGGTTGCTAGATCACATGGCAACCGCCGGGCGGTTGCTATGTCACATGGCAACCGCCGGGCGGTTGCCAATACTCGATATCTGCAACCTCCAGACGGTTGCAGATAATATATATACTTGATTTTTACTATTACGTATGATACGTTGTGGTACGTTGTTTGATCAATTGATAATTACCCTAATGATAGTTAAAACAAGCCAAATTATAAGGTTTCATTGGAAAATTAAGCTTAGGGACAACATTAAGAACTAAGTTTGATGATTTGTTGTTGAACATAATATATAGGTATATCGTTGATAACTCGCCTAATCACATAATCTACTATTTTAATAACTTAATTACTAGTTTTGTAGTTATTTACTACTACTATTCACATTTAATAATGATATTTGAGTTCAATAAACACAAACACATCAAGATACTTCTCAAAAAACACAAATTTCAAAATGGAAGTTTTTGCAACCGCCAGGCGGTTGCAGATATTCAGACCTCGCAACCGCCTAGCGGTCGCCCCCTTATCTGGCGACCGCCCGTGCGGTTGCAATATTAAGTTTTCGCAACCGTTAGGCGGTTGCTAGATCCCATGGCAACCGCCTAGCGGTTGCTATGTCACATGGCAACCGCCTCGCGGTTGCCAATACTCGATATCTGCAACCGCCAAGCGGTTGCAGATAATATTCATACTTGATTTTTTACTATTACGTATGATACGTTGTGGTACGTTGTTTGAACAATTGATAATTACCCTAATGATAGTTAAAACAAGCCAAATTATAAGGTTTCATTGGAAAATTAAGCTTAGGGACAACATTAAGAACTAAGTGTGATGATTAGTTGTTGAACATAATATATAGGTATATCGTTGATAACTCGCCTAATGACATAATCTACTATTTTAATAACTTAATTACTAGTTTTGTAGTTATTTACTACTACTATTCACATTTAATAATGATATTTGAGTTCAATAAACACAAACACATCAAGATACTTCTCAAAAATCACAAATTTCAAAATGGATGTTTTTGCAACCGCCAGGCGGTTGCAGATATTTAGACCTCGCAACCGCCTAGCGGTCGCCCCCTTATATGGCGACCGCCCGTGCAGTTGCAATATTAAGTTCTCGCAACCTCTAGGAGGTTGCTAGATCCCATGGCAACCGCCTGGCGGTTGCCAATACTCGATATCTGCAACCGCCAAGCGGTTGCAGATAATATTCATACTTGATTTTTTACTATTACGTATGATACGTTGTGGTAAGTTGTTTGATCAATTGATAATTACCCTAATGATAGTTAAAACAAGCCAAATTATAAGGTTTCATTGGAAAATTAACCATAGGGACAACATTAAGAACTAATTGTGATGATTAGTTGTTGAACATAATATATAGGTATATCGTTGATAACTCGCCTAATCATATAATCTACTATTTTAATAACTTAATTACTAGTTTTGTAGTTATTTACTACTACTATTCACATTTAATAATGATATTTGAGTTCAATAAACACAAACACATCCAGATACTTCACAAAAATCACTAATTTCAAAATGGATATTTTTGCAACCGCCAGGCGGTTGCGAGATAACATGGCAACCGCCTGGCGGTTGCTAGATCACATGGCAACCGCCGGGCGGTTGCAATTTCACATGGCAACCGCCGGGCGGTTGCCAATACTCGATATCTGCAACCGCCAGACGGTTGCAGATAATATTCATACTTGATTTTTACTATTACGTATGATACGTTGTGGTACGTTGTTTGATCAATTGATAATTACCCTAATGATAGTTAAAACACGCCAAATTATAACGTTTCATTGGAAAATTAACCTTCGGGAGAACATTAAGAACTAAGTGTGATGATTAGTTGTTGAACGTAATATATAGGTATATCGTTGATAACTCGCCTAATCACATAATCTACTATTTTAATAACTTAATTACTAGTTTTGTAGTTATTTACTACTACTATTCACATTTAATAATGATATTTGAGTTCAATAAACACAAACACATCAAGATACTTCTCAAAAATAATTTCAAAATGGTTATTTTTGCAACCGCCAGGCGGTTGCGAGATAACATGGCAACCGCCTGGCGGTTGCTATGTCACATGGCAACCGCCGGGCGGTTGCCAATACTCGATATCTGCAACCGCCAGACGGTTGCAGATAATATTCATACTTGATTTTTACTATTACGTATGATACGTTGTGGTACGTTGTTTGATCTATTGATAATTACCCTAATGATAGTTAAAACAAGCCAAATTATAAGGTTTCATTGGAAAATTAAGCTTAGGGACAACATTAAGAACTAAGTTTGATGATTAGTTGTTGAACATAATATATAGGTATATCGTTGATAACTCGCTTAATCACATAATCTACTATTTTAATAACTTAATTACAAGTTTTGTAGTTATTTACTACTACTATTCACATTTAATAATGATATTTGAGTTCAATAAACACAAACACATCAAGATACTTCTCAAAAATCACAAATTTCAAAATGGAAGTTTTTGCAACCGCCAGGCGGTTGCAGATATTCAGACCTCGCAACCGCCTAGCGGTCGCCCCCTTATATGGCGACCGCCCGTGCGGTTGCAATATTAAGTTCTCGCAACCGTTAGGCGGTTGCTAGATCCCATGGCAACCGCCTGGCGGTTGCTATGTCACATGGCAACCGCCTGGCGGTTGCCAATACTCGATATCTGCAACCGCCAAGCGGTTGCAGATAATATTCATACTTGATTTTTTACTATTACGTATGATACGTTGTGGTACGTTGTTTGAACAATTGATAATTACCCTAATGATAGTTAAAACAAGCCAAATTATAAGGTTTCATTGGAAAATTAAGCTTAGGGACAACATTAAGAACTATGTGTGATGATTAGTTGTTGAACATAATATATAGGTATATCGTTGATAACTCGCCTAATGACATAATCTACTATTTTAATAACTTAATTACTAGTTTTGTAGTTATTTACTACTACTATTCACATTTAATAATGATATTTGAGTTCAATAAACACAAACACATCAAGATACTTCTCAAAAATCACAAATTTCAAAATGGATGTTTTTGCAACCGCCAGGCGGTTGCAGATATTCAGACCTCGCAACCGCCTAGCGGTCGCCCCCTTATATGGCGACCGCCCGTGCGGTTGCAATATTAAGTTCTCGCAACCTCTAGGAGGTTGCTAGATCCCATGGCAACCGCCTGGCGGTTGCCAATACTCGATATCTGCAACCGCCAAGTGGTTGCAGATAATATTCATACTTGATTTTTTACTATTACGTATGATACGTTGTGGTAGGTTGTTTGATCAATTGATAATTACCCTAATGATAGTTAAAACAAGCCAAATTATAAGGTTTCATTGGAAAATTAAGCATAGGGACAACATTAAGAACTAATTGTGATGATTAGTTGTTGAACATAATATATAGGTATATCGTTGATAACTCGCCTAATCACATAATCTACTATTTTAATAACTTAATTACTAGTTTTGTAGTTATTTACTACTACTATTCACATTTAATAATGATATTTGAGTTCAATAAACACAAACACATCCAGATAGTTCACAAAAATCACTAATTTCAAAATGGATATTTTTGCAACCGCCAGGCGGTTGCGAGATAACATGGCAACCGCCTGGCGGTTGCTAGATCACATGGCAACCGCCGGGCGGTTGCAATGTCACATGGCAACCGCCGGGCGGTTGCCAATACTCGATATCTGCAACCGCCAGACGGTTGCAGATAATATTCATACTTGATTTTTACTATTACGTATGATACGTTGTGGTACGTTGTTTGATCAATTGATAATTACCCTAATGATAGTTAAAACAAGCCAAATTATAAGGTTTCATTGGAAAATTAACCTTAGGGAGAACATTAAGAACTAAGTGTGATGATTAGTTGTTGAACGTAATATATAGGTATATCGTTGATAACTCGCCTAATCACATAATCTACTATTTTAATAACTTAATTACTAGTTTTGTAGTTATTTACTACTACTATTCACAATTAATAATGATATTTGAGTTCAATAAACACAAACACATCAAGATACTTCTCAAAAATAATTTCAAAATGGATATTTTTGCAACCGCCAGGCGGTTGCGAGATAACATGGCAACCGCCTGGTGGTTACTATGTCACATGGCAACCGCCGAGCGGTTGCTATGTCACATGGCAACCGCCGGGCGGTTGCCAATACTCGATATCTGCAACCGCCAGACGGTTGCAGATAATATTCATACTTGATTTTTACTATTACGTATGATACGTTGTGGTACGTTGTTTGATCAATTGATAATTACCCTAATGATAGTTAAAACAAGCCAAATTATAAGGTTTCATTGGAAAATTAAGCTTAGGGACAACATTAAGAACTAAGTTTGATGATTAGTTGTTGAACATAATATATAGGTATATCGTTGATAACTCGCCTAATCACATAATCTACTATTTTAATAACTTAATTACAAGTTTTGTAGTTATTTACTACTACTATTCACATTTAATAATGATATTTGAGTTCAATTAACACAAAAACCTCAAGATACTTCTCAAAAATCACAAATTTCAAAATGGAAGTTTTTCCAACCGCCAGGCGGTTGCAGATATTCAGACCTCGGAACCGCCTAGCGGTCGCCCCTTTATATGGCGACCGCCCGTGCGGTTGCAATATTAAGTTCTCGCAACCTCTAGGCGGTTGCTAGATCCCATGGCAACCGCCTGGCGGTTGCCAATACTCGATATCTGCAACCGCCAAGCGGTTGCAGATAATATTCATACTTGATTTTGTACTATTACGTATGATACGTTGTGGTACGTTGTTTGATCAATTGATAATTACCCTAATGCTAGTTAAAACAAGCCAAATTATAAGGTTTCATTGGAAAATTAACCTTAGGGACAACATTAAGAACTAATTGTGATGATTAGTTGTTGAACATAATATATAAGTATATCGTTGATAACTCGCCTAATCACATAATCTACTATTTTAATAACTTAATTACTAGTTTTGTAGTTATTTACTACTACTATTCACATTTAATAATGATATTTGAGTTCAATAAACACAAACACATCTAGATACTTCTCAAAAATCACTAATTTCAAAATGGATATTTTTGCAACCGCCAGGCGGTTGCGAGATAACATGGCAACCGCCTGGCGGTTGCTAGATCACATGGCAACCGTCGGGCGGTTGCCAATACTCGATATCTGCAACCGCCAGACGGTTGCAGATTATATATATACTTGATTTTTACTATTACGTATGATACGTTGTGGTACGTTGTTTGATCAATTGATAATTACCCTAATGATAGTTAAAACAAGCCAAATTATAAGGTTTCATTGGAAAATTAAGCTTAGGGACAATATTAAGAACTAAGTTTGATGATTAGTTGTTGAACATAATATATAGGTATATCGTTGATAACTCGCCTAATCACACAATCTACTATTTTAATAACTTAATTACTAGTTTTGTAGTTATTTACTACTACTATTCACATTTAATAATGATATTTGAGTTCAATAAACACAAACACATCAAGATACTTCTCAAAAATCACAAATTTCAAAATGGAAGTTTTTGCAACCGCCAGCGGTTGCAGATATTCAGACCTCGCAACCGCCTAGCGGTCGCCCCCTTATATGGCGATCGCCCGTGCGGTTGCAATATTAAGTTCTCGCAACCGCTAGGCGGTTGCTAGATCCCATGGCAACCGCCTGGCGGTTGCCAATACTCGATATCTGCAACCGCCAAGCGGTTGCAGATAATATTCATACTTGATTTTTTACTATTACGTATGATAAGTTGTGGTACGTTGTTTGAACAATTGATAATTACCCTAATGATAGTTAAAACAAGCCAAATTATAAGGTTTCATTGGAAAATTAAGCTTAGGGACAACATTAAGAACTAATTGTGATGATTAGTTGTTGAACATAATATATTGGTATATCGTTGATAACTCGCCTAATCACATAATCTACTATTTTAATAATTTAATTACTAGTTTTGTAGTTATTTACTACTACTATTCACATTTAATAATGATATTTAAGTTCAATAAACTTAAACACATCCAGATACTTCACAAAAATCACTAATTTCAAAATTGATATTTTTGCAACCGCCAGGCGGTTGCGAGATAACATGGCAACCGCCTGGCGGTTGCTAGATCACATGGCAACCGCCGGGCGGTTGCAATGTCACATGGCAACCGCCGGGCGGTTGCCAATACTCGATATCTGCAACCGCCAGGCGGTTGCAGATAATATTCATACTTGATTTTTACTATTACGTATGATACGTTGTGGTACGTTGTTTGATCAATTGATAATTACCCTAATGATAGTTAAAACAAGCCAAATTATAAGGTTTCATTGGAAAATTAACCTTAGGGACAACATTAAGAACTAAGTGTGATGATTAGTTGTTGAACGTAATATATAGGTATATCGTTGATAACTCGCCTAATCACATAATCTACTATTTTAATAACTTAATTACTAGTTTTGTAGTTATTTACTACTACTATTCACATTTAATAATGATATTTGAGTTCAATAAACACAAACACATCAAGATACTTCTCAAAAATCACTAATTTCAAAATGGATATTTTTGCAACCGCCAGGCGGTTGCGAGATATTCAGACCTCGCAACCTCCTAGCGGTCGCCCCTTTATATGGCGACCGCCCGTGCGGTTGCAATATTAAGTTCTCGCAACTGCTAGGCGGTTGCTAGATCCCATGGCAACCGCCTGGCGGTTGCTATGTCACATGGCAACCGCCTGGCGGTTGCCAATACTCGATATCTGCAACCGCCAAGCGGTTGCAGATAATATTCATACTTGATTTTTTACTATTACGTATGATACGTTGTGGTACGTTGTTTGATCAATTGATAATTACCCTAATGATAGTTAAAACAAGCCAAATTATAAGGTTTCATTGGAAAATTAAGCTTAGGGACAACATTAAGAACTAAGTTTGATGATTAGTTGTTGAACATAATATATAGGTATATCGTTGATAACTCGCCTAATCACATAATCTACTATTTTAATAACTTAATTACTAGTTTTGTAGTTATTTACTACTACTATTCACATTTAATAATGATATTTGAGTTCAATAAACACAAACACATCAAGATACTTCTCAAAAATCACTAATTTCAAAATGGATGTGTTTCCAACCGCCAGGCGGTTGAACATATTCAGACCTCGCAACCGCCTAGCGGTCGCCCCTTTATATGGTGACCGCCCGTGCGGTTGCAATATTAAGTTCTCGCAACCTCTAGGCGGTTGCTAGATCCCATGGCAACCGCCTGGCGGTTGCTATGTCACATGACAACCGCCTGGCGGTTGCCAATACTCGATATCTGCAACCGCCAAGCGGTTGCAGATAATATTCATACTTGATTTTTTACTATTACGTATGATACGTTGTGTTACGTTGTTTGATCAATTGATAATTACCCTAATGCTAGTTAAAACAAGCCAAATTATAAGGTTTCATTGGAAAATTAACCTTAGGGACAACATTAAGAACTAATTGTGATGATTAGTTGTTGAACATAATATATAGGTATATCGTTGATAGCTCGCCTAATCACATAATCTACTATTTTAATAACTTAATTACTAGTTTTGTAGTTATTTACTACTACTATTCACATTTAATAATGATATTTGAGTTCAATAAACACAAACACATCCAGATACTTCTCAAAAATCACTAATTTCAAAATGGATATTTTTGCAACCGCCAGGCGGTTGCGAGATAACGTGGCAACCGCCTGGCGGTTGCTAGATCACATGGCAACCGCCGGGCGGTTGCTATGTCACATGGCAACCGCCGGGCGGTTGCCAATACTCGATATCTGCAACCGCCAGACGGTTGCAGATAATATTCATACTTGATTTTTACTATTACGTATGATACGTTGTGGTACGTTGTTTGATCAATTGATAATTACCTTAATGATAGTCAAAACAAGCCAAATTATAAGGTTTCATTGGAAAATTAAGCTTAGGGACAACATTAAGAACTAAGTGTGATGATTAGTTGTTGAACATAATATATAGGTATATCGTTGATAACTCGCCTAATCACATAATCTACTATTTTAATAACTTAATTACTAGTTTTGTAGTTATTTACTACTACTATTCACATTTAATAATGATATTTGAGTTCAATAAACACAAACACATCAAGATACTTCTCAAAAATCACTAATTTCAAAATGGATGTGTTTCCAACCGCCATGCGGTTGCAGATATTCAGACCTCGCAACCGCCTAGCGGTCGGCCCTTTATATGGCGACCGCCCGTGCGGTTGCAATATTAAGTTCTCGCAACCTGTATGCGGTTGCTAGATCCCATGGCAACCGCCTGGCGGTTGCCAATACTCGATATCTGCAACCGCCAAGCGGTTGCAGATAATATTCATACTTGATTTTTTACTATTACGTATGATACGTTGTGTTACGTTGTTTGATCAATTGATAATTACCCTAATGCTAGTTAAAACAAGCCAAATTATAAGGTTTCATTGGAAAATTAACATTAGGGACAACATTAAGAACTAATTGTGATGATTAGTTGTTGAACATAATATATAGGTATATCGTTGATAGCTCGCCTAATCACATAATCTACTATTTTAATAACTTAATTACTAGTTTTGTAGTTATTTACTACTACTATTCACATTTTATAATGATATTTGAGTTCAATAAACACAAACACATCCAGATACTTCTCAAAAACCACTAATTTCAAAATGGATATTTTTGCAACCGCCAGGCGGTTGCGAGATAACATGGCAACCGCCTGGCGGTTGCTAGATCACATGGCAACCGCCGGGCGGTTGCCAATACTCGATATCTGCAACCGCCAGACGGTTGCAGATAATATTCATACTTGATTTTTACTATTACGTATGATACATTGTGGTACGTTGTTTGATCAATTGATAATTACCCTAATGATAGTTAAAACAAGCCAAATTATAAGGTTTCATTGGAAAATTAAGCTTAGGGACAACATTAAGAACTAAGTTTGATGATTAGTTGTTGAACATAATATATAGGTATATCGTTGATAACTCGCCTAATCACATAATCTACTATTTTAATAACATAATTACTAGTTTTGTAGTTATTTACTACTACTATTCACATTTAATAATGATATTTGAGTTCAATAAACACAAACACATCTAGATACTTCTCAAAAATCACTAATTTCAAAATGGATATTTTTGCAACCGCCAGGCGGTTGCGAGATAACATGGCAACCGCCAGACGGTTGCAGATAATATATATACTTGATTTTTACTATTACGTATGATACGTTGTGGTACGTTGTTTGATCAATTGATAATTACCCTAATGATAGTTAAAACAAGCCAAATTATAAGGTTTCATTGGAAAATTAAGCTTAGGGACAATATTAAGAACTAAGTTTGATGATTAGTTGTTGAACATAATATATAGGTATATCGTTGATAACTCGCCTAATCACACAATCTACTATTTTAATAACTTAATTACTAGTTTTGTAGTTATTTACTACTACTATTCACATTTAATAATGATATTTGAGTTCAATAAACATAAACACATCAAGATACTTCTCAAAAATCACTAATTTCAAAATGGATGTGTTTCCAACCGCCAGGCGGTTGCAGATATTCAAACCTCGCAACCGCCTAGCGGTCGCCCCCTTATATGGCGACCGCCCGTGCGGTTGCAATATTAAGTTCTCGCAACCGCTAGGCGGTTGCTAGATCCCATGGCAACCGCCTGGCGGTTGCTATGTCACATGGCAACCGCCTGGCGGTTGCCAATACTCGATATCTGCAACCGCCAAGCGGTTGCAGATAATATTCATACTTGATTTTTTACTATTACGTATGATACGTTGTGGTACGTTGTTTGAACAATTGATAATTACCCTAATGATAGTTAAAACAAGCCAAATTATAAGGTTTCATTGGAAAATTAAGCTTAGGGACAACATTAAGAACTAAGTGTGATGATTAGTTGTTGAACATAATATATAGGTATATCGTTGATAACTCGCCTAATGACATAATCTACTATTTTAATAACTTATATACTAGTTTTATAGTTATTTACTACTACTATTCACATTTAATAATGATATTTGAGTTCAATAAACACAAACACATCAAGATACTTCTCAAAAATCACTAATTTCAAAATGGATGTTTTTGCAACCGCCAGGCGGTTGCAGATATTCTGACCTCGCAACCGCCTAACGGTTGCCCCCTTATATGGCGACCGTCCGTGCGGTTGCAATATTAAGTTCTCGCAACCGCTAGGCGGTTGCTAGATCCCATGGCAACCGCCTGGCGGTTGCTATGTCACATGGCAACCGCCTGGCGGTTGCCAATACTCGATATCTGCAACCGCCAAGCGGTTGCAGATAATATTCATACTTGATTTTTTACTATTACGTATGATACGTTATGGTACGTTGTTTGATCAATTGATAATTACCCTAATGATAGTTAAAACAAGCCAAATTATAAGGTTTCATTGGAAAATTAAGCCTAGGGACAACATTAAGAACTAAGTGTGATGATTAGTTGTTGAACATAATATATAGGTATATCGTTGATAACTCGCCTAATCACATAATCTACTATTTTAATAACTTAATTACTAGTTTTGTAGTTATTTACTACTACTATTCACATTGAATAATGATATTTGAGTTCAATAAACACAAACACAACCAGATACTTCACAAAAATTACTAATTTCAAAATGGATGTTTTTGCAACCGCCAGGCGGTTGCGAGATAACATGGCAACCGCCTGGCGGTTGCTAGATCACATGGCAACCGCCGGGCGGTTGCAATGTCACATGGCAACCGCCGGGCGGTTGCCAATACTCGATATCTGCAACCGCCAGACGGTTGCATATAATATTCATACTTGATTTTTACTATTACGTATGATACGTTGTGGTACGTTGTTTGATCAATTGATAATTACCCTAATGATAGTTAAAACAAGCCAAATTATAAGGTTTCATTGGAAAATTAACCTTAGGGAGAACATTAAGAACTAAGTGTGATGATTAGTTGTTGAACGTAATATATAGGTATATCGTTGATAACTCGCCTAATCACATAATCTACTATTTTAATAACTTAATTACTAGTTTTGTAGTTATTTACTACTACTATTCACATTTAATAAGGATATTTGAGTTCAATAAACACAAACACATCAAGATACTTCTCAAAAATAATTTCAAAATGGATATTTTTGCAACCGCCAGGCGGTTGCGAGATAACATGGCAACCGCCTGGCGGTTGCTATGTCACGTGGCAACCGCCGAGCGGTTGCTATGTCACGTGGCAACCGCCGGGCGGTTGCCAATACTCGATATCTGCAACCGCCAGACGGTTGCAGATAATATTCATACTTGATTTTTACTATTACGTATGATACGTTGTGGTACGTTGTTTGATCAATTGATAATTACCCTAATGATAGTTAAAACAAGCCAAATTATAAGGTTTCATTGGAAAATTAAGCTTAGGGACAACATTAAGAACTAAGTTTGATGATTAGTTGTTGAACATAATATATAGGTATATCGTTGATAACTCGCTTAATCACATAATCTACTATTTTAATAACTTAATTACAAGTTTTGTAGTTATTTACTACTACTATTCACATTTAATAATGATATTTGAGTTCAATTAACACAAAAACATCAAGATACTTCTCAAAAATCACGAATTTCAAAATGGAAGTTTTTCCAACCGCCAGGCGGTTGCAGATATTCAGACCTCGGAACCGCCTAGCGGTCGCCCCTTTATATGGCGACCGCCCGTGCGGTTGCAATATTAAGTTCTCGCAACCTCTAGGCGGTTGCTAGATCCCATGGCAACCGCCTGGCGGTTGCTATGTCACATGGCAACCGCCTGGCGGTTGCCAATACTCGATATCTGCAACCGCCAAGCGGTTGCAGATAATATTCATACTTGATTTTGTACTATTACGTATGATACGTTGTGGTACGTTGTTTGATCAATTGATAATTACCCTAATGCTAGTTAAAACAAGCCAAATTATAAGGTTTCATTGGAAAATTAACCTTAGGGACAACATTAAGAACTAATTGTGATGATTAGTTGTTGAACATAATATATAGGTATATCGTTGATAACTCGCCTAATCACATAATCTACTATTTTAATAACTTAATTACTAGTTTTGTAGTTTTTTACTACTACTATTCATATTTAATAATGATATTTGAGTTCAATAAACACAAACACATCTAGATACTTCTCAAAAATCACTAATTTCAAAATGGATATTTTTGCAACCGCCAGGCGGTTGCGAGATAACATGGCAACCGCCTGGCGGTTGCTAGATCACATGGCAACCGTCGGACGGTTGCCAATACTCGATATCTGCAACCGCCAGACGGTTGCAGATAATATATATACTTGATTTTTACTATTACGTATGATACGTTGTGGTACGTTGTTTGATCAATTGATAATTACCCTAATGATAGTTAAAACAAGCCAAATTATAAGGTTTCATTGGAAAATTAAGCTTAGGGACAATATTAAGAACTAAGTTTGATGATTAGTTGTTGAACATAATATATAGGTATATCGTTGATAACTCGCCTAATCACACAATCTACTATTTTAATAACTTAATTACTAGTTTTGTAGTTATTTACTACTACTATTCACATTTAATAATGATATTTGAGTTCAATAAACACAAACACATCAAGATACTTCTCAAAAATCACAAATTTCAAAATGGAAGTTTTTGCAACCGCCAGGCGGTTGCAGATATTCAGACCTCGCAACCGCCTAGCGGTCGCCCCTTATATGGCGATCGCCCGTGCGGTTGCAATATTAAGTTCTCGCAACCGCTAGGCGGTTGCTAGATCCCATGGCAACCGCCTGGCGGTTGCCAATACTCGATATCTGCAACCGCCAAGCGGTTGCAGATAATATTCATACTTGATTTTTTACTATTACGTATGATAAGTTGTGGTACGTTGTTTGAACAATTGATAATTACCCTAATGATAGTTAAAACAAGCCAAATTATAAGGTTTCATTGGAAAATTAAGCTTAGGGACAACATTAAGAACTAATTGTGATGATTAGTTGTTGAACATAATATATTGGTATATCGTTGATAACTCGCCTAATCACATAATCTACTATTTTAATAATTTAATTACTAGTTTTGTAGTTATTTACTACTACTATTCACATTTAATAATGATATTTGAGTTCAATAAACACAAACACATCCAGATACTTCACAAAAATCACTAATTTCAAAATTGATATTTTTGCAACCGCCAGGCGGTTGCGAGATAACATGGCAACCGCCGGGCGGTTGCAATGTCACATGGCAACCGCCGGGCGGTTGCCAATACTCGATATCTGCAACCGCCAGGCGGTTGCAGATAATATTCATACTTGATTTTTACTATTACGTATGATACGTTGTGGTACGTTGTTTGATCAATTGATAATTACCCTAATGATAGTTAAAACAAGCCAAATTATAAGGTTTCATTGGAAAATTAACCTTAGGGACAACATTAAGAACTAAGTGTGATGATTAGTTGTTGAACGTAATATATAGGTATATCGTTGATAACTCGCCTAATCACATAATCTACTATTTTAATAACTTAATTACTAGTTTTGTAGTTATTTACTACTACTATTCACATTTAATAATGATATTTGAGTTCAATAAACACAAACACATCAAGATACTTCTCAAAAATCACTAATTTCAAAATGGATGTGTTTCCAACCGCCAGGCGGTTGCAGATATTCAGACCTCGCAACCGCCTAGCGGTCGCCCCTTTATATGGCGACCGCCCGTGCGGTTGCAATATTAAGTTCTCGCAACCTCTAGGCGGTTGCTAGATCCCATGGCAACCGCCTGGCGGTTGCCAATACTCGATATCTGCAACCGCCAAGCGGTTGCAGATAATATTCATACTTGATTTTTTACTATTACGTATGATACGTTGTGTTACGTTGTTTGATCAATTGATAATTACCCTAATGCTAGTTAAAACAAGCCAAATTATAAGGTTTCATTGGAAAATTAACCTTAGGGACAACATTAAGAACTAATTGTGATGATTAGTTGTTGAACATAATATATAGGTATATCGTTGATAGCTCGCCTAATCACATAATCTACTATTTTAATAACTTAATTACTAGTTTTGTAGTTATTTACTACTACTATTCACATTTAATAATGATATTTGAGTTCAATAAACACAAACACATCCAGATACTTCTCAAAAATCACTAATTTCAAAATGGATATTTTTGCAACCGCCAGGCGGTTGCGAGATAACGTGGCAACCGCCTGGCGGTTGCTAGATCACAATGCACCCGCCGGGCGGTTGCTATGTCACATGGCAACCGCCGGGCGGTTGCCAATACTCGATATCTGCAACCGCCAGACGGTTGCAGATAATATTCATACTTGATTTTTACTATTACGTATGATACGTTGTGGTACGTTGTTTGATCAATTGATAATTACCCTAATTATAGTTAAAACAAGCCAAATTATAAGGTTTCATTGGAAAATTAAGCTTAGGGACAACATTAAGAACTAAGTTTGATGATTAGTTGTTGAACATAATATATAGGTATATCGTTGATAACTCGCCTAATCACATAATCTACTATTTTAATAACTTAATTACTAGTTTTGTAGTTATTTACTACTACTATTCACATTTAATAATGATATTTGAGTTCAATAAACACAAACACATCAAGATACTTCTTAAAAATAATTTCAAAATGGATATTTTTGCAACCGCCAGGCGGTTGCTAGATAACATGGCAACCGCCTGGCGGTTGCTATGTCACATGGCAACCGCCGGGCGGTTGCCAATACTCGATATCTGCAACCGCCAGGCGGTTGCAGATAATATTCATACTTGATTTTTACTATTACGTATGATACGTTGTGGTACGTTGTTTGATCAATTGATAATTACCCTAATGATAGTTAAAACAAGCCAAATTATAAGGTTTCATTGGAAAATTAAGCTTAGGGACAACATTAAGAACTAAGTTTGATGATTAGTTGTTGAACATAATATATAGGTATATCGTTGATAACTCGCTTAATCACATAATCTACTATTTTAATAACTTAATTACAAGTTTTGTAGTTATTTACTACTACTATTCACATTTAATAATGATATTTGAGTTCAATTAACACAAAAACATCAAGATACTTCTCAAAAATCACGAATTTCAAAATGGAAGTTTTTCCAACCGCCAGGCGGTTGCAGATATTCAGACCTCGGAACCGCCTAGCGGTCGCCCCTTTATATGGCGACCGCCCGTGCGGTTGCAATATTAAGTTCTCGCAACCTCTAGGCGGTTGCTAGATCCCATGGCAACCACCTGGCGGTTGCTATGTCACATGGCAACCGCCTGGCGGTTGCCAATACTCGATATCTGCAACCGCCAAGCGGTTGCAGATAATATTCATACTTGATTTTGTACTATTACGTATGATACATTGTGGTACGTTGTTTGATCAATTGATAATTACCCTAATGCTAGTTAAAACAAGCCAAATTATAAGGTTTCATTGGAAAATTAACCTTAGGGACAACATTAAGAACTAATTGTGATGATTAGTTGTTGAACATAATATATAGGTATATCGTTGATAACTCGCCTAATCACATAATCTACTATTTTAATAACTTAATTACTAGTTTTGTAGTTATTTACTACTACTATTCACATTTAATAATGATATTTGAGTTCAATAAACACAAACACATCTAGATACTTCTCAAAAATCACTAATTTCAAAATTGATATTTTTGCAACCGCCAGGCGGTTGCGAGATAACATGGCAACCGCCTGGCGGTTGCTAGATCACATGGCAACCGTCGGGCGGTTGCCAATACTCGATATCTGCAACCGCCAGACGGTTGCAGATAATATATATACTTGATTTTTACTATTACGTATGATACGTTGTGGTACGTTGTTTGATCAATTGATAATTACCCTAATGATAGTTAAAACAAGCCAAATTATAAGGTTTCATTGGAAAATTAAGCTTAGGGACAATATTAAGAACTAAGTTTGATGATTAGTTGTTGAACATAATATATAGGTATATCGTTGATAACTCGCCTAATCACACAATCTACTATTTTAATAACTTAATTACTAGTTTTGTAGTTATTTACTACTACTATTCACATTTAATAATGATATTTGAGTTCAATAAACACAAACACATCAAGATACTTCTCAAAAATCACAAATTTCAAAATGGAAGTTTTTGCAACCGCCAGGCGGTTGCAGATATTCAGACCTCGCAACCGCCTAGCAGTCGCCCCTTATATGGCGATCGCCCGTGCGGTTGCAATATTAAGTTCTCGCAACCGCTAGGCGGTTGCTAGATCCCATGGCAACCGCCTGGCGGTTGCCAATACTCGATATCTGCAACCGCCAAGCGGTTGCAGATAATATTCATACTTGATTTTTTACTATTACGTATGATAAGTTGTGGTACGTTGTTTGAACAATTGATAATTACCCTAATGATAGTTAAAACAAGCCAAATTATAAGGTTTCATTGGAAAATTAAGCTTAGGGACAACATTAAGAACTAATTGTGATGATTAGTTGTTGAACATAATATATTGGTATATCGTTGATAACTCGCCTAATCACATAATCTACTATTTTAATAATTTAATTACTAGTTTTGTAGTTATTTACTACTACTATTCACATTTAATAATGATATTTGAGTTCAATAAACACAAACACATCCAGATACTTCACAAAAATCACTAATTTCAAAATTGATATTTTTGCAACCGCCAGGCGGTTGCGAGATAACATGGCAACCGTCGGGCGGTTGCAATGTCACATGGCAACCGCCGGGCGGTTGCCAATACTCGATATCTGCAACCGCCAGGCGGTTGCAGATAATATTCATACTTGATTTTTACTATTACGTATGATACGTTGTGGTACGTTGTTTGATCAATTGATAATTACCCTAATGATAGTTAAAACAAGCCAAATTATAAGGTTTCATTGGAAAATTAACCTTAGGGACAACATTAAGAACTAAGTGTGATGATTAGTTGTTGAACGTAATATATAGGTATATCGTTGATAACTCGCCTAATCACATAATCTACTATTTTAATAACTTAATTACTAGTTTTGTAGTTATTTACTACTACTATTCACATTTAATAATGATATTTGAGTTCAATAAACACAAACACATCAAGATACTTCTCAAAAATCACTAATTTCAAAATGGATATTTTTGCAACCGCCAGGCGGTTGCGAGATATTCAGACCTCGCAACCTCCTAGCGGTCGCCCCTTTATATGGCGACCGCCCGTGCGGTTGCAATATTAAGTTCTCGCAACTGCTAGGCGGTTTCTAGATCCCATGGCAACCGCCTGGCGGTTGCTATGTCACATGGCAACCGCCTGGCGGTTGCCAATACTCGATAACTGCAACCGCCAAGCGGTTGCAGATAATATTCATACTTGATTTTTTACTATTACGTATGATACGTTGTGGTACGTTGTTTGATCAATTGATAATTACCCTAATGATAGTTAAAACAAGCCAAATTATAAGGTTTCATTGGAAAATTAAGCTTAGGGACAACATTAAGAACTAAGTGTGATGATTAGTTGCTGAACATAATATATAGGTATATCGTTGATAACTCGCCTAATCACATAATCTACTATTTTAATAACTTAATTACTAGTTTTGTAGTTATTTACTACTACTATTCATATTTAATAATGATATTTGAGTTCAATAAACACAAACACATCAAGATACTTCTCAAAAATCACTAATTTCAAAATGGATGTGTTTCCAACCGCTAGGCGGTTGCAGATATTCAGACCTCGCAACCGCCTAGCGGTCGCCCCTTTATATGGCGACCGCCCGTGCGGTTGCAATATTAAGTTCTCGCAACCTCTAGGCGGTTGCTAGATCCCATGGCAACCGCCTGGCGGTTGCCAATACTCGATATCTGCAACCGCCAAGCGGTTGCAGATAATATTCATACTTGATTTTTTACTATTACGTATGATACGTTGTGTTACGTTGTTTGATCAATTGATAATTACCCTAATGCTAGTTAAAACAAGCCAAATTATAAGGTTTCATTGGAAAATTAACCTTAGGGACAACATTAAGAACTAATTGTGATGATTAGTTGTTGAACATAATATATAGGTATATCGTTGATAGCTCGCCTAATCACATAATCTACTATTTTAATAACTTAATTACTAGTTTTGTAGTTATTTACTACTACTATTCACATTTAATAATGATATTTGAGTTCAATAAACACAAACACATCCAGATACTTCTCAAAAATCACTAATTTCAAAATGGATATTTTTGCAACCGCCAGGCGGTTGCGAGATAACGTGGCAACCGCCTGGCGGTTGCTAGATCACATGGCACCCGCCGGGCGGTTGCTATGTCACATGGCAACCGCCGGGCGGTTGCCAATACTCGATATCTGCAACCGCCAGACGGTTGCAGATAATATTCATACTTGATTTTTACTATTACATATGATACGTTGTGGTACGTTGTTTGATCAATTGATAATTACCCTAATGATAGTTAAAACAAGCCAAATTATAAGGTTTCATTGGAAAATTAAGCTTAGGGACAACATTAAGAACTAAGTTTGATGATTAGTTGTTGAACATAATATATAGGTATATCGTTGATAACTCGCCTAATCACATAATCTACTATTTTAATAACTTAATTACTAGTTTTGTAGTTATTTACTACTACTATTCACATTTAATAATGATATTTGAGTTCAATAAACACAAACACATCAAGATACTTCTCAAAAATCACTAATTTCAAAATGGATATTTTTGCAACCGCCAGGCGGTTGCGAGATATTCAGACCTCGCAACCGCCTAGCGGTCGCCCCTTTATATGGCGACCGCCTGTGCGGTTGCAATATTAAGTTCTCGCAACTGCTAGGCGGTTGCTAGATCCCATGGCAACCGCCTGGCGGTTGCCAATACTCGATATCTGCAACCGCCAAGCGGTTGCAGATAATATTCATACTTGATTTTTTACTATTACGTATGATACGTTGTGGTACGTTGTTTGATCAATTGATAATTACCCTAATGATAGTCAAAACAAGCCAAATTATAAGGTTTCATTGGAAAATTAACCTTAGGGACAACATTAAGAACTAAGTGTGATGATTAGTTGTTGAACATAATATATAAGTATATCGTTGATAACTCGCCTAATCACATAATCTACTATTTTAATAACTTAATTACTAGTTTTGTAGTTATTTACTACTACTATTCACATTTAATAATGATATTTGAGTTCAATAAACACAAACACATCAAGATACTTCTCAAAAATCACTAATTTCAAAATGGATGTGTTTCCAACCGCCAGGCGGTTGCAGATATTCAGACCTCGCAACCGCCTAGCGGTCGCCCCTTTATATGGCGACCGCCCGTGCGGTTGCAATATTAAGTTCTCGCAACCTGTATGCGGTTGCTAGATCCCATGGCAACCGCCTGGCGGTTGCCAATACTCGATATCTGCAACCGCCAAGCGGTTGCAGATAATATTCATACTTGATTTTTTACTATTACGTATGATACGTTGTGTTACGTTGTTTGATCAATTGATAATTACCCTAATGCTAGTTAAAACAAGCCAAATTATAAGGTTTCATTGGAAAATTAACATTAGGGACAACATTAAGAACTAATTGTGATGATTAGTTGTTGAACATAATATATAGGTATATCGTTGATAGCTCGCCTAATCACATAATCTACTATTTTAATAACTTAATTACTAGTTTTGTAGTTATTTACTACTACTATTCACATTTAATAATGATATTTGAGTTCAATAAACACAAACACATCCAGATACTTCTCAAAAACCACTAATTTCAAAATGGATATTTTTGCAACCGCCAGGCGGTTGCGAGATAACATGGCAACCGCCTGGCGGTTGCTAGATCACATGGCAACCGCCGGGCGGTTGCCAATACTCGATATCTGCAACCGCCAGACGGTTGCAGATAATATTCATACTTGATTTTTACTATTACGTATGATACATTGTGGTACGTTGTTTGATCAATTGATAATTACCCTAATGATAGTTAAAACAAGCCAAATTATAAGGTTTCATTGGAAAATTAAGCTTAGGGACAACATTAAGAGTTAAGTTTGATGATTAGTTGTTGAACATAATATATAGGTATATCGTTGATAACTCGCCTAATCACATAATCTACTATTTTAATAACTTAATTACTAGTTTTGTAGTTATTTACTACTACTATTCACATTTAATAATGATATTTGAGTTCAATAAACACAAACACATCTAGATACTTCTCAAAAATCACTAATTTCAAAATGGATATTTTTGCAACCGCCAGGCGGTTGCGAGATAACATGGCAACCGCCTGGCGGTTGCTAGATCACATGGCAACCGTCGGGCGGTTGCCAATACTCGATATCTGCAACCGCCAGACGGTTGCAAATAATATATATACTTGATTTTTACTATTACGTATGATACATTGTGGTACGTTGTTTGATCAATTGATAATTACCCTAATGATAGTTAAAACAAGCCAAATTATAAGGTTTCATTGGAAAATTAAGCTTAGGGACAATATTAAGAACTAAGTTTGATGATTAGTTGTTGAACATAATATATAGGTATATCGTTGATAACTCGCCTAATCACACAATCTACTATTTTAATAACTTAATTACTAGTTTTGTAGTTATTTACTACTACTATTCACATTTAATAATGATATTTGAGTTCAATAAACACAAACACATCAAGATACTTCTCAAAAATCACAAATTTCAAAATGGAAGTTTTTGCAACCGCCAGGCGGTTGCAGATATTCAGACCTCGCAACCGCCTAGCGGTCGCCCCCTTATATGGCGACCGCCCGTGCGGTTGCAATATTAAGTTCTCGCAACCGCTAGGCGGTTGCTAGATCCCATGGCAACCGCCTGGCGGTTGCCAATACTCGATATCTGCAACCGCCAAGCGGTTGCAGATAATATTCATACTTGATTTTTTACTATTATGTATGATAAGTTGTGGTACGTTGTTTGAACAATTGATAATTACCCTAATGGTAGTTAAAACAAGCCAAATTATAAGGTTTCATTGGAAAATTAAGCTTAAGGACAAAATTAAGAACTAATTGTGATGATTAGTTGTTGAACATAATATATTGGTATATCGTTGATAACTCGCCTAATCACATAATCTACTATTTTAATAACTTAATTACTAGTTTTGTAGTTATTTACTACTACTATTCACATTTAATAATGATATTTGAGTTCAATAAACACAAACACATCCAGATACTTCACAAAAATCACTAATTTCAAAATGGATATTTTTGCAACCGCCAGGCGGTTGCGAGATAACATGGCAACCGCCTGGCGGTTGCTAGATCACATGGCAACCGCGGGGCGGTTGCAATGTCACATGGCAACCGCCGGGCGGTTGCCAATACTCGATATCTGCAACCGCCAGGCGGTTGCAGATAATATTCATACTTGATTTTTACTATTACGTATGATACGTTGTGGTACGTTGTTTGATCAATTGATAATTACCCTAATGATAGTTAAAACAAGCCAAATTATAAGGTTTCATTGGAAAATTAACCTTAGGGACAACATTAAGAACTAAGTGTGATGATTAGTTGTTGAACGTAATATATAGGTATATCGTTGATAACTCGCCTAATCACATAATCTACTATTTTAATAACTTAATTACTAGTTTTGTAGTTATTTACTACTACTCTTCCCATTTAATAATGATATTTGAGTTCAATAAACACAAACACATCAAGATACTTCTCAAAAATCACTAATTTCAAAATGGATATTTTTGCAACCGCCAGGCGGTTGCGAGATATTCAGACCTCGCAACCGCCTAGCGGTCGCCCCCTTATATGGCGACCGCCCGTGCGGTTGCAATATTAAGTTCTCGCAACCGCTAGGCGGTTGCTAGATCCCATGGCAACCGCCTGGCGGTTGCCAATACTCGATATCTGCAACCGCCAAGCGGTTGCAGATAATATTCATACTTGATTTTTTACTATTATGTATGATAAGTTGTGGTACGTTGTTTGAACAATTGATAATTACCCTAATGGTAGTTAAAACAAGCCAAATTATAAGGTTTCATTGGAAAATTAAGCTTAGGGACAAAATTAAGAACTAATTGTGATGATTAGTTGTTGAACATAATATATTGGTATATCGTTGATAACTCGCCTAATCACATAATCTACTATTTTAATAACTTAATTACTAGTTTTGTAGTTATTTACTACTACTATTCACATTTAATAATGATATTTGAGTTCAATAAACACAAACACATCCAGATACTTCACAAAAATCACTAATTTCAAAATGGATATTTTTGCAACCGCCAGGCGGTTGCGAGATAACATGGCAACCGCCTGGCGGTTGCTAGATCACATGGCAACCGCGGGGCGGTTGCAATGTCACATGGCAACCGCCGGGCGGTTGCCAATACTCGATATCTGCAACCGCCAGGCGGTTGCAGATAATATTCATACTTGATTTTTACTATTACGTATGATACGTTGTGGTACGTTGTTTGATCAATTGATAATTACCCTAATGCTAGTTAAAACAAGCCAAATTATAAGGTTTCATTGGAAAATTAACCTTAGGGACAACATTAAGAACTAATTGTGATGATTAGTTGTTGAACATAATATATAGGTATATCGTTGATAACTCGCCTAATCACATAATCTACTATTTTAATAACTTAATTACTAGTTTTGTAGTTATTTACTACTACTATTCACATTTAATAATGATATTTGAGTTCAATAAACACAAACACATCTAGATACTTCTCAAAAATCACTAATTTCAAAATTGATATTTTTGCAACCGCCAGGCGGTTGCGAGATAACATGGCAACCGCCTGGCGGTTGCTAGATCACATGGCAACCGTCGGGCGGTTGCCAATACTCGATATCTGCAACCGCCAGAGGGTTGCAGATAATATATATACTTGATTTTTACTATTACGTATGATACGTTGTGGTACGTTGTTTGATCAATTGATAATTACCCTAATGATAGTTAAAACAAGCCAAATTATAAGGTTTCATTGGAAAATTAAGCTTAGGGACAATATTAAGAACTAAGTTTGATGATTAGTTGTTGAACATAATATATAGGTATATCGTTGATAACTCGCCTAATCACACAATCTACTATTTTAATAACTTAATTACTAGTTTTGTAGTTATTTACTACTACTATTCACATTTAATAATGATATTTGAGTTCAATAAACACAAACACATCAAGATACTTCTCAAAAATCACAAATTTCAAAATGGAAGTTTTTGCAACCGCCAGGCGGTTGCAGATATTCAGACCTCGCAACCGCCTAGCAGTCGCCCCTTATATGGCGATCGCCCGTGCGGTTGCAATATTAAGTTCTCGCAACCGCTAGGCGGTTGCTAGATCCCATGGCAACCGCCTGGCGGTTGCCAATACTCGATATCTGCAACCGCCAAGCGGTTGCAGATAATATTCATACTTGATTTTTTACTATTACGTATGATAAGTTGTGGTACGTTGTTTGAACAATTGATAATTACCCTAATGATAGTTAAAACAAGCCAAATTATAAGGTTTCATTGGAAAATTAAGCTTAGGGACAACATTAAGAACTAATTGTGATGATTAGTTGTTGAACATAATATATTGGTATATCGTTGATAACTCGCCTAATCACATAATCTACTATTTTAATAATTTAATTACTAGTTTTGTAGTTATTTACTACTACTATTCACATTTAATAATGATATTTGAGTTCAATAAACACAAACACATCCAGATACTTCACAAAAATCACTAATTTCAAAATTGATATTTTTGCAACCGCCAGGCGGTTGCGAGATAACATGGCAACCGCCGGGCGGTTGCAATGTCACATGGCAACCGCCGGGCGGTTGCCAATACTCGATATCTGCAACCGCCAGGCGGTTGCAGATAATATTCATACTTGATTTTTACTATTACGTATGATACGTTGTGGTACGTTGTTTGATCAATTGATAATTACCCTAATGATAGTCAAAACAAGCCAAATTATAAGGTTTCATTGGAAAATTAAGCTTAGGGACAACATTAAGAACTAAGTGTGATGATTAGTTGTTGAACATAATATATAGGTATATCGTTGATAACTCGCCTAATCACATAATCTACTATTTTAATAACTTAATTACTAGTTTTGTAGTTATTTACTACTACTATTCACATTTAATAATGATATTTGAGTTCAATAAACACAAACACATCAAGATACTTCTCAAAAATCACTAATTTCAAAATGGATATTTTTGCAACCGCCAGGCGGTTGCGAGATATTCAGACCTCGCAACCGCCTAGCGGTCGCCCCTTTATATGGCGACCGCCCGTGCGGTTGCAATATTAAGTTCTCGCAACTGCTAGGCGGTTGCTAGATCCCATGGCAACCGCCTGGCGGTTGCCAATACTCGATATCTGCAACCGCCAAGCGGTTGCAGATAATATTCATACTTGATTTTTTACTATTACGTATGATACGTTGTGGTACGTTGTTTGATCAATTGATAATTACCCTAATGATAGTCAAAACAAGCCAAATTATAAGGTTTCATTGGAAAATTAAGCTTAGGGACAACATTATGAACTAAGTGTGATGATTAGTTGTTGAACATAATATATAGGTATATCGTTGATAACTCGCCTAATCACATAATCTACTATTTTAATAACTTAATTACTAGTTTTGTAGTTATTTACTACTACTATTCACATTTAATAATGATATTTGAGTTCAATAAACACAAACACATCAAGATACTTCTCAAAAATCACTAATTTCAAAATGGATGTGTTTCCAACCGCCAGGCGGTTGCAGATATTCAGACCTCGCAACCGCCTAGCGGTCGCCCCTTTATATGGCGACCGCCCGTGCGGTTGCAATATTAAGTTCTCGCAACCTGTATGCGGTTGCTAGATCCCATGGCAACCGCCTGGTGGTTGCCAATACTCGATATCTGCAACCGCCAAGCGGTTGCAGATAATATTCATACTTGATTTTTTACTATTACGTATGATACGTTGTGTTACGTTGTTTGATCAATTGATAATTACCCTAATGCTAGTTAAAACAAGCCAAATTATAAGGTTTCATTGGAAAATTAACATTAGGGACAACATTAAGAACTAAGTGTGATGATTAGTTGTTGAACATAATATATAGGTATATCGTTGATAGCTCGCCTAATCACATAATCTACTATTTTAATAACTTAATTACTAGTTTTGTAGTTATTTACTACTACTATTCACATTTAATAATGATATTTGAGTTCAATAAACACAAACACATCCAGATACTTCTCAAAAACCACTAATTTCAAAATGGATATTTTTGCAACCGCCAGGCGGTTGCGAGATAACATGGCAACCGCCTGGCGGTTGCTAGATCACATGGCAACCGCCGGGCGGTTGCTATGTCACATGGCAACCGCCGGGCGGTTGCCAATACTCGATATCTGCAACCGCCAGACGGTTGCAGATAATATTCATACTTGATTTTTACTATTACGTATGATACATTGTGGTACGTTGTTTGATCAATTGATAATTACCCTAATGATAGTTAAAACAAGCCAAATTATAAGGTTTCATTGGAAAATTAAGCTTAGGGACAACATTAAGAATTAAGTTTGATGATTAGTTGTTGAACATAATATATAGGTATATCGTTGATAACTCGCCTAATCACATAATCTACTATTTTAATAACTTAATTACTAGTTTTGTAGTTATTTACTACTACTATTCACATTTAATAATGATATTTGAGTTCAATAAACACAAACACATCTAGATACTTCTCAAAAATCACTAATTTCAAAATGGATATTTTTGCAACCGCCAGGCGGTTTCTAGATCCCATGGCAACCGCCTGGCGGTTGCTATGTCACATGGCAACCGCCTGGCGGTTGCCAATACTCGATAACTGCAACCGCCAAGCGGTTGCAGATAATATTCATACTTGATTTTTTACTATTACGTATGATACGTTGTGGTACGTTGTTTGATCAATTGATAATTACCCTAATGATAGTTAAAACAAGCCAAATTATAAGGTTTCATTGGAAAATTAAGCTTAGGGACAACATTAAGAACTAAGTGTGATGATTAGTTGCTGAACATAATATATAGGTATATCGTTGATAACTCGCCTAATCACATAATCTACTATTTTAATAACTTAATTACTAGTTTTGTAGTTATTTACTACTACTATTCATATTTAATAATGATATTTGAGTTCAATAAACACAAACACATCAAGATACTTCTCAAAAATCACTAATTTCAAAATGGATGTGTTTCCAACCGCTAGGCGGTTGCAGATATTCAGACCTCGCAACCGCCTAGCGGTCGCCCCTTTATATGGCGACCGCCCGTGCGGTTGCAATATTAAGTTCTCGCAACTGCTAGGCGGTTGCTAGATCCCATGGCAACCGCCTGGCGGTTGCCAATACTCGATATCTGCAACCGCCAAGCGGTTGCAGATAATATTCATACTTGATTTTTTACTATTACGTTGTGGTACGTTGTTTGATCAATTGATAATTACCCTAATGATAGTCAAAACAAGCCAAATTATAAGGTTTCATTGGAAAATTAAGCTTAGGGACAACATTAAGAACTAAGTGTGATGATTAGTTGTTGAACATAATATATAGGTATATCGTTGATAACTCGCCTAATCACATAATCTACTATTTTAATAACTTAATTACTAGTTTTGTAGTTATTTACTACTACTATTCACATTTAATAATGATATTTGAGTTCAATAAACACAAACACATCAAGATACTTCTCAAAAATCACTAATTTCAAAATGGATATTTTTGCAACCGCCAGGCGGTTGCGAGATATTCAGACCTCGCAACCGCCTAGCGGTCGCCCCTTTATATGGCGACCGCCCGTGCGGTTGCAATATTAAGTTCTCGCAACTGCTAGGCGGTTGCTAGATCCCATGGCAACCGCCTGGCGGTTGCCAATACTCGATATCTGCAACCGCCAAGCGGTTGCAGATAATATTCATACTTGATTTTTTACTATTACGTATGATACGTTGTGGTACGTTGTTTGATCAATTGATAATTACCCTAATGATAGTCAAAACAAGCCAAATTATAAGGTTTCATTGGAAAATTAAGCTTAGGGACAACATTATGAACTAAGTGTGATGATTAGTTGTTGAACATAATATATAGGTATATCGTTGATAACTCGCCTAATCACATAATCTACTATTTTAATAACTTAATTACTAGTTTTGTAGTTATTTACTACTACTATTCACATTTAATAATGATATTTGAGTTCAATAAACACAAACACATCAAGATACTTCTCAAAAATCACTAATTTCAAAATGGATGTGTTTCCAACCGCCAGGCGGTTGCAGATATTCAGACCTCGCAACCGCCTAGCGGTCGCCCCTTTATATGGCGACCGCCCGTGCGGTTGCAATATTAAGTTCTCGCAACCTGTATGCGGTTGCTAGATCCCATGGCAACCGCCTGGCGGTTGCCAATACTCGATATCTGCAACCGCCAAGCGGTTGCAGATAATATTCATACTTGATTTTTTACTATTACGTATGATACGTTGTGTTACGTTGTTTGATCAATTGATAATTACCCTAATGCTAGTTAAAACAAGCCAAATTATAAGGTTTCATTGGAAAATTAACATTAGGGACAACATTAAGAACTAAGTGTGATGATTAGTTGTTGAACATAATATATAGGTATATCGTTGATAGCTCGCCTAATCACATAATCTACTATTTTAATAACTTAATTACTAGTTTTGTAGTTATTTACTACTACTATTCACATTTAATAATGATATTTGAGTTCAATAAACACAAACACATCCAGATACTTCTCAAAAACCACTAATTTCAAAATGGATATTTTTGCAACCGCCAGGCGGTTGCGAGATAACATGGCAACCGCCTGGCGGTTGCTAGATCACATGGCAACCGCCGGGCGGTTGCTATGTCACATGGCAACCGCCGGGCGGTTGCCAATACTCGATATCTGCAACCGCCAGACGGTTGCAGATAATATTCATACTTGATTTTTACTATTACGTATGATACATTGTGGTACGTTGTTTGATCAATTGATAATTACCCTAATGATAGTTAAAACAAGCCAAATTATAAGGTTTCATTGGAAAATTAAGCTTAGGGACAACATTAAGAATTAAGTTTGATGATTAGTTGTTGAACATAATATATAGGTATATCGTTGATAACTCGCCTAATCACATAATCTACTATTTTAATAACTTAATTACTAGTTTTGTAGTTATTTACTACTACTATTCACATTTAATAATGATATTTGAGTTCAATAAACACAAACACATCTAGATACTTCTCAAAAATCACTAATTTCAAAATGGATATTTTTGCAACCGCCAGGCGGTTTCTAGATCCCATGGCAACCGCCTGGCGGTTGCTATGTCACATGGCAACCGCCTGGCGGTTGCCAATACTCGATAACTGCAACCGCCAAGCGGTTGCAGATAATATTCATACTTGATTTTTTACTATTACGTATGATACGTTGTGGTACGTTGTTTGATCAATTGATAATTACCCTAATGATAGTTAAAACAAGCCAAATTATAAGGTTTCATTGGAAAATTAAGCTTAGGGACAACATTAAGAACTAAGTGTGATGATTAGTTGCTGAACATAATATATAGGTATATCGTTGATAACTCGCCTAATCACATAATCTACTATTTTAATAACTTAATTACTAGTTTTGTAGTTATTTACTACTACTATTCATATTTAATAATGATATTTGAGTTCAATAAACACAAACACATCAAGATACTTCTCAAAAATCACTAATTTCAAAATGGATGTGTTTCCAACCGCTAGGCGGTTGCAGATATTCAGACCTCGCAACCGCCTAGCGGTCGCCCCTTTATATGGCGACCGCCCGTGCGGTTGCAATATTAAGTTCTCGCAACTGCTAGGCGGTTGCTAGATCCCATGGCAACCGCCTGGCGGTTGCCAATACTCGATATCTGCAACCGCCAAGCGGTTGCAGATAATATTCATACTTGATTTTTTACTATTACGTTGTGGTACGTTGTTTGATCAATTGATAATTACCCTAATGATAGTCAAAACAAGCCAAATTATAAGGTTTCATTGGAAAATTAAGCTTAGGGACAACATTAAGAACTAAGTGTGATGATTAGTTGTTGAACATAATATATAGGTATATCGTTGATAACTCGCCTAATCACATAATCTACTATTTTAATAACTTAATTACTAGTTTTGTAGTTATTTACTACTACTATTCACATTTAATAATGATATTTGAGTTCAATAAACACAAACACATCAAGATACTTCTCAAAAATCACTAATTTCAAAATGGATATTTTTGCAACCGCCAGGCGGTTGCGAGATATTCAGACCTCGCAACCGCCTAGCGGTCGCCCCTTTATATGGCGACCGCCCGTGCGGTTGCAATATTAAGTTCTCGCAACTGCTAGGCGGTTGCTAGATCCCATGGCAACCGCCTGGCGGTTGCCAATACTCGATATCTGCAACCGCCAAGCGGTTGCAGATAATATTCATACTTGATTTTTTACTATTACGTATGATACGTTGTGGTACGTTGTTTGATCAATTGATAATTACCCTAATGATAGTCAAAACAAGCCAAATTATAAGGTTTCATTGGAAAATTAAGCTTAGGGACAACATTATGAACTAAGTGTGATGATTAGTTGTTGAACATAATATATAGGTATATCGTTGATAACTCGCCTAATCACATAATCTACTATTTTAATAACTTAATTACTAGTTTTGTAGTTATTTACTACTACTATTCACATTTAATAATGATATTTGAGTTCAATAAACACAAACACATCAAGATACTTCTCAAAAATCACTAATTTCAAAATGGATGTGTTTCCAACCGCCAGGCGGTTGCAGATATTCAGACCTCGCAACCGCCTAGCGGTCGCCCCTTTATATGGCGACCGCCCGTGCGGTTGCAATATTAAGTTCTCGCAACCTGTATGCGGTTGCTAGATCCCATGGCAACCGCCTGGCGGTTGCCAATACTCGATATCTGCAACCGCCAAGCGGTTGCAGATAATATTCATACTTGATTTTTTACTATTACGTATGATACGTTGTGTTACGTTGTTTGATCAATTAATAATTACCCTAATGCTAGTTAAAACAAGCCAAATTATAAGGTTTCATTGGAAAATTAACATTAGGGACAACATTAAGAACTAAGTGTGATGATTAGTTGTTGAACATAATATATAGGTATATCGTTGATAGCTCGCCTAATCACATAATCTACTATTTTAATAACTTAATTACTAGTTTTGTAGTTATTTACTACTACTATTCACATTTAATAATGATATTTGAGTTCAATAAACACAAACACATCCAGATACTTCTCAAAAACCACTAATTTCAAAATGGATATTTTTGCAACCGCCAGGCGGTTGCGAGATAACATGGCAACCGCCTGGCGGTTGCTAGATCACATGGCAACCGCCGGGCGGTTGCTATGTCACATGGCAACCGCCGGGCGGTTGCCAATACTCGATATCTGCAACCGCCAGACGGTTGCAGATAATATTCATACTTGATTTTTACTATTACGTATGATACATTGTGGTACGTTGTTTGATCAATTGATAATTACCCTAATGATAGTTAAAACAAGCCAAATTATAAGGTTTCATTGGAAAATTAAGCTTAGGGACAACATTAAGAATTAAGTTTGATGATTAGTTGTTGAACATAATATATAGGTATATCGTTGATAACTCGCCTAATCACATAATCTACTATTTTAATAACTTAATTACTAGTTTTGTAGTTATTTACTACTACTATTCACATTTAATAATGATATTTGAGTTCAATAAACACAAACACATCTAGATACTTCTCAAAAATCACTAATTTCAAAATGGATATTTTTGCAACCGCCAGGCGGTTGCGAGATAACATGGCAACCGCCTGGCGGTTGCTAGATCACATGGCAACCGTCGGGCGGTTGCCAATACTCGATATCTGCAACCGCCAGACGGTTGCAGATAATATATATACTTGATTTTTACTATTACGTATGATACGTTGTGGTACGTTGTTTGATCAATTGATAATTACCCTAATGATAGTTAAAACAAGCCAAATTATAAGGTTTCATTGGAAAATTAAGCTTAGGGACAATATTAAGAACTAAGTTTGATGATTAGTTGTTGAACATAATATATAGGTATATCGTTGATAACTCCCCTAATCACACAATCTACTATTTTAATAACTTAATTACTAGTTTTGTAGTTATTTACTACTACTATTCACATTTAATAATGATATTTGAGTTCAATAAACACAAACACATCAAGATACTTCTCAAAAATCACAAATTTCAAAATGGAAGTTTTTGCAACCGCCAGGCGGTTGCAGATATTCAGACCTCGCAACCGCCTAGCGGTCGCCCCCTTATATGGCGACCGCCCGTGCGGTTGCAATATTAAGTTCTCGCAACCGCTAGGCGGTTGCTAGATCCCATGGCAACCGCCTGGCGGTTGCCAATACTCGATATCTGCAACCGCCAAGCGGTTGCAGATAATATTCATACTTGATTTTTTACTATTATGTATGATAAGTTGTGGTACGTTGTTTGAACAATTGATAATTACCCTAATGATAGTTAAAACAAGCCAAATTATAAGGTTTCATTGGAAAATTAAGCTTAGGGACAACATTAAGAACTAATTGTGATGATTAGTTGTTGAACATAATATATTGGTATATCGTTGATAACTCGCCTAATCACATAATCTACTATTTTAATAACTTAATTACTAGTTTTGTAGTTATTTACTACTACTATTCACATTTAATAATGATATTTGAGTTCAATAAACACAAACACATCCAGATACTTCACAAAAATCACTAATTTCAAAATGGATATTTTTGCAACCGCCAGGCGGTTGCGAGATAACATGGCAACCGCCTGGCGGTTGCTAGATCACATGGCAACCGCGGGGCGGTTGCAATGTCACATGGCAACCGCCGGGCGGTTGCCAATACTCGATATCTGCAACCGCCAGGCGGTTGCAGATAATATTCATACTTGATTTTTACTATTACGTATGATACGTTGTGGTACGTTGTTTGATCAATTGATAATTACCCTAATGATAGTTAAAACAAGCCAAATTATAAGGTTTCATTGGAAAATTAACCTTAGGGACAACATTAAGAACTAAGTGTGATGATTAGTTGTTGAACGTAATATATAGGTATATCGTTGATAACTCGCCTAATCACATAATCTACTATTTTAATAACTTAATTACTAGTTTTGTAGTTATTTACTACTACTATTCCCATTTAATAATGATATTTGAGTTCAATAAACACAAACACATCAAGATACTTCTCAAAAATCACTAATTTCAAAATGGATATTTTTGCAACCGCCAGGCGGTTGCGAGATATTCAGACCTCGCAACCGCCTAGCGGTCGCCCCCTTTATATGGCGACCGCCCGTGCGGTTGCAATATTAAGTTCTCGCAACTGCTAGGCGGTTGCTAGATCCCATGGCAACCGCCTGGCGGTTGCCAATACTCGATATCTGCAACCGCCAAGCGGTTGCAGATAATATTCATACTTGATTTTTTACTATTACGTTGTGGTACGTTGTTTGATCAATTGATAATTACCCTAATGATAGTCAAAACAAGCCAAATTATAAGGTTTCATTGGAAAATTAAGCTTAGGGACAACATTAAGAACTAAGTGTGATGATTAGTTGTTGAACATAATATATAGGTATATCGTTGATAACTCGCCTAATCACATAATCTACTATTTTAATAACTTAATTACTAGTTTTGTAGTTATTTACTACTACTATTCACATTTAATAATGATATTTGAGTTCAATAAACACAAACACATCAAGATACTTCTCAAAAACCACTAATTTCAAAATGGATATTTTTGCAACCGCCAGTCGGTTGCGAGATAACATGGCAACCGCCTGGCGGTTGCTAGATCACATGGCAACCGCCGGGCGGTTGCCAATACTCGATATCTGCAACCGCCAGACGGTTGCAGATAATATTCATACTTGATTTTTACTATTACGTATGATACATTGTGGTATGTTGTTTGATCAATTGATAATTACCCTAATGATAGTTAAAACAAGCCAAATTATAAGGTTTCATTGGAAAATTAAGCTTAGGGACAACATTAAGAACTAAGTTTGATGATTAGTTGTTGAACATAATATATAGGTATATCGTTGATAACTTGCCTAATCACATAATCTACTATTTTAATAACTTAATTACTAGTTTTGTTGTTATTTACTACTACTATTCACATTTAATAATGATATTTGAGTTCAATAAACACAAACACATCAAGATACTTCTCAAAAATCACTAATTTCAAAATGGATGTTTTTGCAACCTCCAGGCGGTTGCAGATATTCAGACCTCGCAACCGCCTAGCGGTCGCCCCCTTATATGGCGACCGCCCGTGCGGTTGCAATATTAAGTTCTCACAACCGCTAGGCGGTTGCTAGATCCCATGGAAACTGCCTGGCGGTTGCCAATACTCGATATTTCCAACCGCCGAGCGGTTGTAGATAATATTCATACTTGATTTTTTACTATTACGTATGATACGTTGTGGTACGTTGTTTGATCAATTGATAATTACCCTAATGATAGTTAAAACAAGCCAAATTATAAGGTTTCATTGGAAAATTAACCTTAGGGACAACATTAAGAACTAATTGTGATGATTAGTTGTTGAACATAATATATAGGTATATCGTTGATAACTCGCCTAATCACATAATCTATTATTTTAATAACTTAATTACTAGTTTTGTAGTTATTTACTACTACTATTCACATTTAATAATGATATTTGAGTTCAATAAACACAAACACATCTAGATACTTCTCAAAAATCACTAATTTCAAAATGGATATTTTTGCAACCGCCAGGCGGTTGCGAGATAACATGGCAACCGCCTGGCGGTTGCTAGATCACATGGCAACCGTCGGGCGGTTGCCAATACTCGATATCTGCAACCGCCAGACGGTTGCAGATAATATATATACTTGATTTTTACTATTACGTATGATACGTTGTGGTACGTTGTTTGATCAATTGATAATTACCCTAATGATAGTTAAAACAAGCCAAATTATAAGGTTTCATTGGAAAATTAAGCTTAGGGACAATATTAAGAACTAAGTTTGATGATTAGTTGTTGAACATAATATATAGGTATATCGTTGATAACTCGCCTAATCACACAATCTACTATTTTAATAACTTAATTACTAGTTTTGTAGTTATTTACTACTACTATTCACATTTAATAATGATATTTGAGTTCAATAAACACAAACACATCAAGATACTTCTCAAAAATCACAAATTTCAAAATGGAAGTTTTTGCAACCGCCAGGCGGTTGCAGATATTCAGACCTCGCAACCGCCTAGCGGTCGCCCCCTTATATGGCGACCGCCCGTGCGGTTGCAATATTAAGTTCTCGCAACCGCTAGGCGGTTGCTAGATCCCATGGCAACCGCCTGGCGGTTGCCAATACTCGATATCTGCAACCGCCAAGCGGTTGCAGATAATATTCATACTTGATTTTTTATTATTATGTATGATAAGTTGTGGTACGTTGTTTGAACAATTGATAATTACCCTAATGATAGTTAAAACAAGCCAAATTATAAGGTTTCATTGGAAAATTAAGCTTAGGGACAACATTAAGAACTAATTGTGATGATTAGTTGTTGAACATAATATATTGGTATATCGTTGATAACTCGCCTAATCACATAATCTACTATTTTAATAACTTAATTACTAGTTTTGTAGTTATTTACTACTACTATTCACATTTAATAATGATATTTGAGTTCAATAAACACAAACACATCCAGATACTTCACAAAAATCACTAATTTCAAAATGGATATTTTTGCAACCGCCAGGCGGTTGCGAGATAACATGGCAACCGCCTGGCGGTTGCTAGATCACATGGCAACCGCCGGGCGGTTGCAATGTCACATGGCAACTGCCGGGCGGTTGCCAATACTCGATATCTGCAACCGCCAGGCGGTTGCAGATAATATTCATACTTGATTTTTACTATTACGTATGATACGTTGTGGTACGTTGTTTGATCAATTGATAATTACCCTAATGATAGTCAAAACAAGCCAAATTATAAGGTTTCATTGGAAAATTAAGCTTAGGGACAACATTAAGAACTAAGTGTGATGATTAGTTGTTGAACATAATATATAGGTATATCGTTGATAACTCGCCTAATCACATAATCTACTATTTTAATAACTTAATTACTAGTTTTGTAGTTATTTACTACTACTATTCACATTTAATAATGATATTTGAGTTCAATAAACACAAACACATCAAGATACTTCTCAAAAATCACTAATTTCAAAATGGATATTTTTGCAACCGCCAGGCGGTTGCGAGATATTCAGACCTCGCAACCGCCTAGCGGTCGCCCCTTTATATGGCGACCGCCCGTGCGGTTGCAATATTAAGTTCTCGCAACCTGTATGCGGTTGCTAGATCCCATGGCAACCGCCTGGCGGTTGCCAATACTCGATATCTGCAACCGCCAAGCGGTTGCCGATAATATTCATACTTGATTTTTTACTATTACGTATGATACGTTGTGGTACGTTGTTTGATCAATTGATAATTACCCTAATGCTAGTTAAAACAAGCCAAATTATAAGGTTTCATTGGAAAATTAACATTAGGGACAACATTAAGAACTAATTGTGATGATTAGTTGTTGAACATAATATATAGGTATATCGTTGATAGCTCGCCTAATCACATAATCTACTATTTTAATAACTTAATTACTAGTTTTGTAGTTATTTACTACTACTATTCACATTTAATAATGATATTTGAGTTCAATAAACACAAACACATCCAGATACTTCTTAAAAACCACTAATTTCAAAATGGATATTTTTGCAACCGCCAGGCGGTTGCGAGATAACATGGCAACCGCCTGGCGGTTGCTAGATCACATGGCAACCGCCGGGCGGTTGCCAATACTCGATATCTGCAACCGCCAGACGGTTGCAGATAATATTCATACTTGATTTTTACTATTACGTATGATACATTGTGGTATGTTGTTTGATCAATTGATAATTACCCTAATGATAGTTAAAACAAGCCAAATTATAAGGTTTCATTGGAAAATTAAGCTTAGGGACAACATTAAGAACTAAGTTTGATGATTAGTTGTTGAACATAATATATAGGTATATCGTTGATAACTTGCCTAATCACATAATCTACTATTTTAATAACTTAATTACTAGTTTTGTAGTTATTTACTACCACTATTCACATTTAATAATGATATTTGAGTTCAATAAACACAAACACATCAAGATACTTCTCAAAAATCACTAATTTCAAAATGGATGTTTTTGCAACCTCCAGGCGGTTGCAGATATTCAGACCTCGCAACCGCCTAGCGGTCGCCCCCTTATATGGCGACCGCCCGTGCGGTTGCAATATTAAGTTCTCACAACCGCTAGGCGGTTGCTAGATCCCATGGAAACTGCCTGGCGGTTGCCAATACTCGATATTTCCAACCGCCGAGCGGTTGTAGATAATATTCATACTTGATTTTTTACTATTATGTATGATACGTTGTGGTACGTTGTTTGATCAATTGATAATTACCCTAATGATAGTTAAAACAAGCCAAATTATAAGGTTTCATTGGAAAATTAACCTTAGGGACAACATTAAGAACTAATTGTGATGATTAGTTGTTGAACATAATATATAGGTATATCGTTGATAACTCGCCTAATCACATAATCTACTATTTTAATAATTTAATTACTAGTTTTGTAGTTATTTACTACTACTATTCACATTTAATAATGATATTTGAGTTCAATAAACACAAACACATCCAGATACTTCTCAAAAATCACTAATTTCAAAATGGATATTTTTGCAACCGCCAGGCGGTTGCGAGATAACATGGCAACCGCCTGACGGTTGCTAGATCACATGGCAACCGCCGGGCGGTTGCCAATACTCGATATCTGCAACCGCCAGACGGTTGCAGATAATATTCATACTTGATTTTTACTATTACGTATGATACGTTGTGGTACGTTGTTTGATCAATTGATAATTACCCTAATGATAGTTAACACAAGCCAAATTATAAGGTTTCATTGGAAAATTAAGCTTAGGGACAACATTAAGAACTAAGTTTGATGATTAGTTGTTGAACATAATATATAGGTATATCGTTGATAACTCGCCTAATCACACAATCTACTATTTTAGTAACTTAATTACTAGTTTTGTAGTTATTTACTACTACTATTCACATTTAATAATGATATTTGAGTTCAATAAACACAAACACATCAAGATACTTCTCAAAAATCACAAATTTCAAAATGGAAGTTTTTGCAACCGCCAGGCGGTTGCAGATATTCAGACCTCGCAACCGCCTAGCGGTCGCCCCCTTATATGGCGACCGCCCGTGCGGTTGCAATATTAAGTTCTCGCAACCGCTAGGCAGTTGCTAGATCCCATGGCAACCGCCTGGCGGTTGCTATGTCACATGGCAACCGCCTGGCGGTTGCCAATACTCGATATCTGCAACCGCCAAGCGGTTGCAAATAATATTCATACTTGATTTTTTACTATTACGTATGATACGTTGTGGTACGTTGTTTGAACAATTGATAATTACCCTAATGATAGTTCAAACAAGCCAAATTATAAGGTTTCATTGGAAAATTAAGCTTAGGGACAACATTAAGAACTAAGTGTGATGATTAGTTGTTGAACATAATATATAGGTATATCGTTGATAACTCGCCTAATGACATAATCTACTATTTTAATAGCTTAATTACTAGTTTTATAGTTATTTACTACTACTATTCACATTTAATAATGATATTTGAGTTCAATAAACACAAACACATCAAGATACTTCTCAAAAATCACTAATTTCAAAATGGATGTTTTTGCAACCGCCAGGCGGTTGCAGATATTCAGACCTCGCAACCGCCTAACGGTCGCCCCCTTATATGGCGACCGCCCGTGCGGTTGCAATATTAAGTTCTCGCAACCGCTAGGCGGTTGCTAGATCCCATGGCAACCGCGTGGCGGTTGCTATGTCACATGGCAACCGCCTGGCGGTTGCCAATACTCGATATCTGCAACCGCCAAGCCGTTGCAGATAATATTCATACTTGATTTTTTACTATTACGTATTATACGTTGTGGTACGTTGTTTGATCAATTGATAATTACCCTAATGATAGTTAAAACAAGCCAAATTATAAGGTTTCATTGGAAAATTAAGCTTAGGGACAACATTAAGAACTAAGTGTGATGATTAGTTGTTGAACATAATATATAGGTATATCGTTGATAACTCGCCTAATCACATAATCTACTATTTTAATAACTTAATTACTAGTTTTGTAGTTATTTACTACTACTATTCACATTTAATAATGATATTTGAGTTCAATAAACACAAACACATCAAGATACTTCTCAAAAATCACAAATTTCAAAATGGAAGTTTTTGCAACCGCCAGGCGGTTGCGAGATATTCAGACCTCGCAACCGCCTAGCGGTCGCCCCCTTATATGGCGACCGCCCGTGCGGTTGCAATATTAAGTTCTCGCAACCGCTAGGCGGTTGCTAGATCCCATGGCAACCGTCTGGCGGTTGCCAATACTCGATATCTGCAACCGCCAAGCGGTTGCAAATAATATTCTAACTTGATTTTTTACTATTACGTATGATACGTTGTGGTACGTTGTTTGAACAATTGATAATTACCCTAATGATAGTTAAAACAAGCCAAATTATAAGGTTTCATTGGAAAATTAAGCTTAGGGACAACATTAAGAACTAAGTGTGATGATTAGTTGTTGAACATAATATATAGGTATATCGTTGATAACTCGCCTAATGACATAATCTACTATTTTAATAACTTAATTACTAGTTTTATAGTTATTTACTACTACTATTCACATTTAATAATGATATTTGAGTTCAATAAACACAAACACATCAAGATACTTCTCAAAAATCACTAATTTCAAAATGGATGTTTTGGCAACCGCCAGGCGGTTGCAGATATTCAGACCTCGCAACCGCCTAACGGTCGCCCCCTTATATGGCGACCGTCCGTGCGGTTGCAATATTAAGTTCTCGTAACCGCTAGGCGGTTGCTAGATCCCATGGCAACCGCCTGGCGGTTGCTATGTCACATGTCAACCGCCTGGCGGTTGCCAATACTCGATATCTGCAACCGCCAAGCGGTTGCAGATAATATTCATACTTGATTTTTTACTATTACGTATGATACGTTGTGGTACGTTGTTTGATCAATTGATAATTACCCCAATGATAGTTAAAACAAGCCAAATTATAAGGTTTCATTGGAAAATTAAGCTTAGGGACAACATTAAGAACTAAGTGTGATGATTAGTTGTTGAACATAATATATAGGTATATCGTTGATAACTCGCCTAATCACATAATCTACTATTTTAATAACTTAATTACTAGTTTTGTAGTTATTTACTACTACTATTCACATTTAATAATGATATTTGAGTTCAATAAACACAAACACATCAAGATACTTCTCAAAAATCACTAATTTCAAAATGGATGTGTTTCCAACCGCCAGGCGGTTGCAGATATTCAGACCTCGCAACCGCCTAGCGGTCGCCCCTTTATATGGCGACCGCCCGTGCGGTTGCAATATTAAGTTCTCGCAACCGCTAGGCGGTTGCTAGATCCCATGGCAACCGCCTGGCGGTTGCCAATACTCGATATCTGCAACCGCCAAGCGGTTGCAGATAATATTCATACTTGATTTTTTACTATTACGTATTATACGTTGTGGTACGTTGTTTGATCAATTGATAATTACCCTAATGATAGTTAAAACAAGCCAAATTATAAGGTTTCATTGGAAAATTAAGCTTAGGGACAACATTAAGAACTAAGTGTGATGATTAGTTGTTGAACATAATATATAGGTATATCGTTGATAACTCGCCTAATCACATAATCTACTATTTTAATAACTTAATTACTAGTTTTGTAGTTATTTACTACTACTATTCACATTTAATAATGATATTTGAGTTCAATAAACACAAACACATCAAGATACTTCTCAAAAATCACAAATTTCAAAATGGAAGTTTTTGCAACCGCCAGGCGGTTGCAGATATTCAGACCTCGGAACCGCCTAGCGGTCGCCCCTTTATATGGCGACCGCCCGTGCGGTTGCAATATTAAGTTCTCGCAACCTCTAGGCGGTTGCTAGATCCCATGGCAACCGCCTGGCGGTTGCTATGTCACATGGCAACCGCCTGGCGGTTGCCAATACTCGATATCTGCAACCGCCAAGCGGTTGCAGATAATATTCATACTTGATTTTTTACTATTACGTATGATACGTTGTGGTACGTTGTTTGATTAATTGATAATTACCCTAATGATAGTTAAAACAAGCCAAATTATAAGGTTTCATTGGAAAATTAACCTTAGGGACAACATTAAGAACTAATTGTGATGATTAGTTGTTGAACATAATATATAGGTATATCGTTGATAACTCGCCTAATCACATAATCTACTATTTAAATAACTTAATTACTAGTTTTGTAGTTATTTACTACTACTATTCACATTTAATAATGATATTTGAGTTCAATAAACACAAACACATCAAGATACTTCTCAAAAATCACTAATTTCAAAATGGATGTGTTTCCAACCGCCAGGCGGTTGCTATGTCACATGGCAACCGCCTGGCGGTTGCCAATACTCGATATCTGCAACCGCCAAGCGGTTGCAGATAATATTCATACTTGATTTTTTACTATTACGTATTATACGTTGTGGTACGTTGTTTGATCAATTGATAATTACCCTAATGATAGTTAAAACAAGCCAAATTATAAGGTTTCATTGGAAAATTAAGCTTAGGGACAACATTAAGAACTAAGTGTGATGATTAGTTGTTGAACATAATATATAGGTATATCGTTGATAACTCGCCTAATCACATAATCTACTATTTTAATAACTTAATTACTAGTTTTGTAGTTATTTACTACTACTACTCACATTTAATAATGATATTTGAGTTCAATAAATACAAACACATCAAGATACTTCTCAAAAATCACAAATTTCAAAATGGAAGTTTTTCCAACCGCTAGGCGGTTGCAGATATTCAGACCTCGGAACCGCCTAGCGGTCGCCCCTTTATATGGCGACCGCCCGTGCGGTTGCAATATTAAGTTCTCGCAACCTCTAGGCGGTTGCTAGATCCCATGGCAACCGCCTGGCGGTTGCTATGTCACATGGCAACCACCTGGCGGTTGCCAATACTCGATATCTGCAACCGCCAAGCGGTTGCAGATAATATTCATACTTGATTTTTTACTATTACGTATGATACGTTGTGGTACGTTGTTTGAATAATTGATAATTACCCTAATGCTAGTTAAAACAAGCCAAATTATAAGGTTTCATTGGAAAATTAACCTTAGGGACAACATTAAGAACTAATTGTGATGATTAGTTGTTGAACATAATATATAGGTATATCGTTGATAACTCGCCTAATCACATAATCTACTATTTTAATAACTTAATTACTAGTTTTGTAGTTATTTACTACTACTATTCACATTTAATAATGATATTTGAGTTCAATAAACACAAACACATCGAGATACTTCTCAAAAATCACTAACTTCAAAATGAATATTTTTGCAACCGCCAGGCGGTTGCGAGATAACATGGCAACCGCCTGGCGGTTGCTAGATCACATGGCAACCGCCGGGCGGTTGCCAATACTCGATATCTGCAACCGCCAGACGGTTGCAGATAATATTCATACTTGATTTTTACTATTACGTATGATACGTTGTGGTACGTTGTTTGATCAATTGATAATTACCCTAATGATAGTTAAAACAAGCCAAATTATAAGGTTTCATTGGAAAATTAAGCTTAGGGACAACATTAAGAACTAAGTGTGATGATTAGTTGTTGAACATAATATATAGGTATATCGTTGATAACTCGCCTAATCACATAATCTACTATTTTAATAACTTAATTACTAGTTTTGTAGTTATTTACTACTACTATTCACATTTAATAATGATATTTGAGTTCAATAAACACAAACACATCAAGATACTTCTCAAAAATCACAAATTTCAAAATGGAAGTTTTTGCAACCGCCAGGCGGTTGCAGATATTCAGACCTCGGAACCGCCTAGCGGTCGCCCCTTTATATGGCGACCGCCCGTGCGGTTGCAATATTAAGTTCTCGCAACCTCTAGGCGGTTGCTAGATCCCATGGCAACCGCCTGGCGGTTGCTATGTCACATGGCAACCGCCTGGCGGTTGCCAATACTCGATATCTGCAACCGCCAAGCGGTTGCAGATAATATTCATACTTGATTTTTTACTATTACGTATGATACGTTGTGGTACGTTGTTTGATCAATTGATAATTACCCTAATGATAGTTAAAACAAGCCAAATTATAAGGTTTCATTGGAAAATTAACCTTAGGGACAACATTAAGAACTAATTGTGATGATTAGTTGTTGAACATAATATATAGGTATATCGTTGATAACTCGCCTAATCACATAATCTACTATTTAAATAACTTAATTACTAGTTTTGTAGTTATTTACTACTACTATTCACATTTAATAATGATATTTGAGTTCAATAAACGCAAACACATCAAGATACTTCTCAAAAATCACTAATTTCAAAATGGATGTGTTTCCAACCGCCAGGCGGTTGCTATGTCACATGGCAACCGCCTGGCGGTTGCCAATACTCGATATCTGCAACCGCCAAGCGGTTGCAGATAATATTCATACTTGATTTTTTACTATTACGTATGATACGTTGTGGTACGTTGTTTGAATAATTGATAATTACCCTAATGCTAGTTAAAACAAGCCAAATTATAAGGTTTCATTGGAAAATTAACCTTAGGGACAACATTAAGAACTAATTGTGATGATTAGTTGTTGAACATAATATATAGGTATATCGTTGATAACTCGCCTAATCACATAATCTACTATTTTAATAACTTAATTACTAGTTTTGTAGTTATTTACTACTACTATTCACATTTAATAATGATATTTGAGTTCAATAAACACAAACACATCGAGATACTTCTCAAAAATCACTAATTTCAAAATGAATATTTTTGCAACCGCCAGGCGGTTGCGAGATAACATGGCAACCGCCTGGCGGTTGCTAGATCACATGGCAACCGCCGGGCGGTTGCCAATACTCGATATCTGCAACCGCCAGACGGTTGCAGATAATATTCATACTTGATTTTTACTATTACGTATGATACGTTGTGGTACGTTGTTTGATCAATTGATAATTACCCTAATGATAGTTAAAACAAGCCAAATTATAAGGTTTCATTGGAAAATTAAGCTTAGGGACAACATTAAGAACTAAGTGTGATGATTAGTTGTTGAACATAATATATAGGTATATCGTTGATAACTCGCCTAATCACATAATCTACTATTTTAATAACTTAATTACTAGTTTTGTAGTTATTTACTACTACTATTCACATTTAATAATGATATTTGAGTTCAATAAACACAAACACATCAAGATACTTCTCAAAAATCACAAATTTCAAAATGGAAGTTTTTGCAACCGCCAGGCGGTTGCAGATATTCAGACCTCGGAACCGCCTAGCGGTCGCCCCTTTATATGGCGACTGCCTGTGCGGTTGCAATATTAAATTCTCGCAACCTCTAGGCGGTTGCTAGATCCCATGGCAACCGCCTGGCGGTTGCTATGTCACATGGCAACCGCCTGGCGGTTGCCAATACTCGATATCTGCAACCGCCAAGCGGTTGCAGATAATATTCATACTTGATTTTTTACTATTACGTATGATACGTTGTGGTACGTTGTTTGATCAATTGATAATTACCCTAATGATAGTTAAAACAAGCCAAATTATAAGGTTTCATTGGAAAATTAACCTTAGGGACAACATTAAGAACTAATTGTGATGATTAGTTGTTGAACATAATATATAGGTATATCGTTGATAACTCGCCTAATCACATAATCTACTATTTAAATAACTTAATTACTAGTTTTGTAGTTATTTACTACTACTATTCACATTTAATAATGATATTTGAGTTCAATAAACACAAACACATCAAGATACTTCTCAAAAATCACTAATTTCAAAATGGATGTGTTTCCAACCGCCAGGCGGTTGCTATGTCACATGGCAACCGCCTGGCGGTTGCCAATACTCGATATCTGCAACCGCCAAGCGGTTGCAGATAATATTCATACTTGATTTTTTAATATTACGTATTATACGTTGTGGTACGTTGTTTGATCAATTGATAATTACCCTAATGATAGTTAAAACAAGCCAAATTATAAGGTTTCATTGGAAAATTAAGCTTAGGGACAACATTAAGAACTAAGTGTGATGATTAGTTGTTGAACATAATATATAGGTATATCGTTGATAACTCGCCTAATCACATAATCTACTATTTTAATAACTTAATTACTAGTTTTGTAGTTATTTACTACTACTATTCACATTTAATAATGATATTTGAGTTCAATAAACACAAACACATCAAGATACTTCTCAAAAATCACAAATTTCAAAATGGAAGTTTTTCCAACCGCTAGGCGGTTGCAGATATTCAGACCTCGGAACCGCCTAGCGGTCGCCACTTTATATGGCGACCGCCCGTGCGGTTGCAATATTAAGTTCTCGCAACCTCTAGGCGGTTGCTAGATCCCATGGCAACCGCCTGGCGGTTGCTATGTCACATGGCAACCACCTGGCGGTTGCCAATACTCGATATCTGCAACCGCCAAGCGGTTGCAGATAATATTCATACTTGATTTTTTACTATTACGTATGATACGTTGTGGTACGTTGTTTGAATAATTGATAATTACCCTAATGCTAGTTAAAACAAGCCAAATTATAAGGTTTCATTGGAAAATTAACCTTAGGGACAACATTAAGAACTAATTGTGATGATTAGTTGTTGAACATCATATATAGGTATATCGTTGATAACTCGCCTAATCACATAATCTACTATTTTAATAACTTAATTACTAGTTTTGTAGTTATTTACTACTACTATTCACATTTAATAATGATATTTGAGTTCAATAAACACAAACACATCCAGATACTTCTCAAAAATTACTAATTTCAAAATGAATATTTTTGCAACCGCCAGGCGGTTGCGAGATAACATGGCAACCGCCTGGCGGTTGCTAGATCACATGGCAACCGCCTGGCGGTTGCTAGATCACATGGCAACCGCCGGGCGGTTGCCAATACTCGATATCTGCAACCGCCAGACGGTTGCAGATAATATTCATACTTGATTTTTACTATTACGTATGATACGTTGTGGTACGTTGTTTGATCAATTGATAATTACCCTAATGATAGTTAAAACAAGCCAAATTATAAGGTTTCATTGGAAAATTAAGCTTAGGGACAACATTAAGAACTAAGTTTGATGATTAGTTGTTGAACATAATATATAGGTATATCGTTGATAACTCGCCTAATCACATAATCTACTATTTTAGTAACTTAATTACTAGTTTTGTAGTTATTTACTACTACTATTCACATTTAATAATGATATTTGAGTTCAATAAACACAAACACATCAAGATACTTCTCAAAAATCACAAATTTCAAAATGGAAGTTTTTGCAACCGCCAGGCGGTTGCAGATATTCAGACCTCGCAACCGCCTAGCGGTCGCCCCATTATATGGCGACCGCCCGTGCGGTTGCAATATTAAGTTCTCGCAACCGCTAGGCGGTTGCTAGATCCCATGGCAACCGCCTAGCGGTTGCTATGTCACATGGCAACCGCCTGGCGGTTGCCAATACTCGATATCTGCAACCGCCAAGCGGTTGCAGATAATATTCATACTTGATTTTTTACTATTACGTATGATACGTTGTGGTACGTTGTTTGAACAATTGATAATTACCCTAATGATAGTTAAAACAAGCCAAATTATAAGGTTTCATTGGAAAATTAAGCTTAGGGACAACATTAAGAACTAAGTGTGATGATTAGTTGTTGAACATAATATATAGGTATATCGTTGATAACTCGCCTAATGACATAATCTACTATTTTAATAACTTAATTACTAGTTTTATAGTTATTTACTACTACTATTCACATTTAATAATGATATTTGAGTTCAATAAACACAAACATATCAAGATACTTCTCAAAAATCACTAATTTCAAAATGGATGTTTTTGCAACCACTAGGCGGTTGCAGATATTCAGACCTTGCAACCGCCTAACGGTCGCCCCCTTATATGGCGACCGTCCGTGCGTTTGCAATATTAAGTTCTCGCAATCGCTAGGCGGTTGCTAGATCCCATGGCAACCGCCTGACGGTTGCTATGTCACATGGCAACCGCCTGGCGGTTGCCAATACTCGATATCTGCAACCGCCAAGCGGTTGCAAATAATATTCATACTTGACTTTTTACTATTACGTATGATACGTTGTGGTACATTGTTTGATCAATTGATAATTACCCTAATGATAGTTAAAACAAGCCAAATTATAAGGTTTCATTGGAAAATTAAGCTTAGGGACAACATTAAGAACTAAGTGTGATGATTAGTTGTTGAACATAATATATAGGTATATCGTTGATAACTCGCCTAATCACATAATCTACTATTTTAATAACTTAATTACTAGTTTTGTAGTTATTTACTACTACTATTCACATTTAATAATGATATTTGAGTTCAATAAACACAAACACATCAAGATACTTCTCAAAAATCACTAATTTCAAAATGGATGTGTTTCCAACCGCCAGGCGGTTGCAGATATTCAGACCTCGCAACCGCCTAGCGGTCGCCCCTTTATATGGCGACCGCCCGTGCGGTTGCAATATTAAGTTCTCGCAACCGCTAGGCGGTTGCTAGATCCCATGGCAACCGCCTGGAAGTTGCTATGTCACATGGCAACCGTCTGGCGGTTGCCAATACTCGATATCTGCAACCGCCAAGCGGTTGCAGATAATATTCATACTTGATTTTTTACTATTACGTATGATACGTTGTGGTACGTTGTTTGATCAATTGATAATTACCCTAATGATAGTTAGAACAAGCCAAATTATAAGGTTTCATTGGAAAATTAAGCTTAGGGACAACATTAAGAACTAAGTGTGATGATTAGTTGTTGAACATAATATATAGGTATATCGTTGATAACTCGCCTAATCACATAATCTACTATTTTAATAACTTAATTACTAGTTTTGTAGTTATTTACTACTACTATTCACATTTAATAATGATATTTGAGTTCAATAAACACAAACACATCAAGATACTTCTCAAAAATCACTAATTTCAAAATGGATGTGTTTCCAACCGCCAGGCTGTTGCAGATATTCAGACCTCGCAACCGCCTAGCGGTCGCCCCTTTATATGGCGACCGCCCGTGCGGTTGCAATATTAAGTTCTCGCAACCTCTAGGCGGTTGCTAGATCCCATGGCAACCGCCAAGCGCTTGCAGATAATATTCATACTTGATTTTTTACTATTACGTATGATACGTTGTGGTACGTTGTTTGATCAATTGATAATTACCCTAATGCTAGTTAAAACAAGCCAAATTATAAGGTTTCATTGGAAAATTAACCTTAGGGACAACATTAAGAACTAATTGTGATGATTAGTTGTTGAACATAATATATAGGTATATCGTTGATAGCTCGCCTAATCACATAATCTACTATTTTAATAACTTAATTACTAGTTTTGTAGTTATTTACTACTACTATTCACATTTAATAATGATATTTGAGTTCAATAAACACAAACACATCCAGATACTTCTCAAAAATCACTAATTTCAAAATGGATATTTTTGCAACCGCCAGGCGGTTGCGAGATAACATGGCAACCGCCTGGCGGTTGATAGATCACATGGCAACCGCCGGGCGGTTGCTATGTCACATGGCAACCGCCGGGCGGTTGCCAATACTCGATATCTGCAACCGCCAGACGGTTGCAGATAATATTCATACTTGATTTTTACTATTACGTATGATACGTTGTGGTACGTTGTTTGATCAATTGATAATTACCCTAATGATAGTTAAAACAAGACAAATTATAAGGTTTCATTGGAAAATTAACCTTAGGGACAACATTAAGAACTAATTGTGATGATTAGTTGTTGAACATAATATATAGGTATATCGTTCATAACTCGCCTAATCACATAATCTACTATTTTAATAACTTAATTACTAGTGTTGTAGTTATTTACTACTACTATTCACATTTAATAATGATATTTGAGTTCAATAAACACAAACACATCAAGATACTTCTCAAAAATCACAAATTTCAAAATGGAAGTTTTTGCAACCGCCAGGCGGTTGCAGATATTCAGACCTCGCAACCGCCTAGCGGTCGCCCCATTATATGGCGACCGCCCGTGCGGTTGCAATATTAAGTTCTCGCAACCGCTAGGCGGTTGCTAGATCCCATGGCAACCGCCTAGCGGTTGCTATGTCACATGGCAACCGCCTGGCGGTTGCCAATACTCGATATCTGCAACCGCCAAGCGGTTGCAGATAATATTCATACTTGATTTTTTACTATTACGTATGATACGTTGTGGTACGTTGTTTGAACAATTGATAATTACCCTAATGATAGTTAAAACAAGCCAAATTATAAGGTTTCATTGGAAAATTAAGCTTAGGGACAACATTAAGAACTAAGTGTGATGATTAGTTGTTGAACATAATATATAGGTATATCGTTGATAACTCGCCTAATGACATAATCTACTATTTTAATAACTTAATTACTAGTTTTATAGTTATTTACTACTACTATTCACATTTAATAATGATATTTGAGTTCAATAAACACAAACATATCAAGATACTTCTCAAAAATCACTAATTTCAAAATGGATGTTTTTGCAACCACTAGGCGGTTGCAGATATTCAGACCTTGCAACCGCCTAACGGTCGCCCCCTTATATGGCGACCGTCCGTGCGTTTGCAATATTAAGTTCTCGCAATCGCTAGGCGGTTGCTAGATCCCATGGCAACCGCCTGACGGTTGCTATGTCACATGGCAACCGCCTGGCGGTTGCCAATACTCGATATCTGCAACCGCCAAGCGGTTGCAAATAATATTCATACTTGACTTTTTACTATTACGTATGATACGTTGTGGTACATTGTTTGATCAATTGATAATTACCCTAATGATAGTTAAAACAAGCCAAATTATAAGGTTTCATTGGAAAATTAAGCTTAGGGACAACATTAAGAACTAAGTGTGATGATTAGTTGTTGAACATAATATATAGGTATATCGTTGATAACTCGCCTAATCACATAATCTACTATTTTAATAACTTAATTACTAGTTTTGTAGTTATTTACTACTACTATTCACATTTAATAATGATATTTGAGTTCAATAAACACAAACACATCAAGATACTTCTCAAAAATCACTAATTTCAAAATGGATGTGTTTCCAACCGCCAGGCGGTTGCAGATATTCAGACCTCGCAACCGCCTAGCGGTCGCCCCTTTATATGGCGACCGCCCGTGCGGTTGCAATATTAAGTTCTCGCAACCGCTAGGCGGTTGCTAGATCCCATGGCAACCGCCTGGAAGTTGCTATGTCACATGGCAACCGTCTGGCGGTTGCCAATACTCGATATCTGCAACCGCCAAGCGGTTGCAGATAATATTCATACTTGATTTTTTACTATTACGTATGATACGTTGTGGTACGTTGTTTGATCAATTGATAATTACCCTAATGATAGTTAGAACAAGCCAAATTATAAGGTTTCATTGGAAAATTAAGCTTAGGGACAACATTAAGAACTAAGTGTGATGATTAGTTGTTGAACATAATATATAGGTATATCGTTGATAACTCGCCTAATCACATAATCTACTATTTTAATAACTTAATTACTAGTTTTGTAGTTATTTACTACTACTATTCACATTTAATAATGATATTTGAGTTCAATAAACACAAACACATCAAGATACTTCTCAAAAATCACTAATTTCAAAATGGATGTGTTTCCAACCGCCAGGCTGTTGCAGATATTCAGACCTCGCAACCGCCTAGCGGTCGCCCCTTTATATGGCGACCGCCCGTGCGGTTGCAATATTAAGTTCTCGCAACCTCTAGGCGGTTGCTAGATCCCATGGCAACCGCCAAGCGCTTGCAGATAATATTCATACTTGATTTTTTACTATTACGTATGATACGTTGTGGTACGTTGTTTGATCAATTGATAATTACCCTAATGCTAGTTAAAACAAGCCAAATTATAAGGTTTCATTGGAAAATTAACCTTAGGGACAACATTAAGAACTAATTGTGATGATTAGTTGTTGAACATAATATATAGGTATATCGTTGATAGCTCGCCTAATCACATAATCTACTATTTTAATAACTTAATTACTAGTTTTGTAGTTATTTACTACTACTATTCACATTTAATAATGATATTTGAGTTCAATAAACACAAACACATCCAGATACTTCTCAAAAATCACTAATTTCAAAATGGATATTTTTGCAACCGCCAGGCGGTTGCGAGATAACATGGCAACCGCCTGGCGGTTGATAGATCACATGGCAACCGCCGGGCGGTTGCTATGTCACATGGCAACCGCCGGGCGGTTGCCAATACTCGATATCTGCAACCGCCAGACGGTTGCAGATAATATTCATACTTGATTTTTACTATTACGTATGATACGTTGTGGTACGTTGTTTGATCAATTGATAATTACCCTAATGATAGTTAAAACAAGACAAATTATAAGGTTTCATTGGAAAATTAACCTTAGGGACAACATTAAGAACTAATTGTGATGATTAGTTGTTGAACATAATATATAGGTATATCGTTCATAACTCGCCTAATCACATAATCTACTATTTTAATAACTTAATTACTAGTGTTGTAGTTATTTACTACTACTATTCACATTTAATAATGATATTTGAGTTCAATAAACACAAACACATCCAGATACTTCTCAAAAATCACTAATTTCAAAATGGATATTTTTGCAACCGCCAGGCGGTTGCGAGATAACATGGCAACCGCCTGGCGGTTGCTAGATCACATGGCAACCGTCGGGCGGTTGCCAATACTCGATATCTGCAACCGCCAGACGGTTGCAGATAATATTCATACTTGATTTTTACTATTATGTATGATACGTTGTGGTACGTTGTTTGATCAATTGATAATTACCCTAATGATAGTTAAAACAAGCCAAATTATAAGGTTTCATTGGAAAATTAAGCTTAGGGACAACATTAAGAACTAAGTTTGATGATTAGTTGTTGAACATAATATATAGGTATATCGTTGATAACTCGCCTAATCACATAATCTACTATTTTAATAACTTAATTACTAGTTTTGTAGTTATTTACTACTACTATTCACATTTAATAATGATATTTGAGTTCAATAAACACAAACACATCAAGATACTTCTCAAAAATCACAAATTTCAAAATGGAAGTTTTTGCAACCGCCAGGCGGTTGCAGATATTCAAACCTCGCAACCGCCTAGCGGTCGCCCCCTTATATGGCGACCGTCTGTGCGGTTGCAATATTAAGTTCTCGCAACCGCCTGGCGGTTGCTATGTCACATGGCAACCGCCTGGCGGTTGCCAATACTCAATATCTGCAACCACCAAACGGTTGCAGAAAATATTCATACTAGATTTTTTACTATTACGTATGATACGTTGTGGTACGTTGTTTGAACAATTGATAATTACCCTAATGATAGTTAAAACAAGCCAAATTATAAGGTTTCATTGGAAAATTAAGCTTAGGGACAACATTAAGAACTAAGTGTGATGATTAGTTGTTGAACATAATATATAGGTATATCGTTGATAACTCGCCTAATGACACAATCTACAATTTTAATAACTTAATTACTAGTTTTATAGTTTTTTACTACTACTATTCACATTTAATAATGATATTTGAGTTCAATAAACACAAACACGTCAAGATACTTCTCAAAAATCACTAATTTCAAAATGGATGTTTTTGCAACCGCCAGGCGGTTGCAGATATTCAGACCTCGCAACAGCCTAACGGTCGCCCCCTTATATGGCGACCGTCTGTGCGGTTGCAATATTAAGTTCTCGCAACCGCTAGGCGGTTGCTAGATCCCATGGCAACCGCCTGGCGGTTGCTATGTCACATGGCAACCGCCTGGCGGTTGCCAATACTCGATATCTGCAACCGCCAAGCGGTTGCAGATAATATTCATACTTGATTTTTTACTATTATGTATGATACGTTGTGGTACGTTGTTTGATCAATTGATAATTACCCTAATGATAGTTAAAACAAGTCAAATTATAAGGTTTCATTGGAAAATTAAGCTTAGGGACAACATTAAGAACTAAGTGTGATGATTAGTTGTTGAACATAATATATAGGTATATCGTTGATAACTCGCCTAATCACATAATCTACTATTTTAATAACTTAATTACTAGTTTTGTAGTTATTTACTACTACTATTCACATTTAATAATGATATTTGAGGTCAATAAACACAAACACATCAAGATACTTCTCAAAAATCACTAATTTCAAAATGGATGTGTTTCCAACCGCCAGGCGGTTGCAGATATTCAGACCTCGCAACCGCCTAGTGGTCGCCCCTTTATATGGCGACCGCCCGTGCGGTTGCAATATTAAGTTCTCGCAACCTCTAGGCGGTTGCTAGATCCCATGGCAACCGCCTGGCGGTTGCTATGTCACATGGCAACCGCCTGGCAGTTGCCAATACTCGATATCTGCAACCGCTAAGCGGTTGCAGATAATATTCATACTTGATTTTTTACTATTACGTATGATACGTTGTGGTACGTTGTTTGATCAATTGATAATTACTCTAATGGTAGTTAAAACAAGCCAAATTATAAGGTTTCATTGGAAAATTAACCTTAGGGACAACATTAAGAACTAATTGTGATGATTAGTTGTTGAACATAATATATAAGTATATCGTTGATAGCTCGCCTAATCACATAATCTACTATTTTAATAACTTAATTACTAGTTTTGTAGTTATTTACTACTACTATTCACATTTAATAATGATATTTGAGTTCAATAAACACAAACACATCCAGATACTTCTCAAAAATCACTAATTTCAAAATGGATATTTTTGCAACCGCCAGGCGGTTGCGAGATAACATGGCAACCGCCTGGCGGTTGCTAGATCACATGGCAACCGCCGGGCGGTTGCTATGTCACATGGCAACCGCCGGGCGGTTGCCAATACTCGATATCTGCAACCGCCAGACGGTTGCAGATAATATTCATACTTGATTTTTACTATTACGTATGATACGTTGTGGTACGTTGTTTGATTAATTGATAATTACCCTAATGATAGTTAAAACAAGCCAAATTATAAGGTTTCATTGGAAAATTAACTTTAGGGACAACATTAAGAATTAAGTGTGATGATTAGTTGTTGAACATAATATATAGGTATATCGTTGATAACTCGCCTAATCACATAATCTACTATTTTAATAACTTAATTACTAGTTTTGTAGTTATTTACTACTACTATTCACATTTAATAATGATATTTGAGTTCAATAAACACAAACACATCCAGATACTTCTAAAAAATCACTAATTTCAAAATTAATATTTTTGCAACCGCCAGGCGGTTGCGAGATGACATGGCAACCGCCTGGCGGTTGCTAGATCACATGGCAACCGCCGGGCGGTTGCTATGTCACATGGCAACCGCCGGGCGGTTGCCAATACTCGATATCTGCAACCGCCAGACGGTTGCAGATAATATTCATACTTGATTTTTACTATTACGTATGATACGTTGTGGTACGTTGTTTGATTAATTGATAATTACCCTAATGATAGTTAAAACAAGCCAAATTATAAGGTTTCATTGGAAAATTAACCTTAGGGAAAACATTAAGAATTAAGTGTGATGATTAGTTGTTGAACATAATATATAGGTATATCGTTGATAACTCGCCTAATCACATAATCTACTATTTTAATAACTTAATTACTAGTTTTGTAGTTATTTACTACTACTATTCACATTTAATAATGATATTTGAGTTCAATAAATACAAACACATCAAGATACTTCTCAAAAATCACAAATTTCAAAATGGAAGTTTTTGCAACCGCCAGGCGGTTGCAGATATTCAGACCTCGCAACCGCCTAGCGGTCGCCCCCTTATATGGCGACCGCCCGTGCGGTTGCAATATTAAGTTCTCGCAACCGCTAGGCGGTTGCTAGATCCCATGGCAACCGCCTGGCGGTTGCTATGTCACATGGCAAACGCCTGGCGGTTGCCAATACTCGATATCTGCAACCGCCAAGCGGTTGCAGATAATATTCATACTTGATTTTTTACTATTACGTATGATACGTTGTGGTACGTTGTTTGATCAATTGATAATTACCCTAATGGTAGTTAAAACAAGCCAAATTATAAGGTTTCATTGGAAAATTAACCTTAGGGACAACATTAAGAATTAAGTGTGATGATTAGTTGTTGAACATAATATATAGGTATATCGTTGATAACTCGCCTAATCACATAATCTACTATTTTAATAACTTAATTACTAGTTTTGTAGTTATTTACTACTACTATTCACATTTAATAATGATATTTGAGTTCAATAAACACAAACACATCAAGATACTTCTCAAAAATCACAAATTTCAAAATGGAAGTTTTTGCAACCGCCAGGCGGTTGCAGATATTCAGACCTCGCAACCGCCTAGCGGTCGCCCCCTTATATGGCGACCGCCCGTGCGGTTGCAATATTAAGTTCTCGCAACCGCTAGGCGGTTGCTAGATCCCATGGCAACCGCCTGGCGGTTGCTATGTCACATGGCAACCGCCTGGCGGTTGCCAATACTCGATATCTGCAACCGCCAAGCGGTTGCAGATAATATTCATACTTGATTTTTTACTATTATGTATGATACGTTGTGGTACGTTGTTTGATCAATTGATAATTACCCTAATGATAGTTAAAACAAGTCAAATTATAAGGTTTCATTGGAAAATTAAGCTTAGGGACAACATTAAGAACTAAGTGTGATGATTAGTTGTTGAACATAATATATAGGTATATCGTTGATAACTCGCCTAATCACATAATCTACTATTTTAATAACTTAATTACTAGTTTTGTAGTTATTTACTACAACTATTCACATTTAATAATGATATTTGAGTTCAATAAACACAAACACATCAAGATACTTCTCAAAAATCACTAATTTCAAAATGGATGTGTTTCCAACCGCCAGGCGGTTGCAGATATTCAGACCTCGCAACCGCCTAGTGGTCGCCCCTTTATATGGCGACCGCCCGTGCGGTTGCAATATTAAGTTCTCGCAACCTCTAGGCGGTTGCTAGATCCCATGGCAACCGCCTGGCGGTTGCTATGTCACATGGCAACCGCCTGGCAGTTGCCAATACTCGATATCTGCAACCGCTAAGCGGTTGCAGATAATATTCATACTTGATTTTTTACTATTACGTATGATACGTTGTGGTACGTTGTTTGATCAATTGATAATTACTCTAATGGTAGTTAAAACAAGCCAAATTATAAGGTTTCATTGGAAAATTAACCTTAGGGACAACATTAAGAACTAATTGTGATGATTAGTTGTTGAACATAATATATAAGTATATCGTTGATAGCTCGCCTAATCACATAATCTACTATTTTAATAACTTAATTACTAGTTTTGTAGTTATTTACTACTACTATTCACATTTAATAATGATATTTGAGTTCAATAAACACAAACACATCCAGATACTTCTCAAAAATCACTAATTTCAAAATGGATATTTTTGCAACCGCCAGGCGGTTGCGAGATAACATGGCAACCGCCTGGCGGTTGCTAGATCACATGGCAACCGCCGGGCGGTTGCTATGTCACATGGCAACCGCCGGGCGGTTGCCAATACTCGATATCTGCAACCGCCAGACGGTTGCAGATAATATTCATACTTGATTTTTACTATTACGTATGATACGTTGTGGTACGTTGTTTGATTAATTGATAATTACCCTAATGATAGTTAAAACAAGCCAAATTATAAGGTTTCATTGGAAAATTAACCTTAGGGACAACATTAAGAATTAAGTGTGATGATTAGTTGTTGAACATAATATATAGGTATATCGTTGATAACTCGCCTAATCACATAATCTACTATTTTAATAACTTAATTACTAGTTTTGTAGTTATTTACTACTACTATTCACATTTAATAATGATATTTGAGTTCAATAAACACAAACACATCCAGATACTTCTAAAAAATCACTAATTTCAAAATTAATATTTTTGCAACCGCCAGGCGGTTGCGAGATGACATGGCAACCGCCTGGCGGTTGCTAGATCACATGGCAACCGCCGGGCGGTTGCTATGTCACATGGCAACCGCCGGGCGGTTGCCAATACTCGATATCTGCAACCGCCAGACGGTTGCAGATAATATTCATACTTGATTTTTACTATTACGTATGATACGTTGTGGTACGTTGTTTGATTAATTGATAATTACCCTAATGATAGTTAAAACAAGCCAAATTATAAGGTTTCATTGGAAAATTAACCTTAGGGAAAACATTAAGAATTAAGTGTGATGATTAGTTGTTGAACATAATATATAGGTATATCGTTGATAACTCGCCTAATCACATAATCTACTATTTTAATAACTTAATTACTAGTTTTGTAGTTATTTACTACTACTATTCACATTTAATAATGATATTTGAGTTCAATAAACACAAACACATCTAGATACTTCTCAAAAATCACTAATTTCAAAATGGATGTGTTTCCAACCGCCAGGCGGTTGCAGATATTCAGACCTCGCAACCGCCTAGCGGTCGCCCCTTTATATGGCGACCGCCCGTGCGGTTGCAATATTAAGTTCTCGCAACCTCTAGGCGGTTGCTAGATCCCATGGCAACCGCCAGGCGGTTGTTATGTCACATGGCAACCGCCTGGCGGTTGCCAATACTCGATATCTGCAACCGCTAAGCGGTTGCAGATCATATTCATACTTGATTTTTTACTATTATGTATGATACGTTATGGTACGTTGTTTGATCAATTGATAATTACCCTAATGCTAGTTAAAACAAGCCAAATTGTAAGGTTTCATTGGAAAATTAACCTTAGGGACAACATTAAGAACTAATTGTGATGATTAGTTGTTGAACATAATATATAGGTATATCGTTGATAACTCGGCTAATCACATAATCTACTATTTTGATAACTTAATTACTAGTTTTGTAGTTATTTACTACTAATATTCACATTTAATAATGTTATTTGAGTTCAATAAACACAAACACATCCAGATACTTCTCAAAAATCTCTAATTTCAAAATGGATATTTTTGCAACCGCCAGGCGGTTGCGAGATAACATGGCAACCGCCTGGCGGTTGCTAGATCACATGGCAACCGCCGGGCGGTTGCCAATACTCGATATCTGCAACCGCCAGACGGTTGCAGATAATATTCATACTTGATTTTTACTATTACGTATGATACGTTGTGGTACGTTGTTTGATCAATTGATAATTACCCTAATGATAGTTAAAACAAGCCAAATTATAAGGTTTCATTGGAAAATTAAGCTTAGGGACAACATTAAGAACTAAGTTTGATGATTAGTTGTTGAACATAATATATAGGTATATCGTTGATAGCTCGCCTAATCACATAATCTACTATTTTAATAACTTAATTACTAGTTTTGTAGTTATTTACTACTACTATTCACATTTAATAATGATATTTGAGTTCAATAAACACAAACACATCTAGATACTTCTCAAAAATCACTAATTTCAAAATGGATGTGTTTCCAACCGCCAGGCGGTTGCAGATATTCAGACCTCGCAACCGCCTAGCGGTCGCCCCTTTATATGGCGACCGCCCGTGCGGTTGCAATATTAAGTTCTCGCAACCTCTAGGCGGTTGCTAGATCCCATGGCAACCGCCTGGCGGTTGTTATGTCACATGGCAACCGCCTGGCGGTTGCCAATACTCGATATCTGCAACCGCTAAGCGGTTGCAGATCATATTCATACTTGATTTGTTACTATTACGTATGATACGTTATGGTACGTTGTTTGATCAATTGATAATTACCCTAATGCTAGTTAAAACAAGCCAAATTGTAAGGTTTCATTGGAAAATTAACCTTAGGGACAACATTAAGAACTAATTGTGATGATTAGTTGTTGAACATAATATATAGGTATATCGTTGATAACTCGCCTAATCACATAATCTACTATTTTAATAACTTAATTACTAGTTTTGTAGTTATTTACTACTACTATTCACATTTAATAATGATATTGGAGTTCAATAAACACAAACACATCAAGATACTTCTCAAAAATCACTAATTCCAAAATGGATGTGTTTCCAACCGCCAGGCGGTTGCAGATATTCAGACCTCGCAACCGCCTAGCGGTCGCCCCTTTATATGGCGACCGCCCGTGCGGTTGCAATACTAAGTTCTCGCAACCTCTAGGCGGTTGCTAGATCCCATGGCAACCGCCTGGCGGTTGCTATGTCACATGGCAACCGCCTGGCGGTTGCCAATACTCGATATCTGCAACCGCTAAGCGGTTGCAGATCATATTCATACTTGATTTTTTACTATTACGTATGATACGTTATGGTACGTTGTTTGATCAATTGATAATTACCCTAATGCTAGTTAAAACAAGCCAAATTGTAAGGTTTCATTGGAAAATTAACCTTAGGGACAACATTAAGAACTAATTGTGATGATTAGTTGTTGAACATAATATATAGGTATATCGTTGATAACTCGCCTAATCACATAATCTACTATTTTAATAACTTAATTACTAGTTTTGTAGTTATTTACTACTACTATTCACATTTAATAATGATATTTGAGTTCAATAAATACAAACACATCAAGATACTTCTCAAAAATCACAAATTTCAAAATGGAAGTTTTTGCAACCGCCAGGCGGTTGCAGATATTCAGACCTCGCAACCGCCTAGCGGTCGCCCCCTTATATGGCGACCGCCCGTGCGGTTGCAATATTAAGTTCTCGCAACCGCTAGGCGGTTGCTAGATCCCATGGCAACCGCCTGGCGGTTGCTATGTCACATGGCAAACGCCTGGCGGTTGCCAATACTCGATATCTGCAACCGCCAAGCGGTTGCAGATAATATTCATACTTGATTTTTTACTATTACGTATGATACGTTGTGGTACGTTGTTTGATCAATTGATAATTACCCTAATGGTAGTTAAAACAAGCCAAATTATAAGGTTTCATTGGAAAATTAACCTTAGGGACAACATTAAGAATTAAGTGTGATGATTAGTTGTTGAACATAATATATAGGTATATCGTTGATAACTCGCCTAATCACATAATCTACTATTTTAATAACTTAATTACTAGTTTTGTAGTTATTTACTACTACTATTCACATTTAATAATGATATTTGAGTTCAATAAACACAAACACATCAAGATACTTCTCAAAAATCACAAATTTCAAAATGGAAGTTTTTGCAACCGCCAGGCGGTTGCAGATATTCAGACCTCGCAACCGCCTAGCGGTCGCCCCCTTATATGGCGACCGCCCGTGCGGTTGCAATATTAAGTTCTCGCAACCGCTAGGCGGTTGCTAGATCCCATGGCAACCGCCTGGCGGTTGCTATGTCACATGGCAACCGCCTGGCGGTTGCCAATACTCGATATCTGCAACCGCCAAGCGGTTGCAGATAATATTCATACTTGATTTTTTACTATTACGTATGATACGTTGTGGTACGTTGTTTGATCAATTGATAATTACCCTAATGGTAGTTAAAACAAGCCAAATTATAAGGTTTCATTGGAAAATTAACCTTAGGGACAACATTAAGAACTAATTGTGATGATTAGTTGTTGAACATAATATATAGGTATATTGTTGATAGCTCGCCTAATCACATAATCTACTATTTTAATAACTTAATTACTAGTTTTGTAGTTATTTACTACTACTATTCACATTTAATAATGATATTTGAGTTCAATAAACACAAACACATCTAGATACTTCTCAAAAATCACTAATTTCAAAATGGATGTGTTTCCAACCGCCAGGCGGTTGCAGATATTCAGACCTCGCAACCGCCTAGCGGTCGCCCCTTTATATGGCGACCGCCCGTGCGGTTGCAATATTAAGTTCTCGCAACCTCTAGGCGGTTGCTAGATCCCATGGCAACCGCCAGGCGGTTGTTATGTCACATGGCAACCGCCTGGCGGTTGCCAATACTCGATATCTGCAACCGCTAAGCGGTTGCAGATCATATTCATACTTGATTTTTTACTATTACGTATGATACGTTATGGTACGTTGTTTGATCAATTGATAATTACCCTAATGCTAGTTAAAACAAGCCAAATTGTAAGGTTTCATTGGAAAATTAACCTTAGGGACAACATTAAGAACTAATTGTGATGATTAGTTGTTGAACATAATATATAGGTATATCGTTGATAACTCGGCTAATCACATAATCTACTATTTTAATAACTTAATTACTAGTTTTGTAGTTATTTACTACTAATATTCACATTTAATAATGTTATTTGAGTTCAATAAACACAAACACATCCAGATACTTCTCAAAAATCTCTAATTTCAAAATGGATATTTTTGCAACCGCCAGGCGGTTGCGAGATAACATGGCAACCGCCTGGCGGTTGCTAGATCACATGGCAACCGCCGGGCGGTTGCCAATACTCGATATCTGCAACCGCCAGACGGTTGCAGATAATATTCATACTTGATTTTTACTATTACGTATGATACGTTGTGGTACGTTGTTTGATCAATTGATAATTACCCTAATGATAGTTAAAACAAGCCAAATTATAAGGTTTCATTGGAAAATTAAGCTTAGGGACAACATTAAGAACTAAGTTTGATGATTAGTTGTTGAACATAATATATAGGTATATCGTTGATAGCTCGCCTAATCACATAATCTACTATTTTAATAACTTAATTACTAGTTTTGTAGTTATTTACTACTACTATTCACATTTAATAATGATATTTGAGTTCAATAAACACAAACACATCTAGATACTTCTCAAAAATCACTAATTTCAAAATGGATGTGTTTCCAACCGCCAGGCGGTTGCAGATATTCAGACCTCGCAACCGCCTAGCGGTCGCCCCTTTATATGGCGACCGCCCGTGCGGTTGCAATATTAAGTTCTCGCAACCTCTAGGCGGTTGCTAGATCCCATGGCAACCGCCTGGCGGTTGTTATGTCACATGGCAACCGCCTGGCGGTTGCCAATACTCGATATCTGCAACCGCTAAGCGGTTGCAGATCATATTCATACTTGATTTTTTACTATTACGTATGATACGTTATGGTACGTTGTTTGATCAATTGATAATTACCCTAATGCTAGTTAAAACAAGCCAAATTGTAAGGTTTCATTGGAAAATTAACCTTAGGGACAACATTAAGAACTAATTGTGATGATTAGTTGTTGAACATAATATATAGGTATATCGTTGATAACTCGCCTAATCACATAATCTACTATTTTAATAACTTAATTACTAGTTTTGTAGTTATTTACTACTACTATTCACATTTAATAATGATATTGGAGTTCAATAAACACAAACACATCAAGATACTTCTCAAAAATCACTAATTCCAAAATGGATGTGTTTCCAACCGCCAGGCGGTTGCAGATATTCAGACCTCGCAACCGCCTAGCGGTCGCCCCTTTATATGGCGACCGCCCGTGCGGTTGCAATACTAAGTTCTCGCAACCTCTAGGCGGTTGCTAGATCCCATGGCAACCGCCTGGCGGTTGCTATGTCACATGGCAACCGCCTGGCGGTTGCTATGTCACATGGCAACCGCCTGGCGGTTGCCAATACTCGATATCTGCAACCGCTAAGCGGTTGCAGATCATATTCATACTTGATTTTTTACTATTACGTATGATACGTTATGGTACGTTGTTTGATCAATTGATAATTACCCTAATGCTAGTTAAAACAAGCCAAATTGTAAGGTTTCATTGGAAAATTAACCTTAGGGACAACATTAAGAACTAATTGTGATGATTAGTTGTTGAACATAATATATAGGTATATCGTTGATAACTCGCCTAATCACATAATCTACTATTTTAATAACTTAATTACTAGTTTTGTAGTTATTTACTACTACTATTCACATTTAATAATGATATTTGAGTTCAATAAACACAAACACATCAAGATACTTCTCAAAAACCACTAATTCCAAAATGGATGTGTTTCCAACCGCCAGGCGGTTGCAGATATTCAGACCTCGCAACCGCCTAGCGGTCGCCCCTTTATATGGCGACCGCCCGTGCGGTTGCAATACTAAGTTCTCCCAACCTCTAGGCGGTTGCTAGATCCCATGGCAACCGCCTGGCGGTTGCTATGTCACATGGCAACCGCCTGGCGGTTGCCAATACTCGATATCTGCAACCGCCAAGCGGTTGCAGATCATATTCATACTTGATTTTTTACTATTACGTATGATACGTTATGGTACGTTGTTTGATCAAATGATAATTACCCTAATGCTAGTTAAAACAAGCCAAATTGTAAGGTTTCATTGGAAAATTAACCTTAGGGACAACATTAAGAACTAATTGTGATGATTAGTTGTTGAACATAATATATAGGTATATCGTTGATAACTCGGCTAATCACATAATCTACTATTTTAATAACTTAATTACTAGTTTTGTAGTTATTTACTACTAATATTCACATTTAATAATGTTATTTGAGTTCAATAAACACAAACACATCCAGATACTTCTCAAAAATCACTAATTTCAAAATGGATATTTTTGCAACCGCCAGGCGGTTGCGAGATAACATGGCAACCGCCTGGCGGTTGCTAGATCACATGGCAACCGCCGGGCGGTTGCCAATACTCGATATCTGCAACCGCCAGACGGTTGCAGATAATATTCATACTTGATTTTTACTATTACGTATGATACGTTGTGGTACGTTGTTTGATCAATTGATAATTACCCTAATGATAGTTAAAACAAGCCAAATTATAAGGTTTCATTGGAAAATTAAGCTTAGGGACAACATTAAGAACTAAGTTTGATGATTAGTTGTTGAACATAATATATAGGTATATCGTTGATAACTCGCCTAATCACATAATCTACTATTTTAATAACTTAATTACTAGTTTTGTAGTTATTTACTACTACTATTCACATTTAATAATGATATTGGAGTTCAATAAACACAAACACATCAAGATACTTCTCAAAAATCACTAATTCCAAAATGGATGTGTTTCCAACCGCCAGGCGGTTGCAGATATTCAGACCTCGCAACCGCCTAGCGGTCGCCCCTTTATATGGCGACCGCCCGTGCGGTTGCAATACTAAGTTCTCGCAACCTCTAGGCGGTTGCTAGATCCCATGGCAACCGCCTGGCGGTTGCTATGTCACATGGCAACCGCCTGGCGGTTGCTATGTCACATGGCAACCGCCTGGCGGTTGCCAATACTCGATATCTGCAACCGCTAAGCGGTTGCAGATCATATTCATACTTGATTTTTTACTATTACGTATGATACGTTATGGTACGTTGTTTGATCAATTGATAATTACCCTAATGCTAGTTAAAACAAGCCAAATTGTAAGGTTTCATTGGAAAATTAACCTTAGGGACAACATTAAGAACTAATTGTGATGATTAGTTGTTGAACATAATATATAGGTATATCGTTGATAACTCGCCTAATCACATAATCTACTATTTTAATAACTTAATTACTAGTTTTGTAGTTATTTACTACTACTATTCACATTTAATAATGATATTGGAGTTCAATAAACACAAACACATCAAGATACTTCTCAAAAATCACTAATTCCAAAATGGATGTGTTTCCAACCGCCAGGCGGTTGCAGATATTCAGACCTCGCAACCGCCTAGCGGTCGCCCCTTTATATGGCGACCGCCCGTGCGGTTGCAATACTAAGTTCTCGCAACCTCTAGGCGGTTGCTAGATCCCATGGCAACCGCCTGGCGGTTGCTATGTCACATGGCAACCGCCTGGCGGTTGCCAATACTCGATATCTGCAACCGCTAAGCGGTTGCAGATCATATTCATACTTGATTTTTTACTATTACGTATGATACGTTATGGTACGTTGTTTGATCAATTGATAATTACCCTAATGCTAGTTAAAACAAGCCAAATTGTAAGGTTTCATTGGAAAATTAACCTTAGGGACAACATTAAGAACTAATTGTGATGATTAGTTGTTGAACATAATATATAGGTATATCGTTGATAACTCGCCTAATCACATAATCTACTATTTTAATAACTTAATTACTAGTTTTGTAGTTATTTACTACTACTATTCACATTTAATAATGATATTTGAGTTCAATAAACACAAACACATCAAGATACTTCTCAAAAATCACTAATTCCAAAATGGATGTGTTTCCAACCGCCAGGCGGTTGCAGATATTCAGACCTCGCAACCGCCTAGCGGTCGCCCCTTTATATGGCGACCGCCCGTGCGGTTGCAATACTAAGTTCTCCCAACCTCTAGGCGGTTGCTAGATCCCATGGCAACCGCCTGGCGGTTGCTATGTCACATGGCAACCGCCTGGCGGTTGCCAATACTCGATATCTGCAACCGCCAAGCGGTTGCAGATCATATTCATACTTGATTTTTTACTATTACGTATGATACGTTATGGTACGTTGTTTGATCAAATGATAATTACCCTAATGCTAGTTAAAACAAGCCAAATTGTAAGGTTTCATTGGAAAATTAACCTTAGGGACAACATTAAGAACTAATTGTGATGATTAGTTGTTGAACATAATATATAGGTATATCGTTGATAACTCGGCTAATCACATAATCTACTATTTTAATAACTTAATTCATAGTTTTGTAGTTATTTACTACTAATATTCACATTTAATAATGTTATTTGAGTTCAATAAACACAAACACATCCAGATACTTCTCAAAAATCACTAATTTCAAAATGGATATTTTTGCAACCGCCAGGCGGTTGCGAGATAACATGGCAACCGCCTGGCGGTTGCTAGATCACATGGCAACCGCCGGGCGGTTGCCAATACTCGATATCTGCAACCGCCAGACGGTTGCAGATAATATTCATACTTGATTTTTACTATTACGTATGATACGTTGTGGTACGTTGTTTGATCAATTGATAATTACCCTAATGATAGTTAAAACAAGCCAAATTATAAGGTTTCATTGGAAAATTAAGCTTAGGGACAACATTAAGAACTAAGTTTGATGATTAGTTGTTGAACATAATATATAGGTATATCGTTGATAGCTCGCCTAATCACATAATCTACTATTTTAATAACTTAATTACTAGTTTTGTAGTTATTTACTACTACTATTCACATTTAATAATGATATTTGAGTTCAATAAACACAAACACATCTAGATACTTCTCAAAAATCACTAATTTCAAAATGGATGTGTTTCCAACCGCCAGGCGGTTGCAGATATTCAGACCTCGCAACCGCCTAGCGGTCGCCCCTTTATATGGCGACCTCCCGTGCGGTTGCAATATTAAGTTCTCGCAACCTCTAGGCGGTTGCTAGATCCCATGGCAACCGCCTGGCGGTTGTTATGTCACATGGCAACCGCCTGGCGGTTGCCAATACTCGATATCTGCAACCGCTAAGCGGTTGCAGATCATATTCATACTTGATTTTTTACTATTACGTATGATACGTTATGGTACGTTGTTTGATCAATTGATAATTACCCTAATGCTAGTTAAAACAAGCCAAATTGTAAGGTTTCATTGGAAAATTAACCTTAGGGACAACATTAAGAACTAATTGTGATGATTAGTTGTTGAACATAATATATAGGTATATCGTTGATAACTCGCCTAATCACATAATCTACTATTTTAATAACTTAATTACTAGTTTTGTAGTTATTTACTACTACTATTCACATTTAATAATGATATTTGAGTTCAATAAACACAAACACATCAAGAAACTTCTCAAAAATCACTAATTCCAAAATGGATGTGTTTCCAACCGCCAGGCGGTTGCAGATATTCAGACCTCGCAACCGCCTAGCGGTCGCCCCTTTATATGGCGACCGCCCGTGCGGTTGCAATACTAAGTTCTCGCAACCTCTAGGCGGTTGCTAGATCCCATGGCAACCGCCTGGCGGTTGCTATGTCACATGGCAACCGCCTGGCGGTTGCCAATACTCGATATCTGCAACCGCCAAGCGGTTGCAGATAATATTCATACTTGATTTTTTACTATTACGTATGATACGTTGTGGTACGTTGTTTGATCAATTGATAATTACCCTAATGGTAGTTAAAACAAGCCAAATTATAAGGTTTCATTGGAAAATTAACCTTAGGGACAACATTAAGAACTAATTGTGATGATTAGTTGTTGAACATAATATATAGGTATATCGTTGATAGCTCGCCTAATCACATAATCTACTATTTTAATAACTTAATTACTAGTTTTGTAGTTATTTACTACTACTATTCACATTTAATAATGATATTTGAGTTCAATAAACACAAACACATCCAGATACTTCTCAAAAATCACTAATTTCAAAATGGATATTTTTGCAACCGCCAGGCGGTTGCGAGATAACATGGCAACCGCCTGGCGGTTGCTAGATCACATGGCAACCGCCGGGCGGTTGCCAATACTCGATATCTGCAACCGCCAGACGGTTGCAGATAATATTCATACTTGATTTTTACTATTACGTATGATACGTTGTGGTACGTTGTTTGATCAATTGATAATTACCCTAATGATAGTTAAAACAAGCCAAATTATAAGGTTTCATTGGAAAATTAACCTTAGGGACAACATTAAGAATTAAGTGTGATGATTAGTTGTTGAACATAATATATAGGTATATCGTTGATAGCTCGCCTAATCACATAATCTACTATTTTAATAACTTAATTACTAGTTTTGTAGTTATTTACTACTACTATTCACATTTAATAATGATATTTGAGTTCAATAAACACAAACACATCCAGATACTTCTAAAAAATCACTAATTTCAAAATGGATATTTTTGCAACCGCCAGGCGGTTGCGAGATGACATGGCAACCGCCTGGCGGTTGCTAGATCACATGGCAACCGCCGGGCGGTTGCTATGTCACATGGCAACCGCCGGGCGGTTGCCAATACTCGATATCTGCAACCGCCAGACGGTTGCAGATAATATTCATAATTGATTTTTACTATTACGTATGATACGTTGTGGTACGTTGTTTGATCAATTGATAATTACCCTAATGATAGTTAAAACAAGCCAAATTATAAGGTTTCATTGGAAAATTAAGCTTAGGGACAACATTAAGAACTAAGTTTGATGATTAGTTGTTGAACATAATATATAGGTATATCGTTGATAACTCGCCTAATCACATAATCTACTATTTTAATAACTTAATTACTAGTTTTGTAGTTATTTACTACTACTATTCACATTTAATAATGATATTTGAGTTCAATAAACACAAACACATCAAGATACTTCTCAAAAATCACTAATTTCAAAATGGATGTTTTTGCAACCTCCAGGCGGTTGCAGATATTCAGACCTCGCAACCGCCTAGCGGTCGCCCCCTTATATGGCGACCGCCCGTGCGGTTGCAATATTAAGTTCTCGCAACCGCTAGGCGGTTGCTAGATCCCATGGCAACCGCCTGGCGGTTGCCAATACTCGATATCTGCAACCGCCGAGCGGTTGTAGATAATATTCATACTTGATTTTTTACTATTACGTATGATACGTTGTGGTACGTTTTTTGATCAATTGATAATTACCCTAATGATAGTTAAAACAAGCCAAATTATAAGGTTTCATTGGAAAATTAACCTTAGGGACAACATTAAGAATTAAGTGTGATGATTAGTTGTTGAACATAATATATAGGTATATCGTTGATAACTCGCCTAATCACATAATCTACTATTTTAATAACTTAAATACTAGTTGTGTAGTTATTTACTACTACTATTCACATTTAATAATGATATTTGAGTTCAATAAACACAAACACATCAAGATACTTCTCAAAAATCACAAATTTCAAAATGGAAGTTTTTGCAACCGCCAGGCGGTTGCAGATATTCAGACCTCGCAACCGCCTAGCGGTCGCCCCCTTATATGGCGACCGCCCGTGCGGTTGCAATATTAAGTTCTCGCAACCGCTAGGCGGTTGCTAGATCCCATGGCAACCGCCTGGCGGTTGCTATGTCACATGGCAACCGCCTGGCGGTTGCCAATACTCGATATCTGCAACCGCCAAACGGTTGCAGATAATATTCATACTTGATTTTTACTATTACGTATGATACGTTGTGGTACGTTGTTTGATCAATTGATAATTACCCTAATGATAGTTAAAACAAGCCAAATTATAAGGTTTCATTGGAAAATTAACCTTAGGGACAACATTAAGAATTAAGTGTGATGATTAGTTGTTGAACATAATATATAGGTATATCGTTGATAACTCGCCTAATCACATAATCTACTATTTTAATAACTTAATTACTAGTTTTGTAGTTATTTACTACTACTATTCACATTTAATAATGATATTTGAGGTCAATAAACACAAACACATCAAGATACTTCTCAAAAATCACTAATTTCAAAATGGATGTGTTTCCAACCGCCAGGCGGTTGCAGATATTCAGACCTCGCAACCGCCTAGTGGTCGCCCCTTTATATGGCGACCGCCCGTGCGGTTGCAATATTAAGTTCTCGCAACCTCTAGGCGGTTGCTAGATCCCATGGCAACCGCCTGGCGGTTGCTATGTCACATGGCAACCGCCTGGCAGTTGCCAATACTCGATATCTGCAACCGCTAAGCGGTTGCAGATAATATTCATACTTGATTTTTTACTATTACGTATGATACGTTGTGGTACGTTGTTTGATCAATTGATAATTACTCTAATGGTAGTTAAAACAAGCCAAATTATAAGGTTTCATTGGAAAATTAACCTTAGGGACAACATTAAGAACTAATTGTGATGATTAGTTGTTGAACATAATATATAAGTATATCGTTGATAGCTCGCCTAATCACATAATCTACTATTTTAATAACTTAATTACTAGTTTTGTAGTTATTTACTACTACTATTCACATTTAATAATGATATTTGAGTTCAATAAACACAAACACATCCAGATACTTCTCAAAAATCACTAATTTCAAAATGGATATTTTTGCAACCGCCAGGCGGTTGCGAGATAACATGGCAACCGCCTGGCGGTTGCTAGATCACATGGCAACCGCCGGGCGGTTGCTATGTCACATGGCAACCGCCGGGCGGTTGCCAATACTCGATATCTGCAACCGCCAGACGGTTGCAGATAATATTCATACTTGATTTTTACTATTACGTATGATACGTTGTGGTACGTTGTTTGATTAATTGATAATTACCCTAATGATAGTTAAAACAAGCCAAATTATAAGGTTTCATTGGAAAATTAACTTTAGGGACAACATTAAGAATTAAGTGTGATGATTAGTTGTTGAACATAATATATAGGTATATCGTTGATAACTCGCCTAATCACATAATCTACTATTTTAATAACTTAATTACTAGTTTTGTAGTTATTTACTACTACTATTCACATTTAATAATGATATTTGAGTTCAATAAACACAAACACATCCAGATACTTCTAAAAAATCACTAATTTCAAAATTAATATTTTTGCAACCGCCAGGCGGTTGCGAGATGACATGGCAACCGCCTGGCGGTTGCTAGATCACATGGCAACCGCCGGGCGGTTGCTATGTCACATGGCAACCGCCGGGCGGTTGCCAATACTCGATATCTGCAACCGCCAGACGGTTGCAGATAATATTCATACTTGATTTTTACTATTACGTATGATACGTTGTGGTACGTTGTTTGATTAATTGATAATTACCCTAATGATAGTTAAAACAAGCCAAATTATAAGGTTTCATTGGAAAATTAACCTTAGGGAAAACATTAAGAATTAAGTGTGATGATTAGTTGTTGAACATAATATATAGGTATATCGTTGATAACTCGCCTAATCACATAATCTACTATTTTAATAAATTAATTACTAGTTTTGTAGTTATTTACTACTACTATTCACATTTAATAATGATATTTGAGTTCAATAAATACAAACACATCAAGATACTTCTCAAAAATCACAAATTTCAAAATGGAAGTTTTTGCAACCGCCAGGCGGTTGCAGATATTCAGACCTCGCAACCGCCTAGCGGTCGCCCCCTTATATGGCGACCGCCCGTGCGGTTGCAATATTAAGTTCTCGCAACCGCTAGGCGGTTGCTAGATCCCATGGCAACCGCCTGGCGGTTGCTATGTCACATGGCAAACGCCTGGCGGTTGCCAATACTCGATATCTGCAACCGCCAAGCGGTTGCAGATAATATTCATACTTGATTTTTTACTATTACGTATGATACGTTGTGGTACGTTGTTTGATCAATTGATAATTACCCTAATGGTAGTTAAAACAAGCCAAATTATAAGGTTTCATTGGAAAATTAACCTTAGGGACAACATTAAGAATTAAGTGTGATGATTAGTTGTTGAACATAATATATAGGTATATCGTTGATAACTCGCCTAATCACATAATCTACTATTTTAATAACTTAATTACTAGTTTTGTAGTTATTTACTACTACTATTCACATTTAATAATGATATTTGAGTTCAATAAACACAAACACATCAAGATACTTCTCAAAAATCACAAATTTCAAAATGGAAGTTTTTGCAACCGCCAGGCGGTTGCAGATATTCAGACCTCGCAACCGCCTAGCGGTCGCCCCCTTATATGGCGACCGCCCGTGCGGTTGCAATATTAAGTTCTCGCAACCGCTAGGCGGTTGCTAGATCCCATGGCAACCGCCTGGCGGTTGCTATGTCACATGGCAACCGCCTGGCGGTTGCCAATACTCGATATCTGCAACCGCCAAGCGGTTGCAGATAATATTCATACTTGATTTTTTACTATTATGTATGATACGTTGTGGTACGTTGTTTGATCAATTGATAATTACCCTAATGATAGTTAAAACAAGTCAAATTATAAGGTTTCATTGGAAAATTAAGCTTAGGGACAACATTAAGAACTAAGTGTGATGATTAGTTGTTGAACATAATATATAGGTATATCGTTGATAACTCGCCTAATCACATAATCTACTATTTTAATAACTTAATTACTAGTTTTGTAGTTATTTACTACAACTATTCACATTTAATAATGATATTTGAGTTCAATAAACACAAACACATCAAGATACTTCTCAAAAATCACTAATTTCAAAATGGATGTGTTTCCAACCGCCAGGCGGTTGCAGATATTCAGACCTCGCAACCGCCTAGTGGTCGCCCCTTTATATGGCGACCGCCCGTGCGGTTGCAATATTAAGTTCTCGCAACCTCTAGGCGGTTGCTAGATCCCATGGCAACCGCCTGGCGGTTGCTATGTCACATGGCAACCGCCTGGCAGTTGCCAATACTCGATATCTGCAACCGCTAAGCGGTTGCAGATAATATTCATACTTGATTTTTTACTATTACGTATGATACGTTGTGGTACGTTGTTTGATCAATTGATAATTACTCTAATGGTAGTTAAAACAAGCCAAATTATAAGGTTTCATTGGAAAATTAACCTTAGGGACAACATTAAGAACTAATTGTGATGATTAGTTGTTGAACATAATATATAAGTATATCGTTGATAGCTCGCCTAATCACATAATCTACTATTTTAATAACTTAATTACTAGTTTTGTAGTTATTTACTACTACTATTCACATTTAATAATGATATTTGAGTTCAATAAACACAAACACATCCAGATACTTCTCAAAAATCACTAATTTCAAAATGGATATTTTTGCAACCGCCAGGCGGTTGCGAGATAACATGGCAACCGCCTGGCGGTTGCTAGATCACATGGCAACCGCCGGGCGGTTGCTATGTCACATGGCAACCGCCGGGCGGTTGCCAATACTCGATATCTGCAACCGCCAGACGGTTGCAGATAATATTCATACTTGATTTTTACTATTACGTATGATACGTTGTGGTACGTTGTTTGATTAATTGATAATTACCCTAATGATAGTTAAAACAAGCCAAATTATAAGGTTTCATTGGAAAATTAACCTTAGGGACAACATTAAGAATTAAGTGTGATGATTAGTTGTTGAACATAATATATAGGTATATCGTTGATAACTCGCCTAATCACATAATCTACTATTTTAATAACTTAATTACTAGTTTTGTAGTTATTTACTACTACTATTCACATTTAATAATGATATTTGAGTTCAATAAACACAAACACATCCAGATACTTCTAAAAAATCACTAATTTCAAAATTAATATTTTTGCAACCGCCAGGCGGTTGCGAGATGACATGGCAACCGCCTGGCGGTTGCTAGATCACATGGCAACCGCCGGGCGGTTGCTATGTCACATGGCAACCGCCGGGCGGTTGCCAATACTCGATATCTGCAACCGCCAGACGGTTGCAGATAATATTCATACTTGATTTTTACTATTACGTATGATACGTTGTGGTACGTTGTTTGATTAATTGATAATTACCCTAATGATAGTTAAAACAAGCCAAATTATAAGGTTTCATTGGAAAATTAACCTTAGGGAAAACATTAAGAATTAAGTGTGATGATTAGTTGTTGAACATAATATATAGGTATATCGTTGATAACTCGCCTAATCACATAATCTACTATTTTAATAACTTAATTACTAGTTTTGTAGTTATTTACTACTACTATTCACATTGAATAATGATATTTGAGTTCAATAAATACAAACACATCAAGATACTTCTCAAAAATCACAAATTTCAAAATGGAAGTTTTTGCAACCGCCAGGCGGTTGCAGATATTCAGACCTCGCAACCGCCTAGCGGTCGCCCCCTTATATGGCGACCGCCCGTGCGGTTGCAATATTAAGTTCTCGCAACCGCTAGGCGGTTGCTAGATCCCATGGCAACCGCCTGGCGGTTGCTATGTCACATGGCAAACGCCTGGCGGTTGCCAATACTCGATATCTGCAACCGCCAAGCGGTTGCAGATAATATTCATACTTGATTTTTTACTATTACGTATGATACGTTGTGGTACGTTGTTTGATCAATTGATAATTACCCTAATGGTAGTTAAAACAAGCCAAATTATAAGGTTTCATTGGAAAATTAACCTTAGGGACAACATTAAGAATTAAGTGTGATGATTAGTTGTTGAACATAATATATAGGTATATCGTTGATAACTCGCCTAATCACATAATCTACTATTTTAATAACTTAATTACTAGTTTTGTAGTTATTTACTACTACTATTCACATTTAATAATGATATTTGAGTTCAATAAACACAAACACATCTAGATACTTCTCAAAAATCACTAATTTCAAAATGGATGTGTTTCCAACCGCCAGGCGGTTGCAGATATTCAGACCTCGCAACCGCCTAGCGGTCGCCCCTTTATATGGCGACCGCCCGTGCGGTTGCAATATTAAGTTCTCGCAACCTCTAGGCGGTTGCTAGATCCCATGGCAACCGCCAGGCGGTTGTTATGTCACATGGCAACCGCCTGGCGGTTGCCAATACTCGATATCTGCAACCGCTAAGCGGTTGCAGATCATATTCATACTTGATTTTTTACTATTATGTATGATACGTTATGGTACGTTGTTTGATCAATTGATAATTACCCTAATGCTAGTTAAAACAAGCCAAATTGTAAGGTTTCATTGGAAAATTAACCTTAGGGACAACATTAAGAACTAATTGTGATGATTAGTTGTTGAACATAATATATAGGTATATCGTTGATAACTCGGCTAATCACATAATCTACTATTTTGATAACTTAATTACTAGTTTTGTAGTTATTTACTACTAATATTCACATTTAATAATGTTATTTGAGTTCAATAAACACAAACACATCCAGATACTTCTCAAAAATCTCTAATTTCAAAATGGATATTTTTGCAACCGCCAGGCGGTTGCGAGATAACATGGCAACCGCCTGGCGGTTGCTAGATCACATGGCAACCGCCGGGCGGTTGCCAATACTCGATATCTGCAACCGCCAGACGGTTGCAGATAATATTCATACTTGATTTTTACTATTACGTATGATACGTTGTGGTACGTTGTTTGATCAATTGATAATTACCCTAATGATAGTTAAAACAAGCCAAATTATAAGGTTTCATTGGAAAATTAAGCTTAGGGACAACATTAAGAACTAAGTTTGATGATTAGTTGTTGAACATAATATATAGGTATATCGTTGATAGCTCGCCTAATCACATAATCTACTATTTTAATAACTTAATTACTAGTTTTGTAGTTATTTACTACTACTATTCACATTTAATAATGATATTTGAGTTCAATAAACACAAACACATCTAGATACTTCTCAAAAATCACTAATTTCAAAATGGATGTGTTTCCAACCGCCAGGCGGTTGCAGATATTCAGACCTCGCAACCGCCTAGCGGTCGCCCCTTTATATGGCGACCGCCCGTGCGGTTGCAATATTAAGTTCTCGCAACCTCTAGGCGGTTGCTAGATCCCATGGCAACCGCCTGGCGGTTGTTATGTCACATGGCAACCGCCTGGCGGTTGCCAATACTCGATATCTGCAACCGCTAAGCGGTTGCAGATCATATTCATACTTGATTTTTTACTATTACGTATGATACGTTATGGTACGTTGTTTGATCAATTGATAATTACCCTAATGCTAGTTAAAACAAGCCAAATTGTAAGGTTTCATTGGAAAATTAACCTTAGGGACAACATTAAGAACTAATTGTGATGATTAGTTGTTGAACATAATATATAGGTATATCGTTGATAACTCGCCTAATCACATAATCTACTATTTTAATAACTTAATTACTAGTTTTGTAGTTATTTACTACTACTATTCACATTTAATAATGATATTGGAGTTCAATAAACACAAACACATCAAGATACTTCTCAAAAATCACTAATTCCAAAATGGATGTGTTTCCAACCGCCAGGCGGTTGCAGATATTCAGACCTCGCAACCGCCTAGCGGTCGCCCCTTTATATGGCGACCGCCCGTGCGGTTGCAATACTAAGTTCTCGCAACCTCTAGGCGGTTGCTAGATCCCATGGCAACCGCCTGGCGGTTGCTATGTCACATGGCAACCGCCTGGCGGTTGCTATGTCACATGGCAACCGCCTGGCGGTTGCTATGTCACATGGCAACCGCCTGGCGGTTGCCAATACTCGATATCTGCAACCGCTAAGCGGTTGCAGATCATATTCATACTTGATTTTTTACTATTACGTATGATACGTTATGGTACGTTGTTTGATCAATTGATAATTACCCTAATGCTAGTTAAAACAAGCCAAATTGTAAGGTTTCATTGGAAAATTAACCTTAGGGACAACATTAAGAACTAATTGTGATGATTAGTTGTTGAACATAATATATAGGTATATCGTTGATAACTCGCCTAATCACATAATCTACTATTTTAATAACTTAATTACTAGTTTTGTAGTTATTTACTACTACTATTCACATTTAATAATGATATTTGAGTTCAATAAATACAAACACATCAAGATACTTCTCAAAAATCACAAATTTCAAAATGGAAGTTTTTGCAACCGCCAGGCGGTTGCAGATATTCAGACCTCGCAACCGCCTAGCGGTCGCCCCCTTATATGGCGACCGCCCGTGCGGTTGCAATATTAAGTTCTCGCAACCGCTAGGCGGTTGCTAGATCCCATGGCAACCGCCTGGCGGTTGCTATGTCACATGGCAAACGCCTGGCGGTTGCCAATACTCGATATCTGCAACCGCCAAGCGGTTGCAGATAATATTCATACTTGATTTTTTACTATTACGTATGATACGTTGTGGTACGTTGTTTGATCAATTGATAATTACCCTAATGGTAGTTAAAACAAGCCAAATTATAAGGTTTCATTGGAAAATTAACCTTAGGGACAACATTAAGAATTAAGTGTGATGATTAGTTGTTGAACATAATATATAGGTATATCGTTGATAACTCGCCTAATCACATAATCTACTATTTTAATAACTTAATTACTAGTTTTGTAGTTATTTACTACTACTATTCACATTTAATAATGATATTTGAGTTCAATAAACACAAACACATCAAGATACTTCTCAAAAATCACAAATTTCAAAATGGAAGTTTTTGCAACCGCCAGGCGGTTGCAGATATTCAGACCTCGCAACCGCCTAGCGGTCGCCCCCTTATATGGCGACCGCCCGTGCGGTTGCAATATTAAGTTCTCGCAACCGCTAGGCGGTTGCTAGATCCCATGGCAACCGCCTGGCGGTTGCTATGTCACATGGCAACCGCCTGGCGGTTGCCAATACTCGATATCTGCAACCGCCAAGCGGTTGCAGATAATATTCATACTTGATTTTTTACTATTACGTATGATACGTTGTGGTACGTTGTTTGATCAATTGATAATTACCCTAATGGTAGTTAAAACAAGCCAAATTATAAGGTTTCATTGGAAAATTAACCTTAGGGACAACATTAAGAACTAATTGTGATGATTAGTTGTTGAACATAATATATAGGTATATTGTTGATAGCTCGCCTAATCACATAATCTACTATTTTAATAACTTAATTACTAGTTTTGTAGTTATTTACTACTACTATTCACATTTAATAATGATATTTGAGTTCAATAAACACAAACACATCTAGATACTTCTCAAAAATCACTAATTTCAAAATGGATGTGTTTCCAACCGCCAGGCGGTTGCAGATATTCAGACCTCGCAACCGCCTAGCGGTCGCCCCTTTATATGGCGACCGCCCGTGCGGTTGCAATATTAAGTTCTCGCAACCTCTAGGCGGTTGCTAGATCCCATGGCAACCGCCAGGCGGTTGTTATGTCACATGGCAACCGCCTGGCGGTTGCCAATACTCGATATCTGCAACCGCTAAGCGGTTGCAGATCATATTCATACTTGATTTTTTACTATTACGTATGATACGTTATGGTACGTTGTTTGATCAATTGATAATTACCCTAATGCTAGTTAAAACAAGCCAAATTGTAAGGTTTCATTGGAAAATTAACCTTAGGGACAACATTAAGAACTAATTGTGATGATTAGTTGTTGAACATAATATATAGGTATATCGTTGATAACTCGGCTAATCACATAATCTACTATTTTAATAACTTAATTACTAGTTTTGTAGTTATTTACTACTAATATTCACATTTAATAATGTTATTTGAGTTCAATAAACACAAACACATCCAGATACTTCTCAAAAATCTCTAATTTCAAAATGGATATTTTTGCAACCGCCAGGCGGTTGCGAGATAACATGGCAACCGCCTGGCGGTTGCTAGATCACATGGCAACCGCCGGGCGGTTGCCAATACTCGATATCTGCAACCGCCAGACGGTTGCAGATAATATTCATACTTGATTTTTACTATTACGTATGATACGTTGTGGTACGTTGTTTGATCAATTGATAATTACCCTAATGATAGTTAAAACAAGCCAAATTATAAGGTTTCATTGGAAAATTAAGCTTAGGGACAACATTAAGAACTAAGTTTGATGATTAGTTGTTGAACATAATATATAGGTATATCGTTGATAGCTCGCCTAATCACATAATCTACTATTTTAATAACTTAATTACTAGTTTTGTAGTTATTTACTACTACTATTCACATTTAATAATGATATTTGAGTTCAATAAACACAAACACATCTAGATACTTCTCAAAAATCACTAATTTCAAAATGGATGTGTTTCCAACCGCCAGGCGGTTGCAGATATTCAGACCTCGCAACCGCCTAGCGGTCGCCCCTTTATATGGCGACCGCCCGTGCGGTTGCAATATTAAGTTCTCGCAACCTCTAGGCGGTTGCTAGATCCCATGGCAACCGCCTGGCGGTTGTTATGTCACATGGCAACCGCCTGGCGGTTGCCAATACTCGATATCTGCAACCGCTAAGCGGTTGCAGATCATATTCATACTTGATTTTTTACTATTACGTATGATACGTTATGGTACGTTGTTTGATCAATTGATAATTACCCTAATGCTAGTTAAAACAAGCCAAATTGTAAGGTTTCATTGGAAAATTAACCTTAGGGACAACATTAAGAACTAATTGTGATGATTAGTTGTTGAACATAATATATAGGTATATCGTTGATAACTCGCCTAATCACATAATCTACTATTTTAATAACTTAATTACTAGTTTTGTAGTTATTTACTACTACTATTCACATTTAATAATGATATTGGAGTTCAATAAACACAAACACATCAAGATACTTCTCAAAAATCACTAATTCCAAAATGGATGTGTTTCCAACCGCCAGGCGGTTGCAGATATTCAGACCTCGCAACCGCCTAGCGGTCGCCCCTTTATATGGCGACCGCCCGTGCGGTTGCAATACTAAGTTCTCGCAACCTCTAGGCGGTTGCTAGATCCCATGGCAACCGCCTGGCGGTTGCTATGTCACATGGCAACCGCCTGGCGGTTGCTATGTCACATGGCAACCGCCTGGCGGTTGCCAATACTCGATATCTGCAACCGCTAAGCGGTTGCAGATCATATTCATACTTGATTTTTTACTATTACGTATGATACGTTATGGTACGTTGTTTGATCAATTGATAATTACCCTAATGCTAGTTAAAACAAGCCAAATTGTAAGGTTTCATTGGAAAATTAACCTTAGGGACAACATTAAGAACTAATTGTGATGATTAGTTGTTGAACATAATATATAGGTATATCGTTGATAACTCGCCTAATCACATAATCTACTATTTTAATAACTTAATTACTAGTTTTGTAGTTATTTACTACTACTATTCACATTTAATAATGATATTTGAGTTCAATAAACACAAACACATCAAGATACTTCTCAAAAACCACTAATTCCAAAATGGATGTGTTTCCAACCGCCAGGCGGTTGCAGATATTCAGACCTCGCAACCGCCTAGCGGTCGCCCCTTTATATGGCGACCGCCCGTGCGGTTGCAATACTAAGTTCTCCCAACCTCTAGGCGGTTGCTAGATCCCATGGCAACCGCCTGGCGGTTGCTATGTCACATGGCAACCGCCTGGCGGTTGCCAATACTCGATATCTGCAACCGCCAAGCGGTTGCAGATCATATTCATACTTGATTTTTTACTATTACGTATGATACGTTATGGTACGTTGTTTGATCAAATGATAATTACCCTAATGCTAGTTAAAACAAGCCAAATTGTAAGGTTTCATTGGAAAATTAACCTTAGGGACAACATTAAGAACTAATTGTGATGATTAGTTGTTGAACATAATATATAGGTATATCGTTGATAACTCGGCTAATCACATAATCTACTATTTTAATAACTTAATTACTAGTTTTGTAGTTATTTACTACTAATATTCACATTTAATAATGTTATTTGAGTTCAATAAACACAAACACATCCAGATACTTCTCAAAAATCACTAATTTCAAAATGGATATTTTTGCAACCGCCAGGCGGTTGCGAGATAACATGGCAACCGCCTGGCGGTTGCTAGATCACATGGCAACCGCCGGGCGGTTGCCAATACTCGATATCTGCAACCGCCAGACGGTTGCAGATAATATTCATACTTGATTTTTACTATTACGTATGATACGTTGTGGTACGTTGTTTGATCAATTGATAATTACCCTAATGATAGTTAAAACAAGCCAAATTATAAGGTTTCATTGGAAAATTAAGCTTAGGGACAACATTAAGAACTAAGTTTGATGATTAGTTGTTGAACATAATATATAGGTATATCGTTGATAACTCGCCTAATCACATAATCTACTATTTTAATAACTTAATTACTAGTTTTGTAGTTATTTACTACTACTATTCACATTTAATAATGATATTGGAGTTCAATAAACACAAACACATCAAGATACTTCTCAAAAATCACTAATTCCAAAATGGATGTGTTTCCAACCGCCAGGCGGTTGCAGATATTCAGACCTCGCAACCGCCTAGCGGTCGCCCCTTTATATGGCGACCGCCCGTGCGGTTGCAATACTAAGTTCTCGCAACCTCTAGGCGGTTGCTAGATCCCATGGCAACCGCCTGGCGGTTGCTATGTCACATGGCAACCGCCTGGCGGTTGCTATGTCACATGGCAACCGCCTGGCGGTTGCCAATACTCGATATCTGCAACCGCTAAGCGGTTGCAGATCATATTCATACTTGATTTTTTACTATTACGTATGATACGTTATGGTACGTTGTTTGATCAATTGATAATTACCCTAATGCTAGTTAAAACAAGCCAAATTGTAAGGTTTCATTGGAAAATTAACCTTAGGGACAACATTAAGAACTAATTGTGATGATTAGTTGTTGAACATAATATATAGGTATATCGTTGATAACTCGCCTAATCACATAATCTACTATTTTAATAACTTAATTACTAGTTTTGTAGTTATTTACTACTACTATTCACATTTAATAATGATATTGGAGTTCAATAAACACAAACACATCAAGATACTTCTCAAAAATCACTAATTCCAAAATGGATGTGTTTCCAACCGCCAGGCGGTTGCAGATATTCAGACCTCGCAACCGCCTAGCGGTCGCCCCTTTATATGGCGACCGCCCGTGCGGTTGCAATACTAAGTTCTCGCAACCTCTAGGCGGTTGCTAGATCCCATGGCAACCGCCTGGCGGTTGCTATGTCACATGGCAACCGCCTGGCGGTTGCCAATACTCGATATCTGCAACCGCTAAGCGGTTGCAGATCATATTCATACTTGATTTTTTACTATTACGTATGATACGTTATGGTACGTTGTTTGATCAATTGATAATTACCCTAATGCTAGTTAAAACAAGCCAAATTGTAAGGTTTCATTGGAAAATTAACCTTAGGGACAACATTAAGAACTAATTGTGATGATTAGTTGTTGAACATAATATATAGGTATATCGTTGATAACTCGCCTAATCACATAATCTACTATTTTAATAACTTAATTACTAGTTTTGTAGTTATTTACTACTACTATTCACATTTAATAATGATATTTGAGTTCAATAAACACAAACACATCAAGATACTTCTCAAAAATCACTAATTCCAAAATGGATGTGTTTCCAACCGCCAGGCGGTTGCAGATATTCAGACCTCGCAACCGCCTAGCGGTCGCCCCTTTATATGGCGACCGCCCGTGCGGTTGCAATACTAAGTTCTCCCAACCTCTAGGCGGTTGCTAGATCCCATGGCAACCGCCTGGCGGTTGCTATGTCACATGGCAACCGCCTGGCGGTTGCCAATACTCGATATCTGCAACCGCCAAGCGGTTGCAGATCATATTCATACTTGATTTTTTACTATTACGTATGATACGTTATGGTACGTTGTTTGATCAAATGATAATTACCCTAATGCTAGTTAAAACAAGCCAAATTGTAAGGTTTCATTGGAAAATTAACCTTAGGGACAACATTAAGAACTAATTGTGATGATTAGTTGTTGAACATAATATATAGGTATATCGTTGATAACTCGGCTAATCACATAATCTACTATTTTAATAACTTAATTCATAGTTTTGTAGTTATTTACTACTAATATTCACATTTAATAATGTTATTTGAGTTCAATAAACACAAACACATCCAGATACTTCTCAAAAATCACTAATTTCAAAATGGATATTTTTGCAACCGCCAGGCGGTTGCGAGATAACATGGCAACCGCCTGGCGGTTGCTAGATCACATGGCAACCGCCGGGCGGTTGCCAATACTCGATATCTGCAACCGCCAGACGGTTGCAGATAATATTCATACTTGATTTTTACTATTACGTATGATACGTTGTGGTACGTTGTTTGATCAATTGATAATTACCCTAATGATAGTTAAAACAAGCCAAATTATAAGGTTTCATTGGAAAATTAAGCTTAGGGACAACATTAAGAACTAAGTTTGATGATTAGTTGTTGAACATAATATATAGGTATATCGTTGATAGCTCGCCTAATCACATAATCTACTATTTTAATAACTTAATTACTAGTTTTGTAGTTATTTACTACTACTATTCACATTTAATAATGATATTTGAGTTCAATAAACACAAACACATCTAGATACTTCTCAAAAATCACTAATTTCAAAATGGATGTGTTTCCAACCGCCAGGCGGTTGCAGATATTCAGACCTCGCAACCGCCTAGCGGTCGCCCCTTTATATGGCGACCTCCCGTGCGGTTGCAATATTAAGTTCTCGCAACCTCTAGGCGGTTGCTAGATCCCATGGCAACCGCCTGGCGGTTGTTATGTCACATGGCAACCGCCTGGCGGTTGCCAATACTCGATATCTGCAACCGCTAAGCGGTTGCAGATCATATTCATACTTGATTTTTTACTATTACGTATGATACGTTATGGTACGTTGTTTGATCAATTGATAATTACCCTAATGCTAGTTAAAACAAGCCAAATTGTAAGGTTTCATTGGAAAATTAACCTTAGGGACAACATTAAGAACTAATTGTGATGATTAGTTGTTGAACATAATATATAGGTATATCGTTGATAACTCGCCTAATCACATAATCTACTATTTTAATAACTTAATTACTAGTTTTGTAGTTATTTACTACTACTATTCACATTTAATAATGATATTTGAGTTCAATAAACACAAACACATCAAGAAACTTCTCAAAAATCACTAATTCCAAAATGGATGTGTTTCCAACCGCCAGGCGGTTGCAGATATTCAGACCTCGCAACCGCCTAGCGGTCGCCCCTTTATATGGCGACCGCCCGTGCGGTTGCAATACTAAGTTCTCGCAACCTCTAGGCGGTTGCTAGATCCCATGGCAACCGCCTGGCGGTTGCTATGTCACATGGCAACCGCCTGGCGGTTGCCAATACTCGATATCTGCAACCGCCAAGCGGTTGCAGATAATATTCATACTTGATTTTTTACTATTACGTATGATACGTTGTGGTACGTTGTTTGATCAATTGATAATTACCCTAATGGTAGTTAAAACAAGCCAAATTATAAGGTTTCATTGGAAAATTAACCTTAGGGACAACATTAAGAACTAATTGTGATGATTAGTTGTTGAACATAATATATAGGTATATCGTTGATAGCTCGCCTAATCACATAATCTACTATTTTAATAACTTAATTACTAGTTTTGTAGTTATTTACTACTACTATTCACATTTAATAATGATATTTGAGTTCAATAAACACAAACACATCCAGATACTTCTCAAAAATCACTAATTTCAAAATGGATATTTTTGCAACCGCCAGGCGGTTGCGAGATAACATGGCAACCGCCTGGCGGTTGCTAGATCACATGGCAACCGCCGGGCGGTTGCCAATACTCGATATCTGCAACCGCCAGACGGTTGCAGATAATATTCATACTTGATTTTTACTATTATGTATGATACGTTGTGGTACGTTGTTTGATCAATTGATAATTACCCTAATGATAGTTAAAACAAGCCAAATTATAAGGTTTCATTGGAAAATTAACCTTAGGGACAACATTAAGAATTAAGTGTGATGATTAGTTGTTGAACATAATATATAGGTATATCGTTGATAGCTCGCCTAATCACATAATCTACTATTTTAATAACTTAATTACTAGTTTTGTAGTTATTTACTACTACTATTCACATTTAATAATGATATTTGAGTTCAATAAACACAAACACATCCAGATACTTCTAAAAAATCACTAATTTCAAAATGGATATTTTTGCAACCGCCAGGCGGTTGCGAGATGACATGGCAACCGCCTGGCGGTTGCTAGATCACATGGCAACCGCCGGGCGGTTGCTATGTCACATGGCAACCGCCGGGCGGTTGCCAATACTCGATATCTGCAACCGCCAGACGGTTGCAGATAATATTCATAATTGATTTTTACTATTACGTATGATACGTTGTGGTACGTTGTTTGATCAATTGATAATTACCCTAATGATAGTTAAAACAAGCCAAATTATAAGGTTTCATTGGAAAATTAAGCTTAGGGACAACATTAAGAACTAAGTTTGATGATTAGTTGTTGAACATAATATATAGGTATATCGTTGATAACTCGCCTAATCACATAATCTACTATTTTAATAACTTAATTACTAGTTTTGTAGTTATTTACTACTACTATTCACATTTAATAATGATATAGTAGTTCAATAAACACAAACACATCAAGATACTTCTCAAAAATCACTAATTTCAAAATGGATGTTTTTGCAACCTCCAGGCGGTTGCAGATATTCAGACCTCGCAACCGCCTAGCGGTCGCCCCCTTATATGGCGACCGCCCGTGCGGTTGCAATATTAAGTTCTCGCAACCGCTAGGCGGTTGCTAGATCCCATGGCAACCGCCTGGCGGTTGCCAATACTCGATATCTGCAACCGCCGAGCGGTTGTAGATAATATTCATACTTGATTTTTTACTATTACGTATGATACGTTGTGGTACGTTTTTTGATCAATTGATAATTACCCTAATGATAGTTAAAACAAGCCAAATTATAAGGTTTCATTGGAAAATTAACCTTAGGGACAACATTAAGAATTAAGTGTGATGATTAGTTGTTGAACATAATATATAGGTATATCGTTGATAACTCGCCTAATCACATAATCTACTATTTTAATAACTTAAATACTAGTTGTGTAGTTATTTACTACTACTATTCACATTTAATAATGATATTTGAGTTCAATAAACACAAACACATCAAGATACTTCTCAAAAATCACAAATTTCAAAATGGAAGTTTTTGCAACCGCCAGGCGGTTGCAGATATTCAGACCTCGCAACCGCCTAGCGGTCGCCCCCTTATATGGCGAGCGCCCGTGCGGTTGCAATATTAAGTTCTCGCAACCGCTAGGCGGTTGCTAGATCCCATGGCAACCGCCTGGCGGTTGCTATGTCACATGGCAACCGCCTGGCGGTTGCCAATACTCGATATCTGCAACCGCCAAACGGTTGCAGATAATATTCATACTTGATTTTTACTATTACGTATGATACGTTGTGGTACGTTGTTTGATCAATTGATAATTACCCTAATGATAGTTAAAACAAGCCAAATTATAAGGTTTCATTGGAAAATTAACCTTAGGGACAACATTAAGAATTAAGTGTGATGATTAGTTGTTGAACATAATATATAGGTATATCGTTGATAACTCGCCTAATCACATAATCTACTATTTTAATAACTTAATTACTAGTTTTGTAGTTATTTACTACTACTATTCACATTTAATAATGATATTTGAGTTCAATAAACACAAACACACCAAGATACTTCTCAAAAATCACAAATTTCAAATTGGAAGTTTTTGCAACCGCCAGGCGGTTGCAGATATTCAGACCTCGCAACCGCCTAGCGGTCGCCCCCTTATATGGCGACCGCCCGTGCGGTTGCAATATTAAGTTCTCGCAACCGCTAGGCGGTTGCTATGTCACATGGCAACCGCCTGGCGGTTGCCAATACTCGATATCTGCAACCGCCAAGCGGTTGCAGATAATATTCATACTTGATTTTTTACTATTACGTATGATACGTTGTGGTACGTTGTTTGATCAATTGATAATTACCCTAATGGTAGTTAAAACAAGCCAAATTATAAGGTTTCATTGGAAAATTAACCTTAGGGACAACATTAAGAACTAATTGTGATGATTAGTTGTTGAACATAATATATAGGTATATCGTTGATAGCTCGCCTAATCACATAATCTACTATTTTAATAACTTAATTACTAGTTTTGTAGTTATTTACTACTACTATTCACATTTAATAATGATATTTGAGTTCAATAAACACAAACACATCTAGATACTTCTCAAAAATCACTAATTTCAAAATGGATATTTTTGCAACCGCCAGGCGGTTGCGAGATAACATGGCAACCGCCTGGCGGTTGCTAGATCACATGGCAACCGCCGGGCGGTTGCTATGTCACATGGCAACCGCCGGGCGGTTGCCAATACTCGATATCTGCAACCGCCAGACGGTTGCAGATAATATTCATACTTGATTTTTACTATTACGTATGATACGTTGTGGTACGTTGTTTGATCAATTGATAATTACCCTAATGATAGTTAAAACAAGCCAAATTATAAGGTTTCATTGGAAAATTAAGCTTAGGGACAACATTAAGAACTAAGTTTGATGATTAGTTGTTGAACATAATATATAGGTATATCGTTGATAACTCGCCTAATCACATAATCTACTATTTTAATAACTTAATCACTAGTTTTGTAGTTATTTACTACTACTATTCACATTTAATAATGATATTTGAGTTCAATAAACACAAACACATCAAGATACTTCTCAAAAATCACTAATTTCAAAATGGATGTTTTTGCAACCTCCAGGCGGTTGCAGATATTCAGACCTCGCAACCGCCTAGCGGTCGCCTCCTTATATGGCAACCGCCCGTGCGGTTGCAATATTAAGTTCTCGCAACCGCTAGGCGGTTGCTAGATCCCATGGCAACCGCCTGGCGGTTGCCAATACTCGATATCTACAACCGCCGAGCGGTTGTAGATAATATTCATACTTAATTTTTTACTATTACGTATGATACGTTGTGGTACGTTGTTTGATCAATTGATAATTACCCTAATGATAGTTAAAACAAGCCAAATTATAAGGTTTCATTGGAAAATTAAGCTTAGGGACAACATTAAGAACTAAGTTTGATGATTAGTTGTTGAACATAATATATAGGTATATCGTTGATAACTCGCCTAATCACATAATCTACTATTTTAATAACTTAATCACTAGTTTTGTAGTTATTTACTACTACTATTCACATTTAATAATGATATTTGAGTTCAATAAACACAAACACATCAAGATACTTCTCAAAAATCACTAATTTCAAAATGGATGTTTTTGCAACCTCCAGGCGGTTGCAAATATTCAGACCTCGCAACCGCCTAGCGGTCGCCTCCTTATATGGCAACCGCCCGTGCGGTTGCAATATTAAGTTCTCGCAACCGCTAGGCGGTTGCTAGATCCCATGGCAACCGCCTGGCGGTTGCCAATACTCGATATCTACAACCGCCGAGCGGTTGTAGATAATATTCATACTTGATTTTTTACTATTACGTATGATACGTTGTGGTACGTTGTTTGATCAATTGATAATTACCCTAATGATAGTTAAAACAAGCCAAATTATAAGGTTTCATTGGAAAATTAACCTTAGGGACAACATTAAGAATTAAGTGTGATGATTAGTTGTTGAACATAATATATAGGTATATCGTTGATAACTCGCCTAATCACATAATCTACTATTTTAATAACTTAATTACTAGTTTTGTAGTTATTTACTACTACTATTCACATTTAATAATGATATTTGAGTTCAATAAACACAAACACATCAAGATACTTCTCAAAAATCACAAATTTCAAAATGGAAGTTTTTGCAACCGCCAGGCGGTTGCAGATATTCAGACCTCGCAACCGCCTAGCGGTCGCCCCCTTATATGGCGACCGCCCGTGCGGTTGCAATATTAAGTTCTCGCAACCGCTAGGCGGTTGCTAGATCCCATGGCAACCGCCTGGCGGTTGCTATGTCACATGGCAACCGCCTGGCAGTTGCCAATACTCGATATCTGCAACCGCCAGACGGTTGCAGATAATATTCATACTTGATTTTTACTATTACGTATGATACGTTGTGGTACGTTGTTTGATCAATTGATAATTACCCTAATGATAGTTAAAACAAGCCAAATTATAAGGTTTCATTGGAAAATTAACCTTAGGGACAACATTAAGAATTAAGTGTGATGATTAGTTGTTGAACATAATATATAGGTATATCGTTGATAACTCGCCTAATCACATAATCTACTATTTTAATAACTTAATTACTAGTTTTGTAGTTATTTACTACTACTATTCACATTTAATAATGATATTTGAGTTCAATAAACACAAACACATCAAGATACTTCTCAAAAATCACAAAGTTCAAAATGGAAGTTTTTGCAACCGCCAGGCGGTTGCAGATATTCAGACCTCGCAACCGCCTAGCGGTCGCCCCCTTATATGGCGACCGCCCGTGCGGTTGCAATATTAAGTTCTCGCAACCGCTAGGCGGTTGCTATGTCACATGGCAACCGCCTGGCGGTTGCCAATACTCGATATCTGCAACCGCCAAGCGGTTGCAGATAATATTCATACTTGATTTTTTACTATTACGTATGATACGTTGTGGTACGTTGTTTGATCAATTGATAATTACCCTAATGGTAGTTAAAACAAGCCAAATTATAAGGTTTCATTGGAAAATTAACCTTAGGGACAACATTAAGAACTAATTGTGATGATTAGTTGTTGAACATAATATATAGGTATATCGTTGATAGCTCGCCTAATCACATAATCTACTTTTTTAATAACTTAATTACTAGTTTTGTAGTTATTTACTACTACTATTCACATTTAATAATGATATTTGAGTTCAATAAACACAAACACATCAAGATACTTCTCAAAAATCACTAATTTCAAAATGGATGTTTTTGCAACCTCCAGGCGGTTGCAGATATTCAGACCTCGCAACCGCCTAGCGGTCGCCTCCTTATATGGCAACCGCCCGTGCGGTTGCAATATTAAGTTCTCGCAACCGCTAGGCGGTTGCTAGATCCCATGGCAACCGCCTGGCGGTTGCTATGTCACATGGCAACCGCCTGGCGGTTGCCAATACTCGATATCTGCAACCGCCAGACGGTTGCAGATAATATTCATACATGATTTTTACTATTACGTATGATACGTTGTGGTACGTTGTTTGATCAATTGATAATTACCCTAATGATAGTTAAAACAAGCCAAATTATAAGGTTTCATTGGAAAATTAACCTTAGGGACAACATTAAGAATTAAGTGTGATGATTAGTTGTTGAACATAATATATAGGTATATCGTTGATAACTCGCCTAATCACATAATCTACTATTTTAATAACTTAATTACTAGTTTTGTAGTTATTTACTACTACTATTCACATTTAATAATGATATTTTAGTTCAATAAACACAAACACATCAAGATACTTCTCAAAAATCACAAATTTCAAAATGGAAGTTTTTGCAACCGCCAGGCGGTTGCAGATATTCAGACCTCGCAACCGCCTAGCGGTCGCCCCATTATATGGCGACCGCCCGTGCGGTTGCAATATTAAGTTCTCGCAACCGCTAGGCGGTTGCTATGTCACATGGCAACCGCCTGGCGGTTGCCAATACTCGATATCTGCAACCGCCAAGCGGTTGCAGATAATATTCATACTTGATTTTTTACTATTACGTATGATACGTTGTGGTACGCTGTTTGATCAATTGATAATTACCCTAATGGTAGTTAAAACAAGCCAAATTATAAGGTTTCATTGGAAAATTAACCTTAGGGACAACATTAAGAACTAATTGTGATGATTAGTTGTTGAACATAATATATAGGTATATTGTTGATAGCTCGCCTAATCACATAATCTACTATTTTAATAACCTAATTACTAGTTTTGTAATTATTTACTACTACTATTCACATTTAATAATGATATTTGAGTTCAATAAACACAAACACATATAGATACTTCTCAAAAATCACTAATTTCAAAATGGATATTTTTGCAACCGCCAGGCGGTTGCGAGATAACATGGCAACCGCCTGGCGGTTGCTAGATCACATGGCAACCGCCGGGCGGTTGCCAATACTAGATATCTGCAACCGCCAGACGGTTGCAGATAATATTCATACTTGATTTTTACTATTACGTATGATACGTTGTGGTACGTTGTTTGATCAATTGATAATTACCCTAATGATAGTTAAAACAAGCCAAATTATAAGGTTTCATTGGAAAATTAAGCTTAGGGACAACATTAAGAACTAAGTTTGATGATTAGTTGTTGAACATAATATATAGGTATATCGTTGATAACTCGCCTAATCACATAATCTACTATTTAAATAACTTAATCACTAGTTTTGTAGTTATTTACTACTACTATTCACATTTAATAATGATATTTGAGTTCAATAAACACAAACACATCAAGATACTTCTCAAAAATCACTAATTTCAAAATGGATGTTTTTGCAACCTCCAGGCGGTTGCAGATATTCAGACCTCGCAACCGCCTAGCGGTCGCCTCCTTATATGGCAACCGCCCGTGCGGTTGCAATATTAAGTTCTCGCAACCGCTAGGCGGTTGTTAGATCCCATGGCAACCGCCTGGCGGTTGCCAATACTCGATATCTACAACCGCCGAGCGGTTGTAGATAATATTCATACTTGATTTTTTACTATTACGTATGATACGTTGTGGTACGTTGTTTGATCAACTGATAATTACCCTAATGATAGTTAAAACAAGCCAAATTATAAGGTTTCATTGGAAAATTAACCTTAGGGACAACATTAAGAATTAAGTGTGATGATTAGTTGTTGAACATAATATATAGGTATATCGTTGATAACTCGCCTAATCACATAATCTACTATTTTAATAACTTAATTACTAGTTTTGTAGTTATTTACTACTACTATTCACATTTAATAATGATATTTGAGTTCAATAAACACAAACACATCAAGATACTTCTCAAAAATCACAAATTTCAAAATGGAAGTTTTTGCAACCGCCAGGCGGTTGCAGATATTCAGACCTCGCAACCGCCTAGCGGTCGCCCCCTTATATGGCGACCGCCCGTGCGGTTGCAATATTAAGTTCTCGCAACCGCTAGGCGGTTGCTAGATCCCATGGCAACCGCCTGGCGGTTGCTATGTCACATGGCAACCGCCTGGCGGTTGCCAATACTCGATATCTGCAACCGCCAAGCGGTTGCAGATAATATTCATACTTGATTTTTTACTATTACGTATGATACGTTGTGGTACGTTGTTTGATCAATTGATAATTACCCTAATGGTAGTTAAAACAAGCCAAATTATAAGGTTTCATTGGAAAATTAACCTTAGGGACAACATTAAGAACTAATTGTGATGATTAGTTGTTGAACATAATATATAGGTATATCGTTGATAGCTCGCCTAATCACATAATCTACTATTTTAATAACTTAATTACTAGTTTTGTAGTTATTTACTACTACTATTCACATTTAATAATGATATTTGAGTTCAATAAACACAAACACATCCAGATACTTTTCAAAAATCACTAATTTCAAAATGGATATTTTTGCAACCGCCAGGCGGTTGCGAGATAACATGGCAACCGCCTAGCGGTTGCTAGATCACATGGCAACCGCCTGGCGGTTGCTAGATCACATGGCAACTGCCGGGCGGTTGCTATGTCACAAGGGAACCGCCGGGCGGTTGCCAATACTCGATATCTGCAACCGCTAGACGGTTGCAGATAATATTCATACTTGATTTTTAGTATTACGTATGATACGTTGTGGTACGTTGTTTGATCAATTGATAATTACCCTAATGATAGTTAAAATAAGCCAAATTATAAGGTTTCATTGGAAAATTAAGCTTAGGGACATCATTAAGAACTAAGTTTGATGATTAGTTGTTGAACATAATATATAGGTATATCGTTGATAACTCGCCTAATCACATAATCTACTATTTTAATAACTTAATTACTAGTTTTGTAGTTATTTACTACTACTATTCACATTTAATAATGATATTTGAGTTCAATAAACACAAACACATCAAGATACTTCTCAAAAATCACTAATTTCAAAATGGATGTTTTTGCAACCTCCAGGCGGTTGCGAGATAACATGGCAACCGCCTGGCGGTTGCTAGATCACATGGCAACCGCCGGGCGGTTGCTATATCACATGGCAATCGCCGGGCGGTTGCCAATACTCGATATCTGCAACCGCCAGACGGTTGCAGATAATATTCATACTTGATTTTTACTATTACGTACGATACGTTGTGGTACGTTGTTTGATCAATTGATAATTACCCTAATGATAGTTAAAACAAGCCAAATTATAAGGTTTCATTGGAAAATTAAGCTTAGGGACAACATTAAGAACTAATTGTGATGATTAGTTGTTGAACATAATATATAGGTATATCGTTGATAACTCGCCTAATCACATAATCTACTATTTTAATAACTTAATTACTAGTTTTGTAGTTATTTACTACTACTATTCACATTTAATAATGATATTTGAGTTCAATAAACACAAACACATCCAGATACTTCTCAAAAATCACTAATTTCAAAATGGATATTTTTGCAACCGCCAGGCGGTTGCTAGATCACATGGCAACCGCCGGGCGGTTGCTATGTCACATGGAAACCGCCGGGCGGTTGCCAATACTCGATATCTGCAACCGCCAGACGGTTGCAGATAATATTCATACTTGATTTTTACTATTACGTATGATACGTTGTGGTACGTTGTTTGATCAATTGATAATTATCCTAATGATAGTTAAAACAAGCCAAATTATAAGGTTTCATTGGAAAATTAAGCTTAGGGACAACATTAAGAACTAATTGTGATGATTAGTTGTTGAACATAATATATAGGTATATCGTTGATAGCTCGCCTAATCACATAATCTACTATTTTAATAACTTAATTACTAGTTTTGTAGTTATTTACTACTACTATTCACATTTAATAATGATATTTGAGTTCAATAAACACAAACACATCTAGATACTTCTCAAAAATCACTAATTTCAAAATGGATATTTTTGCAACCGCCAGGTGGTTGCGAGATAACATGGCAACCGCCTGGCGGTTGCTAGATCACATGGCAACCGCCGGGCGGTTGCCAATACTCGATATCTGCAACCGCCAGACGGTTGCAGATAATATTCATACTTGATTTTTACTATTACGTATGATACGTTGTGGTACGTTGTTTGATCAATTGATAATTACCCTAATGATAGTTAAAACAAGCCAAATTATAAGGTTTCATTGGAAAATTAAGCTTAGGGACAACATTAAAAACTAAGTTTGATGATTAGTTGTTGAACATAATATATAGGTATATCGTTGATAACTCGCCTAATCACATAATCTACTATTTTAATAACTTAATCACTAGTTTTGTAGTTATTTACTACTACTATTCACATTTAATAATGATATTTGAGTTCAATAAACACAAACACATCAAGATACTTCTCAAAAATCACTAATTTCAAAATGGATGTTTTTGCAACCTCCAGGCGGTTGCAGATATTCAGACCTCGCAACCGCCTAGCGGTCGCCTCCTTATATGGCAACCGCCCGTGCGGTTGCAATATTAAGTTCTCGCAACCGCTCGGCGGTTGCTAGATCCCATGGCAACCGCCTGGCGGTTGCCAATACTCGATATCTGCAACCGCCGAGCGGTTGTAGATAATATTCATACTTGATTTTTTAATATTACGTATGATACGTTGTGGTACGTTGTTTGATCAATTGATAATTACCCTAATGATAGTTAAAACAACCCAAATTATAAGGTTTCATTGGAAAATTAACCTTAGGGACAACATTAAGAATTAAGTGTGATGATTAGTTGTTGAACATAATATATAGGTATATCGTTGATAACTCGCCTAATCACATAATCTACTATTTTAATAACTTAATTACTAGTTTTGTAGTTATTTACTACTACTATTCACATTTAATAATGATATTTGAGTTCAATAAACACAAACACATCCAGATACTTCTCAAAAATCACTAATTTCAAAATGGATATTTTTGCAACCGCCAGGCGGTTGCGAGATAACATGGCAACCGCCTGGCGGTTGCTAGATCACATGGCAACCGCCGGGCGGTTGCTATGTCACATGGAAACCGCCGAGCGGTTGCCAATACTCGATATCTGCAACCGCCAGACGGTTGCAGATAATATTCATACTTGATTTTTACTATTACGTATGATACGTTGTGGTACGTTGTTTGATCAATTGATAATTACCCTAATGATAGTTAAAACAAGCCAAATTATAAGGTTTCATTGGAAAATTAAGCTTAGGGACAACATTAAGAACTAATTGTGATGATTAGTTGTTGAACATAATATATAGGTATATCGTTGATAGCTCGCCTAATCACATAATCTACTATTTTAATAACTTAATTACTAGTTTTGTAGTTATTTACTACTACTATTCACATTTAATAATGATATTTGAGTTCAATAAACACAAACACATCTAGATACTTCTCAAAAATCACTAATTTCAAAATGGATATTTTTGCAACCGCCAGGCGGTTGCGAGATAACATGGCAACCGCCTGGCGGTTGCTAGATCACATGGCAACCGCCGGGCGGTTGCCAATACTCGATATCTGCAACCGCCAGACGGTTGCAGATAATATTCATACTTGATTTTTACTATTACGTATGATACGTTGTGGTACGTTGTTTGATCAATTGATAATTACCCTAATGATAGTTAAAACAAGCCAAATTATAAGGTTTCATTGGAAAATTAAGCTTAGGGACAACATTAAGAACTAAGTTTGATGATTAGTTGTTGAACATAATATATAGGTATATCGTTGATAACTCGCCTAATCACATAATCTACTATTTTAATAACTTAATCACTAGTTTTGTAGTTATTTACTACTACTATTCACATCTAATAATGATATTTGAGTTCAATAAACACAAACACATCAAGATACTTCTCAAAAATCACTAATTTCAAAATGGATGTTTTTGCAACCTCCAGGCGGTTGCAGATATTCAGACCTCGTAACCGCCTAGCGGTCGCCTCCTTATATGGCAACCGCCCGTGCGGTTGCAATATTAAGTTCTCGCAACCGCTCGGCGGTTGCTAGATCCCATGGCAACCGCCTGGCGGTTGCCAATACTCGATATCTGCAACCGCCGAGCGGTTGTAGATAATATTCATACTTGATTTTTTAATATTACGTATGATACGTTGTGGTACGTTATTTGATCAATTGATAATTACCCTAATGATAGTTAAAACAACCCAAATTATAAGGTTTCATTGGAAAATTAACCTTAGGGACAACATTAAGAATTAAGTGTGATGATTAGTTGTTGAACATAATATATAGGTATATCGTTGATAACTCGCCTAATCACATAATCTACTATTTTAATAACTTAATTACTAGTTTTGTAGTTATTTACTACTACTATTCACATTTAATAATGATATTTGAGTTCAATAAACACAAACACATCCAGATACTTTTCAAAAATCACTAATTTCAAAATGGATATTTTTGCAACCGCCAGGCGGTTGCGAGATAACATGGCAACCGCCTGGCGGTTGCTAGATCACATGGCAACCGCCGGGCGGTTGCTATGTCACATGGCAACCGCCGGGCGGTTGCCAATACTCGATATCTGCAACCGCTAAACGGTTGCAGATAATATTCATACTTGATTTTTACTATTACGTATGATACGTTGTGGTACGTTGTTTGATCAATTGATAATTACCCTAATGATAGTTAAAACAAGCCAAATTATAAGGTTTCATTGGAAAATTAAGCTTAGGGACAACATTAAGAACTAAGTTTGATGATTAGTTGTTGAAAATAATATATAGGTATATCGTTGATAACTCGCCTAATCACATAATCTACTATTTTAATAACTTAATCACTAGTTTTGTAGTTATTTACTACTACTATTCACATTTAATAATGATATTTGAGTTCAATAAACACAAACACATCAAGATACTTCTCAAAAATCCCAAATTTCAAAATGGAAGTTTTTGCAACCGCCAGGCGGTTGCAGATATTCAGACCTCGCAACCGCCTAGCGGTCGCCCCCTTATATGGCGACCGCCCGTGCGGTTGCAATATTAAGTTCTCACAACCGCTAGGCGGTTGCTAGATCCCATGGCAACCGTCTGGCGGTTGCTATGTCACATGGCAACCGCCTGGCGGTTGCCAATACTCGATATCTGCAACCGCCAAGCGGTTGCAGATAATATTCATACTTGATTTTTTACTATTACGTATGATACGTTGTGGTACGTTGTTTGATCAATTGATAATTACCCTAATGGTAGTTAAAACAAGCCAAATTATAAGGTTTCATTGGAAAATTAACCTTAGGGACAACATTAAGAACTAATTGTGATGATTAGTTGTTGAACATAATATATAGGTATATCGTTGATAGCTCGCCTAATCACATAATCTACTATTTTAATAACTTAATTACTAGTTTTGTAGTTATTTACTACTACTATTCACATTTAATAATGATATTTGAGTTCAATAAACACAAACACATCCAGATACTTTTCAAAAATCACTAATTTCAAAATGGATATTTTTGCAACCGCCAGGCGGTTGCGAGATAACATGGCAACCGCCTGGCGGTTGCTAGATCACATGGCAACCGCCGGGCGGTTGCTATGTCACATGGCAACCGCCGGGCGGTTGCCAATACTCGATATCTGCAACCGCTAAACGGTTGCAGATAATATTCATACTTGATTTTTACTATTACGTATGATACGTTGTGGTACGTTGTTTGATCAATTGATAATTACCCTAATGATAGTTAAAACAAGCCAAATTATAAGGTTTCATTGGAAAATTAAGCTTAGGGACAACATTAAGAACTAAGTTTGATGATTAGTTGTTGAACATAATATATAGGTATATCGTTGATAACTCGCCTAATCACATAATCTACTATTTTAATAACTTAATTACTAGTTTTGTAGTTATTTACTACTACTATTCACATTTAATAATGATATTTGAGTTCAATAAACACAAACACATCAAGATACTTCTCAAAAATCACTAATTTCAAAATGGATGTTTTTGCAACCTCCGGGCGGTTGCTAGATCACATGGCAACCGCCGGGCGGTTGCTATGTCACATGGCAACCGCCGGGCGGTTGCCAATTCTCGATATCTGCAACCGCCAGACGGTTGCAGATAATATTCATACTTGATTTTTACTATTACGTATGATACGTTGTGGTACGTTGTTTGATCAATTGATAATTACCCTAATGATAGTTAAAACAAGCCAAATTATAAGGTTTCATTGGAAAATTAAGCTTACGGACAACATTAAGAACTAATTGTGATGATTAGTTGTTGAACATAATATATAGGTATATCGTTGATAACTCGCCTAATCACATAATCTACTATTTTAATAACTTAATTACTAGTTTTGTAGTTATTTACTACTACTATTCACATTTAATAATGATATTTGAGTTCAATAAACACAAACACATCCAGATACTTCTCAAAAATTACTAATTTCAAAATGGATATTTTTGCAACCGCCAGGCGGTTGCGAGATAACATGGCAACCGCCGGGCGGTTGCCAATACTCGATATCTGCAACCGCCAGACGGTTGCAGATAATATTCATACTTGATTTTTACTATTACGTATGATACGTTGTGGTACGTTGTTTGATCAATTGATAATTACCCTAATGATAGTTAAAACAAGCCAAATTATAAGGTTTCATTGGAAAATTAAGCTTAGGGACAACATTAAGAACTAAGTTTGATGATTAGTTGTTGAAAATAATATATAGGTATATCGTTGATAACTCGCCTAATCACATAATCTACTATTTTAATAACTTAATCACTAGTTTTGTAGTTATTTACTACTACTATTCACATTTAATAATGATATTTGAGTTCAATAAACACAAACACATCAAGATACTTCTCAAAAATCACAAATTTCAAAATGGAAGTTTTTGCAACCGCCAGGCGGTTGCAGATATTCAGACCTCGCAACCGCCTAGCGGTCGCCCCCTTATATGGCGACCGCCCGTGCGGTTGCAATATTAAGTTCTCGCAACCGCTAGGCGGTTGCTAGATCCCATGGCAACCGTCTGGCGGTTGCTATGTCACATGGCAACCGTCTGGCGGTTGCCAATACTCGATATCTGCAACCGCCAAGCGGTTGCAGATAATATTCATACTTGATTTTTTACTATTACGTATGATACGTTGTGGTACGTTGTTTGATCAATTGATAATTACCCTAATGGTAGTTAAAACAAGCCAAATTATAAGGTTTCATTGGAAAATTAACCTTAGGGACAACATTAAGAACTAATTGTGATGATTAGTTGTTGAACATAATATATAGGTATATCGTTGATAGCTCGCCTAATCACATAATCTACTATTTTAATAACTTAATTACTAGTTTTGTAGTTATTTACTACTACTATTCACATTTAATAATGATATTTAAGTTCAATAAACACAAACACATCCAGATACTTCTCAAAAATCACTAATTTCAAAATGGATATTTTTGCAACCGCCAGGCGGTTGCGAGATAACATGGCAACCGCCTGGCGGTTGCTAGATCACATGGCAACCGCCGGGCGGTTGCTATGTCACATGGAAACCGCCGGGCAGTTGCCAATACTCGATATCTGCAACCGCCAGACGGTTGCAGATAATATTCATACTTGATTTTTACTATTACGTATGATACGTTGTGGTACGTTGTTTGATCAATTGATAATTACCCTAATGATAGTTAAAACAAGCCAAATTATAAGGTTTCATTGGAAAATTAAGCTTACGGACAACATTAAGAACTAATTGTGATGATTAGTTGTTGAACATAATATATAGGTATATCGTTGATAACTCGCCTAATCACATAATCTACTATTTTAATAACTTAATTACTAGTTTTGTAGTTATTTACTACTACTATTCACATTTAATAATGATATTTGAGTTCAATAAACACAAACACATCCAGATACTTCTCAAAAATTACTAATTTCAAAATGGATATTTTTGCAACCGCCAGGCGGTTGCGAGATAACATGGCAACCGCCGGGCGGTTGCTATGTCACATGGCAACCGCCGGGCGGTTGCCAATACTCGATATCTGCAACCGCCAGACGGTTGCAGATAATATTCATACTTGATTTTTACTATTACGTATGATACGTTGTGGTACGTTGTTTGATCAATTGATAATTACCCTAATGATAGTTAAAACAAGCCAAATTATAAGGTTTCATTGGAAAATTAAGCTTAGGGACAACATTAAGAACTAAGTTTGATGATTAGTTGTTGAAAATAATATATAGGTATATCGTTGATAACTCGCCTAATCACATAATCTACTATTTTAATAACTTAATCACTAGTTTTGTAGTTATTTACTACTACTATTCACATTTAATAATGATATTTGAGTTCAATAAACACAAACACATCAAGATACTTCTCAAAAATCACAAATTTCAAAATGGAAGTTTTTGCAACCGCCAGGCGGTTGCAGATATTCAGACCTCGCAACCGCCTAGCGGTCGCCCCCTTATATGGCGACCGCCCGTGCGGTTGCAATATTAAGTTCTCGCAACCGCTAGGCGGTTGCTAGATCCCATGGCAACCGTCTGGCGGTTGCTATGTCACATGGCAACCGTCTGGCGGTTGCCAATACTCGATATCTGCAACCGCCAAGCGGTTGCAGATAATATTCATACTTGATTTTTTACTATTACGTATGATACGTTGTGGTACGTTGTTTGATCAATTGATAATTACCCTAATGGTAGTTAAAACAAGCCAAATTATAAGGTTTCATTGGAAAATTAACCTTAGGGACAACATTAAGAACTAATTGTGATGATTAGTTGTTGAACATAATATATAGGTATATCGTTGATAGCTCGCCTAATCACATAATCTACTATTTTAATAACTTAATTACTAGTTTTGTAGTTATTTACTACTACTATTCACATTTAATAATGATATTTAAGTTCAATAAACACAAACACATCCAGATACTTCTCAAAAATCACTAATTTCAAAATGGATATTTTTGCAACCGCCAGGCGGTTGCGAGATAACATGGCAACCGCCTGGCGGTTGCTAGATCACATGGCAACCGCCGGGCGGTTGCTATGTCACATGGAAACCGCCGGGCAGTTGCCAATACTCGATATCTGCAACCGCCAGACGGTTGCAGATAATATTCATACTTGATTTTTACTATTACGTATGATACGTTGTGGTACGTTGTTTGATCAATTGATAATTACCCTAATGATAGTTAAAACAAGCCAAATTATAAGGTTTCATTGGAAAATTAAGCTTACGGACAACATTAAGAACTAATTGTGATGATTAGTTGTTGAACATAATATATAGGTATATCGTTGATAACTCGCCTAATCACATAATCTACTATTTTAATAACTTAATTACTAGTTTTGTAGTTATTTACTACTACTATTCACATTTAATAATGATATTTGAGTTCAATAAACACAAACACATCCAGATACTTCTCAAAAATTACTAATTTCAAAATGGATATTTTTGCAACCGCCAGGCGGTTGCGAGATAACATGGCAACCGCCGGGCGGTTGCCAATACTCGATATCTGCAACCGCCAGACGGTTGCAGATAATATTCATACTTGATTTTTACTATTACGTATGATACGTTGTGGTACGTTGTTTGATCAATTGATAATTACCCTAATGATAGTTAAAACAAGCCAAATTATAAGGTTTCATTGGAAAATTAAGCTTAGGGACAACATTAAGAACTAAGTTTGATGATTAGTTGTTGAAAATAATATATAGGTATATCGTTGATAACTCGCCTAATCACATAATCTACTATTTTAATAACTTAATCACTAGTTTTGTAGTTATTTACTACTACTATTCACATTTAATAATGATATTTGAGTTCAATAAACACAAACACATCAAGATACTTCTCAAAAATCACAAATTTCAAAATGGAAGTTTTTGCAACCGCCAGGCGGTTGCAGATATTCAGACCTCGCAACCGCCTAGCGGTCGCCCCCTTATATGGCGACCGCCCGTGCGGTTGCAATATTAAGTTCTCGCAACCGCTAGGCGGTTGCTAGATCCCATGGCAACCGTCTGGCGGTTGCTATGTCACATGGCAACCGTCTGGCGGTTGCCAATACTCGATATCTGCAACCGCCAAGCGGTTGCAGATAATATTCATACTTGATTTTTTACTATTACGTATGATACGTTGTGGTACGTTGTTTGATCAATTGATAATTACCCTAATGGTAGTTAAAACAAGCCAAATTATAAGGTTTCATTGGAAAATTAACCTTAGGGACAACATTAAGAACTAATTGTGATGATTAGTTGTTGAACATAATATATAGGTATATCGTTGATAGCTCGCCTAATCACATAATCTACTATTTTAATAACTTAATTACTAGTTTTGTAGTTATTTACTACTACTATTCACATTTAATAATGATATTTAAGTTCAATAAACACAAACACATCCAGATACTTCTCAAAAATCACTAATTTCAAAATGGATATTTTTGCAACCGCCAGGCGGTTGCGAGATAACATGGCAACCGCCTGGCGGTTGCTAGATCACATGGCAACCGCCGGGCGGTTGCTATGTCACATGGAAACCGCCGGGCAGTTGCCAATACTCGATATCTGCAACCGCCAGACGGTTGCAGATAATATTCATACTTGATTTTTACTATTACGTATGATACGTTGTGGTACGTTGTTTGATCAATTGATAATTACCCTAATGATAGTTAAAACAAGCCAAATTATAAGGTTTCATTGGAAAATTAAGCTTAGGGACAACATTAAGAACTAATTGTGATGATTAATTGTTGAACATAATATATAGGTATATCGTTGATAGCTCGCCTAATCACATAATCTACTATTTTAATAACTTAATTACTAGTTTTGTAGTTATTTACTACTACTATTCACATTTAATAATGATATTTGAGTTCAATAAACACAAACACATCTAGATACTTTTCAAAAATCACTAATTTCAAAATGGATATTTTTGCAACCGCCAGGCGGTTGCGAGATAACATGGCAACCGCCTGGCGGTTGCTAGATCACATGGCAACCGCTTGGCGGTTGCTAGATCACATGGCAACCGCCGGGCGGTTGCTATGTCACATGGCAACCGTCGGGCGGTTGCCAATACTCGATATCTGCAACCGCTAGACGGTTGCAGATAATATTCATACTTGATTTTTACTATTACGTATGATACGTTGTGGTACGTTGTTTGATCAATTGATAATTACCCTAATGATAGTTAAAACAAGCCAAATTATAAGGTTTCATTGGAAAATTAAGCTTACGGACAACATTAAGAACTAATTGTGATGATTAGTTGTTGAACATAATATATAGGTATATCGTTGATAACTCGCCTAATCACATAATCTACTATTTTAATAACTTAATTACTAGTTTTGTAGTTATTTACTACTACTATTCACATTTAATAATGATATTTGAGTTCAATAAACACAAACACATCCAGATACTTCTCAAAAATTACTAATTTCAAAATGGATATTTTTGCAACCGCCAGGCGGTTGCGAGATAACATGGCAACCGCCGGGCGGTTGCCAATACTCGATATCTGCAACCGCCAGACGGTTGCAGATAATATTCATACTTGATTTTTACTATTACGTATGATACGTTGTGGTACGTTGTTTGATCAATTGATAATTACCCTAATGATAGTTAAAACAAGCCAAATTATAAGGTTTCATTGGAAAATTAAGCTTAGGGACAACATTAAGAACTAAGTTTGATGATTAGTTGTTGAAAATAATATATAGGTATATCGTTGATAACTCGCCTAATCACATAATCTACTATTTTAATAACTTAATCACTAGTTTTGTAGTTATTTACTACTACTATTCACATTTAATAATGATATTTGAGTTCAATAAACACAAACACATCAAGATACTTCTCAAAAATCACAAATTTCAAAATGGAAGTTTTTGCAACCGCCAGGCGGTTGCAGATATTCAGACCTCGCAACCGCCTAGCGGTCGCCCCCTTATATGGCGACCGCCCGTGCGGTTGCAATATTAAGTTCTCGCAACCGCTAGGCGGTTGCTAGATCCCATGGCAACCGTCTGGCGGTTGCTATGTCACATGGCAACCGTCTGGCGGTTGCCAATACTCGATATCTGCAACCGCCAAGCGGTTGCAGATAATATTCATACTTGATTTTTTACTATTACGTATGATACGTTGTGGTACGTTGTTTGATCAATTGATAATTACCCTAATGGTAGTTAAAACAAGCCAAATTATAAGGTTTCATTGGAAAATTAACCTTAGGGACAACATTAAGAACTAATTGTGATGATTAGTTGTTGAACATAATATATAGGTATATCGTTGATAGCTCGCCTAATCACATAATCTACTATTTTAATAACTTAATTACTAGTTTTGTAGTTATTTACTACTACTATTCACATTTAATAATGATATTTAAGTTCAATAAACACAAACACATCCAGATACTTCTCAAAAATCACTAATTTCAAAATGGATATTTTTGCAACCGCCAGGCGGTTGCGAGATAACATGGCAACCGCCTGGCGGTTGCTAGATCACATGGCAACCGCCGGGCGGTTGCTATGTCACATGGAAACCGCCGGGCAGTTGCCAATACTCGATATCTGCAACCGCCAGACGGTTGCAGATAATATTCATACTTGATTTTTACTATTACGTATGATACGTTGTGGTACGTTGTTTGATCAATTGATAATTACCCTAATGATAGTTAAAACAAGCCAAATTATAAGGTTTCATTGGAAAATTAAGCTTAGGGACAACATTAAGAACTAATTGTGATGATTAATTGTTGAACATAATATATAGGTATATCGTTGATAGCTCGCCTAATCACATAATCTACTATTTTAATAACTTAATTACTAGTTTTGTAGTTATTTACTACTACTATTCACATTTAATAATGATATTTGAGTTCAATAAACACAAACACATCTAGATACTTTTCAAAAATCACTAATTTCAAAATGGATATTTTTGCAACCGCCAGGCGGTTGCGAGATAACATGGCAACCGCCTGGCGGTTGCTAGATCACATGGCAACCGCTTGGCGGTTGCTAGATCACATGGCAACCGCCGGGCGGTTGCTATGTCACATGGCAACCGTCGGGCGGTTGCCAATACTCGATATCTGCAACCGCTAGACGGTTGCAGATAATATTCATACTTGATTTTTACTATTACGTATGATACGTTGTGGTACGTTGTTTGATCAATTGATAATTACCCTAATGATAGTTAAAACAAGCCAAATTATAAGGTTTCATTGGAAAATTAAGCTTAGGGACAACATTAAGAACTAAGTTTGATGATTAGTTGTTGAACATAATATATAGGTATATCGTTGATAACTCGCCTAATCACATAATCTACTATTTTAATAACTTAATTACTAGTTTTGTAGTTATTTACTACTACTATTCACATTTAATAATGATATTTGAGTTCAATAAACACAAACACATCAAGATACTTCTCAAAAATCACTAATTTCAAAATGGATGTTTTTGCAACCTCCGGGCGGTTGCTAGATCACATGGCAACCGCCGGGCGGTTGCCAATACTCGATATCTGCAACCGCCAGACGGTTGCAGATAATATTCATACTTGATTTTTACTATTACGTATGATACGTTGTGGTACGTTGTTTGATCAATTGATAATTACCCTAATGATAGTTAAAACACGCCAAATTATAAGGTTTCATTGGAAAATTAAGCTTAGGGACAACATTAAGAACTAATTGTGATGATTAGTTGTTGAACATAATATATAGGTATATCGTTGATAACTCGCCTAATCACATAATCTACTATTTTAATAACTTAATTACTAGTTTTGTAGTTATTTACTACTACTATTCACATTTAATAATGATATTTGAGTTCAATAAACACAAACACATCCAGATACTTCTCAAAAATTACTAATTTCAAAATGGATATTTTTGCAACCGCCAGGCGGTTGCGAGATAACATGGCAACCGCCTGGCGGTTGCTAGATCACATGGCAACCGCCGGGCGGTTGCTATGTCACATGGCAACCGCCGGGCGGTTGCCAATACTCGATATCTGCAACCGCCAGACGGTTGCAGATAATATTCATACTTGATTTTTACTATTACGTATGATACGTTGTGGTACGTTGTTTGATCAATTGATAATTACCCTAATGATAGTTAAAACAAGCCAAATTATAAGGTTTCATTGGAAAATTAAGCTTAGGGACAACATTAAGAACTAAGTTTGATGATTAGTTGTTGAAAATAATATATAGGTATATCGTTGATAACTCGCCTAATCACATAATCTACTATTTTAATAACTTAATCACTAGTTTTGTAGTTATTTACTACTACTATTCACATTTAATAATGATATTTGAGTTCAATAAACACAAACACATCAAGATACTTCTCAAAAATCACTAATTTCAAAATGGATGTTTTTGCAACCTCCAGGCGGTTGCAGATATTCAGACCTCGCAACCGCCTAGCGGTCGCCTCCTTATATGGCAACCGCCCGTGCGGTTGCAATATTAAGTTCTCGCAACCGCTCGGCGGTTGCTAGATCCCATGGCAACCGCCTGGCGGTTGCCAATACTCGATATCTGCAACCGCCGAGCGGTTGTAGATAATATTCATACCTGATTTTTTAATATTACGTATGATACGTTGTGGTACGTTGTTTGATCAATTGATAATTACCCTAATGATAGTTAAAACAACCCAAATTATAAGGTTTCATTGGAAAATTAACCTTAGGGACAACATTAAGAATTAAGTGTGATGATTAGTTGTTGAACATAATATATAGGTATATCGTTGATAACTCGCCTAATCACATAATCTACTATTTTAATAACTTAATTACTAGTTTTGTAGTTATTTACTACTACTATTCACATTTAATAATGATATTTGAGTTCAATAAACACAAACACATCAAGATACTTCTCAAAAATCACAAATTTCAAAATGGAAGTTTTTGCAACCGCCAGGCGGTTGCAGATATTCAGACCTCGCAACCGCCTAGCGGTCGCCCCCTTATATGGCGACCGCCCGTGCGGTTGCAATATTAAGTTCTCGCAACCGCTAGGCGGTTGCTAGATCCCATGGCAACCGTCTGGCGGTTGCTATGTCACATGGCAACCGCCTGGCGGTTGCCAATACTCGATATCTGCAACCGCCAAGCGGTTGCAGATAATATTCATACTTGATTTTTTACTATTACGTATGATACGTTGTGGTACGTTGTTTGATCAATTGATAATTACCCTAATGGTAGTTAAAACAAGCCAAATTATAAGGTTTCATTGGAAAATTAACCTTAGGGACAACATTAAGAACTAATTGTGATGATTAGTTGTTGAACATAATATATAGGTATATCGTTGATAGCTCGCCTAATCACATAATCTACTATTTTAATAACTTAATTACTAGTTTTGTAGTTATTTACTACTACTATTCACATTTAATAATGATATTTGAGTTCAATAAACACAAACACATCCAGATACTTTTCAAAAATCACTAATTTCAAAATGGATATTTTTGCAACCGCCAGGCGGTTGCGAGATAACATGGCAACCGCCTGGCGGTTGCTAGATCACATGGCAACCGCCGGGCGGTTGCTATGTCACATGGCAACCGCCGGGCGGTTGCCAATACTCGATATCTGCAACCGCTAGACGGTTGCAGATAATATTCATACTTGATTTTTACTATTACGTATGATACGTTGTGGTACGTTGTTTGATCAATTGATAATTACCCTAATGATAGTTAAAACAAGCCAAATTATAAGGTTTCATTGGAAAATTAAGCTTAGGGACAACATTAAGAACTAAGTTTGATGATTAGTTGTTGAACATAATATATAGGTATATCGTTGATAACTCGCCTAATCACATAATCTACTATTTTAATAACTTAATTACTAGTTTTGTAGTTATTTACTACTACTATTCACATTTAATAATGATATTTGAGTTCAATAAACACAAACACATCAAGATACGTCTCAAAAATCACTAATTTCAAAATGGATGTTTTTGCAACCTCCGGGCGGTTGCTAGATCACATGGCAACCGCCGGGCGGTTGCTATGTCACATGGCAACCGCCGGGCGGTTGCCAATACTCGATATCTGCAACCGCCAGACGGTTGCAGATAATATTCATACTTGATTTTTACTATTACGTATGATACGTTGTGGTACGTTGTTTGATCAATTGATAATTACCCTAATGATAGTTAAAACAAGCCAAATTATAAGGTTTCATTGGAAAATTAAGCTTAGGGACAACATTAAGAACTAATTGTGATGATTAGTTGTTGAACATAATATATAGGTATATCGTTGATAACTCGCCTAATCACATAATCTACTATTTTAATAACTTAATTACTAGTTTTGTAGTTATTTACTACTACTATTCACATTTAATAATGATATTTGAGTTCAATAAACACAAACACATCCAGATACTTCTCAAAAATTACTAATTTCAAAATGGATATTTTTGCAACCGCCAGGCGGTTGCGAGATAACATGGCAACCGCCTGGCGGTTGCTAGATCACATGGCAACCGCCGGGCGGTTGCTATGTCACATGGCAACCGCCGGGCGGTTGCCAATACTCGATATCTGCAACCGCCGAGCGGTTGTAGATAATATTCATACTTGATTTTTTACTATTACGTATGATACGTTGTGGTACGTTGTTTGATCAATTGATAATTACCCTAATGATAGTTAAAACAAGCCAAATTATAAGGTTTCATTGGAAAATTAACCTTAGGGACAACATTAAGAATTAAGTGTGATGATTAGTTGTTGAACATAATATATAGGTATATCGTTGATAACTCGCCTAATCACATAATCTAATATTTTAATAACTTAATTACTAGTTTTATAGTTATTTACTACTACTATTCACATTTAATAATGATATTTGAGTTCAATAAACACAAACACATCAAGATACTTCTCAAAAATCACAAATTTCAAAATGGAAGTTTTTGCAACCGCCAGGCGGTTGCAGATATTCTGACCTCGCAACCGCCTAGCGGTCGCCCCCTTATATGGCGACCGCCCGTGCGGTTGCAATATTAAGTTCTCGCAACCGCTAGGCGGTTGCTAGATCCCATGGCAACCGCCTGGCGGTTGCTATGTCACATGGCAACCGCCTGGCGGTTGCCAATACTCGATATCTGCAACCGCCAAGCGGTTGCAGATAATATTCATACTTGATTTTTTACTATTACGTATGATACGTTGTGGTACGTTGTTTGATCAATTGATAATTACCCTAATGGTAGTTAAAACAAGCCAAATTATAAGGTTTCATTGGAAAATTAACCTTAGGGACAACATTAAGAACTAATTGTGATGATTAGTTATTGAACATAATATATAGGTATATCGTTGATAGCTCGCCTAATCACATAATCTACTATTTTAATAACTTAATTACTAGTTTTGTAGTTATTTACTACTACTATTCACATTTAATAATGATATTTGAGTTCAATAAACACAAACACATCCAGATACTTTTCAAAAATCACTAATTTCAAAATGGATATTTTTGCAACCGCCAGGCGGTTGCGAGATAACATGGCAACCGCCTGGCGGTTGCTAGATCACATGGCAACCGCCTGGCGGTTGCTAGATCACATGGCAACCGCCGGGCGGTTGCTAGATCACATGGCAACCGCCGGGCGGTTGCTATGTCACATGGCAACCGCCGGGCGGTTGCCAATACTCGATATCTGCAACCGCTAGACGGTTGCAGATAATATTCATACTTGATTTTCACTATTACGTATGATACGTTGTGGTACGTTGTTTGATCAATTGATAATTACCCTAATGATAGTTAAAACAAGCCAAATTATAAGGTTTCATTGGAAAATTAAGCTTAGGGACAACATTAAGAACTAAGTTTGATGATTAGTTGTTGAACATAATATATAGGTATATCGTTGATAACTCGCCTAATCACATAATCTACTATTTTAATAACTTAATTACTAGTTTTGTAGTTATTTACTACTACTATTCACATTTAATAATGATATTTGAGTTCAATAAACACAAACACATCAAGATACTTCTCAAAAATCACTAATTTCAAAATGGATGTTTTTGCAACCTCCGGGTGGTTGCTAGATCACATGGCAACCGCCGGGCGGTTGCCAATACTCGATATCTGCAACCGCCAGACGGTTGCAGATAATATTCATACTTGATTTTTACTATTACGTATGATACGTTGTGGTACGTTGTTTGATCAATTGATAATTACCCTAATGATAGTTAAAACAAGCCAAATTATAAGGTTTCATTGGAAAATTAAGCTTAGGGACAACATTAAGAACTAATTGTGATGATTAGTTGTTGAACATAATATATAGGTATATCGTTGATAACTCGCCTAATCACATAATCTACTATTTTAATAACTTAATTACTAGTTTTGTAGTTATTTACTACTACTATTCACATTTAATAATGATATTTGAGTTCAATAAACACAAACACATCCAGATACTTCTCAAAAATTACTAATTTCAAAATGGATATTTTTGCAACCGCCAGGCGGTTGCGAGATAACATGGCAACCGCCTGGCGGTTGCTAGATCACATGGCAACCGCCGGGCGGTTGCTATGTCACATGGCAACCGCCGGGCGGTTGCCAATACTCGATATCTGCAACCGCCAGACGGTTGCAGATAATATTCATACTTGATTTTTACTATTACGTATGATACGTTGTGGTACGTTGTTTGATCAATTGATAATTACCCTAATGATAGTTAAAACAAGCCAAATTATAAGGTTTCATTGGAAAATTAAGCTTAGGGACAACATTAAGAACTAAGTTTGATGATTAGTTGTTGAAAATAATATATAGGTATATCGTTGATAACTCGCCTAATCACATAATCTACTATTTTAATAACTTAATCACTAGTTTTGTAGTTATTTACTACTACTATTCACATTTAATAATGATATTTGAGTTCAATAAACACAAACACATCAAGATACTTCTCAAAAATCACTAATTTCAAAATGGATGTTTTTGCAACCTCCAGGCGGTTGCAGATATTCAGACCTCGCAACCGCCTAGCGGTCGCCCCCTTATATGGCGACCGCCCGTGCGGTTGCAATATTAAGTTCTCGCAACCGCTAGGCGGTTGCTAGATCCCATGGTAACCGCCTGGCGGTTGCCAATACTCGATATCTGCAACCGCCGAGCGGTTGTAGATAATATTCATACTTGATTTTTTACTATTACGTATGATACGTTGTGGTACGTTGTTTGATCAATTGATAATTACCCTAATGATAGTTAAAACAAGCCAAATTATAAGGTTTCATTGGAAAATTAACCTTAGGGACAACATTAAGAATTAAGTGTGATGATTAGTTGTTGAACATAATATATAGGTATATCGTTGATAACTCGCCTAATCACATAATCTAATATTTTAATAACTTAATTACTAGTTTTATAGTTATTTACTACTACTATTCACATTTAATAATGATATTTGAGTTCAATAAACACAAACACATCAAGATACTTCTCAAAAATCACAAATTTCAAAATGGAAGTTTTTGCAACCGCCAGGCGGTTGCAGATATTCAGACCTCGCAACCGCCTAGCGGTCGCCCCCTTATATGGCGACCGCCCGTGCGGTTGCAATATTAAGTTCTCGCAACCGCTAGGCGGTTGCTAGATCCCATGGCAACCGCCTGGCGGTTGCCAATACTCGATATCTGCAACCGCCAAGCGGTTGCAGATAATATTCATACTTGATTTTTTACTATTACGTATGATACGTTGTGGTACGTTGTTTGATCAATTGATAATTACCCTAATGGTAGTTAAAACAAGCCAAATTATAAGGTTTCATTGGAAAATTAACCTTAGGGACAACATTAAGAACTAATTGTGATGATTAGTTATTGAACATAATATATAGGTATATCGTTGATAGCTCGCCTAATCACATAATCTACTATTTTAATAACTTAATTACTAGTTTTGTAGTTATTTACTACTACTATTCACATTTAATAATGATATTTGAGTTCAATAAACACAAACACATCCAGATACTTTTCAAAAATCACTAATTTCAAAATGGATATTTTTGCAACCGCCAGGCGGTTGCGAGATAACATGGCAACCGCCTGGCGGTTGCTAGATCACATGGCAACCGCCTGGCGGTTGCTAGATCACATGGCAACCGCCGGGCGGTTGCTATGTCACATGGCAACCGCCGGGCGGTTGCCAATACTCGATATCTGCAACCGCTAGACGGTTGCAGATAATATTCATACTTGATTTTCACTATTACGTATGATACGTTGTGGTACGTTGTTTGATCAATTGATAATTACCCTAATGATAGTTAAAACAAGCCAAATTATAAGGTTTCATTGGAAAATTAAGCTTAGGGACAACATTAAGAACTAAGTTTGATGATTAGTTGTTGAACATAATATATAGGTATTTCGTTGATAACTCGCCTAATCACATAATCTACTATTTTAATAACTTAATTACTAGTTTTGTAGTTATTTACTACTACTATTCACATTTAATAATGATATTTGAGTTCAATAAACACAAACACATCAAGATACGTCTCAAAAATCACTAATTTCAAAATGGATGTTTTTGCAACCTCCGGGCGGTTGCTAGATCACATGGCAACCGCCGGGCGGTTGCTATGTCACATGGCAACCGCCGGGCGGTTGCCAATACTCGATATCTGCAACCGCCAGACGGTTGCAGATAATATTCATACTTGATTTTTACTATTACGTATGATACGTTGTGGTATGTTGTTTGATCAATTGATAATTACCCTAATGATAGTTAAAACAAGCCAAATTATAAGGTTTCATTGGAAAATTAAGCTTAGGGACAACATTAAGAACTAATTGTGATGATTAGTTGTTGAACATAATATATAGGTATATCGTTGATAACTCGCCTAATCACATAATCTACTATTTTAATAACTTAATTACTAGTTTTGTAGTTATTTACTACTACTATTCACATTTAATAATGATATTTGAGTTCAATAAACACAAACACATCCAGATACTTCTCAAAAATTACTAATTTCAAAATGGATATTTTTGCAACCGCCAGGCGGTTGCGAGATAACATGGCAACCGCCTGGCGGTTGCTAGATCACATGGCAACCGCCGGGCGGTTGCTATGTCACATGGCAACCGCCGGGCGGTTGCCAATACTCGATATCTGCAACCGCCAGACGGTTGCAGATAATATTCATACTTGATTTTTACTATTACGTATGATACGTTGTGGTACGTTGTTTGATCAATTGATAATTACCCTAATGATAGTTAAAACAAGCCAAATTATAAGGTTTCATTGGAAAATTAAGCTTAGGGACAACATTAAGAACTAAGTTTGATGATTAGTTGTTGAAAATAATATATAGGTATATCGTTGATAACTCGCCTAATCACATAATCTACTATTTTAATAACTTAATCACTAGTTTTGTAGTTATTTACTACTACTATTCACATTTAATAATGATATTTGAGTTCAATAAACACAAACACATCAAGATACTTCTCAAAAATCACTAATTTCAAAATGGATGTTTTTGCAACCTCCAGGCGGTTGCAGATATTCAGACCTCGCAACCGCCTAGCGGTCGCCCCCTTATATGGCGACCGCCCGTGCGGTTGCAATATTAAGTTCTCGCAACCGCTAGGCGGTTGCTAGATCCCATGGTAACCGCCTGGCGGTTGCCAATACTCGATATCTGCAACCGCCGAGCGGTTGTAGATAATATTCATACTTGATTTTTTACTATTACGTATGATACGTTGTGGTACGTTGTTTGATCAATTGATAATTACCCTAATGATAGTTAAAACAAGCCAAATTATAAGGTTTCATTGGAAAATTAACCTTAGGGACAACATTAAGAATTAAGTGTGATGATTAGTTGTTGAACATAATATATAGGTATATCGTTGATAACTCGCCTAATCACATAATCTAATATTTTAATAACTTAATTACTAGTTTTATAGTTATTTACTACTACTATTCACATTTAATAATGATATTTGAGTTCAATAAACACAAACACATCAAGATACTTCTCAAAAATCACAAATTTCAAAATGGAAGTTTTTGCAACCGCCAGGCGGTTGCAGATATTCAGACCTTGCAACCGCCTAGCGGTCGCCCCCTTATATGGCGACCGCCCGTGCGGTTGCAATATTAAGTTCTCGCAACCGCTAGGCGGTTGCTAGATCCCATGGCAACCGCCTGGCGGTTGCCAATACTCGATATCTGCAACCGCCAAGCGGTTGCAGATAATATTCATACTTGATTTTTTACTATTACGTATGATACGTTGTGGTACGTTGTTTGATCAATTGATAATTACCCTAATGGTAGTTAAAACAAGCCAAATTATAAGGTTTCATTGGAAAATTAACCTTAGGGACAACATTAAGAACTAATTGTGATGATTAGTTATTGAACATAATATATAGGTATATCGTTGATAGCTCGCCTAATCACATAATCTACTATTTTAATAACTTAATTACTAGTTTTGTAGTTATTTACTACTACTATTCACATTTAATAATGATATTTGAGTTCAATAAACACAAACACATCCAGATACTTTTCAAAAATCACTAATTTCAAAATGGATATTTTTGCAACCGCCAGGCGGTTGCGAGATAACATGGCAACCGCCTGGCGGTTGCTAGATCACATGGCAACCGCCTGGCGGTTGCTAGATCACATGGCAACCGCCGGGCGGTTGCTATGTCACATGGCAACCGCCGGGCGGTTGCCAATACTCGATATCTGCAACCGCTAGACGGTTGCAGATAATATTCATACTTGATTTTCACTATTACGTATGATACGTTGTGGTACGTTGTTTGATCAATTGATAATTACCCTAATGATAGTTAAAACAAGCCAAATTATAAGGTTTCATTGGAAAATTAAGCTTAGGGACAACATTAAGAACTAAGTTTGATGATTAGTTGTTGAACATAATATATAGGTATATCGTTGATAACTCACCTAATCACATAATCTACTATTTTAATAACTTAATTACTAGTTTTGTAGTTATTTACTACTACTATTCACATTTAATAATGATATTTGAGTTCAATAAACACAAACACATCAAGATACTTCTCAAAAATCACTAATTTCAAAATGGATGTTTTTGCAACCTCTAGGCGGTTGCTAGATCACATGGCAACCGCCGGGCGGTTGCTATGTCACATGGCAACCGCCGGGCGGTTGCCAATACTCGATATCTGCAACCGCCAGACGGTTGCAGATAATATTCATACTTGATTTTTACTATTACGTATGATACGTTGTGGTACGTTGTTTGATCAATTGATAATTACCCTAATGATAGTTAAAACAAGCCAAATTATAAGGTTTCATTGGAAAATTAAGCTTAGGGACAACATTAAGAACTAATTGTGATGATTAGTTGTTGAACATAATATATAGGTATATCGTTGATAACTCGCCTAATCACATAATCTACTATTTTAATAACTTAATTACTAGTTTTGTAGTTATTTACTACTACTATTCACATTTAATAATGATATTTGAGTTCAATAAACACAAACACAACCAGATACTTCTCAAAAATTACTAATTTCAAAATGGATATTTTTGCAACCTCTAGGCGTTTGCTAGATCACATGGCAACCGCCGGGCGGTTGCTATGTCACATGGCAACCGCCGGGCGGTTGCCAATACTCGATATCTGCAACCGCCAGACGGTTGCAGATAATATTCATACTTGATTTTTACTATTACGTATGATACGTTGTGGTACGTTGTTTGATCAATTGATAATTACCCTAATGATAGTTAAAACAAGCCAAATTATAAGGTTTCATTGGAAAATTAAGCTTAGGGACAACATTAAGAACTAATTGTGATGATTAGTTGTTGAACATAATATATAGGTATATCGTTGATAACTCGCCTAATCACATAATCTACTATTTTAATAACTTAATTACTAGTTTTGTAGTTATTTACTACTACTATTCACATTTAATAATGATATTTGAGTTCAATAAACACAAACACATCCAGATACTTCTCAAAAATTACTAATTTCAAAATGGATATTTTTGCAACCGCCAGGCGGTTGCGAGATAACATGGCAACCGCCTGGCGGTTGCTAGATCACATGGCAACCGCCGGGCGGTTGCTGTGTCACATGGCAACCGCCGGGCGGTTGCCAATACTCGATATCTGCAACCGCCAGACGGTTGCAGATAATATTCATACTTGATTTTTACTATTACGTATGATACGTTGTGGTACGTTGTTTGATCAATTGATAATTACCCTAATGATAGTTAAAACAAGCCAAATTATAAGGTTTCATTGGAAAATTAAGCTTAGGGACAACATTAAGAACTAAGTTTGATGATTAGTTGTTGAACATAATATATAGGTATATCGTTGATAACTCGCCTAATCACATAATCTACTATTTTAATAACTTAATCACTAGTTTTGTAGTTATTTACTACTACTATTCACATTTAATAATGATATTTGAGTTCAATAAACACAAACACATCAAGATACTTCTCAAAAATCACTAATTTCAAAATGGATGTTTTTGCAACCTCCGGGTGGTTGCTAGATCACATGGCAACCGCCGGGCGGTTGCCAATACTCGATATCTGCAACCGCCAGACGGTTGCAGATAATATTCATACTTGATTTTTACTATTACGTATGATACGTTGTGGTACGTTGTTTGATCAATTGATAATTACCCTAATGATAGTTAAAACAAGCCAAATTATAAGGTTTCATTGGAAAATTAAGCTTAGGGACAACATTAAGAACTAATTGTGATGATTAGTTGTTGAACATAATATATAGGTATATCGTTGATAACTCGCCTAATCACATAATCTACTATTTTAATAACTTAATTACTAGTTTTGTAGTTATTTACTACTACTATTCACATTTAATAATGATATTTGAGTTCAATAAACACAAACACATCCAGATACTTTTCAAAAATCACTAATTTCAAAATGGATATTTTTGCAACCGCCAGGCGGTTGCGAGATAACATGGCAACCGCCTGGCGGTTGCTAGATCACATGGCAACCGCCTGGCGGTTGCTAGATCACATGGCAACCGCCGGGCGGTTGCTATGTCACATGGCAACCGCCGGGCGGTTGCCAATACTCGATATCTGCAACCGCTAGACGGTTGCAGATAATATTCATACTTGATTTTCACTATTACGTATGATACGTTGTGGTACGTTGTTTGATCAATTGATAATTACCCTAATGATAGTTAAAACAAGCCAAATTATAAGGTTTCATTGGAAAATTAAGCTTAGGGACAACATTAAGAACTAAGTTTGATGATTAGTTGTTGAACATAATATATAGGTATATCGTTGATAACTCACCTAATCACATAATCTACTATTTTAATAACTTAATTACTAGTTTTGTAGTTATTTACTACTACTATTCACATTTAATAATGATATTTGAGTTCAATAAACACAAACACATCAAGATACTTCTCAAAAATCACTAATTTCAAAATGGATGTTTTTGCAACCTCTAGGCGGTTGCTAGATCACATGGCAACCGCCGGGCGGTTGCTATGTCACATGGCAACCGCCGGGCGGTTGCCAATACTCGATATCTGCAACCGCCAGACGGTTGCAGATAATATTCATACTTGATTTTTACTATTACGTATGATACGTTGTGGTACGTTGTTTGATCAATTGATAATTACCCTAATGATAGTTAAAACAAGCCAAATTATAAGGTTTCATTGGAAAATTAAGCTTAGGGACAACATTAAGAACTAATTGTGATGATTAGTTGTTGAACATAATATATAGGTATATCGTTGATAACTCGCCTAATCACATAATCTACTATTTTAATAACTTAATTACTAGTTTTGTAGTTATTTACTACTACTATTCACATTTAATAATGATATTTGAGTTCAATAAACACAAACACAACCAGATACTTCTCAAAAATTACTAATTTCAAAATGGATATTTTTGCAACCTCTAGGCGTTTGCTAGATCACATGGCAACCGCCGGGCGGTTGCTATGTCACATGGCAACCGCCGGGCGGTTGCCAATACTCGATATCTGCAACCGCCAGACGGTTGCAGATAATATTCATACTTGATTTTTACTATTACGTATGATACGTTGTGGTACGTTGTTTGATCAATTGATAATTACCCTAATGATAGTTAAAACAAGCCAAATTATAAGGTTTCATTGGAAAATTAAGCTTAGGGACAACATTAAGAACTAATTGTGATGATTAGTTGTTGAACATAATATATAGGTATATCGTTGATAACTCGCCTAATCACATAATCTACTATTTTAATAACTTAATTACTAGTTTTGTAGTTATTTACTACTACTATTCACATTTAATAATGATATTTGAGTTCAATAAACACAAACACATCCAGATACTTCTCAAAAATTACTAATTTCAAAATGGATATTTTTGCAACCGCCAGGCGGTTGCGAGATAACATGGCAACCGCCTGGCGGTTGCTAGATCACATGGCAACCGCCGGGCGGTTGCTATGTCACATGGCAACCGCCGGGCGGTTGCCAATACTCGATATCTGCAACCGCCAGACGGTTGCAGATAATATTCATACTTGATTTTTACTATTACGTATGATACGTTGTGGTACGTTGTTTGATCAATTGATAATTACCCTAATGATAGTTAAAACAAGCCAAATTATAAGGTTTCATTGGAAAATTAAGCTTAGGGACAACATTAAGAACTAAGTTTGATGATTAGTTGTTGAACATAATATATAGGTATATCGTTGATAACTCGCCTAATCACATAATCTACTATTTTAATAACTTAATCACTAGTTTTGTAGTTATTTACTACTACTATTCACATTTAATAATGATATTTGAGTTCAATAAACACAAACACATCAAGATACTTCTCAAAAATCACTAATTTCAAAATGGATGTTTTTGCAACCTCCGGGTGGTTGCTAGATCACATGGCAACCGCCGGGCGGTTGCCAATACTCGATATCTGCAACCGCCAGACGGTTGCAGATAATATTCATACTTGATTTTTACTATTACGTATGATACGTTGTGGTACGTTGTTTGATCAATTGATAATTACCCTAATGATAGTTAAAACAAGCCAAATTATAAGGTTTCATTGGAAAATTAAGCTTAGGGACAACATTAAGAACTAATTGTGATGATTAGTTGTTGAACATAATATATAGGTATATCGTTGATAACTCGCCTAATCACATAATCTACTATTTTAATAACTTAATTACTAGTTTTGTAGTTATTTACTACTACTATTCACATTTAATAATGATATTTGAGTTCAATAAACACAAACACATCCAGATACTTCTCAAAAATTACTAATTTCAAAATGGATATTTTTGCAACCGCCAGGCGGTTTCGAGATAACATGGCAACCGCCTGGCGGTTGCTAGATCACATGGCAACCGCCGGGCGGTTGCTATGTCACATGGCAACCGCCGGGCGGTTGCCAATACTCGATATCTGCAACCGCCAGACGGTTGCAGATAATATTCATACTTGATTTTTACTATTACGTATGATACGTTGTGGTACGTTGTTTGATCAATTGATAATTACCCTAATGATAGTTAAAACAAGCCAAATTATAAGGTTTCATTGGAAAATTAAGCTTAGGGACAACATTAAGAACTAAGTTTGATGATTAGTTGTTGAACATAATATATAGGTATATCGTTGATAACTCGCCTAATCACATAATCTACTATTTTAATAACTTAATCACTAGTTTTGTAGTTATTTACTACTACTATTCACATTTAATAATGATATTTGAGTTCAATAAACACAAACACATCAAGATACTTCTCAAAAATCACTAATTTCAAAATGGATGTTTTTGCAACCTCCGGGTGGTTGCTAGATCACATGGCAACCGCCGGGCGGTTGCCAATACTCGATATCTGCAACCGCCAGACGGTTGCAGATAATATTCATACTTGATTTTTACTATTACGTATGATACGTTGTGGTACGTTGTTTGATCAATTGATAATTACCCTAATGATAGTTAAAACAAGCCAAATTATAAGGTTTCATTGGAAAATTAAGCTTAGGGACAACATTAAGAACTAATTGTGATGATTAGTTGTTGAACATAATATATAGGTATATCGTTGATAACTCGCCTAATCACATAATCTACTATTTTAATAACTTAATTACTAGTTTTGTAGTTATTTACTACTACTATTCACATTTAATAATGATATTTGAGTTCAATAAACACAAACACATCCATATACTTCTCAAAAATTACTAATTTCAAAATGGATATTTTTGCAACCGCCAGGCGGTTGCGAGATAACATGGCAACCGCCTGGCGGTTGCTAGATCACATGGCAACCGCCGGGCGGTTGCTATGTCACATGGCAACCGCCGGGCGGTTGCCAATACTCGATATCTGCAACCGCCAGACGGTTGCAGATAATATTCATACTTGATTTTTACTATTACGTATGATACGTTGTGGTACGTTGTTTGATCAATTGATAATTACCCTAATGATAGTTAAAACAAGCCAAATTATAAGGTTTCATTGGAAAATTAAGCTTAGGGACAACATTAAGAACTAAGTTTGATGATTAGTTGTTGAACATAATATATAGGTATATCGTTGATAACTCGCCTAATCACATAATCTACTATTTTAATAACTTAATCACTAGTTTTGTAGTTATTTACTACTACTATTCACATTTAATAATGATATTTGAGTTCAATAAACACAAACACATCAAGATACTTCTCAAAAATCACTAATTTCAAAATGGATATTTTTGCAACCGCCAGGCGGTTGCGAGATAACATGGCAACCGCCTGGCGGTTGCTAGATCACATGGCAACCGCCGGGCGGTTGCTATGTCACATGGCAACCGCCGGGCGGTTGCCAATACTCGATATCTGCAACCGCCAGACGGTTGCAGATAATATTCATACTTGATTTTTACTATTACGTATGATACGTTGTGGTACGTTGTTTGATCAATTGATAATTACCCTAATGATAGTTAAAACAAGCCAAATTATAAGGTTTCATTGGAAAATTAAGCTTAGGGACAACATTAAGAACTAAGTTTGATGATTAGTTGTTGAACATAATATATAGGTATATCGTTGATAACTCACCTAATCACATAATCTACTATTTTAATAACTTAATTACTAGTTTTGTAGTTATTTACTACTACTATTCACATTTAATAATGATATTTGAGTTCAATAAACACAAACACATCAAGATACTTCTCAAAAATCACTAATTTCAAAATGGATGTTTTTGCAACCTCTAGGCGGTTGCTAGATCACATGGCAACCGCCGGGCGGTTGCTATGTCACATGGCAACCGCCGGGCGGTTGCCAATACTCGATATCTGCAACCGCCAGACGGTTGCAGATAATATTCATACTTGATTTTTACTATTACGTATGATACGTTGTGGTACGTTGTTTGATCAATTGATAATTACCCTAATGATAGTTAAAACAAGCCAAATTATAAGGTTTCATTGGAAAATTAAGCTTAGGGACAACATTAAGAACTAAGTTTGATGATTAGTTGTTGAACATAATATATAGGTATATCGTTGATAACTCACCTAATCACATAATCTACTATTTTAATAACTTAATTACTAGTTTTGTAGTTATTTACTACTACTATTCACATTTAATAATGATATTTGAGTTCAATAAACACAAACACATCAAGATACTTCTCAAAAATCACTAATTTCAAAATGGATATTTTTGCAACCGCCAGGCGGTTGCGAGATAACATGGCAACCGCCTGGCGGTTGCTAGATCACATGGCAACCGCCGGGCGGTTGCTATGTCACATGGCAACCGCCGGGCGGTTGCCAATACTCGATATCTGCAACCGCCAGACGGTTGCAGATAATATTCATACTTGATTTTTACTATTACGTATGATACGTTGTGGTACGTTGTTTGATCAATTGATAATTACCCTAATGATAGTTAAAACAAGCCAAATTATAAGGTTTCATTGGAAAATTAAGCTTAGGGACAACATTAAGAACTAAGTTTGATGATTAGTTGTTGAACATAATATATAGGTATATCGTTGATAACTCGCCTAATCACATAATCTACTATTTTAATAACTTAATCACTAGTTTTGTAGTTATTTACTACTACTATTCACATTTAATAATGATATTTGAGTTCAATAAACACAAACACATCAAGATACTTCTCAAAAATCACTAATTTCAAAATGGATATTTTTGCAACCGCCAGGCGGTTGCGAGATAACATGGCAACCGCCTGGCGGTTGCTAGATCACATGGCAACCGCCGGGCGGTTGCTATGTCACATGGCAACCGCCGGGCGGTTGCCAATACTCGATATCTGCAACCGCCAGACGGTTGCAGATAATATTCATACTTGATTTTTACTATTACGTATGATACGTTGTGGTACGTTGTTTGATCAATTGATAATTACCCTAATGATAGTTAAAACAAGCCAAATTATAAGGTTTCATTGGAAAATTAAGCTTAGGGACAACATTAAGAACTAATTGTGATGATTAGTTGTTGAACATAATATATAGGTATATCGTTGATAACTCGCCTAATCACATAATCTACTATTTTAATAACTTAATTACTAGTTTTGTAGTTATTTACTACTACTATTCACATTTAATAATGATATTTGAGTTCAATAAACACAAACACATCCATATACTTCTCAAAAATTACTAATTTCAAAATGGATATTTTTGCAACCGCCAGGCGGTTGCGAGATAACATGGCAACCGCCTGGCGGTTGCTAGATCACATGGCAACCGCCGGGCGGTTGCTATGTCACATGGCAACCGCCGGGCGGTTGCCAATACTCGATATCTGCAACCGCCAGACGGTTGCAGATAATATTCATACTTGATTTTTACTATTACGTATGATATGTTGTGGTACGTTGTTTGATCAATTGATAATTACCCTAATGATAGTTAAAACAAGCCAAATTATAAGGTTTCATTGGAAAATTAAGCTTAGGGACAACATTAAGAACTAAGTTTGATGATTAGTTGTTGAACATAATATATAGGTATATCGTTGATAACTCGCCTAATCACATAATCTACTATTTTAATAACTTAATCACTAGTTTTGTAGTTATTTACTACTACTATTCACATTTAATAATGATATTTGAGTTCAATAAACACAAACACATCAAGATACTTCTCAAAAATCACTAATTTCAAAATGGATGTTTTTGCAACCTCCGGGTGGTTGCTAGATCACATGGCAACCGCCGGGCGGTTGCCAATACTCGATATCTGCAACCGCCAGACGGTTGCAGATAATATTCATACTTGATTTTTACTATTACGTATGATACGTTGTGGTACGTTGTTTGATCAATTGATAATTACCCTAATGATAGTTAAAACAAGCCAAATTATAAGGTTTCATTGGAAAATTAAGCTTAGGGACAACATTAAGAACTAATTGTGATGATTAGTTGTTGAACATAATATATAGGTATATCGTTGATAACTCGCCTAATCACATAATCTACTATTTTAATAACTTAATTACTAGTTTTGTAGTTATTTACTACTACTATTCACATTTAATAATGATATTTGAGTTCAATAAACACAAACACATCCAGATACTTCTCAAAAATTACTAATTTCAAAATGGATATTTTTGCAACCGCCAGGCGGTTGCGAGATAACATGGCAACCGCCTGGCGGTTGCTAGATCACATGGCAACCGCCGGGCGGTTGCTATGTCACATGGCAACCGCCGGGCGGTTGCCAATACTCGATATCTGCAACCGCCAGACGGTTGTAGATAATATTCATACTTGATTTTTACTATTACGTATGATACGTTGTGGTACGTTGTTTGATCAATTGATAATTACCCTAATGATAGTTAAAACAAGCCAAATTATAAGGTTTCATTGGAAAATTAAGCTTAGGGACAACATTAAGAACTAAGTTTGATGATTAGTTGTTGAACATAATATATAGGTATATCGTTGATAACTCGCCTAATCACATAATCTACTATTTTAATAACTTAATCACTAGTTTTGTAGTTATTTACTACTACTATTCACATTTAATAATGATATTTGAGTTCAATAAACACAAACACATCAAGATACTTCTCAAAAATCACTAATTTCAAAATGGATGTTTTTGCAACCTCCGGGTGGTTGCTAGATCACATGGCAACCGCCGGGCGGTTGCCAATACTCGATATCTGCAACCGCCAGACGGTTGCAGATAATATTCATACTTGATTTTTACTATTACGTATGATACGTTGTGGTACGTTGTTTGATCAATTGATAATTACCCTAATGATAGTTAAAACAAGCCAAATTATAAGGTTTCATTGGAAAATTAAGCTTAGGGACAACATTAAGAACTAATTGTGATGATTAGTTGTTGAACATAATATATAGGTATATCGTTGATAACTCGCCTAATCACATAATCTACTATTTTAATAACTTAATTACTAGTTTTGTAGTTATTTACTACTACTATTCACATTTAATAATGATATTTGAGTTCAATAAACACAAACACATCCAGATACTTCTCAAAAATTACTAATTTCAAAATGGATATTTTTGCAACCGCCAGGCGGTTGCGAGATAACATGGCAACCGCCTGGCGGTTGCTAGATCACATGGCAACCGCCGGGCGGTTGCTATGTCACATGGCAACCGCCGGGCGGTTGCCAATACTCGATATCTGCAACCGCCAGACGGTTGCAGATAATATTCATACTTGATTTTTACTATTACGTATGATACGTTGTGGTACGTTGTTTGATCAATTGATAATTACCCTAATGATAGTTAAAACAAGCCAAATTATAAGGTTTCATTGGAAAATTAAGCTTAGGGACAACATTAAGAACTAAGTTTGATGATTAGTTGTTGAACATAATATATAGGTATATCGTTGATAACTCGCCTAATCACATAATCTACTATTTTAATAACTTAATCACTAGTTTTGTAGTTATTTACTACTACTATTCACATTTAATAATGATATTTGAGTTCAATAAACACAAACACATCAAGATACTTCTCAAAAATCACTAATTTCAAAATGGATGTTTTTGCAACCTCCGGGCGGTTGCTAGATCACATGGCAACCGCCGGGCGGTTGCTATGTCACATGGCAACCGCCGGGCGGTTGCCAATACTCGATATCTGCAACCGCCAGACGGTTGCAGATAATATTCATACTTGATTTTTACTATTACGTATGATACGTTGTGGTACGTTGTTTGATCAATTGATAATTACCCTAATGATAGTTAAAACAAGCCAAATTATAAGGTTTCATTGGAAAATTAAGCTTAGGGACAACATTAAGAACTAATTGTGATGATTAGTTGTTGAACATAATATATAGGTATATCGTTGATAACTCGCCTAATCACATAATCTACTATTTTAATAACTTAATTACTAGTTTTGTAGTTATTTACTACTACTATTCACATTTAATAATGATATTTGAGTTCAATAAACACAAACACATCCAGATACTTCTCAAAAATTACTAATTTCAAAATGGATATTTTTGCAACCGCCAGGCGGTTGCGAGATAACATGGCAACCGCCTGGCGGTTGCTAGATCACATGGCAACCGCCGGGCGGTTGCTATGTCACATGGCAACCGCCGGGCGGTTGCCAATACTCGATATCTGCAACCGTCAGACGGTTGCAGATAATATTCATACTTGATTTTTACTATTACGTATGATACGTTGTGGTACGTTGTTTGATCAATTGATAATTACCCTAATGATAGTTAAAACAAGCCAAATTATAAGGTTTCATTGGAAAATTAAGCTTAGGGACAACATTAAGAACTAAGTTTGATGATTAGTTGTTGAACATAATATATAGGTATATCGTTGATAACTCGCCTAATCACATAATCTACTATTTTAATAACTTAATCACTAGTTTTGTAGTTATTTACTACTACTATTCACATTTAATAATGATATTTGAGTTCAATAAACACAAACACATCAAGATACTTCTCAAAAATCACTAATTTCAAAATGGATGTTTTTGCAACCTCCGGGCGGTTGCTAGATCACATGGCAACCGCCGGGCGGTTGCTATGTCACATGGCAACCGCCGGGCGGTTGCCAATACTCGATATCTGCAACCGCCAGACGGTTGCAGATAATATTCATACTTGATTTTTACTATTACGTATGATACATTGTGGTACGTTGTTTGATCAATTGATAATTACCCTAATGATAGTTAAAACAAGCCAAATTATAAGGTTTCATTGGAAAATTAAGCTTAGGGACAACATTAAGAACTAATTGTGATGATTAGTTGTTGAACATAATATATAGGTATATCGTTGATAACTCGCCTAATCACATAATCTACTATTTTAATAACTTAATTACTAGTTTTGTAGTTATTTACTACTACTATTCACATTTAATAATGATATTTGAGTTCAATAAACACAAACACATCCAGATACTTCTCAAAAATTACTAATTTCAAAATGGATATTTTTGCAACCGCCAGGCGGTTGCGAGATAACATGGCAACCGCCTGGCGGTTGCTAGATCACATGGCAACCGCCGGGCGGTTGCTATGTCACATGGCAACCGCCGGGCGGTTGCCAATACTCGATATCTGCAACCGCCAGACGGTTGCAGATAATATTCATACTTGATTTTTACTATTACGTATGATACGTTGTGGTACGTTGTTTGATCAATTGATAATTACCCTAATGATAGTTAAAACAAGCCAAATTATAAGGTTTCATTGGAAAATTAAGCTTAGGGACAACATTAAGAACTAAGTTTGATGATTAGTTGTTGAACATAATATATAGGTATATCGTTGATAACTCGCCTAATCACATAATCTACTATTTTAATAACTTAATCACTAGTTTTGTAGTTATTTACTACTACTATTCACATTTAATAATGATATTTGAGTTCAATAAACACAAACACATCAAGATACTTCTCAAAAATCACTAATTTCAAAATGGATGTTTTTGCAACCTCCGGGCGGTTGCTAGATCACATGGCAACCGCCGGGCGGTTGCTATGTCACATGGCAACCGCCGGGCGGTTGCCAATACTCGATATCTGCAACCGCCAGACGGTTGCAGATAATATTCATACTTGATTTTTACTATTACGTATGATACATTGTGGTACGTTGTTTGATCAATTGATAATTACCCTAATGATAGTTAAAACAAGCCAAATTATAAGGTTTCATTGGAAAATTAAGCTTAGGGACAACATTAAGAACTAATTGTGATGATTAGTTGTTGAACATAATATATAGGTATATCGTTGATAACTCGCCTAATCACATAATCTACTATTTTAATAACTTAATTACTAGTTTTGTAGTTATTTACTACTACTATTCACATTTAATAATGATATTTGAGTTCAATAAACACAAACACATCCAGATACTTCTCAAAAATTACTAATTTCAAAATGGATATTTTTGCAACCGCCAGGCGGTTGCGAGATAACATGGCAACCGCCTGGCGGTTGCTAGATCACATGGCAACCGCCGGGCGGTTGCTATGTCACATGGCAACCGCCGGGCGGTTGCCAATACTCGATATCTGCAACCGCCAGACGGTTGCAGATAATATTCATACTTGATTTTTACTATTACGTATGATACGTTGTGGTACGTTGTTTGATCAATTGATAATTACCCTAATGATAGTTAAAACAAGCCAAATTATAAGGTTTCATTGGAAAATTAAGCTTAGGGACAACATTAAGAACTAAGTTTGATGATTAGTTGTTGAACATAATATATAGGTATATCGTTGATAACTCGCCTAATCACATAATCTACTATTTTAATAACTTAATCACTAGTTTTGTAGTTATTTACTACTACTATTCACATTTAATAATGATATTTGAGTTCAATAAACACAAACACATCAAGATACTTCTCAAAAATCACTAATTTCAAAATGGATGTTTTTGCAACCTCCGGGCGGTTGCTAGATCACATGGCAACCGCCGGGCGGTTGCTATGTCACATGGCAACCGCCGGGCGGTTGCCAATACTCGATATCTGCAACCGCCAGACGGTTGCAGATAATATTCATACTTGATTTTTACTATTACGTATGATACGTTGTGGTACGTTGTTTGATCAATTGATAATTACCCTAATGATAGTTAAAACAAGCCAAATTATAAGGTTTCATTGGAAAATTAAGCTTAGGGACAACATTAAGAACTAATTGTGATGATTAGTTGTTGAACATAATATATAGGTATATCGTTGATAACTCGCCTAATCACATAATCTACTATTTTAATAACTTAATTACTAGTTTTGTAGTTATTTACTACTACTATTCACATTTAATAATGATATTTGAGTTCAATAAACACAAACACATCCAGATACTTCTCAAAAATTACTAATTTCAAAATGGATATTTTTGCAACCGCCAGGCGGTTGCGAGATAACATGGCAACCGCCTGGCGGTTGCTAGATCACATGGCAACCGCCGGGCGGTTGCTATGTCACATGGCAACCGCCGGGCGGTTGCCAATACTCGATATCTGCAACCGCCAGACGGTTGCAGATAATATTCATACTTGATTTTTACTATTACGTATGATACGTTGTGGTACGTTGTTTGATCAATTGATAATTACCCTAATGATAGTTAAAACAAGCCAAATTATAAGGTTTCATTGGAAAATTAAGCTTAGGGACAACATTAAGAACTAAGTTTGATGATTAGTTGTTGAACATAATATATAGGTATATCGTTGATAACTCGCCTAATCACATAATCTACTATTTTAATAACTTAATCACTAGTTTTGTAGTTATTTACTACTACTATTCACATTTAATAATGATATTTGAGTTCAATAAACACAAACACATCAAGATACTTCTCAAAAATCACTAATTTCAAAATGGATGTTTTTGCAACCTCCGGGCGGTTGCTAGATCACATGGCAACCGCCGGGCGGTTGCTATGTCACATGGCAACCGCCGGGCGGTTGCCAATACTCGATATCTGCAACCGCCAGACGGTTGCAGATAATATTCATACTTGATTTTTACTATTACGTATGATACGTTGTGGTACGTTGTTTGATCAATTGATAATTACCCTAATGATAGTTAAAACAAGCCAAATTATAAGGTTTCATTGGAAAATTAAGCTTAGGGACAACATTAAGAACTAATTGTGATGATTAGTTGTTGAACATAATATATAGGTATATCGTTGATAACTCGCCTAATCACATAATCTACTATTTTAATAACTTAATTACTAGTTTTGTAGTTATTTACTACTACTATTCACATTTAATAATGATATTTGAGTTCAATAAACACAAACACATCCAGATACTTCTCAAAAATTACTAATTTCAAAATGGATATTTTTTGCAACCGCCAGGCGGTTGCGAGATAACATGGCAACCGCCTGGCGGTTGCTAGATCACATGGCAACCGCCGGGCGGTTGCTATGTCACATGGCAACCGCCGGGCGGTTGCCAATACTCGATATCTGCAACCGCCAGACGGTTGCAGATAATATTCATACTTGATTTTTACTATTACGTATGATACGTTGTGGTACGTTGTTTGATCAATTGATAATTACCCTAATGATAGTTAAAACAAGCCAAATTATAAGGTTTCATTGGAAAATTAAGCTTAGGGACAACATTAAGAACTAATTGTGATGATTAGTTGTTGAACATAATATATAGGTATATCGTTGATAACTCGCCTAATCACATAATCTACTATTTTAATAACTTAATTACTAGTTTTGTAGTTATTTACTACTACTATTCACATTTAATAATGATATTTGAGTTCAATAAACACAAACACATCCAGATACTTCTCAAAAATTACTAATTTCAAAATGGATATTTTTGCAACCGCCAGGCGGTTGCGAGATAACATGGCAACCGCCTGGCGGTTGCTAGATCACATGGCAACCGCCGGGCGGTTGCTATGTCACATGGCAACCGCCGGGCGGTTGCCAATACTCGATATCTGCAACCGCCAGACGGTTGCAGATAATATTCATACTTGATTTTTACTATTACGTATGATACGTTGTGGTACGTTGTTTGATCAATTGATAATTACCCTAATGATAGTTAAAACAAGCCAAATTATAAGGTTTCATTGGAAAATTAAGCTTAGGGACAACATTAAGAACTAAGTTTGATGATTAGTTGTTGAACATAATATATAGGTATATCGTTGATAACTCGCCTAATCACATAATCTACAATTTTAATAACTTAATCACTAGTTTTGTAGTTATTTACTACTACTATTCACATTTAATAATGATATTTGAGTTCAATAAACACAAACACATCAAGATACTTCTCAAAAATCACTAATTTCAAAATGGATGTTTTTGCAACCTCCGGGCGGTTGCTAGATCACATGGCAACCGCCGGGCGGTTGCTATGTCACATGGCAACCGCCGGGCGGTTGCCAATACTCGATATCTGCAACCGCCAGACGGTTGCAGATAATATTCATACTTGATTTTTACTATTACGTATGATACGTTGTGGTACGTTGTTTGATCAATTGATAATTACCCTAATGATAGTTAAAACAAGCCAAATTATAAGGTTTCACTGGAAAATTAAGCTTAGGGACAACATTAAGAACTAAGTTTGATGATTAGTTGTTGAACATAATATATAGGTATATCGTTGATAACTCGCCTAATCACATAATCTACTATTTTAATAACTTAATCACTAGTTTTGTAGTTATTTACTACTACTATTCACATTTAATAATGATATTTGAGTTCAATAAACACAAACACATCAAGATACTTCTCAAAAATCACTAATTTCAAAATGGATGTTTTTGCAACCTCCAGGCGGTTGCAGATATTCAGACCTCGCAACCGCCTAGCGGTCGCCCCCTTATATGGCGACCGCCCGTGCGGTTGCAATATTAAGTTCTCGCAACCGCTAGGCGGTTGCTAGATCCCATGGCAACCGCCTGGCGGTTGCCAATACTCGATATCTGCAACCGCCGAGCGGTTGTAGATAATATTCATACTTGATTTTTTACTATTACGTATGATACGTTGTGGTACGTTGTTTGATCAATTGATAATTACCCTAATGATAGTTAAAACAAGCCAAATTATAAGGTTTCATTGGAAAATTAACCTTAGGGACAACATTAAGAATTAAGTGTGATGATTAGTTGTTGAACATAATATATAGGTATATCGTTGATAACTCGCCTAATCACATAATCTACTATTTTAATAACTTAATTACTAGTTTTGTAGTTATTTACTACTACTATTCACATTTAATAATGATATTTGAGTTCAATAAACACAAACACATCAAGATACTTCTCAAAGATCACAAATTTCAAAATGGAAGTTTTTGCAACCGCCAGGCGGTTGCAGATATTCAGACCTCGCAACCGCCTAGCGGTCGCCCCCTTATATGGCGACCGCCCGTGCGGTTGCAATATTAAGTTCTCGCAACCGCTAGGCGGTTGCTAGATCCCATGGCAACCGCCTGGCGGTTGCTATGTCACATGGCAACCGCCTGGCGGTTGCCAATACTCGATATCTGCAACCGCCAAGCGGTTGCAGATAATATCCATACTTGATTGCGGTTGCAGATAATATCCATACTTGATTTTTTACTATTACGTATGATACGTTGTGGTACGTTGTTTGATCAATTGATAATTACCCTAATGGTAGTTAAAACAAGCCAAATTATAAGGTTTCATTGGAAAATTAACCTTAGGGACAACATTAAGAACTAATTGTGATGATTAGTTGTTGAACATAATATATAGGTATATCGTTGATAGCTCGCCTAATCACATAATCTACTATTTTAATAACTTAATTACTAGTTTTGTAGTTATTTACTACTACTATTCACATTTAATAATGATATTTGAGTTCAATAAACACAAACACATCCAGATACTTCTCAAAAATCACTAATTTCAAAATGGATATTTTTGCAACCGCCAGGCGGTTGCGAGATAACATGGCAACCGCCTGGCGGTTGCTAGATCACATGGCAACCGCCGGGCGGTTGCTATGTCACATGGAAACCGCCGGGCGGTTGCCAATACTCGATATTTGCAACCGCCAGACGGTTGCAGATAATATTCATACTTGATTTTTACTATTACGTATGATACGTTGTGGTATGTTGTTTGATCAATTGATAATTACCCTAATGATAGTTAAAACAAGCCAAATTATAAGGTTTCATTGGAAAATTAAGTTTAGGGACAACATTAAGAACTAAGTTTGATGATTAGTTGTTGAACATAATATATAGGTATATCGTTGATAACTCGCCTAATCACATAATCTACTATTTTAATAACTTAATTACTAGTTTTGTAGTTATTTACTACTACTATTCACATTTAATAATGATATTTGAGTTCAATAAACAAAACACATCAAGATACTTCTCAAAAATCACTAATTTCAAAATGGATGTTTTTGCAACCTCTAGGCGGTTGCAGATATTCAGACCTCGCAACCGCCTAGCGGTCGCCCCCTTATATGGCGACCGCTCGTGCGGTTGCAATAATAAGTTCTCGCAACCGCTAGGCGGTTGCTAGATCCCATGGCAACTGCATGGCGGTTGCCAATACTCGATATTTGCAACCGCCGAGCGGTTGTAGATAATATTCATACTTGATTTTTTACTATTACGTATGATACGTTGTGGTACGTTGTTTGATCAATTGATAATTACCCTAATGATAGTTAAAACAAGCCAAATTATAAGGTTTCATTGGAAAATTAACCTTAGGGACAACATTAAGAACTAATTGTGATGATTAGTTGTTGAAGATAATATATAGGTATATCGTTGATAACTCGCCTAATCACATAATCTACTATTTTAATAACTTAATTACTAGTTTTGTAATTATTTACTACTACTATTCACATTTAATAATGATATTTGAGTTGAATAAACACAAACACATCCAGATACTTCTCAAAAATCACTAATTTCAAAATGGATATTTTTGCAACCGCCAGGCGGTTGCGAGATAACATGGCAACCGCCTGGCGGTTGCTAGATCACATGGCAACCGCCGGGCGGTTGCCATGTCACATGGCAACCGACGGGCGGTTACCAATACTCGATATCTGCAACCGCCAGACGGTTGCAGATAATATTCATACTTGATTTTTACTATTACGTATGATACGTTGTGGTACGTTGTTTGATCAATTGATAATTACCCTAATGATAGTTAAAACAAGCCAAATTATAAGGTTTCATTGGAAAATTAAGCTTAGGGACAACATTAAGAACTAAGTTTGATGATTAGTTGTTGAACATAATATATAGGTATATCGTTGATAACTCGCCTAATCACATAATCTACTATTTTAATAACTTAATCACTAGTTTTGTAGTTATTCACTACTACTATTCACATTTAATAATGATATTTGAGTTCAATAAACACAAACACATCAAGATACTTCTCAAAAATCACTAATTTCAAAATGGATGTTTTTGCAACCTCCAGGCGGTTGCAGATATTCAGACCTCGCAACCGCCTAGCGGTCGCCCCCTTATATGGCGACCGCCCGTGCGGTTGCAATATTAAGTTCTCGCAACCGCTGGGCTGTTGCTAGATCCCATGGCAACCGCCTGGCGGTTGCTATGTCACATGGAACCGTCTGGCGGTTGCTATGTCACATGGCAACCGTCTGGCGGTTGCCAATACTCGATATCTGCAACCGCCAAGCGGTTGCAGATAATATTCATACTTGATTTTTTACTATTACGTATGATACGTTGTGGTACGTTGTTTGATCAATTGATAATTACCCTAATGGTAGTTAAAACAAGCCAAATTATAAGGTTTCATTGGAAAATTAACCTTAGGGACAACATTAAGAACTAATTGTGATGATTAGTTGTTGAACATAATATATAGGTATATCGTTGATAGCTCGCCTAATCACATAATCTACTATTTTAATAACTTAATTACTAGATTTGTAGTTATTTACTACTACTATTCACATTTAATAATGATATTTGAGTTCAATAAACACAAACACATCCAGATACTTCTCAAAAATCACTAATTTCAAAATGGATATTTTTGCAACCGCCAGGCGGTTGCGAGATAACATGGCAACCGCCTGGCGGTTGCTAGATGACATGGCAGCCGCCGGGCGGTTGCTATGTCACATGGAAACCGCCGGGCGGTTGCCAATACTCGATATTTGCAACCGCCAGACGGTTGCAGATAATATTCATACTTGATTTTTACTATTACGTATGATACGTTGTGGTACGTTGTTTGATCAATTGATAATTACCCTAATGATAGTTAAAACAAGCCAAATTATAAGGTTTCATTGGAAAATTAAGTTTAGGGACAACATTAAGAACTAAGTTTGATGATTAGTTGTTGAACATAATATATAGGTATATCGTTGATAACTCGCCTAATCACATAATCTACTATTTTAATAACTTAATTACTAGTTTTGTAGTTATTTACTACTACTATTCACATTTAATAATGATATTTGAGTTCAATAAACACAAATACATCAAGATACTTCTCAAAAATCACTAATTTCAAAATGGATGTTTTTGCAACCTCTAGGCGGTTGCAGATATTCAGACCTCGCAACCGCCTAGCGGTCGCCCCCTTATATGGCGACCGCTCGTGCGGTTGCAATATTAAGTTCTCGCAACCGCTAGGCGGTTGCTAGATCCCATGGCAACTGCATGGCGGTTGCCAATACTCGATATTTGCAACCGCCGAGCGGTTGTAGATAATATTCATACTTGATTTTTTACTATTACGTATGATACGTTGTGGTACGTTGTTTGATCAATTGATAATTACCCTAATGATAGTTAAAACAAGCCAAATTATAAGGTTTCATTGGAAAATTAAGCTTAGGGACAACATTAAGAACTAAGTTTGATGATTAGTTGTTGAACATAATATATAGGTATATCGTTGATAAATCGCCTAATCACATAATCTACTATTTTAATAACTTAATCACTAGTTTTGTAGTTATTCACTACTACTATTCACATTTAATAATGATATTTGAGTTCAATAAACACAAACACATCAAGATACTTCTCAAAAATCACTAATTTCAAAATGGATGTTTTTGCAACCTCCAGGCGGTTGCAGATATTCAGACCTCGCAACCGCCTAACGGTCGCCCCCTTATATGGCGACCGCCCGTGCGGTTGCAATATTAAGTTCTCGCAACCGCTGGGCTGTTGCTAGATCCCATGGCAACCGCCTGGCGGTTGCTATGTCACATGGAACCGTCTGGCGGTTGCTATGTCACATGGCAACCGTCTGGCGGTTGCCAATACTCGATATCTGCAACCGCCAAGCGGTTGCAGATAATATTCATACTTGATTTTTTACTATTACGTATGATACGTTGTGGTACGTTGTTTGATCAATTGATAATTACCCTAATGGTAGTTAAAACAAGCCAAATTATAAGGTTTCATTGGAAAATTAACCTTAGGGACAACATTAAGAACTAATTGTGATGATTAGTTGTTGAACATAATATATAGGTATATCGTTGATAGCTCGCCTAATCACATAATCTACTATTTTAATAACTTAATTACTAGATTTGTAGTTATTTACTACTACTATTCACATTTAATAATGATATTTGAGTTCAATAAACACAAACACATCCAGATACTTCTCAAAAATCACTAATTTCAAAATGGATATTTTTGCAACCGCCAGGCGGTTGCGAGATAACATGGCAACCGCCTGGCGGTTGCTAGATGACATGGCAGCCGCCGGGCGGTTGCTATGTCACATGGAAACCGCCGGGCGGTTGCCAATACTCGATATTTGCAACCGCCAGACGGTTGCAGATAATATTCATACTTGATTTTTACTATTACGTATGATACGTTGTGGTACGTTGTTTGATCAATTGATAATTACCCTAATGATAGTTAAAACAAGCCAAATTATAAGGTTTCATTGGAAAATTAAGTTTAGGGACAACATTAAGAACTAAGTTTGATGATTAGTTGTTGAACATAATATATAGGTATATCGTTGATAACTCGCCTAATCACATAATCTACTATTTTAATAACTTAATTACTAGTTTTGTAGTTATTTACTACTACTATTCACATTTAATAATGATATTTGAGTTCAATAAACACAAATACATCAAGATACTTCTCAAAAATCACTAATTTCAAAATGGATGTTTTTGCAACCTCTAGGCGGTTGCAGATATTCAGACCTCGCAACCGCCTAGCGGTCGCCCCCTTATATGGCGACCGCTCGTGCGGTTGCAATATTAAGTTCTCGCAACCGCTAGGCGGTTGCTAGATCCCATGGCAACTGCATGGCGGTTGCCAATACTCGATATTTGCAACCGCCGAGCGGTTGTAGATAATATTCATACTTGATTTTTTACTATTACGTATGATACGTTGTGGTACGTTGTTTGATCAATTGATAATTACCCTAATGATAGTTAAAACAAGCCAAATTATAAGGTTTCATTGGAAAATTAAGCTTAGGGACAACATTAAGAACTAAGTTTGATGATTAGTTGTTGAACATAATATATAGGTATATCGTTGATAAATCGCCTAATCACATAATCTACTATTTTAATAACTTAATCACTAGTTTTGTAGTTATTCACTACTACTATTCACATTTAATAATGATATTTGAGTTCAATAAACACAAACACATCAAGATACTTCTCAAAAATCACTAATTTCAAAATGGATGTTTTTGCAACCTCCAGGCGGTTGCAGATATTCAGACCTCGCAACCGCCTAGCGGTCGCCCCCTTATATGGCGACCGCCCGTGCGGTTGCAATATTAAGTTCTCGCAACCGCTGGGCGGTTGCTAGATCCCATGGCAACCGCCTGGCGGTTGCTATGTCACATGGAACCGCCTGGCGGTTGCTATGTCACATGGCAACCGCCTGGCGGTTGCCAATACTCGATATCTGCAACCGCTTGGCGGTTGCAGATAATATTCATACTTGATTTTTTACTATTACGTATGATACGTTGTGGTACGTTGTTTGATCAATTGATAATTACCCTAATGGTAGTTAAAACAAGCCAAATTATAAGGTTTCATTTGAAAAATAACCTTAGGGACAACATTAAGAACTAATTGTGATGATTAGTTGTTGAACATAATATATAGGTATATCGTTGATAGCTCGCCTAATCACATAATCTACTATTTTAATAACTTAATTACTAGTTTTGTAGTTATTTACTACTACTATTCACATTTAATAATGATATTTGAGTTCAATAAACACAAACACATCTAGATACTTCTCAAAAATCACTAATTTCAAAATGGATATTTTTGCAACCGCCAGGCGGTTGCGAGATAACATGGCAACCGCCTGGCGGTTGCTAGATCACATGGCAACCGCCGGGCGGTTGCTATGTCACATGGAAACCGCCGGGCGGTTGCCAATACTCGATATCTGCAACCGCCAGACGGTTGCAGATAGTATTCATACTTGATTTTTACTATTACGTATGATACGTTGTGGTACGTTGTTTGATCAATTGATAATTACCCTAATGATAGTTAAAACAAGCCAAATTATAAGGTTTCATTGGAAAATTAAGCTTAGGGACAACATTAAGAACTAAGTTTGATGATTAGTTGTTGAACATAATATATAGGTATATCGTTGATAACTCGCCTAATCACATAATCTACTATTTTAATAACTTAATTACTAGTTTTGTAGTTATTTACTACTACTATTCACATTTAATAATGATATTTGAGTTCAATAAACACAAACACATCAAGATACTTCTCAAAAATCACTAATTTCAAAATGGATGTTTTTGCAACCTCCAGGCGGTTGCAGATATTCAGACCTCGCAACCGCCTAGCGGTCGCCCCCTTATATGGCGACCGCCCGTGCGGTTGCAATATTAAGTTCTCGCAACCGCTAGGCGGTTGCTAGATCCCATGGCAACTGCATGGCGGTTGCCAATACTCGATATTTGCAACCGCCGAGCGGTTGTAGATAATATTCATACTTGATTTTTTACTATTACGTATGATACGTTGTGGTACGTTGTTTGATCAATTGATAATTACCCTAATGATAGTTAACACAAGCCAAAATATAAGGTTTCATTGGAAAATTAACCTTAGGGACAACATTAAGAACTAATTGTGATGATTAGTTGTTGAACATAATATATAGGTATATCGTTGATAACTCGCCTAATCACATAATCTACTATTTTAATAACTTAATTACTAGTTTTGTAGTTATTTACTACTACTATTCACATTTAATAATTATATTTGAGTTCAATAAACACAAACACATCCAGATACTTCTCAAAAATCACTAATTTCAAAATGGATATTTTTGCAACCGCCAGGCGGTTGCGAGATAACATGGCAACCGCCTGGCGGTTGCTAGATCACATGGCAACCGCCGGGCGGTTGCTATGTCACATGGCAACCGACGGGCGGTTGCCAATACTCGATATCTGCAACCGCCAGACGGTTGCAGATAATATTCATACTTGATTTTTACTATTACGTATGATACGTTGTGGTACGTTGTTTGATCAATTGATAATTACCCTAATGATAGTTAAAACAAGCCAAATTATAAGGTTTCATTGGAAAATTAAGCTTAGGGACAACATTAAGAACTAAGTTTGATGATTAGTTGTTGAACATAATATATAGGTATATCGTTGATAACTCGCCTAATCACATAATCTACTATTTTAATAACTTAATCACTAGTTTTGTAGTTATTTACTACTACTATTCACATTTAATAATGATATTTGAGTTCAATAAACACAAACACATCAAGATACTTCTCAAAAATCACAAATTTCATAATGGAAGTTTTTGCAACCGCCAGGCGGTTGCAGATATTCAGACCTCGCAACCGCCTAGCGGTCGCCCCCTTATATGGCGACCGCCAGTGCGGTTGCAATATTAAGTTCTCGCAACCGCTAGGCGGTTGCTAGATCCCATGGCAACCACCTGGCGGTTGCCAATACTCGATATCTGCAACCGCCAAGCGGTTGCAGATAATATTCATACTTGATTTTTTACTATTACGTATGATACGTTGTGGTACGTTGTTTGATCAATTGATAATTACCCTAATGGTAGTTAAAACAAGCCAAATTATAAGGTTTCATTGGAAAATTAACCTTAGGGACAACATTAAGAACTAATTGTGATGATTAGTTGTTGAACATAATATATAGGTATATCGTTGATAGCTCGCCTAATCACATAATCTACTATTTTAATAACTTAATTACTAGTTTTGTAGTTATTTACTACTACTATTCACATTTAATAATGATATTTGAGTTCAATAAACACAAACACATCTAGATACTTCTCAAAAATCACTAATTTCAAAATGGATATTTTTGCAACCGCCAGGCGGTTGCGAGATAACATGGCAACCGCCTGGCGGTTGCTAGATCACATGGCAACCGCCGGGCGGTTGCTATGTCACATGGAAACCGCCGGGCGGTTGCCAATACTCGATATCTGTAACCGCCAGACGGTTGCAGATAATATTCATACTTGATTTTTACTATTACGTATGATACGTTGTGGTACGTTGTTTGATCAATTGATAATTACCCTAATGATAGTTAAAACAAGCCAAATTATAAGGTTTCATTGGAAAATTAAGCTTAGGGACAACATTAAGAACTAAGTTTGATGATTAGTTGTTGAACATAATATATAGGTATATCGTTGATAACTCGCCTAATCACATAATCTACTATTTTAATAACTTAATTACTAGTTTTGTAGTTATTTACTACTACTATTCACATTTAATAATGATATTTGAGTTCAATAAACACAAACACATCAAGATACTTCTCAAAAATCACTAATTTCAAAATGGATGTTTTTGCAACCTCCAGGCGGTTGCAGATATTCAGACCTCGCAACCGCCTAGCGGTCGCCCCCTTATATGGCGACCGCCCGTGCGGTTGCAATATTAAGTTCTCGCAACCGCTAGGCGGTTGCTAGATCCCATGGCAACTGCATGGCGGTTGCCAATACTCGATATTTGCAACCGCCGAGCGGTTGTAGATAATATTCATACTTGATTTTTTACTATTACGTATGATACGTTGTGGTACGTTGTTTGATCAATTGATAATTACCCTAATGATAGTTAAAACAAGCCAAAATATAAGGTTTCATTGGAAAATTAACCTTAGGGACAACATTAAGAACTAATTGTGATGATTAGTTGTTGAACATAATATATAGGTATATCGTTGATAACTCGCCTAATCACATAATCTACTATTTTAATAACTTAATTACTAGTTTTGTAGTTATTTACTACTACTATTCACATTTAATAATTATATTTGAGTTCAATAAACACAAACACATCCAGATACTTCTCAAAAATCACTAATTTCAAAATGGATATTTTTGCAACCGCCAGGCGGTTGCGAGATAACATGGCAACCGCCTGGCGGTTGCTAGATCACATGGCAACCGCCGGGCGGTTGCTATGTCACATGGCAACCGACGGGCGGTTGCCAATACTCGATATCTGCAACCGCCAGACGGTTGCAGATAATATTCATACTTGATTTTTACTATTACGTATGATACGTTGTGGTACGTTGTTTGATCAATTAATAATTACCCTAATGATAGTTAAAACAAGCCAAATTATAAGGTTTCATTGGAAAATTAAGCTTAGGGACAACATTAAGAACTAAGTTTGATGATTAGTTGTTGAACATAATATATAGGTATATCGTTGATAACTCGCCTAATCACATAATCTACTATTTTAATAACTTAATCACTAGTTTTGTAGTTATTTACTACTACTATTCACATTTAATAATGATATTTGAGTTCAATAAACACAAACACATCAAGATACTTCTCAAAAATCACGAATTTCATAATGGAAGTTTTTGCAACCGCCAGGCGGTTGCAGATATTCAGACCTCGCAACCGCCTAGCGGTCGCCCCCTTATATGGCGACCGCCAGTGCGGTTGCAATATTAAGTTCTCGCAACCGCTAGGCGGTTGCTAGATCCCATGGCAACCGCCTGGCGGTTGCTATGTCACATGGCAACCGCCTGGCGGTTGCCAATACTCGATATCTGCAACCGCCAAGCGGTTGCAGATAATATTCATACTTGATTTTTTACTATTACGTATGATACGTTGTGGTACGTTGTTTGATCAATTGATAATTACCCTAATGGTAGTTAAAACAAGCCAAATTATAAGGTTTCATTGGAAAATTAACCTTAGGGACAACATTAAGAACTAATTGTGATGATTAGTTGTTGAACATAATATATAGGTATATCGTTGATAGCTCGCCTAATCACATAATCTACTATTTTAATAACTTAATTACTAGTTTTGTAGTTATTTACTACTACTATTCACATTTAATAATGATATTTGAGTTCAATAAACACAAACACATCAAGATACTTCTCAAAAATCACTAATTTCAAAATGGATATTTTTGCAACCGCCAGGCGGTTGCGAGATAACATGGCAACCGCCTGGCGGTTGCTAGATCACATGGCAACCGCCGGGCGGTTGCTATGTCACATGGCAACCGACGGGCGGTTGCCAATACTCGATATCTGCAACCGCCAGACGGTTGCAGATAATATTCATACTTGATTTTTACTATTACGTATGATACGTTGTGGTACGTTGTTTGATCAATTAATAATTACCCTAATGATAGTTAAAACAAGCCAAATTATAAGGTTTCATTGGAAAATTAAGCTTAGGGACAACATTAAGAACTAAGTTTGATGATTAGTTGTTGAACATAATATATAGGTATATCGTTGATAACTCGCCTAATCACATAATCTACTATTTTAATAACTTAATCACTAGTTTTGTAGTTATTTACTACTACTATTCACATTTAATAATGATATTTGAGTTCAATAAACACAAACACATCAAGATACTTCTCAAAAATCACGAATTTCATAATGGAAGTTTTTGCAACCGCCAGGCGGTTGCAGATATTCAGACCTCGCAACCGCCTAGCGGTCGCCCCCTTATATGGCGACCGCCAGTGCGGTTGCAATATTAAGTTCTCGCAACCGCTAGGCGGTTGCTAGATCCCATGGCAACCGCCTGGCGGTTGCTATGTCACATGGCAACCGCCTGGCGGTTGCCAATACTCGATATCTGCAACCGCCAAGCGGTTGCAGATAATATTCATACTTGATTTTTTACTATTACGTATGATACGTTGTGGTACGTTGTTTGATCAATTGATAATTACCCTAATGGTAGTTAAAACAAGCCAAATTATAAGGTTTCATTGGAAAATTAACCTTAGGGACAACATTAAGAACTAATTGTGATGATTAGTTGTTGAACATAATATATAGGTATATCGTTGATAGCTCGCCTAATCACATAATCTACTATTTTAATAACTTAATTACTAGTTTTGTAGTTATTTACTACTACTATTCACATTTAATAATGATATTTGAGTTCAATAAACACAAAAACATCAAGATACTTCTCAAAAATCACTAATTTCAAAATGGATATTTTTGCAACCGCCAGGCGGTTGCGAGATAACATGGCAACCGCCTGGCGGTTGCTAGATCACATGGCAACCGCCGGGCGGTTGCTATGTCACATGGCAACCGCCGCGCGGTTGCCAATACTCGATATCTGCAACCGCCAGACGGTTGCAGATAATATTCATACTTGATTTTTACTATTACGTATGATACGTTGTGGTACGTTGTTTGATCAATTGATAATTACCCTAATGATAGTTAAAACAAGCCAAATTATAAGGTTTCATTGGAAAATTAAGCTTAGGGACAACATTAAGAACTAAGTTTGATGATTAGTTGTTGAACATAATATATAGGTATATCGTTGATAGCTCGCCTAATCACATAATCTACTATTTTAATAACTTAATTACTAGTTTTGTAGTTATTTACTACTACTATTCACATTTAATAATGATATTTGAGTTCAATAAACATAAACACATCCAGATACTTTTCAAAAATCACTAATTTCAAAATGGATATTTTTGCAACCGCCAGGCGGTTTCGAGATAACATGGCAACCGCCTGGCGGTTGCTAGATCACATGGCAACCGCCTGGCGGTTGCTAGATCACATGGCAACCGCCGGGCGGTTGCCAATACTCGATATCTGCAACCGCCAGACGGTTGCAGATAATATTCATACTTGATTTTTACTATTACGTATGATACGTTGTGGTACGTTGTTTGATCAATTGATAATTACCCTAATGATAGTTAAAACAAGCCAAATTATAAGGTTTCATTGGAAAATTAAGCTTAGGGACAACATTAAGAACTAAGTTTGATGATTAGTTGTTGAACATAATATATAGGTATATCGTTGATAACTCGCCTAATCACATAATCTACTATTTTAATAACTTAATCACTAGTTTTGTAGTTATTTACTACTACTATTCACATTTAATAATGATATTTGAGTTCAATAAACACAAACACATCAAGATACTTCTCAAAAATCACAAATTTCATAATGGAAGTTTTTGCAACCGCCAGGCGGTTGCAGATATTCAGACCTCGCAACCGCCTAGCGGTCGCCCCCTTATATGGCGACCGCCAGTGCGGTTGCAATATTAAGTTCTCGCAACCGCTAGGCGGTTGCTAGATCCCATGGCAACCGCCTGGCGGTTGCTATGTCACATGGCAACCGCCTGGCGGTTGCCAATACTCGATATCTGCAACCGCCAAGCGGTTGCAGATAATATTCATACTTGATTTTTTACTATTACGTATGATACGTTGTGGTACGTTGTTTGATCAATTGATAATTACCCTAATGGTAGTTAAAACAAGCCAAATTATAAGGTTTCATTGGAAAATTAACCTTAGGGACAACATTAAGAACTAATTGTGATGATTAGTTGTTGAACATAATATATAGGTATATCGTTGATAGCTCGCCTAATCACATAATCTACTATTTTAATAACTTAATTACTAGTTTTGTAGTTATTTACTACTACTATTCACATTTAATAATGATATTTGAGTTCAATAAACACAAACACATCTAGATACTTCTCAAAAATCACTAATTTCAAAATGGATATTTTTGCAACCGCCAGGCGGTTGCGAGATAACATGGCAACCGCCTGGCGGTTGCTAGATCACATGGCAACCGCCGGGCGGTTGCTATGTCACATGGAAACCGCCGGGCGGTTGCCAATACTCGATATCTGCAACCGCCAGACGGTTGCAGATAATATTCATACTTGATTTTTACTATTACGTATGATACGTTGTGGTACGTTGTTTGATCAATTGATAATTACCCTAATGATAGTTAAAACAAGCCAAATTATAAGGTTTCATTGGAAAATTAAGCTTAGGGACAACATTAAGAACTAAGTTTGATGATTAGTTGTTGAACATAATATATAGGTATATCGTTGATAACTCGCCTAATCACATAATCTACTATTTTAATAACTTAATTACTAGTTTTGTAGTTATTTACTACTACTATTCACATTTAATAATGATATTTGAGTTCAATAAACACAAACACATCAAGATACTTCTCAAAAATCACTAATTTCAAAATGGATGTTTTTGCAACCTCCAGGCGGTTGCAGATATTCAGACCTCGCAACCGCCTAGCGGTCGCCCCCTTATATGGCGACCGCCCGTGCGGTTGCAATATTAAGTTCTCGCAACCGCTAGGCGGTTGCTAGATCCCATGGCAACTGCATGGCGGTTGCCAATACTCGATATTTGCAACCGCCGAGCGGTTGTAGATAATATTCATACTTGATTTTTTACTATTACGTATGATACGTTGTGGTACGTTGTTTGATCAATTGATAATTACCCTAATGATAGTTAACACAAGCCAAAATATAAGGTTTCATTGGAAAATTAACCTTAGGGACAACATTAAGAACTAATTGTGATGATTAGTTGTTGAACATAATATATAGGTATATCGTTGATAACTCGCCTAATCACATAATCTACTATTTTAATAACTTAATTACTAGTTTTGTAGTTATTTACTACTACTATTCACATTTAATAATTATATTTGAGTTCAATAAACACAAACACATCCAGATACTTCTCAAAAATCACTAATTTCAAAATGGATATTTTTGCAACCGCCAGGCGGTTGCGAGATAACATGGCAACCGCCTGGCGGTTGCTAGATCACATGGCAACCGCCGGGCGGTTGCTATGTCACATGGCAACCGACGGGCGGTTGCCAATACTCGATATCTGCAACCGCCAGACGGTTGCAGATAATATTCATACTTGATTTTTACTATTACGTATGATACGTTGTGGTACGTTGTTTGATCAATTGATAATTACCCTAATGATAGTTAAAACAAGCCAAATTATAAGGTTTCATTGGAAAATTAAGCTTAGGGACAACATTAAGAACTAAGTTTGATGATTAGTTGTTGAACATAATATATAGGTATATCGTTGATAACTCGCCTAATCACATAATCTACTATTTTAATAACTTAATCACTAGTTTTGTAGTTATTTACTACTACTATTCACATTTAATAATGATATTTGAGTTCAATAAACACAAACACATCAAGATACTTCTCAAAAATCACAAATTTCATAATGGAAGTTTTTGCAACCGCCAGGCGGTTGCAGATATTCAGACCTCGCAACCGCCTAGCGGTCGCCCCCTTATATGGCGACCGCCAGTGCGGTTGCAATATTAAGTTCTCGCAACCGCTAGGCGGTTGCTAGATCCCATGGCAACCGCCTGGCGGTTGCTATGTCACATGGCAACCGCCTGGCGGTTGCCAATACTCGATATCTGCAACCGCCAAGCGGTTGCAGATAATATTCATACTTGATTTTTTACTATTACGTATGATACGTTGTGGTACGTTGTTTGATCAATTGATAATTACCCTAATGGTAGTTAAAACAAGCCAAATTATAAGGTTTCATTGGAAAATTAACCTTAGGGACAACATTAAGAACTAATTGTGATGATTAGTTGTTGAACATAATATATAGGTATATCGTTGATAGCTCGCCTAATCACATAATCTACTATTTTAATAACTTAATTACTAGTTTTGTAGTTATTTACTACTACTATTCACATTTAATAATGATATTTGAGTTCAATAAACACAAACACATCAAGATACTTCTCAAAAATCACTAATTTCAAAATGGATATTTTTGCAACCGCCAGGCGGTTGCGAGATAACATGGCAACCGCCTGGCGGTTGCTAGATCACATGGCAACCGCCGGGCGGTTGCTATGTCACATGGCAACCGCCGCGCGGTTGCCAATACTCGATATCTGCAACCGCCAGACGGTTGCAGATAATATTCATACTTGATTTTTACTATTACGTATGATACGTTGTGGTACGTTGTTTGATCAATTGATAATTACCCTAATGATAGTTAAAACAAGCCAAATTATAAGGTTTCATTGGAAAATTAAGCTTAGGGACAACATTAAGAACTAAGTTTGATGATTAGTTGTTGAACATAATATATAGGTATATCGTTGATAGCTCGCCTAATCACATAATCTACTATTTTAATAACTTAATTACTAGTTTTGTAGTTATTTACTACTACTATTCACATTTAATAATGATATTTGAGTTCAATAAACATAAACACATCCAGATACTTTTCAAAAATCACTAATTTCAAAATGGATATTTTTGCAACCGCCAGACGGTTTCGAGATAACATGGCAACCGCCTGGCGGTTGCTAGATCACATGGCAACCGCCTGGCGGTTGCTAGATCACATGGCAACCGCCGGGCGGTTGCCAATACTCGATATCTGCAACCGCCAGACGGTTGTAGATAATATTCATACTTGATTTTTACTATTACGTATGATACGTTGTGGTACGTTGTTTGATCAATTGATAATTACCCTAATGATAGTTAAAACAAGCCAAATTATAAGGTTTCATTGGAAAATTAAGTTTAGGGACAACATTAAGAACTAAGTTTGATGATTAGTTGTTGAACATAATATATAGGTATATCGTTGATAACTCACCTAATCACATAATCTACTATTTTAATAACTTAATTACTAGTTTTGTAGTTATTTACTACTACTATTCACATTTAATAATGATATTTGAGTTCAATAAACACAAACACATCAAGATACTTCTCAAAAATCACTAATTTCAAAATGGATGTTTTTGCAACCTCCAGGCGGTTGCGAGATAACATGGCAAACGCCTGGCGGTTGCTAGATCCCATGGCAACCGCCTGGCGGTTGCCAATACTCGATATCTATAACCGCCGAGCGGTTGTAGATAATATTCATACTTGATTTTTACTATTACGTATGATACGTTGTGGTACGTTGTTTGATCAATTGATAATTACCCTAATGATAGTTAAAACAAGCCAAATTATAAGGTTTCATTGGAAAATTAAGCTTAGGGACAACATTAAGAACTAAGTTTGATGATTAGTTGTTGAACATAATATATAGGTATATCGTTGATAACTCGCCTAATCACATAATCTACTATTTTAATAACTTAATTACTAGTTTTGTAGTTATTTACTACTACTATTCACATTTAATAATGATATTTGAGTTCAATAAACACAAACACATCAAGATACTTCTCAAAAATCACTAATTTCAAAATGGATGTTTTTGCAACCTCCAGACGGTTGCAGATATTCAGACCTCGCAACCGCCTAGCGGTCGCCCCCTTATATGGCGACCGCCCGTGCGGTTGCAATATTAAGTTCTCGCAACCGCTAGGCGGTTGCTAGATCCCATGGCAACTGCATGGCGGTTGCCAATACTCGATATTTGCAACCGCCGAGCGGTTGTAGATAATATTCATACTTGATTTTTTACTATTACGTATGATACGTTGTGGTACGTTGTTTGATCAATTGATAATTACCATAATGATAGTTAAAACAAGCCAAATTATAAGGTTTCATTGGAAAATTAACCTTAGGGACAACATTAAGAACTAATTGTGATGATTAGTTGTTGAACATAATATATAGGTATATCGTTGATAACTCGCCTAATCACATAATCTACTATTTTAAAAATTTAATTACTAGTTTTGTAGTTATTTACTACTACTATTCACATTTAATAATGATATTTGAGTTCAATAAACACAAACACATCCAGATACTTCTCAAAAATCACTAATTTCAAAATGGATATTTTTGCAACCGCCAGGCGGTTGCAAGATAACATGGCAACCGCCTGGCGGTTGCTAGATCACATGGCAACCGCCGGGCGGTTTCTATGTCACATGGTAACCGCCGGGCGGTTGCCAATACTCGATATCTGCCACCGCCAGACGGTTGCAGATAATATTCATACTTGATTTTTACTATTACGTATGATACGTTGTGGTACGTTGTTTGATCAATTGATAATTACCCTAATGATAGTTAAAACAAGCCAAATTATAAGGTTTCATTGGAAAATTAAGCTTAGGGACAACATTAAGAACTAAGTTTGATGATTAGTTGTTGAACATAATATATAGGTATATCGTTGATAACTCGCCTATTCACATAATCTACTATTTTAATAACTTAATCACTAGTTTTGTAGTTATTTACTACTACTATTCACATTTAATAATGATATTTGAGTTCAATAAACACAAACACATCAAGATACTTCTCAAAAATCACTAATTTCAAAATGGATGTTTTTGCAACCTCCAGGCGGTTGCAGATATTCAGACCTCGCAACCGCCTAGCGGTCGCCCCCTTATATGGCGACCGCCCGTGCGGTTGCAATATTAAGTTCTCGCAACCGCTAGGCGGTTGCTAGATCCCATGGCAACCGCCTGGCGGTTGCCAATACTCGATATCTATAACCGCCGAGCGGTTGTAGATAATATTCATACTTGATTTTTTACTATTACGTATGATACGTTGTGGTACGTTGTTTGATCAATTGATAATTACCCTAATGATAGTTAAAACAAGCCAAATTATAAGGTTTCATTGGAAAATTAACCTTAGGGACAACATTAAGAATTAAGTGTGATGATTAGTTGTTGAACATAATATATAGGTATATCGTTGATAACTCGCCTAATCACATAATCTACTATTTTAATAACTTAATCACTAGTTTTGTAGTTATTTACTACTACTATTCACATTTAATAATGATATTTGAGTTCAATAAACACAAACACATCAAGATACTTCTCAAAAATCACAAATTTCATAATGGAAGTTTTTGCAACCGCCAGGCGGTTGCAGATATTCAGACCTCGCAACCGCCTAGCGGTCGCCCCCTTATATGGCGACCGCCAGTGCGGTTGCAATATTAAGTTCTCGCAACCGCTAGGCGGTTGCTAGATCCCATGGCAACCGCCTGGCGGTTGCTATGTCACATGGCACCCGCCTGGCGGTTGCCAATACTCGATATCTGCAACCGCCAAGCGGTTGCAGATAATATTCATACTTGATTTTTTACTATTACGTATGATACGTTGTGGTACGTTGTTTGATCAATTGATAATTACCCTAATGGTAGTTAAAACAAGCCAAATTATAAGGTTTCATTGGAAAATTAACCTTAGGGACAACATTAAGAACTAATTGTGATGATTAGTTGTTGAACATAATATATAGGTATATCGTTGATAGCTCGCCTAATCACATAATCTACTATTTTAATAACTTAATTACTAGTTTTGTAGTTATTTACTACTACTATTCACATTTAATAATGATATTTGAGTTCAATAAACACAAACACATCAAGATACTTCTCAAAAATCACTAATTTCAAAATGGATATTTTTGCAACCGCCAGGCGGTTGCGAGATAACATGGCAACCGCCTGGCGGTTGCTAGATCACATGGCAACCGCCGGGCGGTTGCTATGTCACATGGCAACCGCCGGGCGGTTGCCAATACTCGATATCTGCAACCGCCAGACGGTTGCAGATAATATTCATACTTGATTTTTACTATTACGTATGATACGTTGTGGTACGTTGTTTGATCAATTGATAATTACCCTAATGATAGTTAAAACAAGCCAAATTATAAGGTTTCATTGGAAAATTAAGCTTAGGGACAACATTAAGAACTAAGTTTGATGATTAGTTGTTGAACATAATATATAGGTATATCGTTGATAGCTCGCCTAATCACATAATCTACTATTTTAATAACTTAATTACTAGTTTTGTAGTTATTTACTACTACTATTCACATTTAATAATGATATTTGAGTTCAATAAACATAAACACATCCAGATACTTTTCAAAAATCACTAATTTCAAAATGGATATTTTTGCAACCGCCAGGCGGTTTCGAGATAACATGGCAACCGCCTGGCGGTTGCTAGATCACATGGCAACCGCCGGGCGGTTGCCAATACTCGATATCTGCAACCGCCAGACGGTTGCAGATAATATTCATACTTGATTTTTACTATTACGTATGATACGTTGTGGTACGTTGTTTGATCAATTGATAATTACCCTAATGATAGTTAAAACAAGCCAAATTATAAGGTTTCATTGGAAAATTAAGCTTAGGGACAACATTAAGAACTAAGTTTGATGATTAGTTGTTGAACATAATATATAGGTATATCGTTGATAACTCGCCTAATCACATAATCTACTATTTTAATAACTTAATTACTAGTTTTGTAGTTATTTACTACTACTATTCACATTTAATAATGATATTTGAGTTCAATAAACACAAACACATCAAGATACTTCTCAAAAATCACTAATTTCAAAATGGATGTTTTTGCAACCTCCAGGCGGTTGCAGATATTCAGACCTCGCAACCGCCTAGCGGTCGCCCCCTTATATGGCGACCGCCCGTGCGGTTGCAATATTAATTTCTCGCAACCGCTAGGCGGTTGCTAGATCCCATGGCAACTGCATGGCGGTTGCCAATACTCGATATTTGCAACCGCCGAGCGGTTGTAGATAATATTCATACTTGATTTTTTACTATTACGTATGATACGTTGTGGTACGTTGTTTGATCAATTGATAATTACCCTAATGATAGTTAAAACAAGCCAAAATATAAGGTTTCATTGGAAAATTAACCTTAGGGACAACATTAAGAACTAATTGTGATGATTAGTTGTTGAACATAATATATAGGTATATCGTTGATAACTCGCCTAATCACATAATCTACTATTTTAATAACTTAATTACTAGTTTTGTAGTTATTTACTACTACTATTCACCTTTAATAATTATATTTGAGTTCAATAAACACAAACACATCCAGATACTTCTCAAAAATCACTAATTTCAAAATGGATATTTTTGCAACCGCCAGGCGGTTGCGAGATAACATGGCAACCGCCTGGCGGTTGCTAGATCACATGGCAACCGCCGGGCGGTTGCTATGTCACATGGCAACCGACGGGCGGTTGCCAATACTCGATATCTGCAACCGCCAGACGGTTGCAGATAATATTCATACTTGATTTTTACTATTACGTATGATACGTTGTGGTACGTTGTTTGATCAATTGATAATTACCCTAATGATAGTTAAAACAAGCCAAATTATAAGGTTTCATTGGAAAATTAAGCTTAGGGACAACATTAAGAACTAAGTTTGATGATTAGTTGTTGAACATAATATATAGGTATATCGTTGATAACTCGCCTAATCACATAATCTACTATTTTAATAACTTAATTACTAGTTTTGTAGTTATTTACTACTACTATTCACATTTAATAATGATATTTGAGTTCAATAAACACAAACACATCAAGATACTTCTCAAAAATCACTAATTTCAAAATGGATGTTATTGCAACCTCCAGACGGTTGCAGATATTCAGACCTCGCAACCGCCTAGCGGTCGCCCCCTTATATGGCGACCGCCCGTGCGGTTGCAATATTAAGTTCTCGCAACCGCTAGGCGGTTGCTAGATCCCATGGCAACTGCATGGCGGTTGCCAATACTCGATATTTGCAACCGCCGAGCGGTTGTAGATAATATTCATAATTGATTTTTTACTATTACGTATGATACGTTGTGGTACGTTGTTTGATCAATTGATAATTACCATAATGATAGTTAAAACAAGCCAAATTATAAGGTTTCATTGGAAAATTAACCTTAGGGACAACATTAAGAACTAATTGTGATGATTAGTTGTTGAACATAATATATAGGTATATCGTTGATAACTCGCCTAATCACATAATCTACTATTTTAATAATTTAATTACTAGTTTTGTAGTTATTTACTACTACTATTCACATTTAATAATGATATGTGAGTTCAATAAACACAAACACATCCAGATACTTCTCAAAAATCACTAATTTCAAAATGGATATTTTTGCAACCGCCAGGCGGTTGCAAGATAACATGGCAACCGCCTGGCGGTTGCTAGATCACATGGCAACCGCCGGGCGGTTTCTATGTCACATGGTAACCGCCGGGCGGTTGCCAATACTCGATATCTGCCACCGCCAGACGGTTGCAGATAATATTCATACTTGATTTTTACTATTACGTATGATACGTTGTGGTACGTTGTTTGATCAATTGATAATTACCCTAATGATAGTTAAAACAAGCCAAATTATAAGGTTTCATTGGAAAATTAAGCTTAGGGACAACATTAAGAACTAAGTTTGATGATTAGTTGTTGAACATAATATATAGGTATATCGTTGATAACTCGCCTATTCATATAATCTACTATTTTAATAACTTAATCACTAGTTTTGTAGTTATTTACTACTACTATTCACATTTAATAATGATATTTGAGTTCAATAAACACAAACACATCAAGATACTTCTCAAAAATCACTAATTTCAAAATGGATGTTTTTGCAACCTCCAGGCGGTTGCAGATATTCAGACCTCGCAACCGCCTAGCGGTCGCCCCCTTATATGGCGACCGCCCGTGCGGTTGCAATATTAAGTTCTCGCAACCGCTAGGCGGTTGCTAGATCCCATGGCAACCGCCTGGCGGTTGCCAATACTCGATATCTATAACCGCCGAGCGGTTGTAGATAATATTCATACTTGATTTTTTACTATTACGTATGATACGTTGTGGTACGTTGTTTGATCAATTGATAATTACCCTAATGATAGTTAAAACAAGCCAAATTATAAGGTTTCATTGGAAAATTAACCTTAGGGACAACATTAAGAATTAAGTGTGATGATTAGTTGTTGAACATAATATATAGGTATATCGTTGATAACTCGCCTAATCACATAATCTACTATTTTAATAACTTAATCACTAGTTTTGTAGTTATTTACTACTACTATTCACATTTAATAATGATATTTGAGTTCAATAAACACAAACACATCAAGATACTTCTCAAAAATCACAAATTTCATAATGGAAGTTTTTGCAACCGCCAGGCGGTTGCAGATATTCAGACCTCGCAACCGCCTAGCGGTCGCCCCCTTATATGGCGACCGCCAGTGCGGTTGCAATATTAAGTTCTCGCAACCGCTAGGCGGTTGCTAGATCCCATGGCAACCGCCTGGCGGTTGCTATGTCACATGGCAACCGCCTGGCGGTTGCCAATACTCGATATCTGCAACCGCCAAGCGGTTGCAGATAATATTCATACTTGATTTTTTACTATTACGTATGATACGTTGTGGTACGTTGTTTGATCAATTGATAATTACCCTAATGGTAGTTAAAACAAGCCAAATTATAAGGTTTCATTGGAAAATTAACCTTAGGGACAACATTAAGAACTAATTGTGATGATTAGTTGTTGAACATAATATATAGGTATATCGTTGATAGCTCGCCTAATCACATAATCTACTATTTTAATAACTTAATTACTAGTTTTGTAGTTATTTACTACTACTATTCACATTTAATAATGATATTTGAGTTCAATAAACACAAACACATCAAGATACTTCTCAAAAATCACTAATTTCAAAATGGATATTTTTGCAACCGCCAGGCGGTTGCGAGATAACATGGCAACCGCCTGGCGGTTGCTAGATCACATGGCAACCGCCGGGCGGTTGCCAATACTCGATATCTGCAACCGCCAGACGGTTGCAGATAATATTCATACTTGATTTTTACTATTACGTATGATACGTTGTGGTACGTTGTTTGATCAATTGATAATTACCCTAATGATAGTTAAAACAAGCCAAATTATAAGGTTTCATTGGAAAATTAAGCTTAGGGACAACATTAAGAACTAAGTTTGATGATTAGTTGTTGAACATAATATATAGGTATATCGTTGATAGCTCGCCTAATCACATAATCTACTATTTTAATAACTTAATTACTAGTTTTGTAGTTATTTACTACTACTATTCACATTTAATAATGATATTTGAGTTCAATAAACATAAACACATCCAGATACTTTTCAAAAATCACTAATTTCAAAATGGATATTTTTGCAACCGCCAGGCGGTTTCGAGATAACATGGCAACCGCCTGGCGGTTGCTAGATCACATGGCAACCGCCGGGCGGTTGCCAATACTCGATATCTGCAACCGCCAGACGGTTGCAGATAATATTCATACTTGATTTTTACTATTACGTATGATACGTTGTGGTACGTTGTTTGATCAATTGATAATTACCCTAATGATAGTTAAAACAAGCCAAATTATAAGGTTTCATTGGAAAATTAAGCTTAGGGACAACATTAAGAACTAAGTTTGATGATTAGTTGTTGAACATAATATATAGGTATATCGTTGATAACTCGCCTAATCACATAATCTACTATTTTAATAACTTAATTACTAGTTTTGTAGTTATTTACTACTACTATTCACATTTAATAATGATATTTGAGTTCAATAAACACAAACACATCAAGATACTTCTCAAAAATCACTAATTTCAAAATGGATGTTTTTGCAACCTCCAGGCGGTTGCAGATATTCAGACCTCGCAACCGCCTAGCGGTCGCCCCCTTATATGGCGACCGCCTGTGCGGTTGCAATATTAAGTTCTCGCAACCGCTAGGCGGTTGCTAGATCCCATGGCAACTGCATGGCGGTTGCCAATACTCGATATTTGCAACCGCCGAGCGGTTGTAGATAATATTCATACTTGATTTTTTACTATTACGTATGATACGTTGTGGTACGTTGTTTGATCAATTGATAATTACCCTAATGATAGTTAAAACAAGCCAAAATATAAGGTTTCATTGGAAAATTAACCTTAGGGACAACATTAAGAACTAATTGTGATGATTAGTTGTTGAACATAATATATAGGTATATCGTTGATAACTCGCCTAATCACATAATCTACTATTTTAATAACTTAATTACTAGTTTTGTAGTTATTTACTACTACTATTCACATTTAATAATTATATTTGAGTTCAATAAACACAAACACATCCAGATACTTCTCAAAAATCACTAATTTCAAAATGGATATTTTTGCAACCGCCAGGCGGTTGCGAGATAACATGGCAACCGCCTGGCGGTTGCCAGATCACATGGCAACCGCCGGGCGGTTGCTATGTCACATGGCAACCGACGGGCGGTTGCCAATACTCGATATCTGCAACCGCCAGACGGTTGCAGATAATATTCATACTTGATTTTTACTATTACGTATGATACGTTGTGGTACGTTGTTTGATCAATTGATAATTACCCTAATGATAGTTAAAACAAGCCAAATTATAAGGTTTCATTGGAAAATTAAGCTTAGGGACAACATTAAGAACTAAGTTTGATGATTAGTTGTTGAACATAATATATAGGTATATCGTTGATAACTCGCCTAATCACATAATCTACTATTTTAATAACTTAATCACTAGTTTTGTAGTTATTTACTACTACTATTCACATTTAATAATGATATTTGAGTTCAATAAACACAAACACATCAAGATACTTCTCAAAAATCACAAATTTCATAATGGAAGTTTTTGCAACCGCCAGGCGGTTGCAGATATTCAGACCTCGCAACCGCCTAGCGGTCGCCCCCTTATATGGCGACCGCCAGTGCGGTTGCAATATTAAGTTCTCGCAACCGCTAGGCGGTTGCTAGATCCCATGGCAACCGCCTGGCGGTTGCTATGTCACATGGCAACCGCCTGGCGGTTGCCAATACTCGATATCTGCAACCGCCAAGCGGTTGCAGATAATATTCATACTTGATTTTTTACTATTACGTATGATACGTTGTGGTACGTTGTTTGATCAATTGATAATTACCCTAATGGTAGTTAAAACAAGCCAAATTATAAGGTTTCATTGGAAAATTAACCTTAGGGACAACATTAAGAACTAATTGTGATGATTAGTTGTTGAACATAATATATAGGTATATCGTTGATAGCTCGCCTAATCACATAATCTACTATTTTAATAACTTAATTACTAGTTTTGTAGTTATTTACTACTACTATTCACATTTAATAATGATATTTGAGTTCAATAAACACAAACACATCAAGATACTTCTCAAAAATCACTAATTTCAAAATGGATATTTTTGCAACCGCCAGGCGGTTGCGAGATAACATGGCAACCGCCTGGCGGTTGCTAGATCACATGGCAACCGCCGGGCGGTTGCTATGTCACATGGCAACCGCCGGGCGGTTGCCAATACTCGATATCTGCAACCGCCAGACGGTTGCAGATAATATTCATACTTGATTTTTACTATTACGTATGATACGTTGTGGTACGTTGTTTAATCAATTGATAATTACCCTAATGATAGTTAAAACAAGCCAAATTATAAGGTTTCATTGGAAAATTAAGCTTACGGACAACATTAAGAACTAAGTTTGATGATTAGTTGTTGAACATAATATATAGGTATATCGTTGATAGCTCGCCTAATCACATAATCTACTATTTTAATAACTTAATTACTAGTTTTGTAGTTATTTACTACTACTATTCACATTTAATAATGATATTTGAGTTCAATAAACATAAACACATCCAGATACTTTTCAAAAATCACTAATTTCAAAATGGATATTTTTGCAACCGCCAGGCGGTTTCGAGATAACATGGCAACCGCCTGGCGGTTGCTAGATCACATGGCAACCGCCTGGCGGTTGCCAGATCACATGGCAACCGCCTGGCGGTTGCCAATACTCGATATCTGCAACCGCCAGACGGTTGTAGATAATATTCATACTTGATTTTTACTATTACGTATGATACGTTGTGGTACGTTGTTTGATCAATTGATAATTACCCTAATGATAGTTAAAACAAGCCAAATTATAAGGTTTCATTGGAAAATTAAGCTTAGGGACAACATTAAGAACTAAGTTTGATGATTAGTTGTTGAACATAATATATAGGTATATCGTTGATAACTCACCTAATCACGTAATCTACTATTTTAATAACTTAATTACTAGTTTTGTAGTTATTTACTACTACTATTCACATTTAATAATGATATTTGAGTTCAATAAACACAAACACATCAAGATACTTCTCAAAAATCACTAATTTCAAAATGGATGTTTTTGCAACCTCCAGGCGGTTGCGAGATAACATGGCAAACGCCTGGCGGTTGCTAGATCACATGGCAACCGCCGGGCGGTTGCCAATACTCGATATCTGCAACCGCCAGACGGTTGCAGATAATATTCATACTTGATTTTTACTATTACGTATGATACGTTGTGGTACGTTGTTTGATCAATTGATAATTACCCTAATGATAGTTAAAACAAGCCAAATTATAAGGTTTCATTGGAAAATTAAGCTTAGGGACAACATTAAGAACTAAGTTTGATGATTAGTTGTTGAACATAATATATAGGTATATCGTTGATAACTCGCCTAATCACATAATCTACTATTTTAATAACTTAATTACTAGTTTTGTAGTTATTTACTACTACTATTCACATTTAATAATGATATTTGAGTTCAATAAACACAAACACATCAAGATACTTCTCAAAAATCACAAATTTCAAAATGGATATTTTTGCAACCGCCAGGCGGTTGCGAGATAACATGGCAACCGCCTGGCGGTTGCTAGATCACATGGCAACCGCCGGGCGGTTGCTATGTCACATGGCAACCGACGGGCGGTTGCCAATACTCGATATCTGCAACCGCCAGACGGTTGCAGATAATATTCATACTTGATTTTTACTATTACGTATGATACGTTGTGGTACGTTGTTTGATCAATTGATAATTACCCTAATGATAGTTAAAACAAGCCAAATTATAAGGTTTCATTGGAAAATTAAGCTTAGGGACAACATTAAGAACTAAGTTTGATGATTAGTTGTTGAACATAATATATAGGTATATCGTTGATAACTCGCCTAATCACATAATCTACTATTTTAATAACTTAATCACTAGTTTTGTAGTTATTTACTACTACTATTCACATTTAATAATGATATTTGAGTTCAATAAACACAAACACATCAAGATACTTCTCAAAAATCACAAATTTCATATTGGAAGTTTTTGCAACCGCCAAGCGGTTGCAGATATTCAGACCTCGCAACCGCCTAGCGGTCGCCCCCTTATATGGCGACCGCCAGTGCGGTTGCAATATTAAGTTCTCGCAACCGCTAGGCGGTTGCTAGATCCCATGGCAACCGCCTGGCGGTTGCTATGTCACATGGCAACCGCCTGGCGGTTGCCAATACTCGATATCTGCAACCGCCAAGCGGTTGCAGATAATATTCATACTTGATTTTTTACTATTACGTATGATACGTTGTGGTACGTTGTTTGATCAATTGATAATTACCCTAATGGTAGTTAAAACAAGCCAAATTATAAGGTTTCATTGGAAAATTAACCTTAGGGACAACATTAAGAACTAATTGTGATGATTAGTTGTTGAACATAATATATAGGTATATCGTTGATAGCTCGCCTAATCACATAATCTACTATTTTAATAACTTAATTACTAGTTTTGTAGTTATTTACTACTACTATTCACATTTAATAATGATATTTGAGTTCAATAAACACAAACACATCAAGATACTTCTCAAAAATCACTAATTTCAAAATGGATATTTTTGCAACCGCCAGGCGGTTGCGAGATAACATGGCAACCGCCTGGCGGTTGCTAGATCACATGGCAACCGCCGGGCGGTTGCTATGTCACATGGCAACCGCCGGGCGGTTGCCAATACTCGATATCTGCAACCGCCAGACGGTTGCAGATAATATTCATACTTGATTTTTACTATTACGTATGATACGTTGTGGTACGTTGTTTGATCAATTGATAATTACCCTAATGATAGTTAAAACAAGCCAAATTATAAGGTTTCATTGGAAAATTAAGCTTACGGACAACATTAAGAACTAAGTTTGATGATTAGTTGTTGAACATAATATATAGGTATATCGTTGATAGCTCGCCTAATCACATAATCTTCTATTTTAATAACTTAATTACTAGTTTTGTAGTTATTTACTACTACTATTCACATTTAATAATGATATTTGAGTTCAATAAACATAAACACATCCAGATACTTTTCAAAAATCACTAATTTCAAAATGGATATTTTTGCAACCGCCAGGCGGTTTCGAGATAACATGGCAATCGCCTGGCGGTTGCTAGATCACATGGCAACCGCCTGGCGGTTGCCAGATCACATGGCAACCGCCTGGCGGTTGCCAATACTCGATATCTGCAACCGCCAGACGGTTGTAGATAATATTCATACTTGATTTTTACTATTACGTATGATACGTTGTGGTACGTTGTTTGATCAATTGATAATTACCCTAATGATAGTTAAAACAAGCCAAATTATAAGGTTTCATTGGAAAATTAAGCTTAGGGACAACATTAAGAACTAAGTTTGATGATTAGTTGTTGAACATAATATATAGGTATATCGTTGATAACTCACCTAATCACATAATCTACTATTTTAATAACTTAATTACTAGTTTTGTAGTTATTTACTACTACTATTCACATTTAATAATGATATTTGAGTTCAATAACACAAACACATCAAGATACTTCTCAAAAATCACTAATTTCAAAATGGATGTTTTTGCAACCTCCAGGCGGTTGCGAGATAACATGGCAAACGCCTGGCGGTTGCTAGATCACATGGCAACCGCCGGGCGGTTGCCAATACTCGATATCTGCAACCGCCAGACGGTTGCAGATAATATTCATACTTGATTTTTACTATTACGTATGATACGTTGTGGTACGTTGTTTGATCAATTGATAATTACCCTAATGATAGTTAAAACAAGCCAAATTATAAGGTTTCATTGGAAAATTAAGCTTAGGGACAACATTAAGAACTAAGTTTGATGATTAGTTGTTGAACATAATATATAGGTATATCGTTGATAACTCGCCTAATCACATAATCTACTATTTTAATAACTTAATTACTAGTTTTGTAGTTATTTACTACTACTATTCACATTTAATAATGATATTTGAGTTCAATAAACACAAACACATCAAGATACTTCTCAAAAATCACTAATTTCAAAATGGATGTTTTTGCAACCTCCAGACGGTTGCAGATATTCAGACCTCGCAACCGCCTAGCGGTCGCCCCCTTATATGGCGACCGCCCGTGCGGTTGCAATATTAAGTTCTCGCAACCGCTAGGCGGTTGCTAGATCCCATGGCAACTGCATGGCGGTTGCCAATACTCGATATTTGCAACCGCCGAGCGGTTGTAGATAATATTCATACTTGATTTTTTACTATTACGTATGATACGTTGTGGTACGTTGTTTGATCAATTGATAATTACCATAATGATAGTTAAAACAAGCCAAATTATGAGGTTTCATTGGAAAATTAACCTTAGGGACAACATTAAGAACTAATTGTGATGATTAGTTGTTGAACATAATATATAGGTATATCGTTGATAACTCGCCTAATCACATAATCTACTATTTTAATAATTTAATTACTAGTTTTGTAGTTATTTACTACTACTATTCACATTTAATAATGATATTTGAGTTCAATAAACACAAACACATCCAGATACTTCTCAAAAATCACTAATTTCAAAATGGATATTTTTGCAACCGCCAGGCGGTTGCAAGATAACATGGCAACCGCCTGGCGGTTGCTAGATCACATGGCAACCGCCGGGCGGTTTCTATGTCACATGGTAACCGCCGGGCGGTTTCCAATACTCGATATCTGCCACCGCCAGACGGTTGCAGATAATATTCATACTTGATTTTTACTATTACGTATGATACGTTGTGGTACGTTGTTTGATCAATTGATAATTACCCTAATGATAGTTAAAACAAGCCAAATTATAAGGTTTCATTGGAAAATTAAGCTTAGGGACAACATTAAGAACTAAGTTTGATGATTAGTTGTTGAACATAATATATAGGTATATCGTTGATAACTCGCCTATTCACATAATCTACTATTTTAATAACTTAATCACTAGTTTTGTAGTTATTTACTACTACTATTCACATTTAATAATGATATTTGAGTTCAATAAACACAAACACATCAAGATACTTCTCAAAAATCACTAATTTCAAAATGGATGTTTTTGCAACCTCCAGGCGGTTGCAGATATTCAGACCTCGCAACCGCCTAGCGGTCGCCCCCTTATATGGCGACCGCCCGTGCGGTTGCAATATTAAGTTCTCGCAACCGCTAGGCGGTTGCTAGATCCCATGGCAACCGCCTGGCGGTTGCCAATACTCGATATCTATAACCGCCGAGCGGTTGTAGATAATATTCATACTTGATTTTTTACTATTACGTATGATACGTTGTGGTACGTTGTTTGATCAATTGATAATTACCCTAATGATAGTTAAAACAAGCCAAATTATAAGGTTTCATTGGAAAATTAACCTTAGGGACAACATTAAGAATTAAGTGTGATGATTAGTTGTTGAACATAATATATAGGTATATCGTTGATAACTCGCCTAATCACATAATCTACTATTTTAATAACTTAATCACGAGTTTTGTAGTTATTTACTACTACTATTCACATTTAATAATGATATTTGAGTTCAATAAACACAAACACATCAAGATACTTCTCAAAAATCACAAATTTCATAATGGAAGTTTTTGCAACCGCCAGGCGGTTGCAGATATTCAGACCTCGCAACCGCCTAGCGGTCGCCCCCTTATATGGCGACCGCCAGTGCGGTTGCAATATTAAGTTCTCGCAACCGCTAGGCGGTTGCTAGATCCCATGGCAACCGCCTGGCGGTTGCTATGTCACATGGCAACCGCCTGGCGGTTGCCAATACTCGATATCTGCAACCGCCAAGCGGTTGCAGATAATATTCATACTTGATTTTTTACTATTACGTATGATACGTTGTGGTACGTTGTTTGATCAATTGATAATTACCCTAATGGTAGTTAAAACAAGCCAAATTATAAGGTTTCATTGGAAAATTAACCTTAGGGACAACATTAAGAACTAATTGTGATGATTAGTTGTTGAACATAATATATAGGTATATCGTTGATAGCTCGCCTAATCACATAATCTACTATTTTAATAACTTAATTACTAGTTTTGTAGTTATTTACTACTACTATTCACATTTAATAATGATATTTGAGTTCAATAAACACAAACACATCAAGATACTTCTCAAAAATCACTAATTTCAAAATGGATATTTTTGCAACCGCCAGGCGGTTGCGAGATAACATGGCAACCGCCTGGCGGTTGCTAGATCACATGGCAACCGCCGGGCGGTTGCTATGTCACATGGCAACCGCCGGGCGGTTGCCAATACTCGATATCTGCAACCGCCAGACGGTTGCAGATAATATTCATACTTGATTTTTACTATTACGTATGATACGTTGTGGTACGTTGTTTGATCAATTGATAATTACCCTAATGATAGTTAAAACAAGCCAAATTATAAGGTTTCATTGGAAAATTAAGCTTAGGGACAACATTAAGAACTAAGTTTGATGATTAGTTGTTGAACATAATATATAGGTATATCGTTGATAGCTCGCCTAATCACATAATCTACTATTTTAATAACTTAATTACTAGTTTTGTAGTTATTTACTACTACTATTCACATTTAATAATGATATTTGAGTTCAATAAACATAAACACATCCAGATACTTTTCAAAAATCACTAATTTCAAAATGGATATTTTTGCAACCGCCAGGCGGTTTCGAGATAACATGGCAACCGCCTGGCGGTTGCTAGATCACATGGCAACCGCCTGGCGGTTGCTAGATCACATGGCAACCGCCGGGCGGTTGCCAATACTCGATATCTGCAACCGCCAGACGGTTGCAGATAATATTCATACTTGATTTTTACTATTACGTATGATACGTTGTGGTACGTTGTTTGATCAATTGATAATTACCCTAATGATAGTTAAAACAAGCCAAATTATAAGGTTTCATTGGAAAATTAAGCTTAGGGACAACATTAAGAACTAAGTTTGATGATTAGTTGTTGAACATAATATATAGGTATATCGTTGATAACTCACCTAATCACATAATCTACTATTTTAATAACTTAATTACTAGTTTTGTAGTTATTTACTACTACTATTCACATTTAACAATGATATTTGAGTTCAATAAACACAAACACATCAAGATACTTCTCAAAAATCACTAATTTCAAAATGGATGTTTTTGCAACCTCCAGGCGGTTGCAGATATTCAGACCTCGCAACCGCCTAGCGGTCGCCCCCTTATATGGCGACCACCCGTGCGGTTGCAATATTAAGTTCTCGCAACCGCTAGGCGGTTGCTAGATCCCATGGCAACCGCCTGGCGGTTGCCAATACTCGATATCTACAACCGCCGAGCGGTTGTAGATAATATTCATACTTGATTTTTTACTATTACGTATGATACGTTGTGGTACGTTGTTTGATCAATTGATAATTACCCTAATGATAGTTAAAACAAGCCAAATTATAAGGTTTCATTGGAAAATTAACCTTAGGGACAACATTAAGAATTAAGTGTGATGATTAGTTGTTGAACATAATATATAGGTATATCGTTGATAACTCGCCTAATCACATAATCTACTATTTTAATAACTTAATCACTAGTTTTGTAGTTATTTACTACTACTATTCACATTTAATAATGATATTTGAGTTCAATAAACACAAACACATCAAGATACTTCTCAAAAATCACAAATTTCATAATGGAAGTTTTTGCAACCGCCAGGCGGTTGCAGATATTCAGACCTCGCAACCGCCTAGCGGTCGCCCCCTTATATGGCGACCGCCAGTGCGGTTGCAATATTAAGTTCTCGCAACCGCTAGGCGGTTGCTAGATCCCATGGCAACCGCCTGGCGGTTGCCAATACTCGATATCTGCAACCGCCAAGCGGTTGCAGATAATATTCCTACTTGATTTTTTACTATTACGTATGATACGTTGTGGTACGTTGTTTGATCAATTGATAATTACCCTAATGGTAGTTAAAACAAGCCAAATTATAAGGTTTCATTGGAAAATTAACCTTAGGGACAACATTAAGAACTAATTGTGATGATTAGTTGTTGAACATAATATATAGGTATATCGTTGATAGCTCGCCTAATCACATAATCTACTATTTTAATAACTTAATTACTAGTTTTGTAGTTATTTACTACTACTATTCACATTTAATAATGATATTTGAGTTCAATAAACACAAACACATCAAAATACTTCTCAAAAATCACTAATTTCAAAATGGATATTTTTGCAACCGCCAGGCGGTTGCGAGATAACATGGCAACCGCCTGGCGGTTGCTAGATCACATGGCAACCGCCGGGCGGTTGCTATGTCACATGGCAACCGCCGGGCGGTTGCCAATACTCGATATCTGCAACCGCCAGACGGTTGCAGATAATATTCATACTTGATTTTTACTATTACGTATGATACGTTGTGGTACGTTGTTTGATCAATTGATAATTACCCTAATGATAGTTAAAACAAGCCAAATTATATGGTTTCATTGGAAAATTAAGCTTAGGGACAACATTAAGAACTAAGTTTGATGATTAGTTGTTGAACAAAATATATAGGTATATCGTTGATAACTCACCTAATCACATAATCTACTATTTTAATAACTTAATTACTAGTTTTGTAGTTATTTACTACTACTATTCACATTTAACAATGATATTTGAGTTCAATAAACACAAACACATCAAGATACTTCTCAAAAATCACTAATTTCAAAATGGATGTTTTTGCAACCTCCAGGCGGTTGCGAGATAACATGGCAACCGCCTGGCGGTTGCTAGATCACATGGCAACCGCCGGGCGGTTGCCAATACTCGATATCTGCAACCGCCAGACGGTTGCAGATAATATTCATACTTGATTTTTACTATTACGTATGATACGTTGTGGTACGTTGTTTGATCAATTGATAATTACCCTAATGATAGTTAAAACAAGCCAAATTATAAGGTTTCATTGGAAAATTAAGCTTAGGGACAACATTAAGAACTAAGTTTGATGATTAGTTGTTGAACATAATATATAGGTATATCGTTGATAACTCACCTAATCACATAATCTACTATTTTAATAACTTAATTACTAGTTTTGTAGTTATTTACTACTACTATTCACATTTAACAATGATATTTGAGTTCAATAAACACAAACACATCAAGATACTTCTCAAAAATCACTAATTTCAAAATGGATGTTTTTGCAACCTCCAGGCGGTTGCAGATATTCAGACCTCGCAACCGCCTAGCGGTCGCCCCCTTATATGGCGACCACCCGTGCGGTTGCAATATTAAGTTCTCGCAACCGCTAGGCGGTTGCTAGATCCCATGGCAACCGCCTGGCGGTTGCCAATACTCGATATCTACAACCGCCGAGCGGTTGTAGATAATATTCATACTTGATTTTTTACTATTACGTATGATACGTTGTGGTACGTTGTTTGATCAATTGATAATTACCCTAATGATAGTTAAAACAAGCCAAATTATAAGGTTTCATTGGAAAATTAACCTTAGGGACAACATTAAGAATTAAGTGTGATGATTAGTTGTTGAACATAATATATAGGTATATCGTTGATAACTCGCCTAATCACATAATCTACTATTTTAATAACTTAATCACTAGTTTTGTAGTTATTTACTACTACTATTCACATTTAATAATGATATTTGAGTTCAATAAACACAAACACATCAAGATACTTCTCAAAAATCACAAATTTCATAATGGAAGTTTTTGCAACCGCCAGGCGGTTGCAGATATTCAGACCTCGCAACCGCCTAGCGGTCGCCCCCTTATATGGCGACCGCCAGTGCGGTTGCAATATTAAGTTCTCGCAACCGCTAGGCGGTTGCTAGATCCCATGGCAACCGCCTGGCGGTTGCCAATACTCGATATCTGCAACCGCCAAGCGGTTGCAGATAATATTCCTACTTGATTTTTTACTATTACGTATGATACGTTGTGGTACGTTGTTTGATCAATTGATAATTACCCTAATGGTAGTTAAAACAAGCCAAATTATAAGGTTTCATTGGAAAATTAACCTTAGGGACAACATTAAGAACTAATTGTGATGATTAGTTGTTGAACATAATATATAGGTATATCGTTGATAGCTCGCCTAATCACATAATCTACTATTTTAATAACTTAATTACTAGTTTTGTAGTTATTTACTACTACTATTCACATTTAATAATGATATTTGAGTTCAATAAACACAAACACATCAAGATACTTCTCAAAAATCACTAATTTCAAAATGGATATTTTTGCAACCGCCAGGCGGTTGCGAGATAACATGGCAACCGCCTGGCGGTTGCTAGATCACATGGCAACCGCCGGGCGGTTGCTATGTCACATGGCAACCGCCGGGCGGTTGCCAATACTCGATATCTGCAACCGCCAGACGGTTGCAGATAATATTCATACTTGATTTTTACTATTACGTATGATACGTTGTGGTACGTTGTTTGATCAATTGATAATTACCCTAATGATAGTTAAAACAAGCCAAATTATAAGGTTTCATTGGAAAATTAAGCTTAGGGACAACATTAAGAACTAAGTTTGATGATTAGTTGTTGAACATAATATATAGGTATATCGTTGATAGCTCGCCTAATCACATAATCTACTATTTTAATAACTTAATTACTAGTTTTGTAGTTATTTACTACTACTATTCACATTTAATAATGATATTTGAGTTCAATAAACATAAACACATCCAGATACTTTTCAAAAATCACTAATTTCAAAATGGATATTTTTGCAACCGCCAGGCGGTTTCGAGATAACATGGCAACCGCCTGGCGGTTGCTAGATCACATGGCAACCGCCTGGCGGTTGCTAGATCACATGGCAACCGCCGGGCGGTTGCCAATACTCGATATCTGCAACCGCCAGACGGTTGCAGATAATATTCATACTTGATTTTTACTATTACGTATGATACGTTGTGGTACGTTGTTTGATCAATTGATAATTACCCTAATGATAGTTAAAACAAGCCAAATTATATGGTTTCATTGGAAAATTAAGCTTAGGGACAACATTAAGAACTAAGTTTGATGATTAGTTGTTGAACAAAATATATAGGTATATCGTTGATAACTCACCTAATCACATAATCTACTATTTTAATAACTTAATTACTAGTTTTGTAGTTATTTACTACTACTATTCACATTTAACAATGATATTTGAGTTCAATAAACACAAACACATCAAGATACTTCTCAAAAATCACTAATTTCAAAATGGATGTTTTTGCAACCTCCAGGCGGTTGCGAGATAACATGGCAACCGCCTGGCGGTTGCTAGATCACATGGCAACCGCCGGGCGGTTGCCAATACTCGATATCTGCAACCGCCAGACGGTTGCAAATAATATTCATACTTGATTTTTACTATTACGTATGATACGTTGTGGTACGTTGTTTGATCAATTGATAATTACCCTAATGATAGTTAAAACAAGCCAAATTATAAGGTTTCATTGGAAAATTAAGCTTAGGGACAACATTAAGAACTAAGTTTGATGATTAGTTGTTGAACATAATATATAGGTATATCGTTGATAACTCGCCTAATCACATAATCTACTATTTTAATAACTTAATTACTAGTTTTGTAGTTATTTACTACTACTATTCACATTTAATAATGATATTTGAGTTCAATAAACACAAACACATCAAGATACTTCTCAAAAATCACTAATTTCAAAATGGATGTTTTTGCAACCTCCAGACGGTTGCAGATATTCAGACCTCGCAACCGCCTAGCGGTCGCCCCCTTATATGGCGACCGCCCGTGCGGTTGCAATATTAAGTTCTCGCAACCGCTAGGCGGTTGCTAGATCCCATGGCAACTGCATGGCGGTTGGCAATACTCGATATTTGCAACCGCCGAGCGGTTGTAGATAATATTCATACTTGATTTTTTACTATTACGTATGATACGTTGTGGTACGTTGTTTGATCAATTGATAATTACCATAATGATAGTTAAAACAAGCCAAATTATAAGGTTTCATTGGAAAATTAACCTTAGGGACAACATTAAGAACTAATTGTGATGATTAGTTGTTGAACATAATATATAGGTATATCGTTGATAACTCGCCTAATCACATAATCTACTATTTTAATAATTTAATTACTAGTTTTGTAGTTATTTACTACTACTATTCACATTTAATAATGATATTTGAGTTCAATAAACACAAACACATCCAGATACTTCTCAAAAATCACTAATTTCAAAATGGATATTTTTGCAACCGCCAGGCGGTTGCGAGATAACATGGCAACCGCCTGGCGGTTGCTAGATCACATGGCAACCGCCGGGAGGTTTCTATGTCACATGGTAACCGCCGGGCGGTTGCCAATACTCGATATCTGCCACCGCCAGACGGTTGCAGATAATATTCATACTTGATTTTTACTATTACGTATGATACGTTGTGGTACGTTGTTTGATCAATTGATAATTACCCTAATGATAGTTAAAACAAGCCAAATTATAAGGTTTCATTGGAAAATTAAGCTTAGGGACAACATTAAGAACTAAGTTTGATGATTAGTTGTTGAACATAATATATAGGTATATCGTTGATAACTCGCCTATTCACATAATCTACTATTTTAATAACTTAATCACTAGTTTTGTAGTTATTTACTACTACTATTCACATTTAATAATGATATTTGAGTTCAATAAACACAATCACATCAAGATACTTCTCAAAAATCACTAATTTCAAAATGGATGTTTTTGCAACCTCCAGGCGGTTGCAGATATTCAGACCTCGCAACCGCCTAGCGGTCGCCCCCTTATATGGCGACCGCCCGTGCGGTTGCAATATTAAGTTCTCGCAACCGCTAGGCGGTTGCTAGATCCCATGGCAACCGCCTGGCGGTTGCCAATACTCGATATCTACAACCGCCGAGCAGTTGTAGATAATATTCATACTTGATTTTTTACTATTACGTATGATACGTTGTGGTACGTTGTTTGATCAATTGATAATTACCCTAATGATAGTTAAAACAAGCCAAATTATAAGGTTTCATTGGAAAATTAACCTTAGGGACAACATTAAGAATTAAGTGTGATGATTAGTTGTTGAACATAATATATAGGTATATCGTTGATAACTCGCCTAATCACATAATCTACTATTTTAATAACTTAATTACTAGTTTTGTAGTTATTTACTACTACTATTCACATTTAATAATGATATTTGAGTTCAATAAACACAAACACATCAAGATACTTCTCAAAAATCACTAATTTCAAAATGGATGTTTTTGCAACCTCCAGGCGGTTGCAGATATTCAGGCCTCGCAACCGCCTAGCGGTCGCCCCCTTATATGGCGACCGCCCGTGCGGTTGCAATATTAAGCTCTCGCAACCGCTAGGCGGTTGCTAGATCCCATGGCAACTGCCTGGCGGTTGCCAATACTCGATATCTGCAACCGCCGAGCGGTTGAAGATAATATTCATACTTGATTTTTTACTATTACGTATGATACGTTGTGGTACGTTGTTTGATCAATTGATAATTACCCTAATGATAGTTAAAACAAGCCAAATTATAAGGTTTCATTGGAAAATTAACCTTAGGGACAACATTAAGAATTAAGTGTGATGATTAGTTGTTGAACATAATATATAGGTATATCGTTGATAACTCGCCTAATCACATAATCTACTATTTTAATAACTTAATTACTAGTTTTGTAGTTATTTACTACTACTATTCACATTTAATAATGATATTTGAGTTCAATAAACACAAACACATCAAGATACTTCTCAAAAATCACAAATTTCAAAATGGAAGTTTTTGCAACCGCCAGGCGGTTGCAGATATTCAGACCTCGCAACCGCCTAGCGGTCGCCCCCTTATATGGCGACCGCCCGTGCGGTTGCAATATTAAGTTCTCGCAACCGCTAGGCGGTTGCTAGATCCCATGGCAACCGCCTGGCGGTTGCTATGTCACATGGCAACCGCCTGGCGGTTGCCAATACTCGATATCTGCAACCGCCAAGCGGTTGCAGATAATATTCATACTTGATTTTTTACTATTACGAACGATACGTTGTGGTACGTTGTTTGATCAATTGATAATTACCCTAATGGTAGTTAAAACAAGCCAAATTATAAGGTTTCATTGGAAAATTAACCTTAGGGACAACATTAAGAACTAATTGTGATGATTAGTTGTTGAACATAATATATAGGTATATCGTTGATAGCTCGCCTAATCACATAATCTACTATTTTAATAACTTAGTTACTAGTTTTGTAGTTATTTACTACTACTATTCACATTTAATAATGATATTTGAGTTCAATAAACACAAACACATCAAGATACTTCTCAAAAATCACTAATTTCAAAATGGATGGTTTTGCAACCTCCAGGCGGTTGCAGATATTCAGACCTCGCAACCGCCTAGCGGTCGCCCCCTTATATGGCGACCGCCCGTGCGGTTGCAATATTAAGTTCTCGCAACCGCTAGGCGGTTGCTAGATCCCATGGCAACCGCCTGGCGGTTGCCAATACTCGATATCTACAACCGCCGAGCGGTTGTAGATAATATTCATACTTGATTTTTTACTATTACGTATGATACGTTGTGGTACGTTGTTTGATCAATTGATAATTACCCTAATGATAGTTAAAACAAGCCAAATTATAAGGTTTCATTGGAAAATTAACCTTAGGGACAACATTAAGAATTAAGTGTGATGATTAGTTGTTGAACATAATATATAGGTATATCGTTGATAACTCGCCTAATCACATAATCTACTATTTTAATAACTTAATTACTAGTTTTGTAGTTATTTACTACTACTATTCACATTTAATAATGATATTTGAGTTCAATAAACACAAACACATCAAGATACTTCTCAAAAATCACTAATTTCAAAATGGATGTTTTTGCAACCTCAAGGTGGTTGCAGATATTCAGGCCTCGCAACCGCCTAGCGGTCGCCCCCTTATATGGCGACCGCCCGTGCAGTTGCAATATTAAGTTCTCGCAACCGCTAGGCGGTTGCTATATCCCATGGCAACTGCCTGGCGGTTGCCAATACTCGATATCTGCAACCGCCGAGCGGTTGTAGATAATATTCATACTTGATTTTTTACTATTACGTATGATACGTTGTGGTACGTTGTTTGATCAATTGATAATTACCCTAATGATAGTTAAAACAAGCCAAATTATAAGGTTTCATTGGAAAATTAACCTTAGGGACAACATTAAGAATTAAGTGTGATGATTAGTTGTTGAACATAATATATAGGTATATCGTTGATAACTCGCCTAATCACATAATCTACTATTTTAATAACTTAATTACTAGTTTTGTAGTTATTTACTACTACTATTCACATTTAATAATGATATTTGAGTTCAATAAACACAAACACATCCAGATACTTTTCAAAAATCACTAATTTCAAAATGGATATTTTTGCAACCGCCAGGCGGTTGCGAGATAACATGGCAACCACCTGGCGGTTGCTAGATCACATGGCAACCGCCTGGCGGTTGCTAGATCACATGGCAACCGCCGGGCGGTTGCCAATACTCGATATCTGCAACCGCCAGACGGTTGCAGATAATATTCATACTTGATTTTGACTATTACGTATGATACGTTGTGGTACGTTGTTTGATCAATTGATAATTACCCTAATGATAGTTAAAACAAGCCAAATTATAAGGTTTCATTGGAAAATTAAGCTTAGGGACAATATTAAGAACTAAGTTTGATGATTAGTTGTTGAACATAATATATAGGTATATCGTTGATAACTCGCCTAATCACATAATCTACTATTTTAATAACTTAATTACTAGTTTTGTAGTTATTTACTACTACTATTCACATTTAATAATGATATTTGAGTTCAATAAACACAAACACATCCAGATACTTCTCAAAAATCACTAATTTCAAAATGGATATTTTTGCAACCGCCAGGCGGTTGCGAGATAACATGGCAACCGCCTGGCGGTTGCTAGATCACATGGCAACCGCCGGGCGGTTTCTATGTCACATGGCAACCGCCGGGCGGTTGCCAATACTCGATATCTGCAACCGCCAGACGGTTGCAGATAATATTCATACTTGATTTTTACTATTACGTATGATACGTTGTGGTACGTTGTTTGATCAATTGATAATTACCCTAATGATAGTTAAAACAAGCCAAATTATAAGGTTTCATTGGAAAATTAAGCTTAGGGACAACATTAAGAACTAAGTTTGATGATTAGTTGTTGAACATAATATATAGGTATATCGTTGATAACTCGCCTAATCACATAATCTACTATTTTAATAACTTAATCACTAGTTTTGTAGTTATTTACTACTACTATTCACATTTAATAATGATATTTTAGTTCAATAAACACAAACACATCAAGATACTTCTCAAAAATCACTAATTTCAAAATGGATGGTTTTGCAACCTCCAGGCGGTTGCAGATATTCAGACCTCGCAACCGCCTAGCGGTCGCCCCCTTATATGGCGACCGCCCGTGCGGTTGCAATATTAAGTTCTCGCAACCGCTAGGCGGTTGCTAGATCCCATGGCAACCGCCTGGCGGTTGCCAATACTCGATATCTACAACCGCCGAGCGGTTGTAGATAATATTCATACTTGATTTTTTACTATTACGTATGATACGTTGTGGTACGTTGTTTGATCAATTGATAATTACCCTAATGATAGTTAAAACAAGCCAAATTATAAGGTTTCATTGGAAAATTAACCTTAGGGACAACATTAAGAATTAAGTGTGATGATTAGTTGTTGAACATAATATATAGGTATATCGTTGATAACTCGCCTAATCACATAATCTACTATTTTAATAACTTAATTACTAGTTTTGTAGTTATTTACTACTACTATTCACATTTAATAATGATATTTGAGTTCAATAAACACAAACACATCAAGATACTTCTCAAAAATCACTAATTTCAAAATGGATGTTTTTGCAACCTCAAGGTGGTTGCAGATATTCAGGCCTCGCAACCGCCTAGCGGTCGCCCCCTTATATGGCGACCGCCCGTGCGGTTGCAATATTAAGTTCTCGCAACCGCTAGGCGGTTGCTAGATCCCATGGCAACTGCCTGGCGGTTGCCAATACTCGATATCTGCAACCGCCGAGCGGTTGTAGATAATATTCATACTTGATTTTTTACTATTACGTATGATACGTTGTGGTACGTTGTTTGATCAATTGATAATTACCCTAATGATAGTTAAAACAAGCCAAATTATAAGGTTTCATTGGAAAATTAACCTTAGGGACAACATTAAGAATTAAGTGTGATGATTAGTTGTTGAACATAATATATAGGTATATCGTTGATAACTCGCCTAATCACATAATCTACTATTTTAATAACTTAATTACTAGTTTTGTAGTTATTTACTACTACTATTCACATTTAATAATGATATTTGAGTTCAATAAACACAAACACATCCAGATACTTTTCAAAAATCACTAATTTCAAAATGGATATTTTTGCAACCGCCAGGCGGTTGCGAGATAACATGGCAACCACCTGGCGGTTGCTAGATCACATGGCAACCGCCTGGCGGTTGCTAGATCACATGGCAACCGCCGGGCGGTTGCCAATACTCGATATCTGCAACCGCCAGACGGTTGCAGATAATATTCATACTTGATTTTGACTATTACGTATGATACGTTGTGGTACGTTGTTTGATCAATTGATAATTACCCTAATGATAGTTAAAACAAGCTAAATTATAAGGTTTCATTGGAAAATTAAGCTTAGGGACAATATTAAGAACTAAGTTTGATGATTAGTTGTTGAACATAATATATAGGTATATCGTTGATAACTCGCCTAATCACATAATCTACTATTTTAATAACTTAATTACTAGTTTTGTAGTTATTTACTACTACTATTCACATTTAATAATGATATTTGAGTTCAATAAACAAAAACACATCCAGATACTTCTCAAAAATCACTAATTTCAAAATGGATATTTTTGCAACCGCCAGGCGGTTGCGAGATAACATGGCAACCGCCTGGCGGTTGCTAGATCACATGGCAACCGTCGGGCGGTTTCTATGTCACATGGCAACCGCCGGGCGGTTGCCAATACTCGATATCTGCAACCGCCAGACGGTTGCAGATAATATTCATACTTGATTTTTACTATTACGTATGATACGTTGTGGTACGTTGTTTGATCAATTGATAATTACCCTAATGATAGTTAAAACAAGCCAAATTATAAGGTTTCATTGGAAAATTAAGCTTAGGGACAACATTAAGAACTAAGTTTGATGATTAGTTGTTGAACATAATATATAGGTATATCGTTGATAACTCGCCTAATCACATAATCTACTATTTTAATAACTTAATCACTAGTTTTGTAGTTATTTACTACTACTATTCACATTTAATAATGATATTTTAGTTCAATAAACACAAACACATCAAGATACTTCTCAAAAATCACTAATTTCAAAATGGATGGTTTTGCAACCTCCAGGCGGTTGCAGATATTCAGACCTCGCAACCGCCTAGCGGTCGCCCCCTTATATGGCGACCGCCCGTGCGGTTGCAATATTAAGTTCTCGCAACCGCTAGGCGGTTGCTAGATCCCATGGCAACCGCCTGGCGGTTGCCAATACTCGATATCTACAACCGCCGAGCGGTTGTAGATAATATTCATACTTGATTTTTTACTATTACGTATGATACGTTGTGGTACGTTGTTTGATCAATTGATAATTACCCTAATGATAGTTAAAACAAGCCAAATTATAAGGTTTCATTGGAAAATTAACCTTAGGGACAACATTAAGAATTAAGTGTGATGATTAGTTGTTGAACATAATATATAGGTATATCGTTGATAACTCGCCTAATCACATAATCTACTATTTTAATAACTTAATTACTAGTTTTGTAGTTATTTACTACTACTGTTCACATTTAATAATGATATTTGAGTTCAATAAACACAAACACATCCAGATACTTTTCAAAAATCACTAATTTCAAAATGGATATTTTTGCAACCGCCAGGCGGTTGCGAGATAACATGGCAACCACCTGGCGGTTGCTAGATCACATGGCAACCGCCTGGCGGTTGCTAGATCACATGGCAACCGCCGGGCGGTTGCCAATACTCGATATCTGCAACCGCCAGACGGTTGCAGATAATATTCATACTTGATTTTGACTATTACGTATGATACGTTGTGGTACGTTGTTTGATCAATTGATAATTACCCTAATGATAGTTAAAACAAGCCAAATTATAAGGTTTCATTGGAAAATTAAGCTTAGGGACAATATTAAGAACTAAGTTTGATGATTAGTTGTTGAACATAATATATAGGTATATCGTTGATAACTCGCCTAATCACATAATCTACTATTTTAATAACTTAATTACTAGTTTTGTAGTTATTTACTACTACTATTCACATTTAATAATGATATTTGAGTTCAATAAACACAAACACATCAAGATACTTCTCAAAAATCACTAATTTCAAAATGGATGTTTTTGCAACCTCCAGGCGGTTGCGAGATAACATGGCAACCGCCTGGCGGTTGCTAGATCACATGGAAACCGCCGGGCGGTTGCTATGTCACATGGCAACCGCCGGGCGGTTGCCAATACTCGATATCTACAACCGCCAGACGGTTGCAGATAATATTCATACTTGATTTTTACTATTACGTATGATACGTTGTGGTACGTTGTTTGATCAATTGATAATTACCATAATGATAGTTAAAACAAGCCAAATTATAAGGTTTCATTGGAAAATTAAGCTTAGGGACAACATTAAGAACTAAGTTTGATGATTAGTTGTTGAACATAATATATAGGTATATCGTTGATAACTCGCCTAATCACATAATCTACTATTTTAATAACTTAATTACTAGTTTTGTAGTTATTTACTACTACTATTCACATTTAATAATGATATTTGAGTTCAATAAACACAAACACATCAAGATACTTCTCAAAAATCACTAATTTCAAAATGGATATTTTTGCAACCTCCAGGCGGTTGCAGATATTCAGACCTCGCAACCGCCTAGCGGTCGCCCCCTTATATGGCGACCGCCCGTGAGGTTGCAATATTAAGTTCTCGCAACCGCTAGGCGGTTGCTAGATCCCATGGCAACTGCCTGGCGGTTGCCAATACTCGATATCTGCAACCGCCGAGCGGTTGTAGATAATATTCATACTTGATTTTTTACTATTACGTATGATACGTTGTGGTACGTTGTTTGATCAATTGATAATTACCCTAATGATAGTTAAAACAAGCCAAATTATAAGGTTTCATTGGAAAATTAACCTTAGGGACAACATTAAGAATTAAGTGTGATGATTAGTTGTTGAACATAATATATAGGTATATCGTTGATAACTCGCCTAATCACATAATCTACTATTTTAATAACTTAATTACTAGTTTTGTAGTTATTTACTACTACTATTCACATTTAATAATGATATTTGAGTTCAATAAACACAAACACATCAAGATACTTCTCAAAAATCACAAATTTCAAAATGGAAGTTTTTGCAACCGCCAGGCGGTTGCAGATATTCAGACCTCGCAACCGCCTAGCGGTCGCCCCCTTATATGGCGACCGCCCGTGCGGTTGCAATATTAAGTTCTCGCAACCGCTAGGCGGTTGCTAGATCCCATGGCAACCGCCTGGCGGTTGCCAATACTCGATATCTGCAACTGCCAAGCGGTTCCAGATAATATTCATACTTGATTTTTTACTATTACGTATGATACGTTGTGGTACGTTGTTTGATCAATTGATAATTACCCTAATGGTAGTTAAAACAAGCCAAATTATAAGGTTTCATTGGAAAATTAACCTTAGGGACAACATTAAGAACTAATTGTGATGATTAGTTGTTGAACATAATATATAGGTATATCGTTGATAGCTCACCTAATCACATAATCTACTATTTTAATAACTTAATTACTAGTTTTGTAGTTATTTACTACTACTATTCACATTTAATAATGATATTTGAGTTCAATAAACACAAACACATCCAGATACTTTTCAAAAATCACTAATTTCAAAATGGATATTTTTGCAACCGCCAGGCGGTTGCGAGATAACATGGCAACCACCTGGCGGTTGCTAGATCACATGGCAACTGCCTGGCGGTTGCTAGATCACATGGCAACCGCCGGGCGGTTGCCAATACTCGATATCTGCAACCGCCAGACGGTTGCAGATAATATTCATACTTGATTTTTACTATTACGTATGATACGTTGTGGTACGTTGTTTGATCAATTGATAATTACCCTAATGATAGTTAAAACAAGCCAAATTATAAGGTTTCATTGGAAAATTAAGCTTAGGGACAACATTAAGAACTAAGTTTGATGATTAGTTGTTGAACATAATATATAGGTATATCGTTGATAACTCGCCTAATCACATAATCTACTATTTTAATAACTTAATCACTAGTTTTGTAGTTATTTACTACTACTATTCACATTTAATAATGATATTTGAGTTCAATAAACACAAACACATCAAGATACTTCTCAAAAATCACTAATTTCAAAATGGATATTTTCGCAACCTCCAGGCGGTTGCAGATATTCAGACCTCGCAACCGCCTAGCGGTCGCCCCCTTATATGGCGACCGCCCGTGCGGTTGCAATATTAAGTTCTCGCAACCGCTAGGCGGTTGCTAGATCCCATGGCAACTTCCTGGCGGTTGCCAATACTCGATATCTGCAACCGCCGAGCGGTTGTAGATAATATTCATACTTGATTTTTTACTATTACGTATGATACGTTGTGGTACGTTGTTTGATCAATTGATAATTACCCTAATGGTAGTTAAAACAAGCCAAATTATAAGGTTTCATTGGAAAATTAACCTTAGGGACAACATTAAGAACTAATTGTGATGATTAGTTGTTGAACATAATATATAGGTATATCGTTGATAGCTCACCTAATCACATAATCTACTATTTTAATAACTTAATTACTAGTTTTGTAGTTATTTACTACTACTATTCACATTTAATAATGATATTTGAGTTCAATAAACACAAACACATCCAGATACTTTTCAAAAATCACTAATTTCAAAATGGATATTTTTGCAACCGCCAGGCGGTTGCGAGATAACATGGCAACCACCTGGCGGTTGCTAGATCACATGGCAACTGCCTGGCGGTTGCTAGATCACATGGCAACCGCCGAGCGGTTGCTATGTCACATGGCAACCGCCGGGCGGTTGCCAATACTCGATATCTGCAACCGCCAGACGGTTGCAGATAATATTCATACTTGATTTTTACTATTACGTATGATACGTTGTGGTACGTTGTTTGATCAATTGATAATTACCCTAATGATAGTTAAAACAAGCCAAATTATAAGGTTTCATTGTAAAATTAACCTTAGGGACAACATTAAGAATTAAGTGTGATGATTAGTTGTTGAACATAATATATAGGTATATCGTTGATAACTCGCCTAATCACATAATCTACTATTTTAATAACTTAATTACTAGTTTTGTAGTTATTTACTACTACTATTCACATTTAATAATGATATTTGAGTTCAATAAACACAAACACATCAAGATACTTCTCAAAAATCACAAATTTCAAAATGGAAGTTTTTGCAACCGCCAGGCGGTTGCAGATATTCAGACCTCGCAACCGCCTAGCGGTCGCCCCCTTATATGGCGACCGCCCGTGCGGTTGCAATATTAAGTTCTCGCAACCGCTAGGCGGTTGCTAGATCCCATGGCAACCGCCTGGCGGTTGCCAATACTCGATATCTGCAACCGCCAAGCGGTTCCAGATAATATTCATACTTGATTTTTTACTATTACGTATGATACGTTGTGGTACGTTGTTTGATCAATTGATAATTACCCTAATGGTAGTTAAAACAAGCCAAATTATAAGGTTTCATTGGAAAATTAACCTTAGGGACAACATTAAGAACTAATTGTGATGATTAGTTGTTGAACATAATATATAGGTATATCGTTGATAGCTCACCTAATCACATAATCTACTATTTTAATAACTTAATTACTAGTTTTGTAGTTATTTACTACTACTATTCACATTTAATAATGATATTTGAGTTCAATAAACACAAACACATCCAGATACTTTTCAAAAATCACTAATTTCAAAATGGATATTTTTGCAACCGCCAGGCGGTTGCGAGATAACATGGCAACCACCTGGCGATTGCTAGATCACATGGCAACTGCCTGGCGGTTGCTAGATCACATGGCAACCGCCGAGCGGTTGCTATGTCACATGGCAACCGCCGGGCGGTTGCCAATACTCGATATCTGCAACCGCCAGACGGTTGCAGATAATATTCATACTTGATTTTTACTATTACGTATGATACGTTGTGGTACGTTGTTTGATCAATTGATAATTACCCTAATGATAGTTAAAACAAGCCAAATTATAAGGTTTCATTGGAAAATTAAGCTTAGGGACAACATTAAGAACTAAGTTTGATGATTAGTTGTTGAACATAATATATAGGTATATCGTTGATAACTCGCCTAATCACATAATCTACTATTTTAATAACTTAATCACTAGTTTTGTAGTTATTTACTACTACTATTCACATTTAATAATGATATTTGAGTTCAATAAACACAAACACATCAAGATACTTCTCAAAAATCACTAATTTCAAAATGGATATTTTCGCAACCTCCAGGCGGTTGCAGATATTCAGACCTCGCAACCGCCTAGCGGTCGCCCCCTTATATGGCGACCGCCCGTGCGGTTGCAATATTAAGTTCTCGCAACCGCTAGGCGGTTGCTAGATCCCATGGCAACTTCCTGGCGGTTGCCAATACTCGATATCTGCAACCGCCGAGCGGTTGTAGATAATATTCATACTTGATTTTTTACTATTACGTATGATACGTTGTGGTACGTTGTTTGATCAATTGATAATTACCCTAATGATAGTTAAAACAAGCCAAATTATAAGGTTTCATTGTAAAATTAACCTTAGGGACAACATTAAGAATTAAGTGTGATGATTAGTTGTTGAACATAATATATAGGTATATCGTTGATAACTCGCCTAATCACATAATCTACTATTTTAATAACTTAATTACTAGTTTTGTAGTTATTTACTACTACTATTCACATTTAATAATGATATTTGAGTTCAATAAACACAAACACATCAAGATACTTCTCAAAAATCACAAATTTCAACATGGAAGTTTTTGCAACCGCCAGGCGGTTGCAGATATTCAGACCTCGCAACCGCCTAGCGGTCGCCCCCTTATATGGCGACCGCCCGTGCGGTTGCAATATTAAGTTCTCGCAACCGCTAGGCGGTTGCTAGATCCCATGGCAACCGCCTGGCGGTTGCCAATACTCGATATCTGCAACCGCCAAGCGGTTCCAGATAATATTCATACTTGATTTTTTACTATTACGTATGATACGTTGTGGTACGTTGTTTGATCAATTGATAATTACCCTAATGGTAGTTAAAACAAGCCAAATTATAAGGTTTCATTGGAAAATTAACCTTAGGGACAACATTAAGAACTAATTGTGATGATTAGTTGTTGAACATAATATATAGGTATATCGTTGATAGCTCACCTAATCACATAATCTACTATTTTAATAACTGAATTACTAGTTTTGTAGTTATTTACTACTACTATTCACATTTAATAATGATATTTGAGTTCAATAAACACAAACACATCCAGATACTTTTCAAAAATCACTAATTTCAAAATGGATATTTTTGCAACCGCCAGGCGGTTGCGAGATAACATGGCAACCACCTGGCGGTTGCTAGATCACATGGCAACTGCCTGGCGGTTGCTAGATCACATGGCAACCGCCGAGCGGTTGCTATGTCACATGGCAACCGCCGGGCGGTTGCCAATACTCGATATCTGCAACCGCCAGACGGTTGCAGATAATATTCATACTTGATTTTTACTATTACGTATGATACGTTGTGGTACGTTGTTTGATCAATTGATAATTACCCTAATGATAGTTAAAACAAGCCAAATTATAAGGTTTCATTGGAAAATTAAGCTTAGGGACAACATTAAGAACTAAGTTTGATGATTAGTTGTTGAACATAATATATAGGTATATCGTTGATAACTCGCCTAATCACATAATCTACTATTTTAATAACTTAATTACTAGTTTTGTAGTTATTTACTACTACTATTCACATTTAATAATGATATTTGAGTTCAATAAACACAAACACATCAAGATACTTCTCAAAAATCACTAATTTCAAAATGGATATTTTCGCAACCTCCAGGCGGTTGCAGATATTCAGACCTCGCAACCGCCTAGCGGTCGCCCCCTTATATGGCGACCGCCCGTGCGGTTGCAATATTAAGTTCTCGCAACCGCTAGGCGGTTGCTAGATCCCATGGCAACTTCCTGGCGGTTGCCAATACTCGATATCTGCAACCGCCGAGCGGTTGTAGATAATATTCATACTTGATTTTTTACTATTACGTATGATACGTTGTGGTACGTTGTTTGATCAATTGATAATTACCCTAATGATAGTTAAAACAAGCCAAATTATAAGGTTTCATTGTAAAATTAACCTTAGGGACAACATTAAGAATTAAGTGTGATGATTAGTTGTTGAACATAATATATAGGTATATCGTTGATAACTCGCCTAATCACATAATCTACTATTTTAATAACTTAATTACTAGTTTTGTAGTTATTTACTACTACTATTCACATTTAATAATGATATTTGAGTTCAATAAACACAAACACATCAAGATACTTCTCAAAAATCACAAATTTCAAAATGGAAGTTTTTGCAACCGCCAGGCGGTTGCAGATATTCAGACCTCGCAACCGCCTAGCGGTCGCCCCCTTATATGGCGACCGCCCGTGCGGTTGCAATATTAAGTTCTCGCAACCGCTAGGCGGTTGCTAGATCCCATGGCAACCGCCTGGCGGTTGCCAATACTCGATATCTGCAACCGCCAAGCGGTTCCAGATAATATTCATACTTGATTTTTTACTATTACGTATGATACGTTGTGGTACGTTGTTTGATCAATTGATAATTACCCTAATGGTAGTTAAAACAAGCCAAATTATAAGGTTTCATTGGAAAATTAACCTTAGGGACAACATTAAGAACTAATTGTGATGATTAGTTGTTGAACATAATATATAGGTATATCGTTGATAGCTCACCTAATCACATAATCTACTATTTTAATAACTTAATTACTAGTTTTGTAGTTATTTACTACTACTATTCACATTTAATAATGATATTTGAGTTCAATAAACACAAACACATCCAGATACTTTTCAAAAATCACTAATTTCAAAATGGATATTTTTGCAACCGCCAGGCGGTTGCGAGATAACATGGCAACCACCTGGCGGTTGCTAGATCACATGGCAACTGCCTGGCGGTTGCTAGATCACATGGCAACCGCCGAGCGGTTGCTATGTCACATGGCAACCGTCGGGCGGTTGCCAATACTCGATATCTGCAACCGCCAGACGGTTGCAGATAATATTCATACTTGATTTTTACTATTACGTATGATACGTTGTGGTACGTTGTTTGATCAATTGATAATTACCCTAATGATAGTTAAAACAAGCCAAATTATAAGGTTTCATTGGAAAATTAAGCTTAGGGACAACATTAAGAACTAAGTTTGATGATTAGTTGTTGAACATAATATATAGGTATATCGTTGATAACTCGCCTAATCACATAATCTACTATTTTAATAACTTAATTACTAGTTTTGTAGTTATTTACTACTACTATTCACATTTAATAATGATATTTGAGTTCAATAAACACAAACACATCAAGATACTTCTCAAAAATCACTAATTTCAAAATGGATGTTTTTACAACCTCCAGGCGGTTGCGAGATAACATGGCAACCGCCGGGCGGTTGCCAATACTCGATATCTGCAACCGCCAGACGGTTGCAGATAATATTCATACTTGATTTTTACTATTACGTATGATACGTTGTGGTACGTTGTTTGATCAATTGATAATTACCCTAATGATAGTTAAAACAAGCCAAATTATAAGGTTTCATTGGAAAATTAAGCTTAGGGACAACATTAAGAACTAAGTTTGATGATTAGTTGTTGAACATAATATATAGGTATATCGTTGATAACTCGCCTAATCACATAATCTACTATTTTAATAACTTAATCACTAGTTTTGTAGTTATTTACTACTACTATTCACATTTAATAATGATATTTGAGTTCAATAAACACAAACACATCAAGATACTTCTCAAAAATCACAAATTTCAAAATGGAAGTTTTTGCAACCGCCAGGCGGTTGCAGATATTCAGACCTCGCAACCGCCTAGCGGTCGCCCCCTTATATGGCGACCGCCCGTGCGGTTGCAATATTAAGTTCTCGCAACCGCTAGGCGGTTGCTAGATCCCATGGCAACCGCCTGGCGGTTGCCAATACTCGATATCTGCAACCGCCAAGCGGTTCCAGATAATATTCATACTTGATTTTTTACTATTACGTATGATACGTTGTGGTACGTTGTTTGATCAATTGATAATTACCCTAATGGTAGTTAAAACAAGCCAAATTATAAGGTTTCATTGGAAAATTAACCTTAGGGACAACATTAAGAACTAATTGTGATGATTAGTTGTTGAACATAATATATAGGTATATCGTTGATAGCTCACCTAATCACATAATCTACTATTTTAATAACTGAATTACTAGTTTTGTAGTTATTTACTACTACTATTCACATTTAATAATGATATTTGAGTTCAATAAACACAAACACATCCAGATACTTTTCAAAAATCACTAATTTCAAAATGGATATTTTTGCAACCGCCAGGCGGTTGCGAGATAACATGGCAACCACCTGGCGGTTGCTAGATCACATGGCAACTGCCTGGCGGTTGCTAGATCACATGGCAACCGCCGAGCGGTTGCTATGTCACATGGCAACCGCCGGGCGGTTGCCAATACTCGATATCTGCAACCGCCAGACGGTTGCAGATAATATTCATACTTGATTTTTACTATTACGTATGATACGTTGTGGTACGTTGTTTGATCAATTGATAATTACCCTAATGATAGTTAAAACAAGCCAAATTATAAGGTTTCATTGGAAAATTAAGCTTAGGGACAACATTAAGAACTAAGTTTGATGATTAGTTGTTGAACATAATATATAGGTATATCGTTGATAACTCGCCTAATCACATAATCTACTATTTTAATAACTTAATTACTAGTTTTGTAGTTATTTACTACTACTATTCACATTTAATAATGATATTTGAGTTCAATAAACACAAACACATCAAGATACTTCTCAAAAATCACTAATTTCAAAATGGATATTTTCGCAACCTCCAGGCGGTTGCAGATATTCAGACCTCGCAACCGCCTAGCGGTCGCCCCCTTATATGGCGACCGCCCGTGCGGTTGCAATATTAAGTTCTCGCAACCGCTAGGCGGTTGCTAGATCCCATGGCAACTTCCTGGCGGTTGCCAATACTCGATATCTGCAACCGCCGAGCGGTTGTAGATAATATTCATACTTGATTTTTTACTATTACGTATGATACGTTGTGGTACGTTGTTTGATCAATTGATAATTACCCTAATGATAGTTAAAACAAGCCAAATTATAAGGTTTCATTGTAAAATTAACCTTAGGGACAACATTAAGAATTAAGTGTGATGATTAGTTGTTGAACATAATATATAGGTATATCGTTGATAACTCGCCTAATCACATAATCTACTATTTTAATAACTTAATTACTAGTTTTGTAGTTATTTACTACTACTATTCACATTTAATAATGATATTTGAGTTCAATAAACACAAACACATCAAGATACTTCTCAAAAATCACAAATTTCAAAATGGAAGTTTTTGCAACCGCCAGGCGGTTGCAGATATTCAGACCTCGCAACCGCCTAGCGGTCGCCCCCTTATATGGCGACCGCCCGTGCGGTTGCAATATTAAGTTCTCGCAACCGCTAGGCGGTTGCTAGATCCCATGGCAACCGCCTGGCGGTTGCCAATACTCGATATCTGCAACCGCCAAGCGGTTCCAGATAATATTCATACTTGATTTTTTACTATTACGTATGATACGTTGTGGTACGTTGTTTGATCAATTGATAATTACCCTAATGGTAGTTAAAACAAGCCAAATTATAAGGTTTCATTGGAAAATTAACCTTAGGGACAACATTAAGAACTAATTGTGATGATTAGTTGTTGAACATAATATATAGGTATATCGTTGATAGCTCACCTAATCACATAATCTACTATTTTAATAACTTAATTACTAGTTTTGTAGTTATTTACTACTACTATTCACATTTAATAATGATATTTGAGTTCAATAAACACAAACACATCCAGATACTTTTCAAAAATCACTAATTTCAAAATGGATATTTTTGCAACCGCCAGGCGGTTGCGAGATAACATGGCAACCACCTGGCGGTTGCTAGATCACATGGCAACTGCCTGGCGGTTGCTAGATCACATGGCAACCGCCGAGCGGTTGCTATGTCACATGGCAACCGTCGGGCGGTTGCCAATACTCGATATCTGCAACCGCCAGACGGTTGCAGATAATATTCATACTTGATTTTTACTATTACGTATGATACGTTGTGGTACGTTGTTTGATCAATTGATAATTACCCTAATGATAGTTAAAACAAGCCAAATTATAAGGTTTCATTGGAAAATTAAGCTTAGGGACAACATTAAGAACTAAGTTTGATGATTAGTTGTTGAACATAATATATAGGTATATCGTTGATAACTCGCCTAATCACATAATCTACTATTTTAATAACTTAATTACTAGTTTTGTAGTTATTTACTACTACTATTCACATTTAATAATGATATTTGAGTTCAATAAACACAAACACATCAAGATACTTCTCAAAAATCACTAATTTCAAAATGGATGTTTTTACAACCTCCAGGCGGTTGCGAGATAACATGGCAACCGCCGGGCGGTTGCCAATACTCGATATCTGCAACCGCCAGACGGTTGCAGATAATATTCATACTTGATTTTTACTATTACGTATGATACGTTGTGGTACGTTGTTTGATCAATTGATAATTACCCTAATGATAGTTAAAACAAGCCAAATTATAAGGTTTCATTGGAAAATTAAGCTTAGGGACAACATTAAGAACTAAGTTTGATGATTAGTTGTTGAACATAATATATAGGTATATCGTTGATAACTCGCCTAATCACATAATCTACTATTTTAATAACTTAATCACTAGTTTTGTAGTTATTTACTACTACTATTCACATTTAATAATGATATTTGAGTTCAATAAACACAAACACATCAAGATACTTCTCAAAAATCACTAATTTCAAAATGGATGTTTTTGCAACCTCCAGGCGGTTAAAGATATTCAGACCTCGCAACCGCCTAGCGGTCGCCCCCTTATATGGCGACCGCCCGTGCGGTTGCAATATTAAGTTCTCGCAACCGCTAGGCGGTTGCTAGATCCCATGGCAACCGCCTGGCGGTTGCCAATACTCGATATCTGCAACCGCCGAGCGGTTGTAGATAATATTCATACTTGATTTTTTACTATTACGTATGATACGTTGTGGTACGTTGTTTGATCAATTGATAATTACCCTAATGATAGTTAAAACAAGCCAAATTATAAGGTTTCATTGGAAAATTAACCTTAGGGACAACATTAAGAATTAAGTGTGATGATTAGTTGTTGAACATAATATATAGGTATATCGTTGATAACTCGCCTAATCACATAATCTACTATTTTAATAACTTAATTACTAGTTTTGTAGTTATTTACTACTACTATTCACATTTAATAATGATATTTGAGTTCAATAAACACAAACACATCAAGATACTTCTCAAAAATCACAAATTTCAAAATGGAAGTTTTTGCAACCGCCAGGCGGTTGCAGATATTCAGACCTCGCAACCGCCTAGCGGTCGCCCCCTTATATGGCGACCGCCCGTGCGGTTGCAATATTAAGTTCTCGCAACCGCTAGGCGGTTGCTAGATCCCATGGCAACTGCATGGCGGTTGCCAATACTCGATATTTGCAACCGCCGAGCGGTTGTAGATAATATTCATACTTGATTTTTTACTATTACGTATGATACGTTGTGGTACGTTGTTTGATCAATTGATAATTACCCTAATGATAGTTAAAACAAGCCAAATTATAAGGTTTCATTGGAAAATTAAGCTTAGGGACAACATTAAGAACTAAGTTTGATGATTAGTTGTTGAACATAATATATAGGTATATCGTTGATAACTCGCCTAATCACATAATCTACTATTTTAATAACTTAATTACTAGTTTTGTAGTTATTTACTACTACTATTCACATTTAATAATGATATTTGAGTTCAATAAACACAAACACATCAAGATACTTCTCAAAAATCACTAATTTCAAAATGGATGTTATTGCAACCTCCAGACGGTTGCAGATATTCAGACCTCGCAACCGCCTAGCGGTCGCCCCCTTATATGGCGACCGCCCGTGCGGTTGCAATATTAAGTTCTCGGAACCGCTAGGCGGTTGCTAGATCCCATGGCAACTGCATGGCGGTTGCCAATACTCGATATTTGCAACCGCCGAGCGGTTGTAGATAATATTCATACTTGATTTTTTACTATTACGTATGATACGTTGTGGTACGTTGTTTGATCAATTGATAATTACCCTAATGATAGTTAAAACAAGCCAAATTATAAGGTTTCATTGGAAAATTAACCTTAGGGACAACATTAAGAACTAATTGTGATGATTAGTTGTTGAACATAATATATAGGTATATCGTTGATAACTCGCCTAATCACATAATCTACTATTTTAATAACTTAATTACTAGTTTTGTAGTTATTTACTACTACTATTCACATTTAATAATGATATTTGAGTTCAATAAACACAAACACATCCAGATACTTCTCAAAAATCACTAATTTCAAAATGGATATTTTTGCAACCGCCAGGCGGTTGCGAGATAACATGGCAACCGCCTGGCGGTTGCTAGATCACATGGCAACCGCCAGGCGGTTGCTATGTCACATGGCAACCGCCGGGCGGTTGCCAATACTCGATATCTGCAACCGCCAGACGGTTGCAGATAATATTCATACTTGATTTTTACTATTACGTATGATACGTTGTGGTACGTTGTTTGATCAATTGATAATTACCCTAATGATAATTAAAACAAGCCAAATTATAAGGTTTCATTGGAAAATTAAGCTTAGAGACAACATTAAGAACTAAGTTTGATGATTAGTTGTTGAACATAATATATAGGTATATCGTTGATAACTCGCCTAATCACATAATCTACTATTTTAATAACTTAATCACTAGTTTTGTAGTTATTTACTACTACTATTCACATTTAATAATGATATTTGAGTTCAATAAACAAAAATACATCAAGATACTTCTCAAAAATCACTAATTTCAAAATGGATGTTTTTGCAACCTCCAGGCGGTTGCGAGATAACATGGCAACCGCCTGGCGGTTGCTAGATCACATGGCAACCGCCTGGCGGTTGCTATATCACATGGCAACCGCCGGGCGGTTGCTATGTCACATGGCAACCGCCGGGCGGTTGCCAATACTCGATATCTGCAACCGCTAGACGGTTGCAGATAATATTCATACTTGATTTTTACTATTACGTATGATACGTTGTGGTACGTTGTTTGATCAATTGATAATTACCCTAATGATAGTTAAAACTAGCCAAATTATAAGGTTTCATTGGAAAATTAAGCTTAGGGACAACATTAAGAACTAAGTTTGATGATTAGTTGTTGAACATAATATATAGGTATATCGTTGATAACTCGCCTAATCACATAATCTACTATTTTAATAACTTAATTACTAGTTTTGTAGTTATTTACTACTACTATTCACATTTAATAATGATATTTGAGTTCAATAAACACAAACACATCAAGATACTTCTCAAAAATAACTAATTCAAAATGGATGTTTTTGCAACCTCCAGGCGGTTGCAGATATTCATACCTCGCAACCGCCTAGCGGTCGCCCCCTTATATGGCGACCGCCCATGCGGTTGCAATATTAAGTTCTCGCCACCGCTAGGCGGTTGCTAGATCCCATGGCAACTGCATGGCGGTTGCCAATACTCGATATTTGCAACCGCCGAGTGGTTGTAGATAATATTCATACTTGATTTTTTACTATTACGTATGATACGTTGTGGTACGTTGTTTGATCAATTGATAATTACCCTAATGATAGTTAAAACAAGCCAAATTGTAAGGTTTCATTGGAAAATTAACCTTAGGGACAACATTAAGAACTAATTGTGATGATTAGTTGTTGAACATAATATATAGGTATATCGTTGATAACTCGCCTAATCACATAATCTACTATTTTAATAACTTAATTACTAGTTTTGTAGTTATTTACTACTAATATTCACATTTAATAATGATATTTGAGTTCAATAAACACAAACACATCCAGATACTTCTCAAAAATCACTAATTTCAAAATGGATATTTTTGCAACCGCCAGGCGGTTGCGAGATAACATGGCAACCGCCGGGCGGTTGCCAATACTCGATATCTGCAACCGCCAGACGGTTGCAGATAATATTCATACTTGATTTTTACTATTACGTATGATACGTTGTGGTACGTTGTTTGATCAATTGATAATTACCCTAATGATAGTTAAAACAAGCCAAATTATAAGGTTTCATTGGAAAATTAAGCTTAGGGACAACATTAAGAACTAAGTTTGATGATTAGTTGTTGAACATAATATATAGGTATATCGTTGATAACTCGCCTAATCACATAATCTACTATTTTAATAACTTAATTACTAGTTTTGTAGTTATTTACTACTACTATTCACATTTAATAATGATATTTGAGTTCAATAAACACAAACACATCAAGATACTTCTCAAAAATCACAAATTTCAAAATGGAAGTTTTTGCAACCGCCAGGCGGTTGCAGATATTCAAACCTCGCAACCGCCTAGCGGTCGCCCCCTTATTAAGTTCTCGCAACCGCTAGGCGGTTGCTAGATCCCATGGCAACTGCCTGGCGGTTGCCAATACTCGATATCTGCAACCGCCAAGCGGTTGCAGATAATATTCATACTTGATTTTTTACTATTACGTATGATACGTTGTGGTACGTTGTTTGAACAATTGATAATTACCCTAATGATAGTTAAAACAAGCCAAATTATAAGGTTTCATTGGAAAATTAAGCTTAGGGACAACATTAAGAACTAAGTGTGATGATTAGTTGTTGAACATAGAATATAGGTATATCGTTGATAACTCGCCTAATCACATAATCTACTGTTTTAATAACTTAATCACTAGTTTTGTAGTTATTTACTACTACTATTCACATTTAATAATGATATTTGAGTTCAATAAACACAAACACATCAAGATACTTCTCAAAAATCACTAATTTCAAAATGGATATTTTTGCAACCTCCAGGCGGTTGCAGATATTCAGACCTCGCAACCGCCTAGCGGTCGCCCCCTTATATGGCGACCGCCCGTGCGGTTGCAATATTAAGTTCTCGCAACCGCTAGGCGGTTGCTAGATCCCATGGCAACTGCCTGGCGGTTGCCAATACTCGATATCTGCAACCGCCGAGCGGTTGTAGATAATATTCATACTTGATTTTTTACTATTACGTATGATACGTTGTGGTACGTTGTTTGATCAATTGATAATTACCCTAATGATAGTTAAAACAAGCCAAATTATAAGGTTTCATTGGAAAATTAAGCTTAGGGACAACATTAAGAACTAAGTTTGATGATTAGTTGTTGAACATAATATATAGGTATATCGTTGATAACTCGCCTAATCACATAATCTACTATTTTAATAACTTAATCACTAGTTTTGTAGTTATTTACTACTACTATTCACATTTAATAATGATATTTGAGTTCAATAAACACAAACACATCAAGATACTTCTCAAAAATCACTAATTTCAAAATGGATATTTTTGCAACCTCCAGGCGGTTGCAGATATTCAGACCTCGCAACCGCCTAGCGGTCGCACCCTTATATGGCGACCGCCCGTGCGGTTGCAATATTAAGTTCTCGCAACCGCTAGGCGGTTGCTAGATCCCGTGGCAACTGCCTGGCGGTTGCCAATACTCGATATCTGCAACCGCCGAGCGGTTGTAGATAATATTCATACTTGATTTTTTACTATTACGTATGATACGTTGTGGTACGTTGTTTGATCAATTGATAATTACCCTAATGATAGTTAAAACAAGCCAAATTATAAGGTTTCATTGTAAAATTAACCTTAGGGACAACATTAAGAATTAAGTGTGATGATTAGTTGTTGAACATAATATATAGGTATATCGTTGATAACTCGCCTAATCACATAATCTACTATTTTAATAACTTAATTACTAGTTTTGTAGTTATTTACTACTACTATTCACATTTAATAGTGATATTTGAGTTCAATAAACACAAACACATCAAGATACTTCTCAAAAATCACAAATTTCAAAATGGAAGTTTTTGCAACCGCCAGGCGGTTGCAGATATTCAGACCTCGCAACCGCCTAGCGGTCGCCCCCTTATATGGCGACCGCCCGTGCGGTTGCAATATTAAGTTCTCGCAACCGCTAGGCGGTTGCTAGATCCCATGGCAACCGCCTGGCGGTTGCCAATACTCGATATCTGCAACCGCCAAGCGGTTGCAGATAATATTCATACTTGATTTTTTACTATTACGTATGATACGTTGTGGTACGTTGTTTGATCAATTGATAATTACCCTAATGGTAGTTAAAACAAGCCAAATTATAAGGTTTCATTGGAAAATTAACCTTAGGGACAACATTAAGAACTAATTGTGATGATTAGTTGTTGAACATAATATATAGGTATATCGTTGATAACTCGCCTAATCACATAATCTACTATTTTAATAACTTAATTACTAGTTTTGTAGTTATTTACTACTACTATTCACATTTAATAATGATATTTGAGTTCAATAAACACAAACACATCCAGATACTTCTCAAAAATCACTAATTTCAAAATGGATATTTTTGCAACCGCCAGGCGGTTGCGAGATAACATGGCAACCGCCTGGCGGTTGCTAGATCACATGGCAACCGCCAGGCGGTTGCTATGTCACATGGCAACCGCCGGGCGGTTGCCAATACTCGATATCTGCAACCGCCAGACGGTTGCAGATAATATTCATACTTGATTTTTACTATTACGTATGATACGTTGTGGTACGTTGTTTGATCAATTGATAATTACCCTAATGATAATTAAAACAAGCCAAATTATAAGGTTTCATTGGAAAATTAAGCTTAGAGACAACATTAAGAACTAAGTTTGATGATTAGTTGTTGAACATAATATATAGGTATATCGTTGATAACTCGCCTAATCACATAATCTACTATTTTAATAACTTAATCACTAGTTTTGTAGTTATTTACTACTACTATTCATATTTAATAATGATATTTGAGTTCAATAAACAAAAATACATCAAGATACTTCTCAAAAATCACTAATTTCAAAATGGATGTTTTTGCAACCTCCAGGCGGTTGCGAGATAACATGGCAACCGCCTGGCGGTTGCTAGATCACATGGCAACCGCCTGGCGGTTGCTATATCACATGGCAACCGCCGGGCGGTTGCTATGTCACATGGCAACCGCCGGGCGGTTGCCAATACTCGATATCTGCAACCGCTAGACGGTTGCAGATAATATTCATACTTGATTTTTACTATTACGTATGATACGTTGTGGTACGTTGTTTGATCAATTGATAATTACCCTAATGATAGTTAAAACTAGCCAAATTATAAGGTTTCATTGGAAAATTAAGCTTAGGGACAACATTAAGAACTAAGTTTGATGATTAGTTGTTGAACATAATATATAGGTATATCGTTGATAACTCGCCTAATCACATAATCTACTATTTTAATAACTTAATCACTAGTTTTGTAGTTATTTACTACTACTATTCACATTTAATAATGATATTTGAGTTCAATAAACACAAACACATCAAGATACTTCTCAAAAATCACTAATTTCAAAATGGATATTTTTGCAACCTCCAGGCGGTTGCAGATATTCAGACCTCGCAACCGCCTAGCGGTCGCACCCTTATATGGCGACCGCCCGTGCGGTTGCAATATTAAGTTCTCGCAACCGCTAGGCGGTTGCTAGATCCCGTGGCAACTGCCTGGCGGTTGCCAATACTCGATATCTGCAACCGCCGAGCGGTTGTAGATAATATTCATACTTGATTTTTTACTATTACGTATGATACGTTGTGGTACGTTGTTTGATCAATTGATAATTACCCTAATGATAGTTAAAACAAGCCAAATTATAAGGTTTCATTGTAAAATTAACCTTAGGGACAACATTAAGAATTAAGTGTGATGATTAGTTGTTGAACATAATATATAGGTATATCGTTGATAACTCGCCTAATCACATAATCTACTATTTTAATAACTTAATTACTAGTTTTGTAGTTATTTACTACTACTATTCACATTTAATAATGATATTTGAGTTCAATAAACACAAACACATCAAGATACTTCTCAAAAATCACAAATTTCAAAATGGAAGTTTTTGCAACCGCCAGGCGGTTGCAGATATTCAGACCTCGCAACCGCCTAGCGGTCGCCCCCTTATATGGCGACCGCCCGTGCGGTTGCAATATTAAGTTCTCGCAACCGCTAGGCGGTTGCTAGATCCCATGGCAACCGCCTGGCGGTTGCCAATACTCGATATCTGCAACCGCCAAGCGGTTGCAGATAATATTCATACTTGATTTTTTACTATTACGTATGATACGTTGTGGTACGTTGTTTGATCAATTGATAATTACCCTAATGGTAGTTAAAACAAGCCAAATTATAAGGTTTCATTGGAAAATTAACCTTAGGGACAACATTAAGAACTAATTGTGATGATTAGTTGTTGAACATAATATATAGGTATATCGTTGATAACTCGCCTAATCACATAATCTACTATTTTAATAACTTAATTACTAGTTTTGTAGTTATTTACTACTACTATTCACATTTAATAATGATATTTGAGTTCAATAAACACAAACACATCCAGATACTTCTCAAAAATCACTAATTTCAAAATGGATATTTTTGCAACCGCCAGGCGGTTGCGAGATAACATGGCAACCGCCTGGCGGTTGCTAGATCACATGGCAACCGCCAGGCGGTTGCTATGTCACATGGCAACCGCCGGGCGGTTGCCAATACTCGATATCTGCAACCGCCAGACGGTTGCAGATAATATTCATACTTGATTTTTACTATTACGTATGATACGTTGTGGTACGTTGTTTGATCAATTGATAATTACCCTAATGATAATTAAAACAAGCCAAATTATAAGGTTTCATTGGAAAATTAAGCTTAGAGACAACATTAAGAACTAAGTTTGATGATTAGTTGTTGAACATAATATATAGGTATATCGTTGATAACTCGCCTAATCACATAATCTACTATTTTAATAACTTAATCACTAGTTTTGTAGTTATTTACTACTACTATTCATATTTAATAATGATATTTGAGTTCAATAAACAAAAATACATCAAGATACTTCTCAAAAATCACTAATTTCAAAATGGATGTTTTTGCAACCTCCAGGCGGTTGCGAGATAACATGGCAACCGCCTGGCGGTTGCTAGATCACATGGCAACCGCCTGGCGGTTGCTATATCACATGGCAACCGCCGGGCGGTTGCTATGTCACATGGCAACCGCCGGGCGGTTGCCAATACTCGATATCTGCAACCGCTAGACGGTTGCAGATAATATTCATACTTGATTTTTACTATTACGTATGATACGTTGTGGTACGTTGTTTGATCAATTGATAATTACCCTAATGATAGTTAAAACTAGCCAAATTATAAGGTTTCATTGGAAAATTAAGCTTAGGGACAACATTAAGAACTAAGTTTGATGATTAGTTGTTGAACATAATATATAGGTATATCGTTGATAACTCGCCTAATCACATAATCTACTATTTTAATAACTTAATTACTAGTTTTGTAGTTATTTACTACTACTATTCACATTTAATAATGATATTTGAGTTCAATAAACACAAACACATCAAGATACTTCTCAAAAATAACTAATTCAAAATGGATGTTTTTGCAACCTCCAGGCGGTTGCAGATATTCATACCTCGCAACCGCCTAGCGGTCGCCCCCTTATATGGCGACCGCCCATGCGGTTGCAATATTAAGTTCTCGCCACCGCTAGGCGGTTGCTAGATCCCATGGCAACTGCATGGCGGTTGCCAATACTCGATATTTGCAACCGCCGAGTGGTTGTAGATAATATTCATACTTGATTTTTTACTATTACGTATGATACGTTGTGGTACGTTGTTTGATCAATTGATAATTACCCTAATGATAGTTAAAACAAGCCAAATTGTAAGGTTTCATTGGAAAATTAACCTTAGGGACAACATTAAGAACTAATTGTGATGATTAGTTGTTGAACATAATATATAGGTATATCGTTGATAACTCGCCTAATCACATAATCTACTATTTTAATAACTTAATTACTAGTTTTGTAGTTATTTACTACTAATATTCACATTTAATAATGATATTTGAGTTCAATAAACACAAACACATCCAGATACTTCTCAAAAATCACTAATTTCAAAATGGATATTTTTGCAACCGCCAGGCGGTTGCGAGATAACATGGCAACCGCCGGGCGGTTGCCAATACTCGATATCTGCAACCGCCAGACGGTTGCAGATAATATTCATACTTGATTTTTACTATTACGTATGATACGTTGTGGTACGTTGTTTGATCAATTGATAATTACCCTAATGATAGTTAAAACAAGCCAAATTATAAGGTTTCATTGGAAAATTAAGCTTAGGGACAACATTAAGAACTAAGTTTGATGATTAGTTGTTGAACATAATATATAGGTATATCGTTGATAACTCGCCTAATCACATAATCTACTATTTTAATAACTTAATTACTAGTTTTGTAGTTATTTACTACTACTATTCACATTTAATAATGATATTTGAGTTCAATAAACACAAACACATCAAGATACTTCTCAAAAATCACAAATTTCAAAATGGAAGTTTTTGCAACCGCCAGGCGGTTGCAGATATTCAAACCTCGCAACCGCCTAGCGGTCGCCCCCTTATTAAGTTCTCGCAACCGCTAGGCGGTTGCTAGATCCCATGGCAACTGCCTGGCGGTTGCCAATACTCGATATCTGCAACCGCCAAGCGGTTGCAGATAATATTCATACTTGATTTTTTACTATTACGTATGATACGTTGTGGTACGTTGTTTGAACAATTGATAATTACCCTAATGATAGTTAAAACAAGCCAAATTATAAGGTTTCATTGGAAAATTAAGCTTAGGGACAACATTAAGAACTAAGTGTGATGATTAGTTGTTGAACATAGAATATAGGTATATCGTTGATAACTCGCCTAATCACATAATCTACTGTTTTAATAACTTAATCACTAGTTTTGTAGTTATTTACTACTACTATTCACATTTAATAATGATATTTGAGTTCAATAAACACAAACACATCAAGATACTTCTCAAAAATCACTAATTTCAAAATGGATATTTTTGCAACCTCCAGGCGGTTGCAGATATTCAGACCTCGCAACCGCCTAGCGGTCGCCCCCTTATATGGCGACCGCCCGTGCGGTTGCAATATTAAGTTCTCGCAACCGCTAGGCGGTTGCTAGATCCCATGGCAACTGCCTGGCGGTTGCCAATACTCGATATCTGCAACCGCCGAGCGGTTGTAGATAATATTCATACTTGATTTTTTACTATTACGTATGATACGTTGTGGTACGTTGTTTGATCAATTGATAATTACCCTAATGATAGTTAAAACAAGCCAAATTATAAGGTTTCATTGTAAAATTAACCTTAGGGACAACATTAAGAATTAAGTGTGATGATTAGTTGTTGAACATAATATATAGGTATATCGTTGATAACTCGCCTAATCACATAATCTACTATTTTAATAACTTAATTACTAGTTTTGTAGTTATTTACTACTACTATTCACATTTAATAATGATATTTGAGTTCAATAAACACAAACACATCAAGATACTTCTCAAAAATCACAAATTTCAAAATGGAAGTTTTTGCAACCGCCAGGCGGTTGCAGATATTCAGACCTCGCAACCGCCTAGCGGTCGCCCCCTTATATGGCGACCGCCCGTGCGGTTGCAATATTAAGTTCTCGCAACCGCTAGGCGGTTGCTAGATCCCATGGCAACCGCCTGGCGGTTGCCAATACTCGATATCTGCAACCGCCAAGCGGTTGCAGATAATATTCATACTTGATTTTTTACTATTACGTATGATACGTTGTGGTACGTTGTTTGATCAATTGATAATTACCCTAATGGTAGTTAAAACAAGCCAAATTATAAGGTTTCATTGGAAAATTAACCTTAGGGACAACATTAAGAACTAATTGTGATGATTAGTTGTTGAACATAATATATAGGTATATCGTTGATAGCTCACCTAATCACATAATCTACTATTTTAATAACTTAATTACTAGTTTTGTAGTTATTTACTACTACTATTCACATTTAATAATGATATTTGAGTTCAATAAACACAAACACATCCAGATACTTTTCAAAAATCACTAATTTCAAAATGGATATTTTTGCAACCGCCAGGCGGTTGCGAGATAACATGGCAACCACCTGGCGGTTGCTAGATCACATGGCAACTGCCTGGCGGTTGCTAGATCACATGGCAACCGCCGAGCGGTTGCTATGTCACATGGCAACCGCCGGGCGGTTGCCAATACTCGATATCTGCAACCGCCAGACGGTTGCAGATAATATTCATACTTGATTTTTACTATTACGTATGATACGTTGTGGTACGTTGTTTGATCAATTGATAATTACCCTAATGATAGTTAAAACAAGCCAAATTATAAAGTTTCATTGGAAAATTAAGCTTAGGGACAACATTAAGAACTAAGTTTGATGATTAGTTGTTGAACATAATATATAGGTATATCGTTGATAACTCGCCTAATCACATAATCTACTATTTTAATAACTTAATTACTAGTTTTGTAGTTATTTACTACTACTATTCACATTTAATAATGATATTTGAGTTCAATAAACACAAACACATCAAGATACTTCTCAAAAATCACTAATTTCAAAATGGATGTTTTTGCAACCTCCAGGCGGTTGCGAGATAACATGGCAACCGCCGGGCGGTTGCCAATACTCGATATCTGCAACCGCCAGACGGTTGCAGATAATATTCATACTTGATTTTTACTATTACGTATGATACGTTGTGGAACGTTGTTTGATCAATTGATAATTACCCTAATGATAGTTAAAACAAGCCAAATTATAAGGTTTCATTGGAAAATTAAGCTTAGGGACAACATTAAGAACTAAGTTTGATGATTAGTTGTTGAACATAATATATAGGTATATCGTTGATAACTCGCCTAATCACATAATCTACTATTTTAATAACTTAATCACTAGTTTTGTAGTTATTTACTACTACTATTCACATTTAATAATGATATTTGAGTTCAATAAACACAAACACATCAAGATACTTCTCAAAAATCACTAATTTCAAAATGGATGTTTTTGCAACCTCCAGGCGGTTGCAGATATTCAGACCTCGCAACCGCCTAGCGGTCGCCCCCTTATATGGCGACCGCCCGTGCGGTTGCAATATTAAGTTCTCGCAACCGCTAGGCGGTTGCTAGATCCCATGGCAACCGCCTGGCGGTTGCCAATACTCGATATCTGCAACCGCCGAGCGGTTGTAGATAATATTCATACTTGATTTTTTACTATTACGTATGATACGTTGTGGTACGTTGTTTGATCAATTGATAATTACCCTAATGATAGTTAAAACAAGCCAAATTATAAGGTTTCATTGGAAAATTAACCTTAGGGACAACATTAAGAATTAAGTGTGATGATTAGTTGTTGAACATAATATATAGGTATATCGTTGATAACTCGCCTAATCACATAATCTACTATTTTAATAACTTAATTACTAGTTTTGTAGTTATTTACTACTACTATTCACATTTAATAATGATATTTGAGTTCAATAAACACAAACACATCAAGATACTTCTCAAAAATCACAAATTTCAAAATGGAAGTTTTTGCAACCGCCAGGCGGTTGCAGATATTCAGACCTCGCAACCGCCTAGCGGTCGCCCCCTTATATGGCGACCGCCCGTGCGGTTGCAATATTAAGTTCTCGCAACCGCTAGGCGGTTGCTAGATCCCATGGCAACTGCATGGCGGTTGCCAATACTCGATATTTGCAACCGCCGAGCGGTTGTAGATAATATTCATACTTGATTTTTTACTATTACGTATGATACGTTGTGGTACGTTGTTTGATCAATTGATAATTACCCTAATGATAGTTAAAACAAGCCAAATTATAAGGTTTCATTGGAAAATTAACCTTAGGGACAACATTAAGAATTAAGTGTGATGATTAGTTGTTGAACATAATATATAGGTATATCGTTGATAACTCGCCTAATCACATAATCTACTATTTTAATAACTTAATTACTAGTTTTGTAGTTATTTACTACTACTATTCACATTTAATAATGATATTTGAGTTCAATAAACACAAACACATCAAGATACTTCTCAAAAATCACAAATTTCAAAATGGAAGTTTTTGCAACCGCCAGGCGGTTGCAGATATTCAGACCTCGCAACTGCCTAGCGGTCGCCCCCTTATATGGCGACCGCCCGTGCGGTTGCAATATTAAGTTCTCGCAACCGCTAGGCGGTTGCTAGATCCCATGGCAACTGCATGGCGGTTGCCAATACTCGATATTTGCAACCGCCGAGCGGTTGTAGATAATATTCATACTTGATTTTTTACTATTACGTATGATACGTTGTGGTACGTTGTTTGATCAATTGATAATTACCCTAATGATAGTTAAAACAAGCCAAATTATAAGGTTTCATTGGAAAATTAAGCTTAGGGACAACATTAAGAACTAAGTTTGATGATTAGTTGTTGAACATAATATATAGGTATATCGTTGATAACTCGCCTAATCACATAATCTACTATTTTAATAACTTAATTACTAGTTTTGTAGTTATTTACTACTACTATTCACATTTAATAATGATATTTGAGTTCAATAAACACAAACACATCAAGATACTTCTCAAAAATCACTAATTTCAAAATGGATGTTTTTGCAACCTCCAGGCGGTTGCGAGATAACATGGCAACCGCCTGGCGGTTGCTAGATCACATGGCAACCACCGGGCGGTTGCTAGATCCCATGGCAACCGCCTGGCGGTTGCCAATACTCGATATCTGCAACCGCCGAGCGGTTGTAGATAATATTCATACTTGATTTTTTACTATTACGTATGATACGTTGTGGTACGTTGTTTGATCAATTGATAATTACCCTAATGATAGTTAAAACAAGCCAAATTATAAGGTTTCATTGGAAAATTAAGCTTAGGGACAACATTAAGAACTAAGTTTGATGATTAGTTGTTGAACATAATATATAGGTATATCGTTGATAACTCGCCTAATCACATAATCTACTATTTTAATAACTTAATTACTAGTTTTGTAGTTATTTACTACTACTATTCACATTTAATAATGATATTTGAGTTCAATAAACACAAACACATCAAGATACTTCTCAAAAATCACTAATTTCAAAATGGATGTTTTTGCAACCTCCAGGCGGTTGCGAGATAACATGGCAACCGCCTGGCGGTTGCTAGATCACATGGCAACCACCGGGCGGTTGCTAGATCCCATGGCAACCGCCTGGCGGTTGCCAATACTCGATATCTGCAACCGCCGAGCGGTTGTAGATAATATTCATACTTGATTTTTTACTATTACGTATGACACGTTGTGGTACGTTGTTTGATCAATTGATAATTACCCTAATGATAGTTAAAACAAGCCAAATTATAAGGTTTCATTGGAAAATTAACCTTAGGGACAACATTAAGAATTAAGTGTGATGATTAGTTGTTGAACATAATATATAGGTATATCGTTGATAACTCGCCTAATCACATAATCTACTATTTTAATAACTTAATTACTAGTTTTGTAGTTATTTACTACTACTATTCACATTTAATAATGATATTTGAGTTCAATAAACACAAACACATCAAGATACTTCTCAAAAATCACAAATTTCAAAATGGAAGTTTTTGCAACCGCCAGGCGGTTGCAGATATTCAGACCTCGCAACCGCCTAGCGGTCGCCCCCTTATATGGCGACCGCCCGTGCGGTTGCAATATTAAGTTCTCGCAACCGCTAGGCGGTTGCTAGATCCCATGGCAACTGCATGGCGGTTGCCAATACTCGATATTTGCAACCGCCGAGCGGTTGTAGATAATATTCATACTTGATTTTTTACTATTACGTATGATACGTTGTGGTACGTTGTTTGATCAATTGATAATTACCCTAATGATAGTTAAAACAAGCCAAATTATAAGGTTTCATTGGAAAATTAAGCTTAGGGACAACATTAAGAACTAAGTTTGATGATTAGTTGTTGAACATAATATATAGGTATATCGTTGATAACTCGCCTAATCACATAATCTACTATTTTAATAACTTAATTACTAGTTTTGTAGTTATTTACTACTACTATTCACATTTAATAATGATATTTGAGTTCAATAAACACAAACACATCAAGATACTTCTCAAAAATCACAAATTTCAAAATGGAAGTTTTTGCAACCGCCAGGCGGTTGCAGATATTCAGACCTCGCAACCGCCTAGCGGTCGCCCCCTTATATGGCGACCGCCCGTGCGGTTGCAATATTAAGTTCTCGCAACCGCTAGGCGGTTGCTAGATCCCATGGCAACTGCATGGCGGTTGCCAATACTCGATATTTGCAACCGCCGAGCGGTTGTAGATAATATTCATACTTGATTTTTTACTATTACGTATGATACGTTGTGGTACGTTGTTTGATCAATTGATAATTACCCTAATGATAGTTAAAACAAGCCAAATTATAAGGTTTCATTGGAAAATTAAGCTTAGGGACAACATTAAGAATTAAGTGTGATGATTAGTTGTTGAACATAATATATAGGTATATCGTTGATAACTCGCCTAATCACATAATCTACTATTTTAATAACTTAATTACTAGTTTTGTAGTTATTTACTACTACTATTCACATTTAATAATGATATTTGAGTTCAATAAACACAAACACATCAAGATACTTCTCAAAAATCACAAATTTCAAAATGGAAGTTTTTGCAACCGCCAGGCGGTTGCAGATATTCAGACCTCGCAACTGCCTAGCGGTCGCCCCCTTATATGGCGACCGCCCGTGCGGTTGCAATATTAAGTTCTCGCAACCGCTAGGCGGTTGCTAGATCCCATGGCAACTGCATGGCGGTTGCCAATACTCGATATTTGCAACCGCCGAGCGGTTGTAGATAATATTCATACTTGATTTTTTACTATTACGTATGATACGTTGTGGTACGTTGTTTGATCAATTGATAATTACCCTAATGATAGTTAAAACAAGCCAAATTATAAGGTTTCATTGGAAAATTAAGCTTAGGGACAACATTAAGAACTAAGTTTGATGATTAGTTGTTGAACATAATATATAGGTATATCGTTGATAACTCGCCTAATCACATAATCTACTATTTTAATAACTTAATTACTAGTTTTGTAGTTATTTACTACTACTATTCACATTTAATAATGATATTTGAGTTCAATAAACACAAACACATCAAGATACTTCTCAAAAATCACTAATTTCAAAATGGATGTTTTTGCAACCTCCAGGCGGTTGCGAGATAACATGGCAACCGCCTGGCGGTTGCTAGATCACATGGCAACCACCGGGCGGTTGCTAGATCCCATGGCAACCGTCTGGCGGTTGCCAATACTCGATATCTGCAACCGCCGAGCGGTTGTAGATAATATTCATACTTGATTTTTTACTATTACGTATGATACGTTGTGGTACGTTGTTTGATCAATTGATAATTACCCTAATGATAGTTAAAACAAGCCAAATTATAAGGTTTCATTGGAAAATTAACCTTAGGGACAACATTAAGAATTAGGTGTGATGATTAGTTGTTGAACATAATATATAGGTATATCGTTGATAACTCGCCTAATCACATAATCTACTATTTTAATAACTTAATTACTAGTTTTGTAGTTATTTACTACTACTATTCACATTTAATAATGATATTTGAGTTCAATAAACACAAACACATCAAGATACTTCTCAAAAATCACAAATTTCAAAATGGAAGTTTTTGCAACAGCCAGGCGGTTGCAGATATTCAGACCTCGCAACCGCCTAGCGGTCGCCCCCTTATATGGCGACCGCCCGTGCGGTTGCAATATTAAGTTCTCGCAACCGCTAGGCGGTTGCTAGATCCCATGGCAACTGCATGGCGGTTGCCAATACTCGATATTTGCAACCGCCGAGCGGTTGTAGATAATATTCATACTTGATTTTTTACTATTACGTATGATACGTTGTGGTACGTTGTTTGATCAATTGATAATTACCCTAATGATAGTTAAAACAAGCCAAATTATAAGGTTTCATTGGAAAATTAAGCTTAGGGACAACATTAAGAACTAAGTTTGATGATTAGTTGTTGAACATAATATATAGGTATATCGTTGATAACTCGCCTAATCACATAATCTACTATTTTAATAACTTAATTACTAGTTTTGTAGTTATTTACTACTACTATTCACATTTAATAATGATATTTGAGTTCAATAAACACAAACACATCAAGATACTTCTCAAAAATCACAAATTTCAAAATGGAAGTTTTTGCAACCGCCAGGCGGTTGCAGATATTCAGACCTCGCAACCGCCTAGCGGTCGCCCCCTTATATGGCGACCGCCCGTGCGGTTGCAATATTAAGTTCTCGCAACCGCTAGGCGGTTGCTAGATCCCATGGCAACTGCATGGCGGTTGCCAATACTCGATATTTGCAACCGCCGAGCGGTTGTAGATAATATTCATACTTGATTTTTTACTATTACGTATGATACGTTGTGGTACGTTGTTTGATCAATTGATAATTACCCTAATGATAGTTAAAACAAGCCAAATTATAAGGTTTCATTGGAAAATTAAGCTTAGGGACAACATTAAGAACTAAGTTTGATGATTAGTTGTTGAACATAATATATAGGTATATCGTTGATAACTCGCCTAATCACATAATCTACTATTTTAATAACTTAATTACTAGTTTTGTAGTTATTTACTACTACTATTCACATTTAATAATGATATTTGAGTTCAATAAACACAAACACATCAAGATACTTCTCAAAAATCACTAATTTCAAAATGGATGTTTTTGCAACCTCCAGGCGGTTGCGAGATAACATGGCAACCGCCTGGCGGTTGCTAGATCACATGGCAACCACCGGGCGGTTGCTATGTCACATGGCAACCGCCGGGCGGTTGCCAATACTCGATATCTGCAACCGCCAGACGGTTGCAGATAATATTCATACTTGATTTTTACTATTACGTATGATACGTTGTGGTACGTTGTTTGATCAATTGATAATTACCCTAATGATAGTTAAAACAAGCCAAATTATAAGGTTTCATTGGAAAATTAAGCTTAGGGACAACATTAAGAACTAAGTTTGATGATTAGTTGTTGAACATAATATATAGGTATATCGTTGATAACTCGCCTAATCACATAATCTACTATTTTAATAACTTAATTACTAGTTTTGTAGTTATTTACTACTACTATTCACATTTAATAATGATATTTGAGTTCAATAAACACAAACACATCAAGATACTTCTCAAAAATCACTAATTTCAAAATGGATGTTTTTGCAACCTCCAGACGGTTGCAGATATTCAGACCTCGCAACCGCCTAGCGGTCGCCCCCTTATATGGCGACCGCCCGTGCGGTTGCAATATTAAGTTCTCGCACCCGCTAGGCGGTTGCTAGATCCCATGGCAACTGCATGGCGGTTGCCAATACTCGATATTTGCAACCGCCGAGCGGTTGTAGATAATATTCATACTTGATTTTTACTATTACGTATGATACGTTGTGGTACGTTGTTTGATCAATTGATAATTACCCTAATGATAGTTAAAACAAGCCAAATTATAAGGTTTCATTGGAAAATTAACCTTAGGGACAACATTAAGAACTAATTGTGATGATTAGTTGTTGAACATAATATATAGGTATATCGTTAATAACTCGCCTAATCACATAATCTACTATTTTAATAACTTAATTACTAGTTTTGTAGTTATTTACTACTACTATTCACATTTAATAATGATATTTGAGTTCAATAAACACAAACACATCCAGATACTTCTCAAAAATCACTAATTTCAAAATGGATATTTTTGCAACCGCCAGGCGGTTGCGAGATAACATGGCAACCGCCTGGCGGTTGCTAGATCACATGGCAACCGCCAGGCGGTTGCTATGTCACATGGCAACCGCCGGGCGGTTGCCAATACTCGATATCTGCAACCGCCAGACGGTTGCAGATAATATTCATACTTGATTTTTACTATTACGTATGATACGTTGTGGTACGTTGTTTGATCAATTGATAATTACCCTAATGATAATTAAAACAAGCCAAATTATAAGGTTTCATTGGAAAGTTAAGCTTAGAGACAACATTAAGAACTAAGTTTGATGATTAGTTGTTGAACATAATATATAGGTATATCGTTGATAACTCGCCTAATCACATAATCTACTATTTTAATAACTTAATCACTAGTTTTGTAGTTATTTACTACTACTATTCACATTTAATAATGATATTTGAGTTCAATAAACAAAAATACATCAAGATACTTCTCAAAAATCACTAATTTCAAAATGGATGTTTTTGCAACCTCCAGGCGGTTGCGAGATAACATGGCAACCGCCTGGCGGTTGCTAGATCACATGGCAACCGCCTGGCGGTTGCTATATCACATGGCAACCGCCGGGCGGTTGCTATGTCACATGGCAACCGCCGGGCGGTTGCCAATACTCGATATCTGCAACCGCTAGACGGTTGCAGATAATATTCATACTTGATTTTTACTATTACGTATGATACGTTGTGGTACATTGTTTGATCAATTGATAATTACCCTAATGATAGTTAAAACAAGCCAAATTATAAGGTTTCATTGGAAAATTAAGCTTAGGGACAACATTAAGAACTAAGTTTGATGATTAGTTGTTGAACATAATATATAGGTATATCGTTGATAACTCGCCTAATCACATAATCTACTATTTTAATAACTTAATTACTAGTTTTGTAGTTATTTACTACTACTATTCACATTTAATAATGATATTTGAGTTCAATAAACACAAACACATCAAGATACTTCTCAAAAATAACTAATTTCAAAATGGATGTTTTTGCAACCTCCAGGCGGTTGCAGATATTCATACCTCGCAACCGCCTAGCGGTCGCCCCCTTATATGGCGACCGCCCATGCGGTTGCAATATTAAGTTCTCGCAACCGCTAGGCGGTTGCTAGATCCCATGGCAACTGCATGGCGGTTGCCAATACTCGATATTTGCAACCGCCGAGTGGTTGTAGATAATATTCATACTTGATTTTTTACTATTACGTATGATACGTTGTGGTACGTTGTTTGATCAATTGATAATTACCCTAATGATAGTTAAAACAAGCCAAATTGTAAGGTTTCATTGGAAAAGTAACCTTAGGGACAACATTAAGAACTAATTGTGATGATTAGTTGTTGAACATAATATATAGGTATATCGTTGATAACTCGCCTAATCACATAATCTACTATTTTAATAACTTAATTACTAGTTTTGTAGTTATTTACTACTAATATTCACATTTAATAATGATATTTGAGTTCAATAAACACAAACACATCCAGATACTTCTCAAAAATCACTAATTTCAAAATGGATATTTTTGCAACCGCCAGGCGGTTGCGAGATAACATGGCAACCGCCGGGCGGTTGCCAATACTCGATATCTGCAACCGCCAGACGGTTGCAGATAATATTCATACTTGATTTTTACTATTACGTATGATACGTTGTGGTACGTTGTTTGATCAATTGATAATTACCCTAATGATAGTTAAAACAAGCCAAATTATAAGGTTTCATTGGAAAATTAAGCTTAGGGACAACATTAAGAACTAAGTTTGATGATTAGTTGTTGAACATAATATATAGGTATATCGTTGATAACTCGCCTAATCACATAATCTACTATTTTAATAACTTAATTACTAGTTTTGTAGTTATTTACTACTACTATTCACATTTAATAATGATATTTGAGTTCAATAAACACAAACACATCAAGATACTTCTCAAAAATCACAAATTTCAAAATGGAAGTTTTTGCAACCGCCAGGCGGTTGCAGATATTCAGACCTCGCAACCGCCTAGCGGTCGCCCCCTTATTAAGTTCTCGCAACCGCTAGGCGGTTGCTAGATCCCATGGCAACCGCCTGGCGGTTGCCAATACTCGATATCTGCAACCGCCAAGCGGTTGCAGATAATATTCATACTTGATTTTTTACTATTACGTATGATACGTTGTGGTACGTTGTTTGAACAATTGATAATTACCCTAATGATAGTTAAAACAAGCCAAATTATAAGGTTTCATTGGAAAATTAAGCTTAGGGACAACATTAAGAACTAAGTGTGATGATTAGTTGTTGAACATAGAATATAGGTATATCGTTGATAACTCGCCTAATCACATAATCTACTATTTTAATAACTTAATTACTAGTTTTGTAGTTATTTACTACTACTATTCACATTTAATAATGATATTTGAGTTCAATAAACACAAACACATCAAGATACTTCTCAAAAATCACTAATTTCAAAATGGATGTGTTTCCAACCGCCAGGCGGTTGCAGATATTCAGACCTCGCAACCGCCTAGCGGTCGCCCCTTTATATGGCGACCGCCCGTGCGGTTGCAATATTAAGTTCTCGCAACCTCTAGGCGGTTGCTAGATCCCATGGCAACCGCCTGGCGGTTGCCAATACTCGATATCTGCAACCGCCAAGCGGTTGCAGATAATATTCATACTTGATTTTTTACTATTACGTATGATACGTTGTGGTACGTTGTTTGATCAATTGATAATTACCCTAATGATAGTTAAAACAAGCCAAATTATAAGGTTTCATTGGAAAATTAACCTTAGGGACAACATTAAGAACTAATTGTGATGATTAGTTGTTGAACATAATATATAGGTATATCGTTGATAGCTCGCCTAATCACATAATCTACTATTTTAATAACTTAATTACTAGTTTTGTAGTTATTTACTACTACTATTCACATTTAATAATGATATTTGAGTTCAATAAACACAAACACATCCAGATATTTCTCAAAAATCACTAATTTCAAAATGGATATTTTTGCAACCGCCAGGCGGTTGCGAGATAACATGGCAACCGCCGGGCGGTTGCCAATACTCGATATCTGCAACCGCAAGACGGTTCCAGATAATATTCATACTTGATTTTTACTATTACGTATGATACGTTGTGGTACGTTGTTTGATCAATTGATAATTACCCTAATGATAGTTAAAACAAGCCAAATTATAAGGTTTCATTGGAAAATTAAGCTTAGGGACAACATTAAGAACTAAGTTTGATGATTAGTTGTTGAACATAATATATAGGTATATCGTTGATAACTCGCCTAATCACATAATCTTCTATTTTAATAACTTAATTACTAGTTTTGTAGTTATTTACTACTACTATTCACATTTAATAATGATATTTGAGTTCAATAAACACAAACACATCAAGATACTTCTCAAAAATCACTAATTTCAAAATGGATGTTTTTGCAACCTCTAGGCGGTTGTAGATATTCAGACCTTGCAACCGCCTAGCGGTCGCCCCCTTATATGGCGACCGCCTGTGCGGTTGCAATATTAAGTTCTCGCAACCGCTAGGCGGTTGCTAGATCCAATGGCAACCGCCTGGCGGTTGCCAATACTCGATATCTGCAACCGCCGAGCGGTTGTAGATAATATTCATACTTGATTTTTTACTATTACGTATGATACGTTATGGTACGTTGTTTGATCAATTGATAATTACCCTAATGATAGTTAAAACAAGCCAAATTATAAGGTTTCATTGGAAAATTAACCTTAGAGACAACATTAAGAATTAAGTGTGATGATTAGTTGTTGAACATAATATATAGGTATATCGTTGATAACTCGCCTAATCACATAATCTACTATTTTAATAACTTAATTACTAGTTTTGTAGTTATTTCTTACTACTATTCACATTTAATAATGATATTTGAGTTCAATAAACACAAACACATCATGATACTTCTCAAAAATAATTTCAAAATGGATATTTTTGCAACCGCCAGGCGGTTGCGAGATAACATGGCAACCGCCTGGCGGTTGCTATGTCACATGGCAACCGCCGGGCGGTTGCTATGTCATATGGCAACCGCCGGGCGGTTGCCAATACTCGATATCTGCAACCGCCATGCGGTTGCAGATAATATTCATACTTGATTTTTACTATTACGTATGATACGTTGTGGTACGTTGTTTGATCAATTGATAATTACCCTAATGATAGTTAAAACAAGCCAAATTATAAGGTTTCAATGGAAAATTAAGCTTAGGGACAACATTAAGAATTAAGTTGGATGATTAGTTGTTGAACATAATATATAGGTATATCGTTGATAACTCGCCTAATCACATAATCTACTATTTTAATAACTTAATTACTAGTTTTGTAGTTATTTACTACTACTATTCACATTTAATAATGATATTTGAGTTCAATAAACACAAACACATCAAGATACTTCTCAAAAATCACAAATTTCAAAATGGAAGTTTTTGCAACCGCCAGGCGGTTGCAGATATTCAGACCTCGCAACCGCCTAGCGGTCACCCCCTTATATGGCGACCGCCCGTGCGGTTGCAATATTAAGTTCTCGCAACCGCTAGGTGGTTGCTAGATCCCATGGCAACCGCCTGGCGGTTGCTATGTCACATGGCAACCGCCTGGCGGTTGCCAATACTCGATATCTGCAACCGCCAGGCGGTTGCAGATAATATTCATACATGATTTTTACCATTACGTATGATACGTTGTGGTACGTTGTTTGATCAATTGATAATTACCATAATGATAGTTAAAACAAGCCAAATTATAAGGTTTCATTGGAAAATTTAGCTTAGGGACAACATTAAGAACTAAGTTTGATGATTAGTTGTTGAACATAATATATAGGTATATCGTTGATAACTCGCCTAATCACATAATCTACTATTTTAATAACTTAATTACTAGTTTTGTAGTTATTTACTACTACTATTCACATTTAATAATGATATTTGAGTTCAATAAACACAAACACATCAAAATACTTCTCAAAAATCACTAATTTCAAAATGGATATTTTTGCAACCGCCTGGCGGTTGCGAGATAACATGGCAACCGCCTGGCAGTTGCTAGATCACATGGCAACCGCCTGGCGGTTGCTATGTCACATGGCAACCGCCAGGCGGTTGCCAATACTTGATATCTGTATCCGCCAGGCGGTTGCAGATAATATTCATACTTGATTTTTACTATTACGTATAATACGTTGTGGTACGTTGTTTGATCAATTGATAATTACCATAATGATAGTTAAAACAAGCCAAATTATAAGGTTTTATTGGAAAATTAAGCTTAGGGACAACATTAAGAACTAAGTTTGATGATTAGTTGTTGAACATAATATATAGGTATATCGTTGATAACTCGCCTAATCACATAATCTACTATTTTACTAACTTAATTACTAGTTTTGTAGTTATTTACTACTACTATTCACGTTTAATAATGATATTTAAGTTCAATAAACACAAACACATCAAGATACTTCTCAAAAATCACTAATTTCAAAATGAATATTTTTGCAACCGCCTGGCGGTTGCGAGATAACATGGCAACCGCCTGGCGGTTGTTAGATCACATGGCAACCGCCTGGCGGTTGCTATGTCACATGGCAACCGCCAGGCGGTTGCCAATACTCGATATCTGCAACCGCCAGGCAGTTGCAGATAATATTCATACTAGATTTTTACTATTACGTATGATACGTTGTGGTACGTTGTTTGATCAATTGATAATTACCATAATGATAGTTAAAACAAGCCAAATTATAAGGTTTCATTGGAAAATTAAGCTTAGGGACAACATTAAGAACTAAGTGTGATGATTAGTTGTTGAACATAATATATAGGTATATCGTTGATAACTCGCCTAATCACATAATCTACTATTTTAATAACTTAATTACTAGTTTTATAGTTATTTACTACTACTATTCACATTTAATAATGATATTTGAGTTCAATAAACACAAACACATCAAGATACTTCTCAAAAATCACTAATTTCAAAATGGATGTTTTTGCAACCGCCAGGCGGTTACAGATATTCAGACCTCGCAACCACCTAGCGGTAGCCCCCTAATATGGCGACCGCCCATGCGGTTGCAATATTAAGTTCTCGCAACCGCTAGGCGGTTGCTAGATCCCATGGCAACCGCCTGGCGGTTGCTATGTCACATGGCAACCGCCTGGCGGTTCCCAATACTCGATATCTACAACCGCCAAGCGGTTGCAGATAATATTCATACTTGATTTTTTACTATTACGTATGATACGTTGTGGTACGTTGTTTGATCAATTGATAATTACCATAATGATAGTTAAAACATGCCAAATTATAAGGTTTCATTGGAAAATTAAGCTTAGGGACAACATTAAGAAATAAGTTTGATGATTAGTTGTTGAACATAATATATAGGTATATTGTTGATAACTCGCCTAATCACATAATCTACTATTTTAATAACTTAATTACTAGTTTTGTAGTTATTTACTACTACTATTCACATTTAATAATGATATTTGAGTTCAATAAACACAAACACATCAAAATACTTCTCAAAAATCACTAATTTCAAAATGGATATTTTTGCAACCGCCTGGCGGTTACGAGATAACATGGCAACCGCCTGGCAGTTGCTAGATCACATGGCAACCGCCTGGCGGTTGCTATGTCACATGGCAACCGCCAGGCGGTTGCCAATACTTGATATCTGTATCCGCCAGGCGGTTGCAGATAATATTCATACTTGATTTTTACTATTACGTATAATACGTTGTGGTACGTTGTTTGATCAATTGATAATTACCATAATGATAGTTAAAACAAGCCAAATTATAAGGTTTTATTGGAAAATTAAGCTTAGGGACAACATTAAGAACTAAGTTTGATGATTAGTTGTTGAACATAATATATAGGTATATCGTTGATAACTCGCCTAATCACATAATCTACTATTTTACTAACTTAATTACTAGTTTTGTAGTTATTTACTACTACTATTCACGTTTAATAATGATATTTAAGTTCAATAAACACAAACACATCAAGATACTTCTCAAAAATCACTAATTTCAAAATGAATATTTTTGCAACCGCCTGGCGGTTGCGAGATAACATGGCAACCGCCTGGCGGTTGTTAGATCACATGGCAACCGCCAGGCGGTTGCCAATACTCGATATCTGCAACCGCCAGGCAGTTGCAGATAATATTCATACTAGATTTTTACTATTACGTATGATACGTTGTGGTACGTTGTTTGATCAATTGATAATTACCATAATGATAGTTAAAACAAGCCAAATTATAAGGTTTCATTGGAAAATTAAGCTTAGGGACAACATTAAGAACTAAGTGTGATGATTAGTTGTTGAACATAATATATAGGTATATCGTTGATAACTCGCCTAATCACATAATCTACTATTTTAATAACTTAATTACTAGTTTTATAGTTATTTACTACTACTATTCACATTTAATAATGATATTTGAGTTCAATAAACACAAACACATCAAGATACTTCTCAAAAATCACTAATTTCAAAATGGATGTTTTTGCAACCGCCAGGCGGTTACAGATATTCAGACCTCGCAACCACCTAGCGGTAGCCCCCTAATATGGCGACCGCCCATGCGGTTGCAATATTAAGTTCTCGCAACCGCTAGGCGGTTGCTAGATCCCATGGCAACCGCCTGGCGGTTGCTATGTCACATGGCAACCGCCTGGCGGTTCCCAATACTCGATATCTACAACCGCCAAGCGGTTGCAGATAATATTCATACTTGATTTTTTACTATTACGTATGATACGTTGTGGTACGTTGTTTGATCAATTGATAATTACCATAATGATAGTTAAAACATGCCAAATTATAAGGTTTCATTGGAAAATTAAGCTTAGGGACAACATTAAGAAATAAGTTTGATGATTAGTTGTTGAACATAATATATAGGTATATTGTTGATAACTCGCCTAATCACATAATCTACTATTTTAATAACTTAATTACTAGTTTTGTAGTTATTTACTACTACTATTCACATTTAATAATGATATTTGAGTTCAATAAACACAAACACATCAAAATACTTCTCAAAAATCACTAATTTCAAAATGGATATTTTTGCAACCGCCTGGCGGTTGCGAGATAACATGGCAACCGCCTGGCGGTTGCTAGATCACATGGCAACCGCCTGGCGGTTGCTATGTCACATGGCAACCGCCAGGCGGTTGCCAATACTCGATATCTGCAACCGCCCGGCGGTTGCAGATAATATTCATACATGATTTTTACCATTACGTATGATACGTTGTGGTACGTTGTTTGATCAATTGATAATTACCATAATGATAGTTATAACAAGCCAAATTATAAGGTTTAATTGGAAAATTAAGCTTAGGGACAACATTAAGAACTAAGTTTGATGATTAGTTGTTGAACATAATATATAAGTATATCGTTGATAACTCGCCTAATCACATAATCTACTATTTTAATAACTTAATTACTAGTTTTGTAGTTATTTACTACTACTATTCACATTTAATAATGATATTTGAGTTCAATAAACACAAACACATCAAGATACTTCTCAAAAATCACTAATTTCAAAATGGATATTTTTGCAACCGTCTGGCGGTTGCGAGATAACATGGCAACCGCCTGGCGGTTGCTAGATCACATGGCAACCGCCTGGCGGTTGCTATGTCACATGGCAACCGCCAGGCGGTTGCCAATACTCGATATCTGTAACCGCCAGGCGGTTGCAGATAATATTCATACTTGATTTTTACTATTACGTATGATACGTTGTGGTACGTTGTTTGATCAATTGATAATTACCACAATGATAGTTAAAACAAGCCAAATTATAAGGTTTCATTGGAAAATTAAGCTTAGGGACAACATTAAGAACTAAGTGTGATGATTAGTTGTTGAACATAATATATAGGTATATCGTTGATAACTCGCCTAATCACATAATCTACTATTTTAATAACTTAATTACTAGTTTTATAGTTATTTACTACTACTATTCACATTTAATAATGATATTCGAGTTCAATAAACACAAACACATCAAGATACTTCTCAAAAATCACTAATTTCAAAATGGATGTTTTTGCAACCGCCAGGCGGTTACAGATATTCAGACCTCGCAACCACCTAGCGGTAGCCCCCTAATATGGCGACCGCCCATGCGGTTGCAATATTAAGTTCTCGCAACCGCTAGGCGGTTGCTAGATCCCATGGCAACCGCCTGGCGGTTGCTATGTCACATGGCAACCGCCTGGCGGTTCCCAATACTCGATATCTACAACCGCCAAGCGGTTGCAGATAATATTCATACTTGATTTTTTACTATTACGTATGATACGTTGTGGTACGTTGTTTGATCGATTGATAATTACCATAATGATAGTTAAAACATGCCAAATTATAAGGTTTCATTGGAAAATTAAGCTTAGGGACAACATTAAGAAATAAGTTTGATGATTAGTTGTTGAACATAATATATAGGTATATTGTTGATAACTCGCCTAATCACATAATCTACTATTTTAATAACTTAATTACTAGTTTTGTAGTTATTTACTACTACTATTCACATTTAATAATGATATTTGAGTTCAATAAACACAAACACATCAAAATACTTCTCAAAAATCACTAATTTCAAAATGGATATTTTTGCAACCGCCTGGCGGTTGCGAGATAACATGGCAACCGCCTGGCGGTTGCTAGATCACATGGCAACCGCCTGGCGGTTGCTATGTCACATGGCAACCGCCAGGCGGTTGCCAATACTCGATATCTGCAACCGCCCGGCGGTTGCAGATAATATTCATACATGATTTTTACCATTACGTATGATACGTTGTGGTACGTTGTTTGATCAATTGATAATTACCATAATGATAGTTAAAACAAGCCAAATTATAAGGTTTAATTGGAAAATTAAGCTTAGGGACAACATTAAGAACTAAGTTTGATGATTAGTTGTTGAACATAATATATAAGTATATCGTTGATAACTCGCCTAATCACATAATCTACTATTTTAATAACTTAATTACTAGTTTTGTAGTTATTTACTACTACTATTCACATTTAATAATGATATTTGAGTTCAATAAACACAAACACATCAAGATACTTCTCAAAAATCACTAATTTCAAAATGGATATTTTTGCAACCGCCTGGCGGTTGCGAGATAACATGGCAACCGCCTGGCGGTTGCTAGATCACATGGCAACCGCCTGGCGGTTGCTATGTCACATGGCAACCGCCAGGCGGTTGCCAATACTCGATATCTGTAACCGCCAGGCGGTTGCAGATAATATTCATACTTGATTTTTACTATTACGTATGATACGTTGTGGTACGTTGTTTGATCAATTGATAATTACCACAATGATAGTTAAAACAAGCCAAATTATAAGGTTTCATTGGAAAATTAAGCTTAGGGACAACATTAAGAACTAAGTGTGATGATTAGTTGTTGAACATAATATATAGGTATATCGTTGATAACTCGCCTAATCACATAATCTACTATTTTAATAACTTAATTACTAGTTTTATAGTTATTTACTACTACTATTCACATTTAATAATGATATTCGAGTTCAATAAACACAAACACATCAAGATACTTCTCAAAAATCACTAATTTCAAAATGGATGTTTTTGCAACCGCCAGGCGGTTGCAGATATTCAGACCTCGCAACCACCTAGCGGTTGCCCCCTAATATGGCGACCGCCCATGCGGTTGCAATATTAAGTTCTCACAACCGCTAGGCGGTTGCTAGATCCCATGGCAACCGCCTGGCAGTTGCTAGGTCACATGGCAACCGCCTGGCGGTTGCCAATACTCGATATCTACAACCGCCAAGCGGTTGCAGATAATATTCATACATGATTTTTACCATTACGTATGATACGTTGTGGTACGTTGTTTGATCAATTGATAATTACCATAATGATAGTTAAAACAAGCCAAATTATAAGGTTTCATTGGAAAATTAAGCTTAGGGACAACATTAAGAACTAAGTTTGATGATTAGTTGTTGAAATAATATATAGGTATATCGTTGATAACTCGCCTAATCACATAATCTACTATTTTAATAACTTAATTACTAGTTTTGTAGTTATTTACTACTACTATTCACATTTAATAATGATATTTGAGTTCAATAAACACAAATACATCAAGATACTTCTCAAAAATCACTAATTTCAAAATGAATATTTTTGCAACCGCCTGGCGCTTGCGAGATAACATGGCAACCGCCTGGCGGTTGCTAGATCACATGGCAACCGCCTGGCGGTTGCTATGTCACATGGCAACCGCCAGGCGGTTGCCAATACTCGATATCTGTAACCGCCAGGCGGTTGCAGATAATATTCATACTTGATTTTTACTATTACGTATAATACGTTGTGGTACGTTGTTTGATCAATTGATAATTACCATAATGATAGTTAAAACAAGCCAAATTATAAGGTTTTATTGGAAAATTAAGCTTAGGGACAACATTAAGAACTAAGTTTGATGATTAGTTATTGAACATAATATATAGGTATATCGTTGATAACTCGCCTAATCACATAATCTACTATTTTAATAACTTAATTACTAGTTTTGTAGTTATTTACTACTACTATTCACATTTAATAATGATATTTAAGTTCAATAAACACAAACACATCAAGATACATCTCAAAAATCACTAATTTCAAAATGGATATTTTTGCAACCGCCTGGCGGTTGCGAAATAACATGGCAACCGCCTGGCGGTTGCTAGATCACATGGCAACCACCTGGCAATAGGCGGTTGCTATGTCACATGGCAACCGCCGGGCGGTTGCCAATACTCGATATCTGTAACCGCCTGGCGGTTGCAGATAATATTCATACTTGATTTTTACTATTACGTATGATACGTTGTGGTACGATGTTTGATCAATTGATAATTACCCTAATAATAGTTAAAACAAGCCAAATTATAAGGTTTCATTGGAAAATTAAGCTTAAGAACAACATTAAGAACTAAGTTTGATGATTAGTTGTTGAACATAATATATAGGTATATCGTTGATAACTCGCCTAATCACAATAATCTACTATTTTACTAACTTAATTACTAGTTTTGTAGTTATTTACTACTACTATTCACATTTAATAATGATATTTGAGTTCAATAAACACAAACACATCAAGATACTTCTCAAAAATCACTAATTTCAAAATGGATATTTTTGCAACCGTCTGGCGGTTGCGAGATAACATGGCAACCGCCTGGCGGTTGCTAGATCACATGGCAACCGCCTGGCGGTTGCTATGTCACATAGCAACCGCCAGGCGGTTGCTATGTCACATGGCAACCGCCAGACGGTTGCCAATACTCGATATCTGTAACCGCCAGGCGGTTGCAGATAATATTCATACTTGATTTTTACTATTACGTATGATACATTGTGGTACGTTGTTTGATCAATTGATAATTACCATAATGATAGTTAAAACAAGCCAAATTATAAGGTTTCATTGGAAAATTAAGCTTAGGGACAACATTAAGAACTAAGTGTGATGATTAGTTGTTGAACATAATATATAGGTATATCGTTGATAACTCGCCTAATCACATAATCTACTATTTTAATAACTTAATTACTAGTTTTATAGTTATTTACTACTACTATTCACATTTAATAATGATATTTGAGTTCAATAAACACAAACACATCAAGATACTTCTCAAAAATCACTAATTTCAAAATGGATGTTTTTGCAACCGCCAGGCGGTTGCAGATATTCAGACCTCGCAACCACCTAGCGGTAGCCCCCTAATATGGCGACCGCCCATGCGGTTGCAATATTAAGTTCTCGCAACCGCTAGGCGGTTGCTAGATCCCATGGCAACCGCCTGGCGGTTGCTATGTCACATGGCAACCGCCTGGCGGTTCCCAATACTCGATATCTACAACCGCCAAGCGGTTGCAGATAATATTCATACTTGATTTTTTAATATTACGTATGATACGTTGTGGTACGTTGTTTGATCAATTGATAATTACCATAATGATAGTTAAAACATGCCAAATTATAAGGTTTCATTGGAAAATTAAGCTTAGGGACAACATTAAGAAATAAGTTTGATGATTAGTTGTTGAACATAATATATAGGTATATTGTTGATAACTCGCCTAATCACATAATCTACTATTTTAATAACTTAATTACAAGTTTTGTAGTTATTTACTACTACTATTCACATTTAATAATGATATTTGAGTTCAATAAACACAAACACATCAAAATACTTCTCAAAAATCACTAATTTCAAAATGGATATTTTTGCAACCGCCTGGCGGTTGCGAGATAACATGGCAACCGCCTGGCGGTTGCTAGATCACATGGCAACCGCCTGGCGGTTGCTATGTCACATGGCAACCGCCAGGCGGTTGCCAATACTCGATATCTGCAACCGCCAGGCGGTTGCAGATAATATTCATACATGATTTTTACCATTACGTATGATACGTTGTGGTACGTTGTTTGATCAATTGATAATTACCATAATGATAGTTAAAACAAGCCAAATTATAAGGTTTCATTGGAAAATTAAGCTTAGGGACAACATTAAGAACTAAGTTTGATGATTAGTTGTTGAACATAATATATAAGTATATCGTTGATAACTCGCCTAATCACATAATCTACTATTTTAATAACTTAATTACTAGTTTTGTAGTTATTTACTACTACTATTCACATTTAATAATGATATTTGAGTTCAATAAACACAAACACATCAAGATACTTCTCAAAAATCACTAATTTCAAAATGGATATTTTTGCAACCGCCTGGCGGTTGCGAGATAACATGGCAACCGCCTGGCGGTTGCTAGATCACATGGCAACCGCCTGGCGGTTGCTATGTCACATGGCAACCGCCAGGCGGTTGCCAATACTCGATATCTGTAACCGCCAGGCGGTTGCAGATAATATTCATACTTGATTTTTACTATTATGTATGATACGTTGTGGTACGTTGTTTGATCAATTGATAATTACCACAATGATAGTTAAAACAAGCCAAATTATAAGGTTTCATTGGAAAATTAAGCTTAGGGACAACATTAAGAACTAAGTGTGATGATTAGGTGTTGAAATAATATATAGGTATATTGTTGATAACTCGCCTAATCACATAATCTACTATTTTAATAACTTAATTACTACTTTTGTAGTTATTTACTACTACTATTCACATTTAATAATGATATTTGAGTTCAATAAACACAAATACATCAAGATACTTCTCAAAAATCACTAATTTCAAAATGAATATTTTTGCAACCGCCTGGCGCTTGCGAGATAACATGGCAACCGCCTGGCGGTTGCTATGTCACATGGCAACCGCCATGCGGTTGGCAATACTCGATATCTGTAACCGCCAGGCGGTTGCAGATAATATTCATACTTGATTTTTACTATTACGTATAATACGTTGTGGTACGTTGTTTGATCAATTGATAATTACCATAATGATAGTTAAAACAAGCCAAATTATAAGGTTTTATTGGAAAATTAAGCTTAGGGACAACATTAAGAACTAAGTTTGATGATTAGTTGTTGAACATAATATATAGGTATATCGTTGATAACTCGCCTAATCACATAATCTACTATTTTAATAACTTAATTACTAGTTTTGTAGTTATTTACTACTACTATTCACATTTAATAATGATATTTAAGTTCAATAAACACAAACACATCAAGATACATCTCAAAAATCACTAATTTCAAAATGGATATTTTTGCAACCGCCTGGCGGTTGCGAAATAACATGGCAACCGCCTGGCGGTTGCTAGATCACATGGCAACCACCTGGCAATAGGCGGTTGCTATGTCACATGGCAACCGCCGGGCGGTTGCCAATACTCGATATCTGTAACCGCCTGGCGGTTGCAGATAATATTCATACTTGATTTTTACTATTACGTATGATACGTTGTGGTACGATGTTTGATCAATTGATAATTACCCTAATGATAGTTAAAACAAGCCAAATTATAAGGTTTCATTGGAAAATTAAGCTTAAGAACAACATTAAGAACTAAGTTTGATGATTAGTTGTTGAACATAATATATAGGTATATCGTTGATAACTCGCCTAATCACATAATCTACTATTTTACTAACTTAATTACTAGTTTTGTTGTTATTTACTACTATTATTTACATTTAATAATGATATTTGAGTTCAATAAACATAAACACATCAAGATACTTCTCAAAAATCACTAATTTCAAAATGGATATTTTTGCAACCGCCAGGCGGTTGCGAGATAACATGGCAACCGCCTGGCGGTTGCTAGATCACATGGCAACCACCTGGCAACAGGCGGTTGCTATGTCAGATGGCAACCGCCGGGCGGTTGCCAATACTCGATATCTGCAACCGCCAGGCGGTTGCAGATAATATTCATACTTGATTTTTACTATTACGTATGATACGTTGTGGTACGATGTTTGATCAATTGATAATTACCATAATGATAGTTAAAACAAGCCAAATTATAAGGTTTCATTGGAAAATTAAGCTTAAGGACAACATTAAGAACTAAGTTTGATGATTAGTTGTTGAACATAATATATAGGTATATCGTTGATAACTCGCCTAATCACATAATCTACTATTTTACTAACATAATTACTAGTTTTGTAGTTATTTACTACTACTATTCACATTTAATAATGATATTTGAGTTCAATAAACACAAACACATCAAGATACTTCTCAAAAATCACTAATTTGAAAATGGATATTTTTGCAACCGCCTGGCGGTCGCGAGATACCATGGCAATCGCCTGGCGGTTGCTAGATCACATGGCAACCGCCTGGCGGTTGCTATGTCACATGGCAACCGCCTGGCGGTTGCCAATACTCGATATCTGTAACCGCCAGGCGGTTGCAGATAATATTCATACTTGATTTTTACTATTACGTATGAAACGTTGTGGTACGTTGTTTGATCAATTGATAATTACCATAATGATAGTTAAAACAAGCCAAATTATAAGGTTTCATTGGAAAATTAAGCTTAGGGACAATATTAAGAACTAAGTTTGATGATTAGTTGTTGAACATAATATATAGGTATATCGTTGATAACTCGCCTAATCACATAATCTACTTTTTTACTAACTTAATTACTAGTTTTGTAGTTATTTACTACTACTATTCACATTTAATAATGATATTTGAGTTCAATAAACACAAACACATCAAGATACTTCTCAAAAATCACTAATTTCAAAATGGATATTTTTGCAACTGCCTGGCGGTTGCGAGATAACATGGCAACCGCCTGGCGGTTGCTAGATCACATGGCAACCACCTGGCAATAGGTGGTTGCTATGTCACATGGCAACCGCCGGGCGGTTGCCAATACTCGATATCTGCAACCGCCAGGCGGTTGCAGATAATATTCATACTTGATTTTTACTATTACGTATGATACGTTGTGGTACGATGTTTGATCAATTGATAATTACCCTAATGATAGTTAAAACAAGCCAAATTATAAGGTTTCATTGGAAAATTAAGCTTAAGGACAACATTAAGAACTAAGTTTGATGATTAGTTGTTGAACATAATATATAGGTATATCGTTGATAACTTGCCTAATCACATAATCTACTATTTTACTAACATAATTACTAGTTTTGTAGTTATTTACTACTACTATTCACATTTAATAATGATATTTGAGTTCAATAAACACAAACACATCAAGATACTTCTCAAAAATCACTAATTTCAAAATGGATATTTTTGCAACCGCCTGGCGGTTGCGAGATAACATGGCAACCGCCTGGCGGTTGCTAAATCACATGGCAACCGCCTGGCGGTTGCTATGTCACATGCATGGCAACCGCCTGGCGGTTGCCAATACTCGATATCTGTAACCGCCAGGCGGTTGCAGATAATATTCATACTTGATTTTTACTATTACGTATGATACGTTGTGGTACGTTGTTTGATCAATTGATAATTACCATAATGATAGTTAAAACAAGCCAAATTATAAGGTTTCATTGGAAAATTAAGCTTAGGGACAACATTAAGAACTAAGTTTCATGATTAGTTGTTGAACATAATATATAGGTATATCGTTGATAACTCGCCTAATCACATAATCTACTATTTTACTAACTTAATTACTAGTTTTGTTGTTATTTACTACTATTATTTACATTTAATAATGATATTTGAGTTCAATAAACATAAACACATCAAGATACTTCTCAAAAATCACTAATTTCAAAATGGATATTTTTGCAACCGCCAGGCGGTTGCGAGATAACATGGCAACCGCCTGGCGGTTGCTAGATCACATGGCAACCACCTGGCAACAGGCGGTTGCTATGTCACATGGCAACCGCCGGGCGGTTGCCAATACTCGATATCTGCAACCGCCAGGCGGTTGCAGATAATATTCATACTTGATTTTTACTATTACGTATGATACGTTGTGGTACGATGTTTGATCAATTGATAATTACCATAATGATAGTTAAAACAAGCCAAATTATAAGGTTTCATTGGAAAATTAAGCTTAAGGACAACATTAAGAACTGAGTTTGATGATTAGTTGTTGAACATAATATATAGGTATATCGTTGATAACTCGCCTAATCACATAATCTACTATTTTACTAACATAATTACTAGTTTTGTAGTTATTTACTACTACTATTCACATTTAATAATGATATTTGAGTTCAATAAACACAAACACATCAAGATACTTCTCAAAAATCACTAATTTCAAAATGGATATTTTTGCAACCGCCTGGCGGTCGCGAGATAACATGGCAACCGCCTGGCGGTTGCTAGATCACATGGCAACCGCCTGGCGGTTGCTATGTCACATGGCAACCGCCTGACGGTTGCCAATACTCGATATCTGTAACCGCCAGGCGGTTGCAGATAATATTCATACTTGATTTTTACTATTACGTATGATACGTTGTGGTACGTTGTTTGATCAATTGATAATTACCATAATGATAGTTAAAACAAGCCAAATTATAAGGTTTCATTGGAAAATTAAGCTTAGGGACAAGATTAAGAACTAAGTTTGATGATTAGTTGTTGAACATAATATATAGGTATATCGTTGATAACTCGCCTAATCACATAATCTACTTTTTTACTAACTTAATTACTAGTTTTGTAGTTATTTACTACTACTATTCACATTTAATAATGATATTTGAGTTCAATAAACACAAACACATCAAGATACTTCTCAAAAATCACTAATTTCAAAATGGATATTTTTGCAACCGCCTGGCGGTTGCGAGATAACATGGCAACCGCCTGGCGGTTGCTAGATCACATGGCAACCACCTGGCAATAGGTGGTTGCTATGTCACATGGCAACCGCCGGGCGGTTGCCAATACTCGATATCTGCAACCGCCAGGCGGTTGCAGATAATATTCATACTTGATTTTTACTATTACGTATGATACGTTGTGGTACGATGTTTGATCAATTGATAATTACCCTAATGATAGTTAAAACAAGCCAAATTATAAGGTTTCATTGGAAAATTAAGCTTAAGGACAACATTAAGAACGAAGTTTGATGATTAGTTGTTGAACATAATATATAGGTATATCGTTGATAACTCGCCTAATCACATAATCTACTATTTTACTAACATAATTACTAGTTTTGTAGTTATTTACTACTACTATTCACATTTAATAATGATATTTGAGTTCAATAAACACAAACACATCAAGATACTTCTCAAAAATCACTAATTTCAAAATGGATATTTTTGCAACCGCCTGGCGGTTGCGAGATAACATGGCAACCGCCTGGCGGTTGCTAAATCACATGGCAACCGCCTGGCGGTTGCTATGTCACATGGCAACCGCCTGGCGGTTGCCAATACTCGATATCTGTAACCGCCAGGCGGTTGCAGATAATATTCATACTTGATTTTTACTAGTACGTATGATACGTTGTGGTACATTGTTTGATCAATTGATAATTACTCTAATGATAGTTAAAACAAGCCAAATTATAAGGTTTCATTGGAAAATTAAGCTTAAGGACAACATTAAGAACTAAGTTTGATGATTAGTTGTTGAACATAATATATAGGTATATCGTTGATAACTCGCCTAATCACATAATCTACTTTTTTACTAACTTAATTACTAGTTTTGTAGTTATTTACTACTACTATTCACATTTAATAATGATATTTGAGTTCAATAAACACAAACACATCAAGATACTTCTCAAAAATCACTAATTTCAAAATGGATATTTTTGCAACCGCCTGGCGGTTGCGAGATAACATGGCAACCGCCTGGCGGTTGCTAGATCACATGGCAACCACCTGGCAATAGGTGGTTGCTATGTCACATGGCAACCCCCGGGCGGTTGCCAATACTCGATATCTGCAACCGCCAGGCGGTTGCAGATAATATTCATACTTGATTTTTACTATTACGTATGATACGTTGTGGTACGATGTTTGATCAATTGATAATTACCCTAATGATAGTTAAAACAAGCCAAATTATAAGGTTTCATTGGAAAATTAAGCTTAAGGACAACATTAAGAACTAAGTTTGATGATTAGTTGTTGAACATAATATATAGGTATATCGTTGATAACTCGCCTAATCACATAATCTACTATTTTACTAACATAATTACTAGTTTTGTAGTTATTTACTACTACTATTCACATTTAACAATGATATTTGAGTTCAATAAACACAAACACATCAAGATACTTCTCAAAAATCACTAATTTCAAAATGGATATTTTTGCAACCGCCTGGCGGTTACCGCCAGGCGGTTGCAGATAATATTCATACTTGATTTTTACTATTACGTATGATACGTTGTGGTATGTTGTTTGATCAATTGATAATTACCATAATGATAGTTGAAACAAGCCAAATTATAAGGTTTCATTGGAAAATTAAGCTTAGGGACAGCATTAAGAACTAAGTTTCATGATTAGTTGTTGAACATAATATATAGGTATATCGTTGATAACTCGCCTAATCACATAATCTACTATTTTACTAACTTAATTAATAGTTTTGTAGTTATTTACTACTACTATTTACATTTAATAATGATATTTGAGTTCAATAAACACAAACACATCAAGATACTTCTCAAAAATCACTAATTTCAAAATTGATATTTTTGCAACCGCCAGGCGGTTGCGAGATAATATGGCAACCGCCTGGCGGTTGCTAGATCACATGGCAACCACCTGGCAACAGGCGGTTGCTATGTCACATGGCAACCGCCCAATACTCGATATCTGCAACCGCCAGGCGGTTGCAGATAATATTCATACTTGATTTTTACTATTACGTATGATACGTTGTGGTACATTGTTTGATCAATTGATAATTACTCTAATGATAGTTAAAACAAGCCAAATTATAAGGTTTCATTGGAAAATTAAGCTTAAGGACAACATTAAGAACTAAGTTTGATGATTAGTTGTTGAACATAATATATAGGTATATCGTTGATAACTCGCCTAATCACATAATCTACTATTTTACTAACTTAATTACTAGTTTTGTAGTTATTTACTACTACTATTCACATTTAATAATGATATTTGAGTTCAATAAACACAAACACATCAAGATACTTCTCAAAAATCACTAATTTCAAAATGGATATTTTTGCAACATTTTGGCGGTTGCGAGATAACATGGCAACCGCCTGGCGGTTGCTAGATCACATGGCAACCGCCTGGCGGTTGCTAGATCACATGGCAACCGTCTGGCGGTTGCTATGTCACATGGCAACCGCCAGGCGGTTGCCAATACTCGATATCTGTAACCGCCAGGCGGTTCCAGATAATATTCATACTTGATTTTTACTATTACGTATGATACGTTGTGGTACATTGTTTGATCAATTGATAATTACTCTAATGATAGTTAAAACAAGCCAAATTATAAGGTTTCATTGGAAAATTAAGCTTAGGGACAACATTAAGAACTAAGTTTGATGATTAGTTGTTGAACATAATATATAGGTATATCGTTGATAACTCGCCTAATCACATAATCTACTTTTTTACTAACTTAATTACTAGTTTTGTAGTTATTTACTACTACTATTCACATTTAATAATGATATTTGAGTTCAATAAACACAAACACATCAAGATACTTCTCAAAAATCACTAATTTCAAAATGGATATTTTTGCAACCGCCTGGCGGTTGCGAGATAACATGGCAACCGCCTGGCGGTTGCTAGATCACATGGCAACCACCTGGCAATAGGTGGTTGCTATGTCACATGGCGACCGCCGGGCGGTTGCCAATACTCGATATCTGCAACCGCCAGGCGGTTGCAGATAATATTCATACTTGATTTTTACAATTACGTATGATACGTTGTGGTACGATGTTTGATCAATTGATAATTACCCTAATGATAGTTAAAACAAGCCAAATTATAAGGTTTCATTGGAAAATTAAGCTTAGGGACAACATTAAGAACTAAGTTTGATGATTAGTTGTTGAACATAATATATAGGTATATCGTTGATAACTCGCCTAATCACATAATCTACTATTTTACTAACATAATTACTATTTTTGTAGTTATTTACTACTACTATTCACATTTAATAATGATATTTGAGTTCAATAAACACAAACACATCAAGATACTTCTCAAAAATCACTAATTTCAAAATGGATATTTTTGCAACCGCCTGGCGGTTGCGAGTTAACATGGCAACCGCCTGGCGGTTGCTAAATCACATGGCAACCGCCTGGCGGTTGCTATGTCCCATGGCAACCGCCTGGCGGTTGCCAATACTCGATATCTGTAACCGCCAGGCGGTTGCAGATAATATTCATACTTGATTTTTACTATTACGTATGATACGTTGTGGTACGTTGTTTGATCAATTGATAATTACCATAATGATAGTTAAAACAAGCCAAATTATAAGGTTTCATTGGAAAATTAAGCTTAGGGACAACATTAAGAACTAAGTTTGATGATTAGTTGTTGAACATAATATATAGGTATATCGTTGATAACTCGCCTAATCACATAATCTACTTTTTTAATAACTTAATTACTAGTTTTGTAGTTATTTACTACTACTATTCACATTTAATAATGATATTTGAGTTCAATAAACACAAACACATCAAGATACTTATCAAAAATCATTAATTTCAAAATGGATATTTTTGCAACCGCCAGGCGGTTGCGAGATAACATGGCAACCGCCTGGCGGTTGCTAGATCACATGGCAACCGTCTGGCGGTTGCTATGTCACATGGGAACCGCCAGGCGGTTGCCAATACTCGATATCTGTAACCGCCAGGCGGTTGCAGATAATATTCATACTTAATTTTTACTATTACGTATGATACGTTGTGGTATGTTGTTTGATCAATTGATAATTACCATAATGATAGTTAAAACAAGCCAAATTATAAGGTTTCATTGGAAAATTAAGCTTAGGGACAGCATTAAGAACTAAGTTTCATGATTAGTTGTTGAACATAATATATAGGTATATCGTTGATAACTCGCCTAATCACATAATCTACTATTTTACTAACTTAATTAATAGTTTTGTAGTTATTTACTACTACTATTTACATTTAATAATGATATTTGAGTTCAATAAACACAAAGACATCAAGATACTTCTCAAAAATCACTAATTTCAAAATTGATATTTTTGCAACCGCCAGGCGGTTGCGAGATAATATGGCAACCGCCTGGCGGTTGCTAGATCACATGGCAACCACCTGGCAACAGGCGGTTGCTATGTCACATGGCAACCGCCCAATACTCGATATCTGCAACCGCCAGGCGGTTGGAGATAATATTCATACTTGATTTTTACTATTACGTATGATACGTTGTGGTACATTGTTTGATCAATTGATAATTACTCTAATGATAGTTAAAACAAGCCAAATTATAAGGTTTCATTGGAAAATTAAGCTTAAGGACAACATTAAGAACTAAGTTTGATGATTAGTTGTTGAACATAATATATAGGTATATCGTTGATAACTCGCCTAATCACATAATCTACTATTTTACTAACTTAATTACTAGTTTTGTAGTTATTTACTACTACTATTCACATTTAATAATGATATTTGAGTTCAATAAACACAAACACATCAAGATACTTCTCAAAAATCACTAATTTCAAAATGGATATTTTTGCAACATTTTGGCGGTTGCGAGATAACATGGCAACCGCCTGGCGGTTGCTAGATCACATGGCAACCGCCTGGCGGTTGCTATGTCACATGGCAACCGCCAGGCGGTTGCCAATACTCGATATCTGTAACCGCCAGGCGGTTGCAGATAATATTCATACTTGATTTTTACTATTACGTATGATACGTTGTGGTACATTGTTTGATCAATTGATAATTACTCTAATGATAGTTAAAACAAGCCAAATTATAAGGTTTCATTGGAAAATTAAGCTTAGGGACAACATTAAGAACTAAGTTTCATGATTAGTTGTTGAACATAATATATAGGTATATCGTTGATAACTCGCCTAATCACATAATCTACTATTTTACTAACTTAATTAATAGTTTTGTAGTTATTTACTACTACTATTTACATTTAATAATGATATTTCAGTTCAATAAACACAAACACATCAAGATACTTCTCAAAAATCACTAATTTCAAAATTGATATTTTTGCAACCGCCAGGCGGTTGCGAGATAACATGGCAACCGCCTGGCGGTTGCTAGATCACATAGCAACCACCTGGCAACAGGCGGTTGCTATGTCACATGGCAACCGCCGGGCGGTTGCCAATACTCGATATCTGCAACCGCCAGGCGGTTGCACATAATATTCATACTTGATTTTCACTATTACGTATGATACGTTGTGGTACGTTGTTTGATCAATTGATAATTACCATAATGATAGTTAAAACAAGCCAAATTATGAGGTTTCATTGAAAAATTAAGCTTAGGGACAACATTAAGAACTAAGTTTCATGATTAGTTGTTGAACATAATATATAGGTATATCGTTGATAACTCGCCTAATCACATAATCTACTATTTTACTAACTTAATTACTAGTTTTGTAGTTATTTACTACTACTATTTACATTTAATAATGATATTTGAGTTCAATAAACACAAACACATCAAGATACTTCTAAAAAATCACTAATTTCAAAATTGATATTTTTGCAACCGCCAGGCGGTTGCGAGATAACATGGCAACCGCCTGGCGGTTGCTAGATCACATAGCAACCACCTGGCAACAGGCGGTTGCTATGTCACATGGCAACCGCCGGGCGGTTGCCAATACTCGATATCTGCAACCGCCAGGCGGTTGCAGATAATATTCATACTTGATTTTTACTATTACGTATGATACATTGTGGTACATTGTTTGATCAATTGATAATTACTCTAATGATAGTTAAAACAAGCCAAATTATAAGGTTTCATTGGAAAATTAAGCTTAAGGACAGCATTAAGAACTAAGTTTCATGATTAGTTGTTGAACATAATATATAGGTATATCGTTGATAACTCGCCTAATCACATAATCTACTATTTTACTAACTTAATTAATAGTTTTGTAGTTATTTACTACTACTATTTACATTTAATAATGATATTTGAGTTCAATAAACACAAACACATCAAGATACTTCTCAAAAATCACTAATTTCAAAATTGATATTTTGGCAACCGCCAGGCGGTTGCGAGATAACATGGCAACCGCCTGGCGGTTGCTAGATCACATAGCAACCACCTGGCAACAGGCGGCTGCTATGTCACATGGCAACCGCCGGGCGGTTGCCAATACTCGATATCTGCAACCGCCAGGCGGTTGCAGATAATATTCATACTTGATTTTTACTATTACGTATGATACGTTGTGGTACATTGTTTGATCAATTGATAATTACTCTAATGATAGTTAAAACAAGCCAAATTATAAGGTTTCATTGGAAAATTAAGCTTAAGGACAACATTAAGAACTAAGTTTGATGATTAGTTGTTGAACATAATATATAGGTATATCGTTGATAACTCGCCTAATCACATAATCTACTATTTTACTAACTTAATTACTAGTTTTGTAGTTATTTACTACTACTATTTACATTTAATAATGATATTTGAGTTCAATAAACACAAACACATCAAGATACTTCTCAAAAATCACTAATTTCAAAATTGATATTTTTGCAACCGCCAGGCGGTTGCGAGATAACATGGCAACCGCCTGGCGGTTGCTAGATCACATAGCAACCACCTGGCAACAGGCGGTTACTATGTCACATGGCAACCGCCAGGCGGTTGCCAATACTCGATATCTGCAACCGCCAGACGGTTGCAGATAATATTCATACTTGATTTTTACTATTACGTATGATACGTTGTGGTACATTGTTTGATCAATTCATAATTACCCTAATGATAGTTAAAACAAGCCAAATTATAAGGTTTCATTGGAAAATTAAGCTTAAGGACAACATTAAGAACTAAGTTTGATGATTAGTTGTTGAACATAATATATAGGTATATCGTTGATAACTCGCCTAATCACATAATCTACTATTTTAATAACTTAATTACTAGTTTTGTAGTTATTTACTACTACTATTCACATTTAATAATGATATTTGAGTTCAATAAACACAAACACATCAAGATACTTCTCAAAAATAACTAATTTCAAAATGGATATTTTTGCAACCGCCTGGCGGTTGCGAGATAACATGGCAACCGCCTGGCGGTTGCTAGATCACATGGCAACCGCCTGGCGGTTGCTATGTCACATGGCAACCGCCAGACGGTTGCCAATACTCGATATCTGCAACCGCCAGGCCGTTGCAGATAATATTCATACTTGATTTTTACTATTACGTATGATACGTTGTGGTACGTTGTTTGATCAATTGATGATTACCATAATTATAGTTAAAACAAGCCAAATTATAAGGTTTCATTGGAAAATTAAGCTTAGGGACAACATTAAGAACTAAGTTTCATGATTAGTTGTTGAACATAATATATAGGTATATCGTTGATAACTCACCTAATCACATAATCTACTATTTTACTAACTTAATTACTAGTTTTGTAGTTATTTACTACTACTATTTACATTTAATAATGATATTTGAGTTCAATAAACACAAACACATCAACATACTTCTCAAAAATCACTAATTTCAAAATGGATATTTTTGCAACCGCCAGGCGGTTGCGAGATAACATGGCAACTGCCTGGCGTTTGCTAGATCACATGGCAACCACCTGGCAACAGGCGGTTGCTATGTCACATGGCAACCGCCGGGCGGTGGCCAATACTCGATATCTGCAACCGCCAGGCGGTTGCAGATAATATTCATACTTGATTTTTACTATTACGTATGATACGTTGTGGTACGTTGTTTGATCAATTCATAATTACCCTAATGATAGTTAAAACAAGCCAAATTATAAGGTTTCATTGGAAAATTAAGCTTAAGGACAACATTAAGAACTAAGTTTGATGATTAGTTGTTGAACATAATATATAGGTATATCGTTGATAACTCGCCTAATCACATAATCTACTATTTTAATAACTTAATTACTAGTTTTGTAGTTATTTACTACTACTATTCACATTTAATAATGATATTTGAGTTCAATAAACACAAACACATCAAGATACTTCTCAAAAATAACTAATTTCAAAATGGATATTTTTGCAACCGCCTGGCGGTTGCGAGATAACATGGCAACCGCCTGGCGGTTGCTAGATCACATGGCAACCGCCTGGCGGTTGCTATGTCACATGGCAACCGCCAGACGGTTGCCAATACTCGATATCTGCAACCGCCAGGCCGTTGCAGATAATATTCATACTTGATTTTTACTATTACGTATGATACGTTGTGGTACGTTGTTTGATCAATTGATGATTACCATAATTATAGTTAAAACAAGCCAAATTATAAGGTTTCATTGGAAAATTAAGCTTAGGGACAACATTAAGAACTAAGTTTCATGATTAGTTGTTGAACATAATATATAGGTATATCGTTGATAACTCACCTAATCACATAATCTACTATTTTACTAACTTAATTACTAGTTTTGTAGTTATTTACTACTAATATTTACATTTAATAATGATATTTGAGTTCAATAAACACAAACACACCAACATACTTCTCAAAAATCACTAATTTCAAAATGGATATTTTTGCAACCGCCAGGCGGTTGCGAGATAACATGGCAACTGCCTGGCGTTTGCTAGATCACATGGCAACCACCTGGCAACAGGCGGTTGCTATGTCACATGGCAACCGCCGGGCGGTGGCCAATACTCGATATCTGCAACCGCCAGGCGGTTGCAGATAATATTCATACTTGATTTTTACTATTACGTATGATACGTTGTGGTACGTTGTTTGATCAATTCATAATTACCCTAATGATAGTTAAAACAAGCCAAATTATAAGGTTTCATTGGAAAATTAAGCTTAAGGACAACATTAAGAACTAAGTTTGATGATTAGTTGTTGAACATAATATATAGGTATATCGTTGATAACTCGCCTAATCACATAATCTACTATTTTAATAACTTAATTACTAGTTTTGTAGTTATTTACTACTACTATTCACATTTAATAATGATATTTGAGTTCAATAAACACAAACACATCAAGATACTTCTCAAAAATAACTAATTTCAAAATGGATATTTTTGCAACCGCCTGGCGGTTGCGAGATAACATGGCAACCGCCTGGCGGTTGCTAGATCACATGGCAACCGCCTGGCGGTTGCTATGTCACATGGCAACCGCCAGACGGTTGCCAATACTCGATATCTGCAACCGCCAGGCCGTTGCAGATAATATTCATACTTGATTTTTACTATTACGTATGATACGTTGTGGTACGTTGTTTGATCAATTGATGATTACCATAATTATAGTTAAAACAAGCCAAATTATAAGGTTTCATTGGAAAATTAAGCTTAGGGACAACATTAAGAACTAAGTTTCATGATTAGTTGTTGAACATAATATATAGGTATATCGTTGATAACTCACCTAATCACATAATCTACTATTTTACTAACTTAATTACTAGTTTTGTAGTTATTTACTACTACTATTTACATTTAATAATGATATTTGAGTTCAATAAACACAAACACATCAACATACTTCTCAAAAATCACTAATTTCAAAATGGATATTTTTGCAACCGCCAGGCGGTTGCGAGATAACATGGCAACTGCCTGGCGTTTGCTAGATCACATGGCAACCACCTGGCAACAGGCGGTTGCTATGTCACATGGCAACCGCCGGGCGGTTGCCAATACTCGATATCTGCAACCGCCAGGCGGTTGCAGATAATATTCATACTTGATTTTTACTATTACGTATGATACGTTGTGGTACGTTGTTTGATCAATTAATAATTACCCTAATGATAGTTAAAACAAGCCAAATTATAAGGTTTCATTGGAAAATTAAGCTTAAGGACAACATTAAGAACTAAGTTTGATGATTAGTTGTTGAACATAATATATAGGTATATCGTTGATAACTCGCCTAATCACATAATCTACTATTTTAATAACTTAATTACTAGTTTTGTAGTTATTTACTACTACTATTCACATTTAATAATGATATTTGAGTTCAATAAACACAAACACATCAAGATACTTCTCAAAAATAACTAATTTCAAAATGGATATTTTTGCAACCGCCTGGCGGTTGCGAGATAACATGGCAACCGCCTGGCGGTTGCTAGATCACATGGCAACCGCCTGGCGGTTGCTATGTCACATGGCAACCGCCAGACGGTTGCCAATACTCGATATCTGCAACCGCCAGGCCGTTGCAGATAATATTCATACTTGATTTTTACTATTACGTATGATACGTTGTGGTACGTTGTTTGATCAATTGATGATTACCATAATTATAGTTAAAACAAGCCAAATTATAAGGTTTCATTGGAAAATTAAGCTTAGGGACAACATTAAGAACTAAGTTTCATGATTAGTTGTTGAACATAATATATAGGTATATCGTTGATAACTCACCTAATCACATAATCTACTATTTTACTAACTTAATTACTAGTTTTGTAGTTATTTACTACTACTATTTACATTTAATAATGATATTTGAGTTCAATAAACACAAACACATCAACATACTTCTCAAAAATCACTAATTTCAAAATGGATATTTTTGCAACCGCCAGGCGGTTGCGAGATAACATGGCAACTGCCTGGCGTTTGCTAGATCACATGGCAACCACCTGGCAACAGGCGGTTGCTATGTCACATGGCAACCGCCGGGCGGTTGCCAATACTCGATATCTGCAACCGCCAGGCGGTTGCAGATAATATTCATACTTGATTTTTACTATTACGTATGATACGTTGTGGTACGTTGTTTGATCAATTAATAATTACCCTAATGATAGTTAAAACAAGCCAAATTATAAGGTTTCATTGGAAAATTAAGCTTAAGGACAACATTAAGAACTAAGTTTGATGATTAGTTGTTGAACATAATATATAGGTATATCGTTGATAACTCGCCTAATCACATAATCTACTATTTTAATAACTTAATTACTAGTTTTGTAGTTATTTACTACTACTATTCACATTTAATAATGATATTTGAGTTCAATAAAGACAAACACACCAAGATACTTCTTAAAAATCACTAATTTCAAAATGGATATTTTTGCAACCGCCTGGCGGTTGCGAGATAACATGGCAACCGCCTGGCGGTTACTAGATCACATGGCAACCGCCTGGCGGTTTCTATGTCACATGGCAACCGCCGGGCGGTTGCCAATACTCGATATCTGCAACCGCCAGGCGGTTGCAGATAATATTCATACTTGATTTTTACTGTTACGTATGATACGTTGTGGTACGATGTTTGATCAATTGATAATTACCCTAATGATAGTTAAAACAAGCCAAATTATAAGGTTTCATTGGAAAATTAAGCTTAAGGACAACATTAAGAACTAAGTTTGATGATTAGTTGTTGAACATAATATATAGGTATATCGTTGATAACTCGCCTAATCACATAATCTACTATTTTACTAACATAATTACTAGTTTTGTAGTTATTTACTACTACTATTCACATTTAATAATGATATTTGAGTTCAATATACACAAACACATTAAGATACTTCTCAAAAATCACTAATTTCAAAATGGATATTTTTGCAACCGCCTGGCAGTTGCGAGATAACATGGCAATCGCCTGGCGGTTGCTAGATCACATGGCAACCGCCTGGCGGTTGCTATGTCACATGGCAACTGCCAGGCGGTTGCCAATACTCGATATCTGTAACCGCCAGGCGGTTCCAGATAATATTCATACTTGATTTTTACTATTACGTATGATACGTTGTGGTACGTTGTTTGATCAATTAGTAATTACCATAATGATAGTTAAAACAAGCCAAATTATAAGGTTTCATTGGAAAACTAAGCTTAGGGACAACATTAAGAACTAAGTTTCATGATTAGTTGTTGAACATAAAATATAGGTATATCGTTGATAACTCGCCTAATCACATAATCTATTATTTTACTAACTTAATTACTAGTTTTGTGGTTATTTACTACTATTTACATTTAATAATGATATTTGAGTTCAATAAACACAAACACATCAAAATACTTCTAAAAAATCACTAATTTCAAAATGGATATTTTTGCAACCGCCAGGCGGTTGCGAGATAACTTGGCAACCGCCTGGCGGTTGCTAGATCACTTGGCAACCACCTGGCAACAGGCGGTTGCTATGTCACATGGCAACCGCCGGGCGGTTGCCAATACTCTATATCTGCAACCGCCAGGCGGTTGCAGATAATATTCATACTTGATTTTTACTATTACGTATGATACGTTGTGGTACGTTGTTTGATCAATTGATAATTACCCTAATGATAGTTAAAACAAGCCAAATTATAAGGTTTCATTGGAAAATCAAGCTTAAAGACAACATTAAGAACTAAGTTTGATGATTAGTTGTTGAACATAATATATAGGTATATCGTTGATAACTCGCCTAATCACATAATCTACTATTTTAATAACTTAATTACTAGTTTTGTAGTTATTTACTACTACTATTCACATTTAATAATGATATTTGAGTTCAATAAACACAAACACATCAAGATACTTCTCAAAAATCACTAATTTCAAAATGGATATTTTTGCAACCGCCTGACGGTTGCGAGATAACATGGCAACCGCCTGGCGGTTGCTAGATCACATGGCAACCGCCTGGCGGTTGCTATGTCACATGGCAACCGCCAGGCGGTTGCCAATACTCGATATCTGCAACCGCCAGGCCGTTGCAGATAATATTCATACTTGATTTTTACTATTACGTATGATACGTTGTGGTACGTTGTTTGATCAATTCATAATTACCATAATGATAGTTAAAACAAACCAAATTATAAGGTTTCATTGGAAAATTAAGCTTAGGGACAACATTAAGAACTAAGTTTCATGATTAGTTGTTGAACATAATATATAGGTATATCGTTGATAACTCGCCTAATCATATAATCTACTATTTTACTAACTTAATAACTAGTTTTGTAGTTATTTACTACTACTATTTACATTTAATAATGATATTTGAGTTCAATAAACACAAACACATCAAGATACTTCTCAAAAATCAATAATTTCAAAATGGATATTTTTGCAACCGCCAGGCGGTTGCGAGATTACATGGCAACCGCCTGGCGGTTGCTAGATCACATGGCAACCACCTGGCAACAGGCGGTTGCTATGTCACATGGCAACCGCCGGGCGGTTGCCAATACTCGATATATGCAACCGCCAGGCGGTTGCAGATAATATTCATACTTGATTTTTACTATTACGTATGATACGTTGTGGTACGTTGTTTGATCAATTGATAAATACCATAATGATAGTTAAAACAAGCCAAATTATAAGGTTTCATTGGAAAATTAAGCTTAGGGACAACACTAAGAATTAAGTTTCATGATTAGTTGTTGAACATAATATATAGGTATATCATTGATAACTCGCCTAATCACATAATCTACTATTTTACTAACTTAATTACTAGTTTTGTAGTTATTTACTACTATTATTTACATTTAATAATGACATTTGAGTTCAATAAACACAAACACATCAAGATACTTCTCAAAAATCACTAATTTCAAAATGGATATTTTTGCAACCGCCAGGCGGTTGCGAGATAACATGGGAACCGCCTGGCGGTTGCTAGATTACATGGCAACCACCTGGCGGTTGCTATGTCACATGGCAACCGCCAGGCGGTTGCCAATACTCGATATATGTAACCGCCAGGCGGTTGCAGATAATATTCATACTTGATTTTTACTATTACGTATGATACGTTGTGGTACGTTGTTTGATCAATTGATAATTACCATAATGATAGTTAAAACAAGCCAAATTATAAGGTTTCATTGGAAAATTAAGCTTAGGGACAACATTAAGAACTAAGTTTGATGATTAGTTGTTGAACATAATATATAGGTATATCGTTGATAACTCGCCTAATCACATAATCTACTATTTTAATAACTTAATTACTAGTTTTGTAGTTATTTACTACTACTATTCACATTTAATAATGATATTTGAGTTCAATAAACACAAACACATCAAGATACTTCTCAAAAATCACTAATTTCAAAATGGATATTTTTGCAACCGCCAGGCGGTTGCGAGATTACATGGCAACCGCCTGGCGGTTGCTAGATCACATGGCAACCACCTAGCAACAGGCGGTTGCTATGTCACATGGCAACCGCCGGGCGGTTGCCAATACTCGATATCTGCAACCGCCAGGCGGTTGCAGATAATATTCATACTTGATTTTTACTATTACGTATGATACGTTGTTGTACGCTGTTTGATCAATTGATAATTACCATAATGATAGTTAAAACAAGCCAAATTATAAGGTTTCATTGGAAAATTAAGCTTAGGGACAACATTAAGAACTAAGTTTGATGATTAGTTGTTGAACATAATATATAGGCATATCGTTGATAACTCGCCTAATCACATAATCTACTAATTTACTAACATAATTACTAGTTTTGTAGTTATTTACTACTACTATTCACATTTAATAATGATATTTGAGTTCAATAAACACAAACACATCAAGATACTTCTCAAAAATCACTAATTTCAAAATGGATATTTTTGCAACCGCCTGGCAGTTGCGAGATAACATGGCAACCGCCTGGCGGTTGCTAGATCACATGGCAACCGCCTGGCGGTTGCTTTGTCACATGGCAACCGCCAGGCGGTTGCCAATACTCGATATCTGTAACCGCCAAGCGGTTGCAGATAATATTCATACTTGATTTTTACTATTACGTATGATACGTTGTGGTACGTTGTTTGATCAATTGATAATTACCATAATGATAGTTAAAACAAGCCAAATTATAAGGTTTCATTGGAAAATTAAGCTTAGGGACAACATTAAGAACTAAGTTTGATGATTAGTTGTTGAACATAATATATAGGTATATCGTTGATAACTCGCCTAATCACATAATCTACTATTTTAATAGCTTAATTACTAGTTTTGTAGTTATTTACTACTACTATTCACATTTAATAATGATATTTGAGTTCAATAAACACAAACACATCAAGATACTTCTCAAAAATCACTAATTTCAAAATGGATATTTTTGCAACCGCCTGACGGTTGCGAGATAACATGGCAACCGCCTGGCGGTTGCTAGATCACATGGCAACCGCCTGGCGGTTGCTATGTCACATGGCAACCGCCAGGTGGTTGCCAATACTCGATATCTGCAACCGCCAGGCCGTTGCATATAATATTCATACTTGATTTTTACTATTACGTATGATACGTTGTGGTACGTTGTTTGATCAATTCATAATTACCATAATGATAGTTAAAACAAGCCAAATTATAAGGTTTCATTGGAAAATTAAGCTTAGGGACAACATTAAGAACTAAGTTTCATGATTAGTTGTTGAACATAATATATAGGTATATCGTTGATAACTCCCCTAATCACATAATCTACTATTTTAATAGCTTAATTACTAGTTTTGTAGTTATTTACTACTACTATTCACATTTAATAATGATATTTGAGTTCAATAAACACAAACACATCAAGACACTTCTCAAAAATCACTAATTTCAAAATGGATATTTTTGCAACCGCCTGACGGTTGCGAGATAACATGGCAACCGCCTGGCGGTTGCTAGATCACATGGCAACCGCCAGGCGGTTGCCAATACTCAATATCTGCAACCGCCAGGCCGTTGCAGATAATATTCATACTTGATTTTTACTATTACGTATGATACGTTGTGGTACGTTGTTTGATCAATTGATAATTACCATAATGATAGTTAAAACAAGCCAAATTATAAGGTTTCATTGGAAAACTAAGCTTAGGGACAACATTAAGAACTAAGTTTCATGATTAGTTGTTGAACATAAAATATAGGTATATCGTTGATAACTCACCTAATCACATAATCTATTATTTTACTAACTTAATTACTAGTTTCGTGGTTATTTACTACTACTATTTACATTTAATAATGATATTTGAGTTCAATAAACACAAACACATCAAAATATTTCTCAAAAATCACTAATTTCAAAATGGATATTTTTGCAACCGCCAGGCGGTTGCGAGATAACTTGGCAACCGCCTGGCGGTTGCTAGATCACATGGCAACCACCTGGCAACAGGCGGTTGCTATGTCACATGGCAACCGCCGGGCGGTTGCCAATACTCTATATCTGCAACCGCCAGGCGGTTGCAGATAATATTCATACTTGATTTTTACTATTACGTATGATACGTTGTGGTACGTTGTTTGATCAATTGATAATTACCCTAATGATAGTTAAAACAAGCCAAATTATAAGGTTTCATTGGAAAATTAAGCTTAAGGACAACATTAAGAACTAAGTTTGATGATTAGTTGTTGAACATAATATATAGGTATATCGTTGATAACTCGCCTAATCACATAATCTACTATTTTAATAGCTTAATTACTAGTTTTGTAGTTATTTACTACTACTATTCACATTTAATAATGATATTTGAGTTCAATAAACACAAACACATCAAGATACTTCTCAAAAATCACTAATTTCAAAATGGATATTTTTGCAACCGCCTGACGGTTGCGAGATAACATGGCAACCGCCTGGCGGTTGCTAGATCACATGGCAACCGCCTGGCGGTTGCTATGTCACATGGCAACCGCCAGGTGGTTGCCAATACTCGATATCTGCAACCGCCAGGCCGTTGCATATAATATTCATACTTGATTTTTACTATTACGTATGATACGTTGTGGTACGTTGTTTGATCAATTCATAATTACCATAATGATAGTTAAAACAAGCCAAATTATAAGGTTTCATTGGAAAATTAAGCTTAGGGACAACATTAAGAACTAAGTTTCATGATTAGTTGTTGAACATAATATATAGGTATATCGTTGATAACTCCCCTAATCACATAATCTACTATTTTAATAGCTTAATTACTAGTTTTGTAGTTATTTACTACTACTATTCACATTTAATAATGATATTTGAGTTCAATAAACACAAACACATCAAGACACTTCTCAAAAATCACTAATTTCAAAATGGATATTTTTGCAACCGCCTGACGGTTGCGAGATAACATGGCAACCGCCTGGCGGTTGCTAGATCACATGGCAACCGCCAGGCGGTTGCCAATACTCAATATCTGCAACCGCCAGGCCGTTGCAGATAATATTCATACTTGATTTTTACTATTACGTATGATACGTTGTGGTACGTTGTTTGATCAATTGATAATTACCATAATGATAGTTAAAACAAGCCAAATTATAAGGTTTCATTGGAAAACTAAGCTTAGGGACAACATTAAGAACTAAGTTTCATGATTAGTTGTTGAACATAAAATATAGGTATATCGTTGATAACTCACCTAATCACATAATCTATTATTTTACTAACTTAATTACTAGTTTCGTGGTTATTTACTACTACTATTTACATTTAATAATGATATTTGAGTTCAATAAACACAAACACATCAAAATATTTCTCAAAAATCACTAATTTCAAAATGGATATTTTTGCAACCGCCAGGCGGTTGCGAGATAACTTGGCAACCGCCTGGCGGTTGCTAGATCACATGGCAACCACCTGGCAACAGGCGGTTGCTATGTCACATGGCAACCGCCGGGCGGTTGCCAATACTCTATATCTGCAACCGCCAGGCGGTTGCAGATAATATTCATACTTGATTTTTACTATTACGTATGATACGTTGTGGTACGTTGTTTGATCAATTGATAATTACCCTAATGATAGTTAAAACAAGCCAAATTATAAGGTTTCATTGGAAAATTAAGCTTAAGGACAACATTAAGAACTAAGTTTGATGATTAGTTGTTGAACATAATATATAGGTATATCGTTGATAACTCGCCTAATCACATAATCTACTATTTTAATAACTTAATTACTAGTTTTGTAGTTATTTACTACTACTATTCACATTTAATAATGATATTTGAGTTCAATAAACACAAACACATCAAGATACTTCTCAAAAATCACTAATTTCAAAATGGATATTTTTGCAACCGCCTGACGGTTGCGAGATAACATGGCAACCGCCTGGCGGTTGCTAGATCACATGGCAACCGCCAGGTGGTTGCCAATACTCGATATCTGCAACCGCCAGGCCGTTGCAGATAATATTCATACTTGATTTTTACTATTACGTATGATACGTTGTGGTACGTTGTTTGATCAATTAATAATTACCCTAATGATAGTTAAAACAAGCCAAATTATAAGGTTTCATTGGAAAATTAAGCTTAAGGACAACATTAAGAACTAAGTTTGATGATTAGTTGTTGAACATAATATATAGGTATATCGTTGATAACTCGCCTAATCACATAATCTACTATTTTAATAACTTAATTACTAGTTTTGTAGTTATTTACTACTACTATTCACATTTAATAATGATATTTGAGTTCAATAAACACAAACACATCAAGATACTTCTCAAAAATAACTAATTTCAAAATGGATATTTTTGCTACCGCCTGGCGGTTGCGAGATAACATGGCAACCGCCTGGCGGTTGCTAGATCACATGGCAACCGCCTGGCGGTTGCTATGTCACATGGCAACCGCCAGACGGTTGCCAATACTCGATATCTGCAACCGCCAGGCCGTTGCAGATAATATTCATACTTGATTTTTACTATTACGTATGATACGTTGTGGTACGTTGTTTGATCAATTGATAATTACCATAATGATAGTTAAAACAAGCCAAATTATAAGGTTTCATTGGAAAACTAAGCTTAGGGACAACATTAAGAACTAAGTTTCATGATTAGTTGTTGAACATAAAATATAGGTATATCGTTGATAACTCGCCTAATCACATAATCTATTATTTTACTAACTTAATTACTAGTTTTGTGGTTATTTACTACTATTTACATTTAATAATGATATTTGAGTTCAATAAACACAAACACATCAAAATACTTCTCAAAAATCACTAATTTCAAAATGGATATTTTTGCAACCGCTAGGCGGTTGCGAGATAACTTGGCAACCGCCTGGCGGTTGCTAGATCACTTGGCAACCACCTGGCAACAGGCGGTTGCTATGTCACATGGCAACCGCCGGGCGGTTGCCAATACTCTATATCTGCAACCGCCAGACGGTTGCAGATAATATTCATACTTGATTTTTACTATTACGTATGATACGTTGTGGTACGTTGTTTGATCAATTGATAATTACCCTAATGATAGTTAAAACAAGCCAAATTATAAGGTTTCATTGGAAAATCAAGCTTAAAGACAACATTAAGAACTAAGTTTGATGATTAGTTGTTGAACATAATATATAGGTATATCGTTGATAACTCGCCTAATCACATAATCTACTATTTTAATAACTTAATTACTAGTTTTGTAGTTATTTACTACTACTATTCACATTTAATAATGATATTTGAGTTCAATAAACACAAACACATCAAGATACTTCTCAAAAATCACTAATTTCAAAATGGATATTTTTGCAACCGCCTGGCGGTTGCTAGATCACATGGCAACCGCCTGGCGGTTGCTATGTCACATGGCAACCGCCAGGCGGTTGCCAATACTCGATATCTGCAACCGCCAGGCCGTTGCAGATAATATTCATACTTGATTTTTACTATTACGTATGATACGTTGTGGTACGTTGTTTGATCAATTCATAATTACCATAATGATAGTTAAAACAAGCCAAATTATAAGGTTTCATTGGAAAATTAAGCTTAGGGACAACATTAAGAACTAAGTTTCATGATTAGTTGTTGAACATAATATATAGGTATATCGTTGATAACTCGCCTAATCATATAATCTACTATTTTACTAACTTAATAACTAGTTTTGTAGTTATTTACTACTACTATTTACATTTAATAATGATATTTGAGTTCAATAAACACAAACACATCAAGATACTTCTCAAAAATCAATAATTTCAAAATGGATATTTTTGCAACCGCCAGGCGGTTGCGAGATTACATGGCAACCGCCTGGCGGTTGCTAGATCACATGGCAACCACCTGGCAACAGGCGGTTGCTATGTCACATGGCAACCGCCGGACGGTTGCCAATACTCGATATATGCAACCGCCAGGCGGTTGCAGATAATATTCATACTTAATTTTTACTATTACGTATGATACGTTGTGGTACGTTGTTTGATCAATTGATAAATACCATAATGATAGTTAAAACAAGCCAAATTATAAGGTTTCATTGGAAAATTAAGCTTAGGGACAACACTAAGAATTAAGTTTCATGATTAGTTGTTGAACATAATATATAGGTATATCATTGATAACTCGCCTAATCACATAATCTACTATTTTACTAACTTAATTACTAGTTTTGTAGTTATTTACTACTATTATTTACATTTAATAATGATATTTGAGTTCAATAAACACAAACACATCAAGATACTTCTCAAAAATCACTAATTTCAAAATGGATATTTTTGCAACCGCCAGGCGGTTGCGAGATAACATGGGAACCGCCTGGCGGTTGCTAGATCACATGGCAACCACCTGGCGGTTGCTATGTCACATGGCAACCGCCAGACGGTTGCCAATACTCGATATCTGCAACCGCCAGGCCGTTGCAGATAATATTCATACTTGATTTTTACTATTACGTATGATACGTTGTGGTACGTTGTTTGATCAATTGATAATTACCATAATGATAGTTAAAACAAGCCAAATTATAAGGTTTCATTGGAAAACTAAGCTTAGGGACAACATTAAGAACTAAGTTTCATGATTAGTTGTTGAACATAAAATATAGGTATATCGTTGATAACTCGCCTAATCACATAATCTATTATTTTACTAACTTAATTACTAGTTTTGTGGTTATTTACTACTATTTACATTTAATAATGATATTTGAGTTCAATAAACACAAACACATCAAAATACTTCTCAAAAATCACTAATTTCAAAATGGATATTTTTGCAACCGCCAGGCGGTTGCGAGATAACTTGGCAACCGCCTGGCGGTTGCTAGATCACTTGGCAACCACCTGGCAACAGGCGGTTGCTATGTCACATGGCAACCGCCGGGCGGTTGCCAATACTCTATATCTGCAACCGCCAGGCGGTTGCAGATAATATTCATACTTGATTTTTACTATTACGTATGATACGTTGTGGTACGTTGTTTGATCAATTGATAATTACCCTAATGATAGTTAAAACAAGCCAAATTATAAGGTTTCATTGGAAAATCAAGCTTAAAGACAACATTAAGAACTAAGTTTGATGATTAGTTGTTGAACATAATATATAGGTATATCGTTGATAACTCGCCTAATCACATAATCTACTATTTTAATAACTTAATTACTAGTTTTGTAGTTATTTACTACTACTATTCACATTTAATAATGATATTTGAGTTCAATAAACACAAACACATCAAGATACTTCTCAAAAATCACTAATTTCAAAATGGATATTTTTGCAACCGCCTGGCGGTTGCTAGATCACATGGCAACCGCCTGGCGGTTGCTATGTCACATGGCAACCGCCAGGCGGTTGCCAATACTCGATATCTGCAACCGCCAGGCCGTTGCAGATAATATTCATACTTGATTTTTACAATTACGTATGATACGTTGTGGTACGTTGTTTGATCAATTCATAATTACCATAATGATAGTTAAAACAAGCCAAATTATAAGGTTTCATTGGAAAATTAAGCTTAGGGACAACATTAAGAACTAAGTTTCATGATTAGTTGTTGAACATAATATATAGGTATATCGTTGATAACTCGCCTAATCATATAATCTACTATTTTACTAACTTAATAACTAGTTTTGTAGTTATTTACTACTACTATTTACATTTAATAATGATATTTGAGTTCAATAAACACAAACACATCAAGATACTTCTCAAAAATCAATAATTTCAAAATGGATATTTTTGCAACCGCCAGGCGGTTGCGAGATTACATGGCAACCGCCTGGCGGTTGCTAGATCACATGGCAACCACCTGGCAACAGGCGGTTGCTATGTCACATGGCAACCGCCGGACGGTTGCCAATACTCGATATATGCAACCGCCAGGCGGTTGCAGATAATATTCATACTTGATTTTTACTATTACGTATGATACGTTGTGGTACGTTGTTTGATCAATTGATAAATACCATAATGATAGTTAAAACAAGCCAAATTATAAGGTTTCATTGGAAAATTAAGCTTAGGGACAACACTAAGAATTAAGTTTCATGATTAGTTGTTGAACATAATATATAGGTATATCATTGATAACTCGCCTAATCACATAATCTACTATTTTACTAACTTAATTACTAGTTTTGTAGTTATTTACTACTATTATTTACATTTAATAATGATATTTGAGTTCAATAAACACAAACACATCAAGATACTTCTCAAAAATCACTAATTTCAAAATGGATATTTTTGCAACCGCCAGGCGGTTGCGAGATAACATGGGAACCGCCTGGCGGTTGCTAGATCACATGGCAACCACCTGGCGGTTGCTATGTCACATGGCAACCGCCAGGCGGTTGCCAATACTCGATATATGTAACCGCCAGGCGGTTGCAGATAATATTCATACTTGATTTTTACTATTACGTATGATACGTTGTGGTACGTTGTTTGATCAATTGATAATTACCATAATGATAGTTAAAACAAGCCAAATTATAAGGTTTCATTGGAAAATTAAGCTTAGGGACAACATTAAGAACTAAGTTTGATGATTAGTTGTTGAACATAATATATAGGTATATCGTTGATAACTCGCCTAATCACATAATCTACTATTTTAATAACTTAATTACTAGTTTTGTAGTTATTTACTACTACTATTCACATTTAATAATGATATTTGAGTTCAATAAACACAAACACATCAAGATACTTCTCAAAAATCACTAATTTCAAAATGGATATTTTTGCAACCGCCAGGCGGTTGCGAGATTACATGGCAACCGCCTGGCGGTTGCTAGATCACATGGCAACCACCTAGCAACAGGCGGTTGCTATGTCACATGGCAACCGCCGGGCGGTTGCCAATACTCGATATCTGCAACCGCCAGGCGGTTGCAGATAATATTCATACTTGATTTTTACTATTACGTATGATACGTTGTTGTACGTTGTTTGATCAATTGATAATTACCATAATGATAGTTAAAACAAGCCAAATTATAAGGTTTCATTGGAAAATTAAGCTTAGGGACAACATTAAGAACTAAGTTTGATGATTAGTTGTTGAACATAATATATAGGCATATCGTTGATAACTCGCCTAATCACATAATCTACTAATTTACTAACATAATTACTAGTTTTGTAGTTATTTACTACTACTATTCACATTTAATAATGATATTTGAGTTCAATAAACACAAACACATCAAGATACTTCTCAAAAATCACTAATTTCAAAATGGATATTTTTGCAACCGCCTGGCAGTTGCGAGATAACATGGCAACCGCCTGGCGGTTGCTAGATCACATGGCAACCGCCTGGCGGTTGCTTTGTCACATGGCAACCGCCAGGCGGTTGCCAATACTCGATATCTGTAACCGCCAAGCGGTTGCAGATAATATTCATACTTGATTTTTACTATTACGTATGATACGTTGTGGTACGTTGTTTGATCAATTGATAATTACCATAATGATAGTTAAAACAAGCCAAATTATAAGGTTTCATTGGAAAATTAAGCTTAGGGACAACATTAAGAACTAAGTTTGATGATTAGTTGTTGAACATAATATATAGGTATATCGTTGATAACTCGCCTAATCACATAATCTACTATTTTAATAGCTTAATTACTAGTTTTGTAGTTATTTACTACTACTATTCACATTTAATAATGATATTTGAGTTCAATAAACACAAACACATCAAGATACTTCTCAAAAATCACTAATTTCAAAATGGATATTTTTGCAACCGCCTGACGGTTGCGAGATAACATGGCAACCGCCTGGCGGTTGCTAGATCACATGGCAACCGCCTGGCGGTTGCTATGTCACATGGCAACCGCCAGGTGGTTGCCAATACTCGATATCTGCAACCGCCAGGCCGTTGCATATAATATTCATACTTGATTTTTCCTATTACGTATGATACGTTGTGGTACGTTGTTTGATCAATTCATAATTACCATAATGATAGTTAAAACAAGCCAAATTATAAGGTTTCATTGGAAAATTAAGCTTAGGGACAACATTAAGAACTAAGTTTCATGATTAGTTGTTGAACATAATATATAGGTATATCGTTGATAACTCCCCTAATCACATAATCTACTATTTTAATAGCTTAATTATTAGTTTTGTAGTTATTTACTACTACTATTCACATTTAATAATGATATTTGAGTTCAATAAACACAAACACATCAAGATACTTCTCAAAAATCACTAATTTCAAAATGGATATTTTTGCAACCGCCTGACGGTTGCGAGATAACATGGCAACCGCCAGGCGGTTGCCAATACTCAATATCTGCAACCGCCAGGCCGTTGCAGATAATATTCATACTTGATTTTTACTATTACGTATGATACGTTGTGGTACGTTGTTTGATCAATTGATAATTACCATAATGATAGTTAAAACAAGCCAAATTATAAGGTTTCATTGGAAAACTAAGCTTAGGGACAACATTAAGAACTAAGTTTCATGATTAGTTGTTGAACATAAAATATAGGTATATCGTTGATAACTCGCCTAATCACATAATCTATTATTTTACTAACTTAATTACTAGTTTCGTGGTTATTTACTACTACTATTTACATTTAATAATGATATTTGAGTTCAATAAACACAAACACATCAAAATATTTCTCAAAAATCACTAATTTCAAAATGGATATTTTTGCAACCGCCAGGCGGTTGCGAGATAACTTGGCAACCGCCTGGCGGTTGCTAGATCACATGGCAACCACCTGGCAACAGGCGGTTGCTATGTCACATGGCAACCGCCGGGCGGTTGCCAATACTCTATATCTGCAACCGCCAGGCGGTTGCAGATAATATTCATACTTGATTTTTACTATTACGTATGATACGTTGTGGTACGTTGTTTGATCAATTGATAATTACCATAATGATAGTTAAAACAAGCCAAATTATAAGGTTTCATTGGAAAATTAAGCTTAGGGACAACATTAAGAACTAAGTTTGATGATTAGTTGTTGAACATAATATATAGGTATATCGTTGATAACTCGCCTAATCACATAATCTACTATTTTAATAACTTAATTACTAGTTTTGTAGTTATTTACTACTACTATTCACATTTAATAATGATATTTGAGTTCAATAAACACAAACACATCAAGATACTTCTCAAAAATCACTAATTTCAAAATGGATATTTTTGCAACCGCCAGGCGGTTGCGAGATTACATGGCAACCGCCTGGCGGTTGCTAGATCACATGGCAACCACCTAGCAACAGGCGGTTGCTATGTCACATGGCAACCGCCGGGCGGTTGCCAATACTCGATATCTGCAACCGCCAGGCGGTTGCAGATAATATTCATACTTGATTTTTACTATTACGTATGATACGTTGTTGTACGTTGTTTGATCAATTGATAATTACCATAATGATAGTTAAAACAAGCCAAATTATAAGGTTTCATTGGAAAATTAAGCTTAGGGACAACATTAAGAACTAAGTTTGATGATTAGTTGTTGAACATAATATATAGGCATATCGTTGATAACTCGCCTAATCACATAATCTACTAATTTACTAACATAATTACTAGTTTTGTAGTTATTTACTACTACTATTCACATTTAATAATGATATTTGAGTTCAATAAACACAAACACATCAAGATACTTCTCAAAAATCACTAATTTCAAAATGGATATTTTTGCAACCGCCTGGCAGTTGCGAGATAACATGGCAACCGCCTGGCGGTTGCTAGATCACATGGCAACCGCCTGGCGGTTGCTTTGTCACATGGCAACCGCCAGGCGGTTGCCAATACTCGATATCTGTAACCGCCAAGCGGTTGCAGATAATATTCATACTTGATTTTTACTATTACGTATGATACGTTGTGGTACGTTGTTTGATCAATTGATAATTACCATAATGATAGTTAAAACAAGCCAAATTATAAGGTTTCATTGGAAAATTAAGCTTAGGGACAACATTAAGAACTAAGTTTGATGATTAGTTGTTGAACATAATATATAGGTATATCGTTGATAACTCGCCTAATCACATAATCTACTATTTTAATAGCTTAATTACTAGTTTTGTAGTTATTTACTACTACTATTCACATTTAATAATGATATTTGAGTTCAATAAACACAAACACATCAAGATACTTCTCAAAAATCACTAATTTCAAAATGGATATTTTTGCAACCGCCTGACGGTTGCGAGATAACATGGCAACCGCCTGGCGGTTGCTAGATCACATGGCAACCGCCTGGCGGTTGCTATGTCACATGGCAACCGCCAGGTGGTTGCCAATACTCGATATCTGCAACCGCCAGGCCGTTGCATATAATATTCATACTTGATTTTTCCTATTACGTATGATACGTTGTGGTACGTTGTTTGATCAATTCATAATTACCATAATGATAGTTAAAACAAGCCAAATTATAAGGTTTCATTGGAAAATTAAGCTTAGGGACAACATTAAGAACTAAGTTTCATGATTAGTTGTTGAACATAATATATAGGTATATCGTTGATAACTCCCCTAATCACATAATCTACTATTTTAATAGCTTAATTATTAGTTTTGTAGTTATTTACTACTACTATTCACATTTAATAATGATATTTGAGTTCAATAAACACAAACACATCAAGATACTTCTCAAAAATCACTAATTTCAAAATGGATATTTTTGCAACCGCCTGACGGTTGCGAGATAACATGGCAACCGCCAGGCGGTTGCCAATACTCAATATCTGCAACCGCCAGGCCGTTGCAGATAATATTCATACTTGATTTTTACTATTACGTATGATACGTTGTGGTACGTTGTTTGATCAATTGATAATTACCATAATGATAGTTAAAACAAGCCAAATTATAAGGTTTCATTGGAAAACTAAGCTTAGGGACAACATTAAGAACTAAGTTTCATGATTAGTTGTTGAACATAAAATATAGGTATATCGTTGATAACTCGCCTAATCACATAATCTATTATTTTACTAACTTAATTACTAGTTTCGTGGTTATTTACTACTACTATTTACATTTAATAATGATATTTGAGTTCAATAAACACAAACACATCAAAATATTTCTCAAAAATCACTAATTTCAAAATGGATATTTTTGCAACCGCCAGGCGGTTGCGAGATAACTTGGCAACCGCCTGGCGGTTGCTAGATCACATGGCAACCACCTGGCAACAGGCGGTTGCTATGTCACATGGCAACCGCCGGGCGGTTGCCAATACTCTATATCTGCAACCGCCAGGCGGTTGCAGATAATATTCATACTTGATTTTTACTATTACGTATGATACGTTGTGGTACGTTGTTTGATCAATTGATAATTACCCTAATGATAGTTAAAACAAGCCAAATTATAAGGTTTCATTGGAAAATTAAGCTTAAGGACAACATTAAGAACTAAGTTTGATGATTAGTTGTTGAACATAATATATAGGTATATCGTTGATAACTCGCCTAATCACATAATCTACTATTTTAATAACTTAATTACTAGTTTTGTAGTTATTTACTACTACTATTCACATTTAATAATGATATTTGAGTTCAATAAACACAAACACATCAAGATACTTCTCAAAAATCACTAATTTCAAAATGGATATTTTTGCAACCGCCTGACGGTTGCGAGATAACATGGCAACCGCCTGGCGGTTGCTAGATCACATGGCAACCGCCAGGTGGTTGCCAATACTCGATATCTGCAACCGCCAGGCCGTTGCAGATAATATTCATACTTGATTTTTACTATTACGTATGATACGTTGTGGTACGTTGTTTGATCAATTCATAATTACCATAATGATAGTTAAAACAAGCCAAATTATAAGGTTTCATTGGAAAATTAAGCTTAGGGACAACATTAAGAACTAAGTTTCATGATTAGTTGTTGAACATAATATATAGGTATATCGTTGATAACTCGCCTAATCACATAATCTACTATTTTACTAACTTAATAACTAGTTTTGTAGTTATTTACTACTACTATTTACATTTAATAATGATATTTGAGTTCAATAAACACAAACACATCAAGATACTTCTCAAAAATCACTAATTTCAAAATGGATATTTTTGCAACCGCCAGGCGGTTGCGAGATTACATGGCAACCGTCTGGCGGTTGCTAGATCACATGGCAACCACCTGGCAACAGGCGGTTGCTATGTCACATGGCAACCGCCGGGCGGTTGCCAATACTCGATATATGCAACCGCCAGGCGGTTGCAGATAATATTCATACTTGATTTTTACTATTACGTATGATACGTTGTGGTACGTTGTTTGATCAATTGATAATTACCATAATGATAGTTAAAACAAGCCAAATTATAAGGTTTCATTGGAAAATTAAGCTTAGGGACAACATTAAGAATTAAGTTTCATGATTAGTTGTTGAACATAATATATAGGTATATCGTTGATAACTCGCCTAATCACATAATCTACTATTTAACTAACTTAATTACAAGTTTTGTAGTTATTTACTACTATTATTTACATTTAATAATGATATTTGAGTTCAATAAACACAAACACATCAAGATACTTCTCAAAAATCACTAATTTCAAAATGGATATTTTTGCAACCGCCAGGCGGTTGCGAGATAACATGGGAACCGCCTGGCGGTTGCTAGATCACATGGCAACCACCTGGCGGTTGCTATGTCACATGGCAACCGCCAGGCGGTTGCCAATACTCGATATATGTAACCGCCAGGCGGTTGCAGATAATATTCATACTTGATTTTTACTATTACGTATGATATGTTGTGGTACGTTGTTTGATCAATTGATAATTACCATAATGATAGTTAAAACAAGCCAAATTATAAGGTTTCATTGGAAAATTAAGCTTAGGGACAACATTAAGAACTAAGTTTGATGATTAGTTGTTGAACATAATATATAGGTATATCGTTGATAACTCGCCTAATCACATAATCTACTATTTTAATAACTTAATTACTAGTTTTGTAGTTATTTACTACTACTATTCACATTTAATAATGATATTTGAGTTCAATAAACACAAACACATCAAGATACTTCTCAAAAATCACTAATTTCAAAATGGATATTTTTGAAACCGCCAGGCGGTTGCGAGATTACATGGCAACCGCCTGGCGGTTGCTAGATCACATGGCAACCACCTAGCAACAGGCGGTTGCTATGTCACATGGCAACCGCCGGGCGGTTGCCAATACTCGATATATGCAACCGCCAGGCGGTTGCAGATAATATTCATACTTGATTTTTACTATTACGTATGATACGTTGTGGTACGTTGTTTGATCAATTGATAATTATCCTAATGATAGTTAAAACTAGCCAAATTATAAGGTTTCATTGGAAAATTAAGCTTAAGGACAACATTAAGAACTAAGTTTGATGATTAGTTGTTGAACATAATATATAGGTATATCGTTGATAACTCGCCTAATCACATAATCTACTATTTTACTAACTTAATTACTAGTTTTGTAGTTATTTACTACTACTATTCACATTTAATAATGATATTTGAGTTCAATAAACACAAACACGTCAAGATACTTCTCAAAAATCACTAATTTCAAAATGGATATTTTTGCAACCGCCTGGCGGTTGCGAGATAACATGGCAACCGTCTGGCGGTTGCTAGATCACATGGCAACCACCTGGCAACAGGCGGTTGCTATGTCACATGGCAACCGCCGGGCGGTTGCCAATACTCGATATATGCAACCGCCAGGCGGTTGCAGATAATATTCATACTTGATTTTTACTATTACGTATGATACGTTGTGGTACGTTGTTTGATCAATTGATAATTACCATAATGATAGTTAAAACAAGCCAAATTATAAGGTTTCATTGGAAAATTAAGCTTAGGGACAACATTAAGAATTAAGTTTCATGATTAGTTGTTGAACATAATATATAGGTATATCGTTGATAACTCGCCTAATCACATAATCTACTATTTAACTAACTTAATTACAAGTTTTGTAGTTATTTACTACTATTATTTACATTTAATAATGATATTTGAGTTCAATAAACACAAACACATCAAGATACTTCTCAAAAATCACTAATTTCAAAATGGATATTTTTGCAACCGCCAGGCGGTTGCGAGATAACATGGGAACCGCCTGGCGGTTGCTAGATCACATGGCAACCACCTGGCGGTTGCTATGTCACATGGCAACCGCCAGGCGCTTGCCAATACTCGATATATGTAACCGCCAGGCGGTTGCAGATAATATTCATACTTGATTTTTACTATTACGTATGATATGTTGTGGTACGTTGTTTGATCAATTGATAATTACCATAATGATAGTTAAAACAAGCCAAATTATAAGGTTTCATTGGAAAATTAAGCTTAGGGACAACATTAAGAACTAAGTTTGATGATTAGTTGTTGAACATAATATATAGGTATATCGTTGATAACTCGCCTAATCACATAATCTACTATTTTAATAACTTAATTACTAGTTTTGTAGTTATTTACTACTACTATTCACATTTAATAATGATATTTGAGTTCAATAAACACAAACACATCAAGATACTTCTCAAAAATCACTAATTTCAAAATGGATATTTTTGAAACCCCCAGGCGGTTGCGAGATTACATGGCAACCGCCTGGCGGTTGCTAGATCACATGGCAACCACCTAGCAACAGGCGGTTGCTATGTCACATGGCAACCGCCGGGCGGTTGCCAATACTCGATATATGCAACCGCCAGGCGGTTGCAGATAATATTCATACTTGATTTTTACTATTACGTATGATACGTTGTGGTACGTTGTTTGATCAATTGATAATTACCCTAATGATAGTTAAAACAAGCCAAATTATAAGGTTTCATTGGAAAATTAAGCTTAAGGACAACATTAAGAACTAAGTTTGATGATTAGTTGTTGAACATAATATATAGGTATATCGTTGATAACTCGCCTAATCACATAATCTACTATTTTACTAACTTAATTACTAGTTTTGTAGTTATTTACTACTACTATTCACATTTAATAATGATATTTGAGTTCAATAAACACAAACACGTCAAGATACTTCTCAAAAATCACTAATTTCAAAATGGATATTTTTGCAACCGCCTGGCGGTTGCGAGATAACATGGCAACCGCCTGGCGGTTGCTAGATCACATAGCAACCGCCTGGCGGTTGCAATGTCACATGGCAACCGCCAGGCGGTTGCCAATACTCGATATCTGCAACCGCCAGGCCGTTGCAGATAATATTCATACTTGATTTTTACTATTACGTATGATACGTTGTGGTACGTTGTTTGATCAATTCATAATTACCATAATGATAGTTAAAACAAGCCAAATTATAATGTTTCATTGGAAAATTAAGCTTAGGGACAACATTAAGAACTAAGTTTGATGATTAGTTGTTGAACATAATATATAGGTATATCGTTGATAACTCGCCTAATCACATAATCTACTATTTTACTAACTTAATTACTAGTTTTGTAGTTATTTACTACTACTATTTACATTTAATAATGATATTTGAGTTCAATAAACACAAACACATCAAGATACTTCTCAAAAATCACTAATTTCAAAATAGATATTTTTGCAACCGCCAGGCGGTTGCGAGATTACATGGCAACCGCCTGGCGGTTGCTAGATCACATGGCAACCACCTGGCAACAGGCGGTTGCTATGTCACATGGCAACCGCCGGGCGGTTGCCAATACTCGATATCTGCAACCGCCAGGCGGTTGCAAATAATATTCATACTTGATTTTTACTATTACGTATGATACGTTGTGGTACATTGTTTGATCAATTGATAATTACTCTAATGATAGTTAAAACAAGCCAAATTATAAGGTTTCATTGGAAAATTAAGCTTAAGGACAACATTAAGAACTAAGTTTGATGATTAGTTGTTGAACATAATATATAGGTATATCGTTGATAACTCGCCTAATCACATAATCTACTATTTTACTAACTTAATTACTAGTTTTGTAGTTATTTACTACTACTATTCACATTTAATAATGATATTTGAGTTCAATAAACACAAACACATCAAGATACTTCTCAAAAATCACTAATTTCAAAATGGATATTTTTGCAACCGCTTGGCGGTTGCGAGATAACATGGCAACCGCCTGGCAGTTGCTAGATCACATGGCAACCGCCAGGCGGTTGCCAATACTCGATATATGTAACCGCCAGGCGGTTGCAGATAATATTCATACTTGATTTTTACTATTACGTATGATACGTTGTGGTACGTTGTTTGATCAATTGATAATTACCATAATGATAGTTAAAACAAGCCAAATTATAAGGTTTCATTGGAAAATTAAGCTTAGGGACAACATTAAGAACTAAGTTTGATGATTAGTTGTTGAACATAATATATAGGTATATCGTTGATAACTCGCCTAATCACATAATCTACTATTTTACTAACTTAATTACTAGTTTTGTAGTTATTTACTACTACTATTTACATTTAATAATGATATTTGAGTTCAATAAACACAAACACATCAAAATACTTCTCAAAAAACACTACTTTCAAAATGGATATTTTTGCAACCGCTAGGCGGTTGCGAGATAACTTGGCAACCGCCTGGCGGTTGCTAGATCACATGGCAACCACCTGGCAACAGGCGGTTGCTATGTCACATGGCAACCGTCGGGCGGTTGCCAATACTCGATATATGCAACCGCCAGGCGGTTGCAGATAATATTCATACTTGATTTTTACTATTACGTATGATACGTTGTGGTACGTTGTTTGATCAATTGATAATTACCCTAATGATAGTTAAAACAAGCCAAATTATAAGGTTTCATTGGAAAATTAAGCTTAAGGACAACATTAAGAACTAAGTTTGATGATTAGTTGTTGAACATAATATATAGGTATATCATTGATAACTCGCCTAATCACATAATCTACTATTTTACTAACTTAATTACTAGTTTTGTAGTTATTTACTACTACTATTCACATTTAATAATGATATTTGAGTTCAATAAACACAAACACGTCAAGATACTTCTCAAAAATCACTAATTTCAAAATGGATATTTTTGCAACCGCCTGGCGGTTGCGAGATAACATGGCAACCGCCTGGCGGTTGCTAGATCACATGGCAACCGCCTGACGGTTGCTATGTCACATGGCAACCGCCAGGCGGTTGCCAATACTCGATATCTGTAACCGCCAGGCTGTTGCAGATAATATTCATACTTGATTTTTACTATTATGTATGATACGTTGTGGTACGTTGTTTGATCAATTGATAATTACCATAATGATAGTTAAAACAAGCCAAATTATAAGGTTTCATTGGAAAATTAAGCTTAGGGACAACATTAAGAACTAAGTTTGATGATTAGTTGTTGAACATAATATATAGGTATATCGTTGATAACTCGCCTAATCACATAATCTACTATTTTACTAACTTAATTACTAGTTTTGTAGTTATTTACTACTACTATTCACATTTAATAATGATATTTGAGTTCAATAAACACAAACACGTCAAGATACTTCTCAAAAATCACTAATTTCAAAATGGATATTTTTGCAACCGCCTGGCGGTTGCGAGATAACATGGCAACCGCCTGGCGGTTGCTAGATCACATGGCAACCGCCTGGCGGTTGCAATGTCACATGGCAACCGCCAGGCGGTTGCCAATACTCGATATCTGCAACCGCCAGGCCGTTGCAGATAATATTCATACTTGATTTTTACTATTACGTATGATACGTTGTGGTACGTTGTTTGATCAATTCATAATTACCATAATGATAGTTAAAACAAGCCAAATTATAATGTTTCATTGGAAAATTAAGCTTAGGGACAACATTAAGAACTAAGTTTGATGATTAGTTGTTGAACATAATATATAGGTATATCGTTGATAACTCGCCTAATCACATAATCTACTATTTTACTAACTTAATTACTAGTTTTGTAGTTATTTACTACTACTATTTACATTTAATAATGATATTTGAGTTCAATAAACACAAACACATCAAGATACTTCTCAAAAATCACTAATTTCAAAATAGATATTTTTGCAACCGCCAGGCGGTTGCGAGATTACATGGCAACCGCCTGGCGGTTGCTAGATCACATGGCAACCACCTGGCAACAGGCGGTTGCTATGTCACATGGCAACCGCCGGGCGGTTGCCAATACTCGATATATGCAACCGCCAGGCGGTTGCAGATAATATTCATACTTGATTTTTACTATTACGTATGATACGTTGTGGTACATTGTTTGATCAATTGATAATTACTCTAATGATAGTTAAAACAAGCCAAATTATAAGGTTTCATTGGAAAATTAAGCTTAAGGACAACATTAAGAACTAAGTTTGATGATTAGTTGTTGAACATAATATATAGGTATATCGTTGATAACTCGCCTAATCACATAATCTACTATTTTACTAACTTAATTACTAGTTTTGTAGTTATTTACTACTACTATTCACATTTAATAATGATATTTGAGTTCAATAAACACAAAGACATCAAGATACTTCTCAAAAATCACTAATTTCAAAATGGATATTTTTGCAACCGCTTGGCGGTTGCGAGATAACATGGCAACCGCCTGGCAGTTGCTAGATCACATGGCAACCGCCAGGCGGTTGCCAATACTCGATATATGTAACCGCCAGGCGGTTGCAGATAATATTCATACTTGATTTTTACTATTACGTATGATACGTTGTGGTACGTTGTTTGATCAATTGATAATTACCATAATGATAGTTAAAACAAGCCAAATTATAAGGTTTCATTGGAAAATTAAGCTTAGGGACAACATTAAGAACTAAGTTTGATGATTAGTTGTTGAACATAATATATAGGTATATCGTTGATAACTCGCCTAATCACATAATCTACTATTTTAATAACTTAATTACTAGTTTTGTAGTAATTTACTACTACTATTCACATTTAATAATGATATTTGAGTTCAATAAACACAAACACATCAAGATACTTTTCAAAAATCACTAATTTCAAAATGGATATTTTTGCAACCGCCTGGCGGTTGCGAGATAACATGGCAACCGCCTGGCGGTTGCTAGATCACATGGCAACCGCCAGGCGGTTGCCAATACTCGATATCTGCAACCGCCAGGCCGTTGCAGATAATATTCATACTTGATTTTTACTATTACGTATGATACATTGTGGTACGTTGTTTGATCAATTGATAATTACCATAATGATAGTTAAAACAAGCCAAATTATAAGGTTTCATTGGAAAACTAAGCTTAGGGACAACATTAAGAACTAAGTTTCATGATTAGTTGTTGAACATAATATATAGGTATATCGTTGATAACTCGCCTAATCACATAATCTACTATTTTACTAACTTAATTACTAGTTTTGTAGTTATTTACTACTACTATTTACATTTAATAATGATATTTGAGTTCAATAAACACAAACACATCAAAATACTTCTCAAAAAACACTACTTTCAAAATGGATATTTTTGCAACCGCTAGGCGGTTGCGAGATAACTTGGCAACCGCCTGGCGGTTGCTAGATCACATGGCAACCACCTGGCAACAGGCGGTTGCTATGTCACATGGCAACCGTCGGGCGGTTGCCAATACTCGATATATGCAACCGCCAGGCGGTTGCAGATAATATTCATACTTGATTTTTACTATTACGTATGATACGTTGTGGTACGTTGTTTGATCAATTGATAATTACCCTAATGATAGTTAAAACAAGCCAAATTATAAGGTTTCATTGGAAAATTAAGCTTAAGGACAACATTAAGAACTAAGTTTGATGATTAGTTGTTGAACATAATATATAGGTATATCATTGATAACTCGCCTAATCACATAATCTACTATTTTACTAACTTAATTACTAGTTTTGTAGTTATTTACTACTACTATTCACATTTAATAATGATATTTGAGTTCAATAAACACAAACACGTCAAGATACTTCTCAAAAATCACTAATTTCAAAATGGATATTTTTGCAACCGCCTGGCGGTTGCGAGATAACATGGCAACCGCCTGGCGGTTGCTAGATCACATGGCAACCGCCTGACGGTTGCTATGTCACATGGCAACCGCCAGGCGGTTGCCAATACTCGATATCTGTAACCGCCAGGCTGTTGCAGATAATATTCATACTTGATTTTTACTATTATGTATGATACGTTGTGGTACGTTGTTTGAGCAATTGATAATTACCATAATGATAGTTAAAACAAGCCAAATTATAAGGTTTCATTGGAAAATTAAGCTTAGGGACAACATTAAGAACTAAGTTTCATGATTAGTTGTTGAACATAATATATAGGTATATCGTTGATAACTCGCCTAATCACATAATCTACTATTTTAATAACTTAATTACTAGTTTTGTAGTTATTTACTACTACTATTCACATTTAATAATGATATTTGAGTTCAATAAACACAAACACATCAAGATACTTCTCAAAAATCACTAATTTCAAAATGGATATTTTTGCAACCGCCTGACGGTTGCGAGATAACATGGCAACCGCCTGGCGGTTGCTAGATCACATGGCAACCGCCTGGCGGTTGCAATGTCACATGGCAACCGCCAGGCGGTTGCCAATACTCGATATCTGCAACCGCCAGGCCGTTGCAGATAATATTCATACTTGATTTTTACTATTACGTATGATACGTTGTGGTACGTTGTTTGATCAATTCATAATTACCATAATGATAGTTAAAACAAGCCAAATTATAAGGTTTCATTGGAAAATTAAGCTTAGGGACAACATTAAGAACTAAGTTTGATGATTAGTTGTTGAACATAATATATAGGTATATCGTTGATAACTCGCCTAATCACATAATCTACTATTTTACTAACTTAATTACTAGTTTTGTAGTTATTTACTACTACTATTTACATTTAATAATGATATTTGAGTTCAATAAACACAAACACATCAAGATACTTCTCAAAAATCACTAATTTCAAAATAGATATTTTTGCAACCGCCAGGCGGTTGCGAGATTACATGGCAACCGCCTGGCGGTTGCTAGATCACATGGCAACCACCTGGCAACAGGCGGTTGCTATGTCACATGGCAACCGCCGGGCGGTTGCCAATACTCGATATCTGCAACCGCCAGGCGGTTGCAGATAATATTCATACTTGATTTTTACTATTACGTATGATACGTTGTGGTACATATTTTTGATCAATTGATAATTACTCTAATGATAGTTAAAACAAGCCAAATTATAAGGTTTCATTGGAAAATTAAGCTTAAGGACAACATTAAGAACTAAGTTTGATGATTAGTTGTTGAACATAATATATAGGTATATCGTTGATAACTCGCCTAATCACATAATCTACTATTTTACTAACTTAATTACTAGTTTTGTAGTTATTTACTACTACTATTCACATTTAATAATGATATTTGAGTTCAATAAACACAAACACATCAAGATACTTCTCAAAAATCACTAATTTCAAAATGGATATTTTTGCAACCGCTTGGCGGTTGCGAGATAACATGGCAACCGCCTGGCGGTTGCTAGATCACATGGCAACCGCCAGGCGGTTGCCAATACTCGATATATGTAACCGCCTGGCGGTTGCAGATAATATTCATACTTGATTTTTACTATTACGTATGATACGTTGTGGTACGTTGTTTGATCAATTGATAATTACCATAATGATAATTAAAACAAGCCAAATTATAAGGTTTCATTGGAAAATTAAGCTTAGGGACAACATTAAGAACTAAGTTTGATGATTAGTTGTTGAACATAATATATAGGTATATCGTTGATAACTCGCCTAATCACATAATCTACTATTTTAATAACTTAATTACTAGTTTTGTAGTTATTTACTACTACTATTCACATTTAATAATGATATTTGAGTTCAATAAACACAAACACATCAAGATACTTCTCAAAAATCACTAATTTCAAAATGGATATTTTTGCAACCGCCTGGCGGTTGCGAGATAACATGGCAACCGCCTGGCGGTTGCTAGATCACATGGCAACCGCCAGGCGGTTGCCAATACTCGATATCTGCAACCGCCAGGCCGTTGCAGATAATATTCATACTTGATTTTTAATATTACGTATGATACGTTGTGGTACGTTGTTTGATCAATTGATAATTACCATAATGATAGTTAAAACAAGCCAAATTATAAGGTTTCATTGGAAAATTAAGCTTAGGGACAACATTAAGAACTAAGTTTCATGATTAGTTGTTGAACATAATATATAGGTATATCGTTGATAACTCGCCTAATCACATAATCTACTATTTTAATAACTTAATTACTAGTTTTGTAGTTATTTACTACTACTATTCACATTTAATAATGATATTTGAGTTCAATAAACACAAACACATCAAGATACTTCTCAAAAATCACTAATTTCAAAATGGATATTTTTGCAACCGCCTGACGGTTGCGAGATAACATGGCAACCGCCTGGCGGTTGCTAGATCACATGGCAACCGCCTGGCGGTTGCAATGTCACATGGCAACCGCCAGGCGGTTGCCAATACTCGATATCTGCAACCGCCAGGCTTGCAGATAATATTCATACTTGATTTTTACTATTACGTATGATACGTTGTGGTACGTTGTTTGATCAATTCATAATTACCATAATGATAGTTAAAACAAGCCAAATTATAAGGTTTCATTGGAAAATTAAGCTTAGGGACAACATTAAGAACTAAGTTTGATGATTAGTTGTTGAACATAATATATAGGTATATCGTTGATAACTCGCCTAATCACATAATCTACTATTTTACTAACTTAATTACTAGTTTTGTAGTTATTTACTACTACTATTTACATTTAATAATGATATTTGAGTTCAATAAACACAAACACATCAAGATACTTCTCAAAAATCACTAATTTCAAAATAGATATTTTTGCAACCGCCAGGCGGTTGCGAGATTACATGGCAACCGCCTGGCGGTTGCTAGATCACATGGCAACCACCTGGCAACAGGCGGTTGCTATGTCACATGGCAACCGCCGGGCGGTTGCCAATACTCGATATCTGCAACCGCCAGGCGGTTGCAGATAATATTCATACTTGATTTTTACTATTACGTATGATACGTTGTGGTACATTGTTTGATCAATTGATAATTACTCTAATGATAGTTAAAACAAGCCAAATTATAAGGTTTCATTGGAAAATTAAGCTTAAGGACAACATTAAGAACTAAGTTTGATGATTAGTTGTTGAACATAATATATAGGTATATCGTTGATAACTCGACTAATCACATAATCTACTATTTTACTAACTTAATTACTAGTTTTGTAGTTATTTACTACTACTATTCACATTTAATAATGATATTTGAGTTCAATAAACACAAACACATCAAGATACTTCTCAAAAATCACTAATTTCAAAATGGATATTTTTGCAACCGCTTGGCGGTTGCGAGATAACATGGCAACCGCCTGGCGGTTGCTAGATCACATGGCAACCGCCAGGCGGTTGCCAATACTCGATATATGTAACCGCCTGGCGGTTGCAGATAATATTCATACTTGATTTTTGCTATTACGTATGATACGTTGTGGTACGTTGTTTGATCAATTGATAATTACCATAATGATAATTAAAACAAGCCAAATTATAAGGTTTCATTGGAAAATTAAGCTTAGGGACAACATTAAGAACTAAGTTTGATGATTAGTTGTTGAACATAATATATAGGTATATCGTTGATAACTCGCCTAATCACATAATCTACTATTTTAATAACTTAATTACTAGTTTTGTAGTTATTTACTACTACTATTCACATTTAATAATAATATTTGAGTTCAATAAACACAAACACATCAAGATACTTCTCAAAAATCACTAATTTCAAAATGGATATTTTTGCAACCGCTTGGCGGTTGCGAGATAACATGGCAACCGCCTGGCGGTTGCTAGATCACATGGCAACCGCCAGGCGGTTGCCAATACTCGATATATGTAACCGCCTGGCGGTTGCAGATAATATTCATACTTTATTTTTACTATTACGTATGATACGTTGTGGTACGTTGTTTGATCAATTGATAATTACCATAATGATAATTAAAACAAGCCAAATTATAAGGTTTCATTGGAAAATTAAGCTTAGGGACAACATTAAGAACTAAGTTTGATGATTAGTTGTTGAACATAATATATAGGTATATCGTTGATAACTCGCCTAATCACATAATCTACTATTTTAATAACTTAATTACTAGTTTTGTAGTTATTTACTACTACTATTCACATTTAATAATGATATTTGAGTTCAATAAACACAAACACATCAAGATACTTCTCAAAAATCACTAATTTCAAAATGGATATTTTTGCAACCGCCTGGCGGTTGCGAGATAACATGGCAACCGCCTGGCGGTTGCTAGATCACATGGCAACCGCCAGGCGGTTGCCAATACTCGATATCTGCAACCGCCAGGCCGTTGCAGATAATATTCATACTTGATTTTTAATATTACGTATGATACGTTGTGGTACGTTGTGTGATCAATTGATAATTACCATAATGATAGTTAAAACAAGCCAAATTATAAGGTTTCATTGGAAAACTAAGCTTAGGGACAACATTAAGAACTAAGTTTCATGATTAGTTGTTGAACATAATATATAGGTATATCGTTGATAACTCGCCTAATCACATAATCTACTATTTTACCAACTTAATTACTAGTTTTGTAGTTATTTACTACTACTATTTACATTTAATAATGATATTTGAGTTCAATAAACACAAACACATCAAAATACTTCTCAAAAATCACTACTTTCAAAATGGATATTTTTGCAACCGCTAGACGGTTGCGAGATAACTTGGCAACCGCCTGGCGGTTGCTAGATCACATGGCAACCACCTGGCAACAGGCGGTTGCTATGTCACATGGCAACCGTCGGGCGGTTGCCAATACTCGGTATCTGCAACCGCCAGGCGGTTGCAGATAATATTCATACTTGATTTTTACTATTACGTATGATACGTTGTGGTACGTTGTTTGATCAATTGATAATTACCCTAATGATAGTTAAAACAAGCCAAATTATAAGGTTTCATTGGAAAAATAAGCTTAAGGACAACATTAAGAACAAAGTTTGATGATTAGTTGTTGAACATAATATATAGGTATATCGTTGATAACTCGCCTAATCACATAATCTACTATTTTACTAACTTAATTACTAGTTTTGTAGTTATTTACTACTACTATTCACATTTAATAATGATATTTGAGTTCAATAAACACAAACACATCAAGATACTTCTCAAAAATCACTAATTTCAAAATGGATATTTTTGCAACCGCTTGGCGGTTGCGAGATAACATGGCAACCGCCTGGCGGTTGCTAGATCACATGGCAACCGCCAGGCGGTTGCCAATACTCGATATATGTAACCGCCTGGCGGTTGCAGATAATATTCATACTTTATTTTTACTATTACGTATGATACGTTGTGGTACGTTGTTTGATCAATTGATAATTACCATAATGATAATTAAAACAAGCCAAATTATAAGGTTTCATTGGAAAATTAAGCTTAGGGACAACATTAAGAACTAAGTTTGATGATTAGTTGTTGAACATAATATATAGGTATATCGTTGATAACTCGCCTAATCACATAATCTACTATTTTAATAACTTAATTACTAGTTTTGTAGTTATTTACTACTACTATTCACATTTAATAATGATATTTGAGTTCAATAAACACAAACACATCAAGATACTTCTCAAAAATCACTAATTTCAAAATGGATATTTTTGCAACCGCCTGGCGGTTGCGAGATAACATGGCAACCGCCTGGCGGTTGCTAGATCACATGGCAACCGCCAGGCGGTTGCCAATACTCGATATCTGCAACCGCCAGGCCGTTGCAGATAATATTCATACTTGATTTTTAATATTACGTATGATACGTTGTGGTACGTTGTGTGATCAATTGATAATTACCATAATGATAGTTAAAACAAGCCAAATTATAAGGTTTCATTGGAAAACTAAGCTTAGGGACAACATTAAGAACTAAGTTTCATGATTAGTTGTTGAACATAATATATAGGTATATCGTTGATAACTCGCCTAATCACATAATCTACTATTTTACAAACTTAATTACTAGTTTTGTAGTTATTTACTACTACTATTTACATTTAATAATGATATTTGAGTTCAATAAACACAAACACATCAAAATACTTCTCAAAAATCACTACTTTCAAAATGGATATTTTTGCAACCGCTAGACGGTTGCGAGATAACTTGGCAACCGCCTGGCGGTTGCTAGATCACATGGCAACCACCTGGCAACAGGCGGTTGCTATGTCACATGGCAACCGTCGGGCGGTTGCCAATACTCGGTATCTGCAACCGCCAGGCGGTTGCAGATAATATTCATACTTGATTTTTACTATTACGTATGATACGTTGTGGTACGTTGTTTGATCAATTGATAATTACCCTAATGATAGTTAAAACAAGCCAAATTATAAGGTTTCATTGGAAAATTAAGCTTAAGGACAACATTAAGAACTAAGTTTGATGATTAGTTGTTGAACATAATATATAGGTATATCGTTGATAACTCGCCTAATCACATAATCTACTATTTTACTAACTTAATTACTAGTTTTGTAGTTATTTACTACTACTATTCACATTTAATAATGATATTTGAGTTCAATAAACACAAACACATCAAGATACTTCTCAAAAATCACTAATTTCAAAATGGATATTTTTGCAACTGCCTGGCGGTTGCGAGATCACATGGCAACCGCCTGGCGGTTGCTAGATCACATGGCAACCGCCTGGCGGTTGCTATGTCACATGGCAACCGCCAGGCGGTTGCCAATACTCGATATCTGTAACCGCCATGCTGTTTCAGATAATATTCATACTTGATTTTTACTATTATGTATGATACGTTGTGGTACGTTGTTTGATCAATTGATAATTACCATAATGATAGTTAAAAAAAGCCAAATTATAAGGTTTCATTGGAAAATTAAGCTTAGGGACAACATTAAGAACTAAGTTTGATGATTAGTTGTTGAACATAATATATAGGTATATCGTTGATAACTCGCCTAATCACATAATCTACTATTTTAATAACTTAATTACTAGTTTTGTAGTTATTTACTACTACTATTCACATTTAATAATGATATTTGAGTTCAATAAACACAAACACATCAAGATACTTCTCAAAAATCACTAATTTCAAAATGGATATTTTTGCAACCGCCTGGCGGTTGCGAGATAACATGGCAACTGCCTGGCGGTTGCTAGATCACATGGCAACCGCCAGGCGGTTGCCAATACTCGATATCTGCAACCGCCAGGCCGTTGCAGATAATATTCATACTTGATTTTTAATATTACGTATGATACGTTGTGGTACGTTGTTTGATCAATTGATAATTACCATAATGATAGTTAAAACAAGCCAAATTATAAGGTTTCATTGGAAAACTAAGCTTAGGGACAACATTAAGAACTAAGTTTCATGATTAGTTGTTGAACATAATATATAGGTATATCGTTGATAACTCGCCTAATCACATAATCTACTATTTTACTAACTTAATTACTAGTTTTGTAGTTATTTACTACTACAATTTACATTTAATAATGATATTTGAGTTCAATAAACACAAACACATCAAAATACTTCTCAAAAATCACTACTTTTAAAATGGATATTTTTGCAACCGCTAGGCGGTTGCGAGACAACTTGGCAACCGCCTGGCGGTTGCTAGATCACATGGCAACCACCTGGCAACAGGCGGTTGCTATGTCACATGGCAACCGTCGGGCGGTTGCCAATACTCGGTATCTGCAACCGCCAGGCGGTTGCAGATAATATTCATACTTGATTTTTACTATTACGTATGATACGTTGTGGTACGTTGTTTGATCAATTGATAATTACCCTAATGATAGTTAAAACAAGCCAAATTATAAGGTTTCATTGGAAAATTAAGCTTAAGGACAACATTAAGAACTAAGTTTGATGATTAGTTGTTGAACATAATATATAGGTATATCGTTGATAACTCGCCTAATCACATAATCTACTATTTTACTAACTTAATTACTAGTTTTGTAGTTATTTACTACTACTATTCACATTTAATAATGATATTTGAGTTCAATAAACACAAACACATCAAGATACTTCTCAAAAATCACTAATTTCAAAATGGATATTTTTGCAACCGCCTGGCGGTTGCGAGATAACATGGCAACCGCCTGGCGGTTGCGAGATAACATGGCAACCGCCTGGCGGTTGCTAGATCACATGGCAACCGCCTGGCGGTTGCTATGTCACATGGCAACCGCCAGGCGGTTGCCAATACTCGATATCTGTAACCGCCATGCTGTTGCAGATAATATTCATACTTGATTTTTACTATTATGTATGATACGTTGTGGTACGTTGTTTGATCAATTGATAATTACCATAATGATAGTTAAAAAAAGCCAAATTATAAGGTTTCATTGGAAAATTAAGCTTAGGGACAACATTAAGAACTAAGTTTGATGATTAGTTGTTGAACATAATATATAGGTATATCGTTGATAACTCGCCTAATCACATAATCTACTATTTTAATAACTTAATTACTAGTTTTGTAGTTATTTACTACTACTATTCACATTTAATAATGATATTTGAGTTCAATAAACACAAACACATCAAGATACTTCTCAAAAATCACTAATTTCAAAATGGATATTTTTGCAACCGCCTGGCGGTTGCGAGATAACATGGCAACCGCCTGGCGGTTGCTAGATCACATGGCAACCGCCAGGCGGTTGCCAATACTCGATATCTGCAACCGCCAGGCCGTTGCAGATAATATTCATACTTGATTTTTAATATTACGTATGATACGTTGTGGTACGTTGTATGATCAATTGATAATTACCATAATGATAGTTAAAACAAGCCAAATTAGAAGGTTTCATTGGAAAACTAAGCTTAGGGACAACATTAAGAACTAAGTTTCATGATTAGTTGTTGAACATAATATATAGGTATATCGTTGATAACTCGCCTAATCACATAATCTACTATTTTACTAACTTAATTACTAGTTTTGTAGTTATTTACTACTACTATTTACATTTAATAATGATATTTGAGTTCAATAAACACAAACACATCAAAATACTTCTCAAAAATCACTACTTTTAAAATGGATATTTTTGCAACCGCTAGGCGGTTGCCAGGTAACTTGGCAACCGCCTGGCGGTTGCTAGATCACATGGCAACCACCTGGCAACAGGCGGTTGCTATGTCACATGGCAACCGTCGGGCGGTTGCCAATACTCGGTATCTGCAACCGCCAGGCGGTTGCAGATAATATTCATACTTGATTTTTACTATTACGTATGATACGTTGTGGTACGTTGTTTGATCAATTGATAATTACCCTAATGATAGTTAAAACAAGCCAAATTATAAGGTTTCATTGGAAAATTAAGCTTAAGGACAACATTAAGAACTAAGTTTGATGATTAGTTGTTGAACATAATATATAGGTATATCGTTGATAACTCGCCTAATCACATAATCTACTATTTTACTAACTTAATTACTAGTTTTGTAGTTATTTACTACTACTATTCACATTTAATAATGATATTTGAGTTCAATAAACACAAACACATCAAGATACTTCTCAAAAATCACTAATTTCAAAATGGATATTTTTGCAACCGCCTGGCGGTTGCGAGATGACATGGCAACCGCCTGGCGGTTGCTAGATCACATGGCAACCGCCTGGCGGTTGCTATGTCACATGGCAACCGCCAGGCGGTTGCCAATACTCGATATCTGTAACCGCCATGCTGTTGCAGATAATATTCATACTTGATTTTTACTATTATGTATGATACGTTGTGGTACGTTGTTTGATCAATTGATAATTACCATAATGATAGTTAAAAAAAGCCAAATTATAAGGTTTCATTGGAAAATTAAGCTTAGGGACAACATTAAGAACTAAGTTTGATGATTAGTTGTTGAACATAATATATAGGTATATCGTTGATAACTCGCCTAATCACATAATCTACTATTTTACTAACTTAATAACTAGTTTTGCAGTTATTTACTACTACTATTTACATTTAATAATGATATTTGAGTTCAATAAACACAAACACATCAAAATACTTCTCAAAAATCACTAATTTCAAAATGGATATTTTTGCAACCGCCAGGCGGTTGCGAGATTACATGGCAACCGCCTGGCGGTTGCTAGATCACATGGCAACCCCCTGGCAACAGGCGGTTGCTATGTCACATGGCAACCGCCGGGCGGTTGCCAATACTCGATATCTGCAACCGCCAGGCGGTTGCAGATAATATTCATACTTGATTTTTACTATTACGTATGATACGTTGTGGTACATTGTTTGATCAATTAATAATTACTCTAATGATAGTTAAAACAAGCCAAATTATAAGGTTTCATTGGAAAATTAAGCTTAAGGACAACATTAAGAACTAAGTTTGATGATTAGTTGTTGAACATAATATATAGGTATATCGTTGATAAATCGCCTAATCACATAATCTACTATTTTACTAACTTAATTACTAGTTTTGTAGTTATTTACTACTACTATTTACATTTAATAATGATATTTGAGTTCAATAAACACAAACACATCAAAATACTTCCCAAAAATCACTACTTTCAAAATGGATATTTTTACAACCGCTAGGCGGTTGCGAGATAACTTGGCAACCGCCTGGCGGTTGCTAGATCACATGGCAACCACCTGGCAACAGGCGGTTGCTATGTCACATGGCAACCGTCGGGCGGTTGCCAATACTCGGTATCTGCAACCGCCAGGCGGTTGCAGATAATATTCATACTTGATTTTTACTATTACGTATGATACGTTGTGGTACGTTGTTTGATCAATTGATAATTACCCTAATGATAGTTAAAATAAGCCAAATTATAAGGTTTCATTGGAAAATTAAGCTTAAGGACAACATTAAGAACTAAGTTTGATGATTAGTTGTTGAACATAATATATAGGTATATCGTTGATAACTCGCCTAATCACATAATCTACTATTTTACTAACTTAATTACTAGTTTTGTAGTTATTTACTACTACTATTCACATTTAATAATGATATTTGAGTTCAATAAACACAAACACATCAAGATACTTCTCAAAAATCACTAATTTCAAAATGGATATTTTTGCAACTGCCTGGCGGTTGCGAGATCACATGGCAACCGCCTGGCGGTTGCTAGATCACATGGCAACCGCCTGGCGGTTGCTATGTCACATGGCAACCGCCAGGCGGTTGCCAATACTCGATATCTGTAACCGCCATGCTGTTTCAGATAATATTCATACTTGATTTTTACTATTATGTATGATACGTTGTGGTACGTTGTTTGATCAATTGATAATTACCATAATGATAGTTAAAAAAAGCCAAATTATAAGGTTTCATTGGAAAATTAAGCTTAGGGACAACATTAAGAACTAAGTTTGATGATTAGTTGTTGAACATAATATATAGGTATATCGTTGATAACTCGCCTAATCACATAATCTACTATTTTAATAACTTAATTACTAGTTTTGTAGTTATTTACTACTACTATTCACATTTAATAATGATATTTGAGTTCAATAAACACAAACACATCAAGATACTTCTCAAAAATCACTAATTTCAAAATGGATATTTTTGCAACCGCCTGGCGGTTGCGAGATAACATGGCAACCGCCTGGCGGTTGCTAGATCACATGGCAACCGCCAGGCGGTTGCCAATACTCGATATCTGCAACCGCCAGGCCGTTGCAGATAATATTCATACTTGATTTTTAATATTACGTATGATACGTTGTGGTACGTTGTTTGATCAATTGATAATTACCATAATGATAGTTAAAACAAGCCAAATTATAAGGTTTCATTGGAAAACTAAGCTTAGGGACAACATTAAGAACTAAGTTTCATGATTAGTTGTTGAACATAATATATAGGTATATCGTTGATAACTCGCCTAATCACATAATCTACTATTTTACTAACTTAATTACTAGTTTTGTAGTTATTTACTACTACTATTTACATTTAATAATGATATTTGAGTTCAATAAACACAAACACATCAAAATACTTCTCAAAAATCACTACTTTTAAAATGGATATTTTTGCAACCGCTAGGCGGTTGCGAGATAACTTGGCAACCGCCTGGCGGTTGCTAGATCACATGGCAACCACCTGGCAACAGGCGGTTGCTATGTCACATGGCAACCGTCGGGCGGTTGCCAATACTCGGTATCTGCAACCGCCAGGCGGTTGCAGATAATATTCATACTTGATTTTTACTATTACGTATGATACGTTGTGGTACGTTGTTTGATCAATTGATAATTACCCTAATGATAGTTAAAACAAGCCAAATTATAAGGTTTCATTGGAAAATTAAGCTTAAGGACAACATTAAGAACTAAGTTTGATGATTAGTTGTTGAACATAATATATAGGTATATCGTTGATAACTCGCCTAATCACATAATCTACTATTTTACTAACTTAATTACTAGTTTTGTAGTTATTTACTACTACTATTCACATTTAATAATGATATTTGAGTTCAATAAACACAAACACATCAAGATACTTCTCAAAAATCACTAATTTCAAAATGGATATTTTTGCAACCGTTTGGCGGTTGCGAGATAACATGGCAACCGCCTGGCGGTTGCTAGATCACATGGCAACCGCCTGGCGGTTGCTATGTCACATGGCAACCGCCAGGCGGTTGCCAATACTCGATATATGTAACCGCCAGGCGGTTGCAGATAATATTCATACTTGATTTTTACTAGTACGTATGATACGTTGTGGTACGTTGTTTGATCAATTGATAATTACCATAATGATAGTTAAAACAAGCCAAATTATAAGGTTTCATTGGAAAATTAAGCTTAGGGACAACATTAAGAACTAAGTTTGATGATTAGTTGTTGAACATAATATATAGGTATATCGTTGATAACTCGCCTAATCACATAATCTACTATTTTACTAACTTAATTACTAGTTTTGTAGTTATTTACTACTACTATTCACATTTAATAATGATATTTGAGTTCACTAAACACAAACACATCAAGATACTTCTCAAAAATCACTAATTTCAAAATGGATATTTTTGCAACCGCTTGGCGGTTGCGAGATAACATGGCAACCGCCTGGCGGTTGCTAGATCACATGGCAACCGCCTGGCGGTTGCTAGATCACATGGCAACCGCCAGGCGGTTGCCAATACTCGATATCTGCAACCGCCAGGCCGTTGCAGATAATATTCATACTTGATTTTTAATATTACGTATGATACGTTGTGGTACGTTGTTTGATCAATTGATAATTACCATAATGATAGTTAAAACAAGCCAAATTATAAGGTTTCATTGGAAAACTAAGCTTAGGGACAACATTAAGAACTAAGTTTCATGATTAGTTGTTGAACATAATATATAGGTATATCGTTGATAACTCGCCTAATCACATAATCTACTATTTTACTAACTTAATTACTAGTTTTGTAGTTATTTACTACTACTATTTACATTTAATAATGATATTTGAGTTCAATAAACACAAACACATCAAAATACTTCTCAAAAATCACTACTTTCAAAATGGATATTTTTGCAACCGCTAGGCGGTTGCGAGATAACTTGGCAACCGCCTGGCGGTTGCTAGATCACATGGCAACCACCTGGCAACAGGCGGTTGCTATGTCACATGGCAACCGTCGGGCGGTTGCCAATACTCGGTATCTGCAACCGCCAGGCGGTTGCAGATAATATTCATACTTGATTTTTACTATTACGTATGATACGTTGTGGTACGTTGTTTGATCAATTGATAATTACCCTAATGATAGTTAAAACAAGCCAAATTATAAGGTTTCATTGGAAAATTAAGCTTAAGGACAACATTAAGAACTAAGTTTGATGATTAGTTGTTGAACATAATATATAGGTATATCGTTGATAACTCGCCTAATCACATAATCTACTATTTTACTAACTTAATTACTAGTTTTGTAGTTATTTACTACTACTATTCACATTTAATAATGATATTTGAGTTCAATAAACACAAACACATCAAGATACTTCTCAAAAATCACTAATTTCAAAATGGATATTTTTGCAACCGCCTGGCGGTTGCGAGATAACATGGCAACCGCCTGGCGGTTGCTAGATCACATGGCAACCGCCTGGCGGTTGCTATGTCACATGGCAACCGCCAGGCGGTTGCCAATACTCGATATCTGTAACCGCCATGCTGTTGCAGATAATATTCATACTTGATTTTTACTATTATGTATGATACGTTGTGGTACGTTATTTGATCAATTGATAATTACCATAATGATAGTTAAAAAAAGCCAAATTATAAGGTTTCATTGGAAAATTAAGCTTAGGGACAACATTAAGAACTAAGTTTGATGATTAGTTGTTGAACATAATATATAGGTATATCGTTGATAACTCGCCTAATCACATAATCTACTATTTTACTAACTTAATAACTAGTTTTGTAGTTATTTACTACTACTATTTACATTTAATAATGATATTTGAGTTCAATAAACACAAACACATCAAGATACTTCTCAAAAATCACTAATTTCAAAATGGATATTTTTGCAACCGCCAGGCAGTTGCGAGATTACATGGCAACCGCCTGGCGGTTGCTAGATCACATGGCAACCACCTGGCAACAGGCGGTTGCTATGTCACATGGCAACCGCCGGGCGGTTGCCAATACTCGATATCTGCAACCGCCAGGCGGTTGCAGATAATATTCATACTTGATTTTTACTATTACGTATGATACGTTGTGGTACATTGTTTGATCAATTAATAATTACTCTAATGATAGTTAAAACAAGCCAAATTATAAGGTTTCATTGGAAAATTAAGCTTAAGGACAACATTAAGAACTAAGTTTGATGATTAGTTGTTGAACATAATATATAGGTATATCGTTGATAAATCGCCTAATCACATAATCTACTATTTTACTAACTTAATTACTAGTTTTGTAGTTATTTACTACTACTATTCACATTTAATAATGATATTTGAGTTCAATAAACACAAACACATCAAGATACTTCTCAAAAATCACTAATTTCAAAATAGATATTTTTGCAACCGCTTGGCGGTTGCGAGATAACATGGCAACCGCCTGGCGGTTGCTAGATCACATGGCAACCGCCTGGCGGTTGCTATGTCACATGGCAACCGCCAGGCGGTTGCCAATACTCGATATATGTAACCGCCAGGCGGTTGCAGATAATATTCATACTTGATTTTTACTAGTACGTATGATACGTTGTGGTACGTTGTTTGATCAATTGATAATTACCATAATGATAGTTAAAACAAGCCAAATTATAAGGTTTCATTGGAAAATTAAGCTTAGGGACAACATTAAGAACTAAGTTTGATGATTAGTTGTTGAACATAATATATAGGTATATCGTTGATAACTCGCCTAATCACATAATCTACTATTTTACTAACTTAATTACTAGTTTTGTAGTTATTTACTACTACTATTCACATTTAATAATGATATTTGAGTTCACTAAACACAAACACATCAAGATACTTCTCAAAAATCACTAATTTCAAAATGGATATTTTTGCAACCGCTTGGCGGTTGCGAGATAACATGGCAACCGCCTGGCGGTTGCTAGATCACATGGCAACCGCCTGGCGGTTGCTATGTCACATGGCAACCGCCAGGCGGTTGCCAATACTCGATATATGTAACCGCCAGGCGGTTGCAGATAATATTCATACTTGATTTTTACTATTACGTATGATACGTTGTGGTACGTTGTTTGATCAATTGATAATTACCCTAATGATAGTTAAAACAAGCCAAATTATAAGGTTTCATTGGAAAATTAAGCTTAAGGACAACATTAAGAACTAAGTTTGATGATTAGTTGTTGAACATAATATATAGGTATATCGTTGATAACTCGCCTAATCACATAATCTACTATTTTACTAACTTAATTACTAGTTTTTAGTTATTTACTACTACTATTCACATTTAATAATAATATTTGAGTTCAATAAACACAAACACATCAAGATACTTCTCAAAAATCACTAATTTCAAAATGGATATTTTTGCAACCGTTTGGCGGTTGCGAGATAACATGGCAACCGCCTGGCGGTTGCTAGATCACATGGCAACCGCCAGGCGGTTGCCAATACTCGATATCTGCAACCGCCAGGCCGTTGCAGATAATATTCATACTTGATTTTTAATATTACGTATGATACGTTGTGGTACGTTGTTTGATCAATTGATAATTACCATAATGATAGTTAAAACAAGCCAAATTATAAGGTTTCATTGGAAAACTAAGCTTAGGGACAACATTAAGAACTAAGTTTCATGATTAGTTGTTGAACATAATATATAGGTATATCGTTGATAACTCGCCTAATCACATAATCTACTATTTTACTAACTTAATTACTAGTTTTGTAGTTATTTACTACTACTATTTACATTTAATAATGATATTTGAGTTCAATAAACACAAACACATCAAAATACTTCTCAAAAATCACTACTTTCAAAATGGATATTTTTGCAACCGCTAGGCGGTTGCGAGATAACTTGGCAACCGCCTGGCGGTTGCTAGATCACATGGCAACCACCTGGCAACAGGCGGTTGCTATGTCACATGGCAACCGTCGGGCGGTTGCCAATACTCGGTATCTGCAACCGCCAGGCGGTTGCAGATAATATTCATACTTGATTTTTACTATTACGTATGATACGTTGTGGTACGTTGTTTGATCAATTGATAATTACCCTAATGATAGTTAAAACAAGCCAAATTATAAGGTTTCATTGGAAAATTAAGCTTAAGGACAACATTAAGAACTAAGTTTGATGATTAGTTGTTGAACATAATATATAGGTATATCGTTGATAACTCGCCTAATCACATAATCTACTATTTTACTAACTTAATTACTAGTTTTGTAGTTATTTACTACTACTATTCACATTTAATAATGATATTTGAGTTCAATAAACACAAACACATCAAGATACTTCTCAAAAATCACTAATTTCAAAATGGATATTTTTGCAACCGCCTGGCGGTTGCGAGATAACATGGCAACCGCCTGGCAGTTGCTAGATCACATGGCAACCGCCTGGCGGTTGCTATGTCACATGGCAACCGCCAGCCGGTTGCCAATACTCGATATCTGTAACCGCCATGCTGTTGCAGATAATATTCATACTTGATTTTTACTATTATGTATGATACGTTGTGGTACGTTGTTTGATCAATTGATAATTACCATAATGATAGTTAAAAAAAGCCAAATTATAAGGTTTCATTGGAAAATTAAGCTTAGGGACAACATTAAGAAATAAGTTTGATGATTAGTTGTTGAACATAATATATAGGTATATCGTTGATAACTCGCCTAATCACATAATCTACTATTTTACTAACTTAATAACTAGTTTTGTAGTTATTTACTACTACTATTTACATTTAATAATGATATTTGAGTTCAATAAACACAAACACATCAAGATACTTCTCAAAAATCACTAATTTCAAAATGGATATTTTTGCAACCGTCAGGCGGTTGCGAGATTACATGGCAACCGCCTGGCGGTTGCTAGATCACATGGCAACCACCTGGCAACAGGCGGTTGCTATGTCACATGGCAACCGCCGGACGGTTGCCAATACTCGATATCTGCAACCGCCAGGCGGTTGCAGATAATATTCATACTTGATTTTTACTATTACGTATGATACGTTGTGGTACATTGTTTGATCAATTAATAATTACTCTAATGATAGTTAAAACAAGCCAAATTATAAGGTTTCATTGGAAAATTAAGCTTAAGGACAACATTAAGAACTAAGTTTGATGATTAGTTGTTGAACATAATATATAGGTATATCGTTGATAAATCGCCTAATCACATAATCTACTATTTTACTAACTTAATTACTAGTTTTGTAGTTATTTACTACTACTATTCACATTTAATAATGATATTTGAGTTCAATAAACACAAACACATCAAGATACTTCTCAAAAATCACTAATTTCAAAATAGATATTTTTGCAACCGCTTGGCGGTTGCGAGATAACATGGCAACCGCCTGGCGGTTGCTAGATCACATGGCAACCGCCTGGCGGTTGCTATGTCACATGGCAACCGCCAGGCGGTTGCCAATACTCGATATATGTAACCGCCAGGCGGTTGCAGATAATATTCATACTTGATTTTTACTAGTACGTATGATACGTTGTGGTACGTTGTTTGATCAATTGATAATTACCATAATGATAGTTAAAACAAGCCAAATTATAAGGTTTCATTGGAAAATTAAGCTTAGGGACAACATTAAGAACTAAGTTTGATGATTAGTTGTTGAACATAATATATAGGTATATCGTTGATAACTCGCCTAATCACATAATCTACTATTTTACTAACTTAATTACTAGTTTTGTAGTTATTTACTACTACTATTCACATTTAATAATGATATTTGAGTTCACTAAACACAAACACATCAAGATACTTCTCAAAAATCACTAATTTCAAAATGGATATTTTTGCAACCGCTTGGCGGTTGCGAGATAACATGGCAACCGCCTGGCGGTTGCTAGATCACATGGCAACCGCCTGGCGGTTGCTATGTCACATGGCAACCGCCAGGCGGTTGCCAATACTCGATATATGTAACCGCCAGGCGGTTGCAGATAATATTCATACTTGATTTTTACTATTACGTATGATACGTTGTGGTACGTTGTTTGATCAATTGATAATTACCCTAATGATAGTTAAAACAAGCCAAATTATAAGGTTTCATTGGAAAATTAAGCTTAAGGACAACATTAAGAACTAAGTTTGATGATTAGTTGTTGAACATAATATATAGGTATATCGTTGATAACTCGCCTAATCACATAATCTACTATTTTACTAACTTAATTACTAGTTTTGTAGTTATTTACTACTACTATTCACATTTAATAATAATATTTGAGTTCAATAAACACAAACACATCAAGATACTTCTCAAAAATCACTAATTTCAAAATGGATATTTTTGCAACCGTTTGGCGGTTGCGAGATAACATGGCAACCGCCTGGCGGTTGCTAGATCACATGGCAACCGCCAGGCGGTTGCCAATACTCGATATCTGCAACCGCCAGGCCGTTGCAGATAATATTCATACTTGATTTTTAATATTACGTATGATACGTTGTGGTACGTTGTTTGATCAATTGATAATTACCATAATGATAGTTAAAACAAGCCAAATTATAAGGTTTCATTGGAAAACTAAGCTTAGGGACAACATTAAGAACTAAGTTTCATGATTAGTTGTTGAACATAATATATAGGTATATCGTTGATAACTCGCCTAATCACATAATCTACTATTTTACTAACTTAATTACTAGTTTTGTAGTTATTTACTACTACTATTTACATTTAATAATGATATTTGAGTTCAATAAACACAAACACATCAAAATACTTCTCAAAAATCACTACTTTCAAAATGGATATTTTTGCAACCGCTAGGCGGTTGCGAGATAACTTGGCAACCGCCTGGCGGTTGCTAGATCACATGGCAACCACCTGGCAACAGGCGGTTGCTATGTCACATGGCAACCGTCGGGCGGTTGCCAATACTCGGTATCTGCAACCGCCAGGCGGTTGCAGATAATATTCATACTTGATTTTTACTATTACGTATGATACGTTGTGGTACGTTGTTTGATCAATTGATAATTACCCTAATGATAGTTAAAACAAGCCAAATTATAAGGTTTCATTGGAAAATTAAGCTTAAGGACAACATTAAGAACTAAGTTTGATGATTAGTTGTTGAACATAATATATAGGTATATCGTTGATAACTCGCCTAATCACATAATCTACTATTTTACTAACTTAATTACTAGTTTTGTAGTTATTTACTACTACTATTCACATTTAATAATGATATTTGAGTTCAATAAACACAAACACATCAAGATACTTCTCAAAAATCACTAATTTCAAAATGGATATTTTTGCAACCGCCTGGCGGTTGCGAGATAACATGGCAACCGCCTGGCGGTTGCTAGATCACATGGCAACCGCCTGGCGGTTGCTATGTCACATGGCAACCGCCAGGCGGTTGCCAATACTCGATATCTGTAACCGCCATGCTGTTGCAGATAATATTCATACTTGATTTTTACTATTATGTATGATACGTTGTGGTACGTTGTTTGATCAATTGATAATTACCATAATGATAGTTAAAAAAAGCCAAATTATAAGGTTTCATTGGAAAATTAAGCTTAGGGACAACATTAAGAAATAAGTTTGATGATTAGTTGTTGAACATAATATATAGGTATATCGTTGATAACTCGCCTAATCACATAATCTACTATTTTACTAACTTAATAACTAGTTTTGTAGTTATTTACTACTACTATTTACATTTAATAATGATATTTGAGTTCAATAAACACAAACACATCAAGATACTTCTCAAAAATCACTAATTTCAAAATGGATATTTTTGCAACCGTCAGGCGGTTGCGAGATTACATGGCAACCGCCTGGCGGTTGCTAGATCACATGGCAACCACCTGGCAACAGGCGGTTGCTATGTCACATGGCAACCGCCGGACGGTTGCCAATACTCGATATCTGCAACCGCCAGGCGGTTGCAGATAATATTCATACTTGATTTTTACTATTACGTATGATACGTTGTGGTACATTGTTTGATCAATTAATAATTACTCTAATGATAGTTAAAACAAGCCAAATTATAAGGTTTCATTGGAAAATTAAGCTTAAGGACAACATTAAGAACTAAGTTTGATGATTAGTTGTTGAACATAATATATAGGTATATCGTTGATAAATCGCCTAATCACATAATCTACTATTTTACTAACTTAATTACTAGTTTTGTAGTTATTTACTACTACTATTCACATTTAATAATGATATTTGAGTTCAATAAACACAAACACATCAAGATACTTCTCAAAAATCACTAATTTCAAAATAGATATTTTTGCAACCGTTTGGCGGTTGCGAGATAACATGGCAACCGCCTGGCGGTTGCTAGATCACATGGCAACCGCCTGGCGGTTGCTATGTCACATGGCAACCGCCAGGCGGTTGCCAATACTCGATATATGTAACCGCCAGGCGGTTGCAGATAATATTCATACTTGATTTTTACTAGTACGTATGATACGTTGTGGTACGTTGTTTGATCAATTGATAATTACCATAATGATAGTTAAAACAAGCCAAATTATAAGGTTTCATTGGAAAATTAAGCTTAGGGACAACATTAAGAACTAAGTTTGATGATTAGTTGTTGAACATAATATATAGGTATATCGTTGATAACTCGCCTAATCACATAATCTACTATTTTACTAACTTAATTACTAGTTTTGTAGTTATTTACTACTACTATTCACATTTAATAATGATATTTGAGTTCAATAAACACAAACACATCAAGATACTTCTCAAAAATCACTAATTTCAAAATGGATATTTTTGCAACCGCTTGGCGGTTGCGAGATAACATGGCAACCGCCTGGCGGTTGCTAGATCACATGGCAACCGCCTGGCGGTTGCTATGTCACATGGCAACCGCCAGGCGGTTGCCAATACTCGATATATGTAACCGCCAGGCGGTTGCAGATAATATTCATACTTGATTTTTACTATTACGTATGATACGTTGTGGTACGTTGTTTGATCAATTGATAATTACCCTAATGATAGTTAAAAGAAGCCAAATTATAAGGTTTCATTGGAAAATTAAGCTTAAGGACAACATTAAGAACTAAGTTTGATGATTAGTTGTTGAACATAATATATAGGTATATCGTTGATAACTCGCCTAATCACATTATCTACTATTTTACTAACTTAATTACTAGTTTTGTAGTTATTTACTACTACTATTCACATTTAATAATAATATTTGAGTTCAATAAACACAAACACATCAAGATACTTCTCAAAAATCACTAATTTCAAAATGGATATTTTTGCAACCGCTTGGCGGTTGCGAGATAACATGGCAACCGCCTGGCGGTTGCTAGATCACATGGCAACCGCCAGGCGGTTGCCAATACTCGATATCTGCAACCGCCAGGCCGTTGCAGATAATATTCATACTTGATTTTTAATATTACGTATGATACGTTGTGGTACGTTGTTTGATCAATTGATAATTACCATAATGATAGTTAAAACAAGCCAAATTATAAGTTTTCATTGGAAAACTAAGCTTAGGGACAACATTAAGAACTAAGTTTCATGATTAGTTGTTGAACATAATATATAGGTATATCGTTGATAACTCGTCTAATCACATAATCTACTATTTTACTAACTTAATTACTAGTTTTGTAGTTATTTACTACTACTATTTACATTTAATAATGATATTTGAGTTCAATAAACACAAACACATCAAAATACTTCTCAAAAATCACAACTTTCAAAATGGATATTTTTGCAACCGCTAGGCGGTTGCGAGATAACTTGGCAACCGCCTGGCGGTTGCTTGATCACATGGCAACCACCTGGCAACAGGCGGTTGCTATGTCACATGGCAACCGTCGGGCGGTTGCCAATACTCGGTATCTGCAACCGCCAGGCGGTTGCAGATAATATTCATACTTGATTTTTACTATTACGTATGATACGTTGTGGTACGTTGTTTGATCAATTGATAATTACCCTAATGATAGTTAAAACAAGCCAAATTATAAGGTTTCATTGGAAAATTAAGCTTAAGGACAACATTAAGAACTAAGTTTGATGATTAGTTGTTGAACATAATATATAGGTATATCGTTGATAACTCGCCTAATCACATAATCTACTATTTTACTAACTTAATTACTAGTTTTGTAGTTATTTACTACTACTATTCACATTTAATAATGATATTTGAGTTCAATAAACACAAACACATCAAGATACTTCTCAAAAATCACTAATTTCAAAATGGATATTTTTGCAACCGCCTGGCGGTTGCGAGATCACATGGCAACCGCCTGGCGGTTGCTAGATCACATGGCAACCGCCTGGCGGTTGCTATGTCACATGGCAACCGCCAGGCGGTTGCCAATACTCGATATCTGTAACCGCCATGCTGTTTCAGATAATATTCATACTTGATTTTTACTAGTACGTATGATACGTTGTGGTACGTTGTTTGATCAATTGATAATTACCATAATGATAGTTAAAACAAGCCAAATTATAAGGTTTCATTGGAAAATTAAGCTTAGGGACAACATTAAGAACTAAGTTTGATGATTAGTTGTTGAACATAATATATAGGTATATCGTTGATAACTCGCCTAATCACATAATCTACTATTTTACTAACTTAATTACTAGTTTTGTAGTTATTTACTACTACTATTCACATTTAATAATGATATTTGAGTTCAATAAACATAAACACATCAAGATACTTCTCAAAAATCACTAATTTCAAAATGGATATTTTTGCAACCGCTTGGCGGTTGCGAGATAACATGGCAACCGCCTGGCGGTTGCTAGATCACATGGCAACCGCCTGGCGGTTGCTATGTCACATGGCAACCGCCAGGCGGTTGCCAATACTCGATATATGTAACCGCTAGGCGGTTGCAGATAATATTCATACTTGATTTTTACTATTACGTATGATACGTTGTGGTACGTTGTTTGATCAATTGATAATTACCCTAATGATAGTTAAAAGAAGCCAAATTATAAGGTTTCATTGGAAAATTAAGCTTAAGGACAACATTAAGAACTAAGTTTGATGATTAGTAGTTGAACATAATATATAGGTATATCGTTGATAACTCGCCTAATCACATAATCTACTATTTTACTAACTTAATTACTAGTTTTGTAGTTATTTACTACTACTATTCACATTTAATAATAATATTTGAGTTCAATAAACACAAACACATCAAGATACTTCTCAAAAATCACTAATTTCAAAATGGATATTTTTGCAACCGCTTGGCGGTTGCGAGATAACATGGCAACCGCCTGGGGGTTGCTAGATCACATGGCAACCGCCAGGCGGTTGCCAATACTCGATATCTGCAACCGCCAGGCCGTTGCAGATAATATTCATACTTGATTTTTAATATTACGTATGATACGTTGTGGTACGTTGTTTGATCAATTGATAATTACCATAATGATAGTTAAAACAAGCCAAATTATAAGTTTTCATTGGAAAACTAAGCTTAGGGACAACATTAAGAACTAAGTTTCATGATTAGTTGTTGAACATAATATATAGGTATATCGTTGATAACTCGCCTAATCACATAATCTACTATTTTACTAACTTAATTACTAGTTTTGTAGTTATTTACTACTACTATTTACATTTAATAATGATATTTGAGTTCAATAAACACAAACACATCAAAATACTTCTCAAAAATCACAACTTTCAAAATGGATATTTTTGCAACCGCTAGGCGGTTGCGAGATAACTTGGCAACCGCCTGGCGGTTGCTTGATCACATGGCAACCACCTGGCAACAGGCGGTTGCTATGTCACATGGCAACCGTCGGGCGGTTGCCAATACTCGGTATCTGCAACCGCCAGGCGGTTGCAGATAATATTCATACTTGATTTTTACTATTACGTATGATACGTTGTGGTACGTTGTTTGATCAATTGATAATTACCCTAATGATAGTTAAAACAAGCCAAATTATAAGGTTTCATTGGAAAATTAAGCTTAAGGACAACATTAAGAACTAAGTTTGATGATTAGTTGTTGAACATAATATATAGGTATATCGTTGATAACTCGCCTAATCACATAATCTACTATTTTACTAACTTAATTACTAGTTTTGTAGTTATTTACTACTACTATTCACATTTAATAATGATATTTGAGTTCAATAAACACAAACACATCAAGATACTTCTCAAAAATCACTAATTTCAAAATGGATATTTTTGCAACCGCCTGGCGGTTGCGAGATCACATGGCAACCGCCTGGCGGTTGCTAGATCACATGGCAACCGCCTGGCGGTTGCTATGTCACATGGCAACCGCCAGGCGGTTGCCAATACTCGATATCTGTAACCGCCATGCTGTTTCAGATAATATTCATACTTGATTTTTACTAGTACGTATGATACGTTGTGGTACGTTGTTTGATCAATTGATAATTACCATAATGATAGTTAAAACAAGCCAAATTATAAGGTTTCATTGGAAAATTAAGCTTAGGGACAACATTAAGAACTAAGTTTGATGATTAGTTGTTGAACATAATATATAGGTATATCGTTGATAACTCGCCTAATCACATAATCTACTATTTTACTAACTTAATTACTAGTTTTGTAGTTATTTACTACTACTATTCACATTTAATAATGATATTTGAGTTCAATAAACATAAACACATCAAGATACTTCTCAAAAATCACTAATTTCAAAATGGATATTTTTGCAACCGCTTGGCGGTTGCGAGATAACATGGCGGTTGCTATATCACATGGCAACCGCCTGGCGGTTGCTATGTCACATGGCAACCGCCAGGCGCTTGCCAATACTCGATATATGTAACCGCCAGGCGGTTGCAGATAATATTCATACTTGATTTTTACTATTACGTATGATACGTTGTGGTACGTTGTTTGATCAATTGATAATTACCCTAATGATAGTTAAAACAAGCCAAATTATAAGGTTTCATTGGAAAATTAAGCTTAAGGACAACATTAAGAACTAAGTTTGATGATTAGTTGTTGAACATAATATATAGGTATATCGTTGATAACTCGCCTAATCACATAATCTACTATTTTACTAACTTAATTACTAGTTTTGTAGTTATTTACTACTACTATTCACATTTAATAATAATATTTGAGTTCAATAAACACAAACACATCAAGATACTTCTCAAAAATCACTAATTTCAAAATGGATATTTTTGCAACCGCTTGGCGGTTGCGAGATAACATGGCAACCGCCTGGCGGTTGCTAGATCACATGGCAACCGCCAGGCGGTTGCCAATACTCGATATCTGCAACCGCCAGGCCGTTGCAGATAATATTCATACTTGATTTTTAATATTACGTATGATACGTTGTGGTACGTTGTTTGATCAATTGATAATTACCATAATGATAGTTAAAACAAGCCAAATTATAAGGTTTCATTGGAAAACTAAGCTTAGGGACAACATTAAGAACTAAGTTTCATGATTAGTTGTTGAACATAATATATAGGTATATCGTTGATAACTCGCCTAATCACATAATCTACTATTTTACTAACTTAATTACTAGTTTTGTAGTTATTTATACTACTATTTACATTTAATAATGATATTTGAGTTCAATAAACACAAACACATCAAAATACTTCTCAAAAATCACTACTTTCAAAATGGATATTTTTGCAACCGCTAGGCGGTTGCGAGATAACTTGGCAACCGCCTGGCGGTTGCTAGATCACATGGCAACCACCTGGCAACAGGCGGTTGCTATGTCACATGGCAACCGTCGGGCGGTTGCCAATACTCGGTATCTGCAACCGCCAGGCGGTTGCAGATAATATTCATACTTGATTTTTACTATTACGTATGATACGTTGTGGTACGTTGTTTGATCAATTGATAATTACCCTAATGATAGTTAAAACAAGCCAAATTATAAGGTTTCATTGGAAAATTAAGCTTAAGGACAACATTAAGAACTAAGTTTGATGATTAGTTGTTGAACATAATATATAGGTATATCGTTGATAACTCGCCTAATCACATAATCTACTATTTTACTAACTTAATTACTAGTTTTGTAGTTATTTACTACTACTATTCACATTTAATAATGATATTTGAGTTCAATAAACACAAACACATCAAGATACTTCTCAAAAATCACTAATTTCAAAATGGATATTTTTGCAACCGCCTGGCGGTTGCGAGATCACATGGCAACCGCCTGGCGGTTGCTAAATCACATGGCAACCGCCTGGCGGTTGCTATGTCACATGGCAACCGCCAGGCGGTTGCCAATACTCGATATCTGTAACCGCCATGCTGTTTCAGATAATATTCATACTTGATTTTTACTATTATGTATGATACGTTGTGGTACGTTGTTTGATCAATTGATAATTACCATAATGATAGTTAAAAAAAGCCAAATTATAAGGTTTCATTGGAAAATTAAGCTTAGGGACAACATTAAGAACTAAGTTTGATGATTAGTTGTTGAACATAATATATAGGTATATCGTTGATAACTCGCCTAATCACATAATCTACTATTTTACTAACTTAATAACTAGTTTTGTAGTTATTTACTACTACTATTTACATTTAATAATGATATTTGAGTTCAATAAACACAAACACATCAAGATACTTCTCAAAAATCACTAATTTCAAAATGGATATTTTTGCAACCGCCAGGCGGTTGCGAGATTACATGGCAACCGCCTGGCGGTTGCTAGATCACATGGCAACCACCTGGCGGTTGCTAGATCACATGGCAACCGCCTGGCGGTTGCTATGTCACATGGCAACCGCCAGGCGGTTGCCAATACTCGATATATGTAACCGCCAGGCGGTTGCAGATAATATTCATACTTGATTTTTACTATTACGTATGATACGTTGTGGTACGTTGTTTGATCAATTGATAATTACCCTAATGATAGTTAAAACAAGCCAAATTATAAGGTTTCATTGGAAAATTAAGCTTAAGGACAACATTAAGAACTAAGTTTGATGATTAGTTGTTGAACATAATATATAGGTATATCGTTGATAACTCGCCTAATCACATAATCTACTATTTTACTAACTTAATTACTAGTTTTGTAGTTATTTACTACTACTATTCACATTTAATAATAATATTTGAGTTCAATAAACACAAACACATCAAGAGACTTCTCAAAAATCACTAATTTCAAAATGGATATTTTTGCAACCGCTTGGCGGTTGCGAGATAACATGGCAACCGCCTGGCGGTTGCTAGATCACATGGCAACCGCCAGGCGGTTGCCAATACTCGATATCTGCAACCGCCAGGCCGTTGCAGATAATATTCATACTTGATTTTTAATATTACGTATGATACGTTGTGGTACGTTGTTTGATCAATTGATAATTACCATAATGATAGTTAAAACAAGCCAAATTATAAGGTTTCATTGGAAAACTAAGCTTAGGGACAACATTAAGAACTAAGTTTCATGATTAGTTGTTGAACATAATATATAGGTATATCGTTGATAACTCGCCTAATCACATAATCTACTATTTTACTAACTTAATTACTAGTTTTGTAGTTATTTACTACTACTATTTACATTTAATAATGATATTTGAGTTCAATAAACACAAACACATCAAAATACTTCTCAAAAATCACTACTTTCAAAATGGATATTTTTGCAACCGCTAGGCGGTTGCGAGATAACTTGGCAACCGCCTGGCGGTTGCTAGATCACATGGCAACCACCTGGCAACAGGCGGTTGCTATGTCACATGGCAACCGTCGGGCGGTTGCCAATACTCGGTATCTGCAACCGCCAGGCGGTTGCAGATAATATTCATACTTGATTTTTACTATTACGTATGATACGTTGTGGTACGTTGTTTGATCAATTGATAATTACCCTAATGATAGTTAAAACAAGCCAAATTATAAGGTTTCATTGGAAAATTAAGCTTAAGGACAACATTAAGAACTAAGTTTGATGATTAGTTGTTGAACATAATATATAGGTATATCGTTGATAACTCGCCTAATCACATAATCTACTATTTTACTAACTTAATTACTAGTTTTGTAGTTATTTACTACTACTATTCACATTTAATAATGATATTTGAGTTCAATAAACACAAACACATCAAGATACTTCTCAAAAATCACTAATTTCAAAATGGATATTTTTGCAACCGCCTGGCGGTTGCGAGATCACATGGCAACCGCCTGGCGGTTGCTAAATCACATGGCAACCGCCTGGCGGTTGCTATGTCACATGGCAACCGCCAGGCGGTTGCCAATACTCGATATCTGTAACCGCCATGCTGTTTCAGATAATATTCATACTTGATTTTTACTATTATGTATGATACGTTGTGGTACGTTGTTTGATCAATTGATAATTACCATAATGATAGTTAAAAAAAGCCAAATTATAAGGTTTCATTGGAAAATTAAGCTTAGGGACAACATTAAGAACTAAGTTTGATGATTAGTTGTTGAACATAATATATAGGTATATCGTTGATAACTCGCCTAATCACATAATCTACTATTTTACTAACTTAATAACTAGTTTTGTAGTTATTTACTACTACTATTTACATTTAATAATGATATTTGAGTTCAATAAACACAAACACATCAAGATACTTCTCAAAAATCACTAATTTCAAAATGGATATTTTTGCAACCGCCAGGCGGTTGCGAGATTACATGGCAACCGCCTGGCGGTTGCTAGATCACATGGCAACCACCTGGCGGTTGCTAGATCACATGGCAACCGCCTGGCGGTTGCTATGTCACATGGCAACCGCCAGGCGGTTGCCAATACTCGATATATGTAACCGCCAGGCGGTTGCAGATAATATTCATACTTGATTTTTACTATTACGTATGATACGTTGTGGTACGTTGTTTGATCAATTGATAATTACCCTAATGATAGTTAAAACAAGCCAAATTATAAGGTTTCATTGGAAAATTAAGCTTAAGGACAACATTAAGAACTAAGTTTGATGATTAGTTGTTGAACATAATATATAGGTATATCGTTGATAACTCGCCTAATCACATAATCTACTATTTTACTAACTTAATTACTAGTTTTGTAGTTATTTACTACTACTATTCACATTTAATAATAATATTTGAGTTCAATAAACACAAACACATCAAGAGACTTCTCAAAAATCACTAATTTCAAAATGGATATTTTTGCAACCGCTTGGCGGTTGCGAGATAACATGGCAACCGCCTGGCGGTTGCTAGATCACATGGCAACCGCCAGGCGGTTGCCAATACTCGATATCTGCAACCGCCAGGCCGTTGCAGATAATATTCATACTTGATTTTTAATATTACGTATGATACGTTGTGGTACGTTGTTTGATCAATTGATAATTACCATAATGATAGTTAAAACAAGCCAAATTATAAGGTTTCATTGGAAAACTAAGCTTAGGGACAACATTAAGAACTAAGTTTCATGATTAGTTGTTGAACATAATATATAGGTATATCGTTGATAACTCGCCTAATCACATAATCTACTATTTTACTAACTTAATTACTAGTTTTGTAGTTATTTACTACTACTATTTACATTTAATAATGATATTTGAGTTCAATAAACACAAACACATCAAAATACTTCTCAAAAATCACTACTTTCAAAATGGATATTTTTGCAACCGCTAGGCGGTTGCGAGATAACTTGGCAACCGCCTGGCGGTTGCTAGATCACATGGCAACCACCTGGCAACAGGCGGTTGCTATGTCACATGGCAACCGTCGGGCGGTTGCCAATACTCGGTATCTGCAACCGCCAGGCGGTTGCAGATAATATTCATACTTGATTTTTACTATTACGTATGATACGTTGTGGTACGTTGTTTGATCAATTGATAATTACCCTAATGATAGTTAAAACAAGCCAAATTATAAGGTTTCATTGGAAAATTAAGCTTAAGGACAACATTAAGAACTAAGTTTGATGATTAGTTGTTGAACATAATATATAGGTATATCGTTGATAACTCGCCTAATCACATAATCTACTATTTTACTAACTTAATTACTAGTTTTGTAGTTATTTACTACTACTATTCACATTTAATAATGATATTTGAGTTCAATAAACACAAACACATCAAGATACTTCTCAAAAATCACTAATTTCAAAATGGATATTTTTGCAACCGCCTGGCGGTTGCGAGATCACATGGCAACCGCCTGGCGGTTGCTAAATCACATGGCAACCGCCTGGCGGTTGCTATGTCACATGGCAACCGCCAGGCGGTTGCCAATACTCGATATCTGTAACCGCCATGCTGTTTCAGATAATATTCATACTTGATTTTTACTATTATGTATGATACGTTGTAGTACGTTGTTTGATCAATTGATAATTACCATAATGATAGTTAAAAAAAGCCAAATTATAAGGTTTCATTGGAAAATTAAGCTTAGGGACAACATTAAGAACTAAGTTTGATGATTAGTTGTTGAACATAATATATAGGTATATCGTTGATAACTCGCCTAATCACATAATCTACTATTTTACTAACTTAATAACTAGTTTTGTAGTTATTTACTACTACTATTTACATTTAATAATGATATTTGAGTTCAATAAACACAAACACATCAAGATACTTCTCAAAAATCACTAATTTCAAAATGGATATTTTTGCAACCGCCAGGCGGTTGCGAGATTACATGGCAACCGCCTGGCGGTTGCTAGATCACATGGCAACCACCTGGCAACAGGCGGTTGCTATGTCACATGGCAACCGCCGGGCGGTTGCCAATACTCGATATCTGCAACCGCCAGGCGGTTGCAGATAATATTCATACTTGATTTTTACTATTACGTATGATACGTTGTGGTACATTGTTTGATCAATTGATAATTACTCTAATGATAGTTAAAACAAGCCAAATTATAAGGTTTCATTGGAAAATTAAGTTTAAGGACAACATTAAGAACTAAGTTTGATGATTAGTTGTTGAACATAATATATAGGTATATCGTTGATAACTCGCCTAATCACATAATCTACTATTTTACTAACTTAATTACTAGTTTTGTAGTTATTTACTACTACTATTCACATTTAATAATAATATTTGAGTTCAATAAACACAAACACATCAAGATACTTCTCAAAAATCACTAATTTCAAAATGGATATTTTTGCAACTGCTTGGCGGTTGTGAGATAACATGGCAACCGCCTGGCGGTTGCTAGATCACATGGCAACCGCCAGGCGGTTGCCAATACTCGATATATGTAACCGCCTGGCGGTTGCAGATAATATTCATACTTGATTTTTACTATTACGTATGATACGTTGTGGTACGTTGTTTGATCAATTGATAATTACCATAATGATAATTAAAACAGGCCAAATTATAAGGTTTCATTGGAAAATTAAGCTTAGGGACAACATTAAGAACTAAGTTTGATGATTAGTTGTTGAACATAATATATAGGTATATTGTTGATAACTCGCCTAATCACATAATCTACTATTTTAATAACTTAATTACTAGTTTTGTAGTTATTTACTACTACTATTCACATTTAATAATGATATTTGAGTTCAATAAACACAAACACATCAAGATACTTCTAAAAAATCACTAATTTCAAAATGAATATTTTTGCAACCGCCTGGCGGTTGCGAGATAACATGGCAACCGCCTGGCGGTTGCTAGATCACATGGCAACCGCCAGGCGGTTGCCAATACTCGATATCTGCAACCGCCAGGCCGTTGCAGATAATATTCATACTTGATTTTTAATATTACGTATGATACGTTGTGGTACGTTGTTTGATCAATTGATAATTACCATAATGATAGTTAAAACAAGCCAAATTATAAGGTTTCATTGGAAAACTAAGCTTAGGGACAACATTAAGAACTAAGTTTCATGATTAGTTGTTGAACATAATATATAGGTATATCGTTGATAACTCGCCTAATCACATAATCTACTATTTTACTAACTTAATTACTAGTTTTGTAGTTATTTACTACTACTATTTACATTTAATAATGATATTTGAGTTCAATAAACACAAACACATCAAAATACTTCTCAAAAATCACTACTTTTAAAATGGATATTTTTGCAACCGCTAGGCGGTTGCGAGATAACTTGGCAACCGCCTGGCGGTTGCTAGATCACATGGCAACCACCTGGCAACAGGCGGTTGCTATGTCACATGGCAACCGTCGGGCGGTTGCCAATACTCGGTATCTGCAACCGCCAGGCGGTTGCAGATAATATTCATACTTGATTTTTACTATTACGTATGATACGTTGTGGTACATTGTTTGATCAATTGATAATTACTCTAATGATAGTTAAAACAAGCCAAATTATAAGGTTTCATTGGAAAATTAAGCTTAAGGACAACATTAAGAACTAAGTTTGATGCTTAGTTGTTGAACATAATATATAGGTATATCGTTGATAACTCGCCTAATCACATAATCTACTATTTTACTAACTTAATTACTAGTTTTGTAGTTATTTACTACTACTATTCACATTTAATAATAAATATTTGAGTTCAATAAACACAAACACATCAAGATACTTCTCAAAAATCACTAATTTCAAAATGGATATTTTTGCAACTGCTTGGCGGTTGCGAGATAACATGGCAACCGCCTGGCGGTTGCTAGATCACATGGCAACCGCCAGGCGGTTGCCAATACTCGATATATGTAACCCCCTGGCGGTTGCAGATAATATTCATACTTGATTTTTACTATTACGTATGATACGTTGTGGTACGTTGTTTGATCAATTGATAATTACCATAATGATAATTAAAACAGGCCAAATTATAAGGTTTCATTGGAAAATTAAGCTTAGGGACAACATTAAGAACTAAGTTTGATGATTAGTTGTTGAACATAATATATAGGTATATTGTTGATAACTCGCCTAATCACATAATCTACTATTTTAATAACTTAATTACTAGTTTTGTAGTTATTTACTACTACTATTCACATTTAATAATGATATTTGAGTTCAATAAACACAAACACATCAAGATACTTCTAAAAAATCACTAATTTCAAAATGGATATTTTTGCAACCGCCTGGCGGTTGCGAGATAACATGGCAACCGCCTGGCGGTTGCTAGATCACATGGCAACCGCCAGGCGGTTGCCAATACTCGATATCTGCAACCGCCAGGCCGTTGCAGATAATATTCATACTTGATTTTTAATATTACGTATGATACGTTGTGGTACGTTGTTTGATCAATTGATAATTACCATAATGATAGTTAAAACAAGCCAAATTATAAGGTTTCATTGGAAAACTAAGCTTAGGGACAACATTAAGAACTAAGTTTCATGATTAGTTGTTGAACATAATATATAGGTATATCGTTGATAACTCGCCTAATCACATAATCTACTATTTTACTAACTTAATTACTAGTTTTGTAGTTATTTACTACTACTATTTACATTTAATAATGATATTTGAGTTCAATAAACACAAACACATCAAAATACTTCTCAAAAATCACTACTTTTAAAATGGATATTTTTGCAACCGCTAGGCCGTTGCGAGATAACTTGGCAACCGCCTGGCGGTTGCTAGATCACATGGCAACCACCTGGCAACAGGCGGTTGCTATGTCACATGGCAACCGTCGGGCGGTTGCCAATACTCGGTATCTGCAACCGCCAGGCGGTTGCAGATAATATTCATACTTGATTTTTACTATTACGTATGATACGTTGTGGTACATTGTTTGATCAATTGATAATTACTCTAATGATAGTTAAAACAAGCCAAATTATAAGGTTTCATTGGAAAATTAAGCTTAAGGACAACATTAAGAACTAAGTTTGATGCTTAGTTGTTGAACATAATATATAGGTATATCGTTGATAACTCGCCTAATCACATAATCTACTATTTTACTAACTTAATTACTAGTTTTGTAGTTATTTACTACTACTATTCACATTTAATAATAAATATTTGAGTTCAATAAACACAAACACATCAAGATACTTCTCAAAAATCACTAATTTCAAAATGGATATTTTTGCAACTGCTTGGCGGTTGCGAGATAACATGGCAACCGCCTGGCGGTTGCTAGATCACATGGCAACCGCCAGGCGGTTGCCAATACTCGATATATGTAACCGCCTGGCGGTTGCAGATAATATTCATACTTGATTTTTACTATTACGTATGATACGTTGTGGTACGTTGTTTGATCAATTGATAATTACCATAATGATAATTAAAACATGCCAAATTATAAGGTTTCATTGGAAAATTAAGCTTAGGGACAACATTAAGAACTAAGTTTGATGATTAGTTGTTGAACATAATATATAGGTATATCGTTGATAACTCGCCTAATCACATAATCTACTATTTTAATAACTTAATTACTAGTTTTGTAGTTATTTACTACTACTATTCACATTTAATAATGATATTTGAGTTCAATAAACACAAACACATCAAGATACTTCTAAAAAATCACTAATTTCAAAATGGATATTTTTGCAACCGCCTGGCGGTTGCGAGATAACATGGCAACCGCCTGGCGGTTGCTAGATCACATGGCAACCGCCAGGCGGTTGCCAATACTCGATATCTGCAACCGCCAGGCCGTTGCAGATAATATTCATACTTGATTTTTAATATTACGTATGATACGTTGTGGTACGTTGTTTGATCAATTGATAATTACCATAATGATAGTTAAAACAAGCCAAATTATAAGGTTTCATTGGAAAACTAAGCTTAGGGACAACATTAAGAACTAAGTTTCATGATTAGTTGTTGAACATAATATATAGGTATATCGTTGATAACTCGCCTAATCACATAATCTACTATTTTACTAACTTAATTACTAGTTTTGTAGTTATTTACTACTACTATTTACATTTAATAATGATATTTGAGTTCAATAAACACAAACACATCAAAATACTTCTCAAAAATCACTACTTTTAAAATGGATATTTTTGCAACCGCTAGGCGGTTGCGAGATAAGTTGGCAACCGCCTGGCGGTTGCTAGATCACATGGCAACCACCTGGCAACAGGCGGTTGCTATGTCACATGGCAACCGTCGGGCGGTTGCCAATACTCGGTATCTGCAACCGCCAGGCGGTTGCAGATAATATTCATACTTGATTTTTACTATTACGTATGATACGTTGTGGTACGTTGTTTGATCAATTGATAATTACCCTAATGATAGTTAAAACAAGCCAAATTATAAGGTTTCATTGGAAAATTAAGCTTATGGACAACATTAAGAACTAAGTTTGATGATTAGTTGTTGAACATAATATATAGGTATATCGTTGATAACTCGCCTAATCACATAATCTACTATTTTACTAACTTAATAACTAGTTTTGTAGTTATTTACTACTACTATTTACATTTAATAATGATATTTGAGTTCAATAAACACAAACACATCAAGATACTTCTCAAAAATCACTAATTTCAAAATGGATATTTTTGCAACCGCCAGGCGGTTGCGAGATTACATGGCAACCGCCTGGCGGTTGCTAGATCACATGGCAACCACCTGGCAACAGGCGGTTGCTATGTCACATGGCAACCGCCGGGCGGTTGCCAATACTCGATATCTGCAACCGCCAGGCGGTTGCAGATAATATTCATACTTGATTTTTACTATTACGTATGATACGTTGTGGTACATTGTTTGATCAATTAATAATTACTCTAATGATAGTTAAAACAAGCCAAATTATAAGGTTTCATTGGAAAATTAAGCTTAAGGACAACATTAAGAACTAAGTTTGATGATTAGTTGTTGAACATAATATATAGGTATATCGTTGATAAATCGCCTAATCACATAATCTACTATTTTACTAACTTAATTACTAGTTTTGTAGTTATTTACTACTACTATTCACATTTAATAATGATATTTGAGTTCAATACACACAAACACATCAAGATACTTCTCAAAAATCACTAATTTCAAAATGGATATTTTTGCAACCGCTTGGCGGTTGCGAGATAACATGGCAACCGCCTGGCGGTTGCTAGATCACATGGCAACCGCCTGGCGGTTGCTATGTCACATGGAAACCGCCAGGCGGTTGCCAATACTCGATATATGTAACCGCCAGGCGGTTGCAGATAATATTCATACTTGATTTTTACTAGTACGTATGATACGTTGTGGTACGTTGTTTGATCAATTGATAATTACCATAATGATAGTTAAAACAAGCCAAATTATAAGGTTTCATTGGAAAATTAAGCTTAGGGACAACATTAAGAACTAAGTTTGATGATTAGTTGTTGAACATAATATATAGGTATATCGTTGATAACTCGCCTAATCACATAATCTACTATTTTACTAACTTAATTACTAGTTTTGTAGTTATTTACTACTACTATTCACATTTAATAATGATATTTGAGTTCAATAAACACAAACACATCAAGATACTTCTCAAAAATCACTAATTTCAAAATGGATATTTTTGCAACCGCTTGGCGGTTGCGAGATAACATGGCAACCGCCTGGCGGTTGCTAGATCACATGGCAACCGCCTGGCGGTTGCTATGTCACATGGCAACCGCCAGGCGGTTGCCAATACTCGATATATGTAACCGCCAGGCGGTTGCAGATAATATTCATACTTGATTTTTACTATTACGTATGATACGTTGTGGTACGTTGTTTGATCAATTGATAATTACCCTAATGATAGTTAAAACAAGCCAAATTATAAGGTTTCATTGGAAAATTAAGCTTAAGGACAACATTAAGAACTAAGTTTGATGATTAGTTGTTGAACATAATATATAGGTATATCGTTGATAACTCGCCTAATCACATAATCTACTATTTTACTAACTTAATTACTCGTTTTGTAGTTATTTACTACTACTATTCACATTTAATAATAATATTTGAGTTCAATAAACACAAACACATCAAGATACTTCTCAAAAATCACTAATTTCAAAATGGATATTTTTGCAACCGCTTGGCGGTTGCGAGATAACATGGCAACCGCCTGGCGGTTGCTAGATCACATGGCAACCGCCAGGCGGTTGCCAATACTCGATATATGTAACCGCCTGGCGGTTGCAGATAATATTCATACTTGATTTTTACTATTACGTATGATACGTTGTGGTACGTTGTTTGATCAATTGATAATTACCATAATGATAATTAAAACAAGCCAAATTATAAGGTTTCATTGGAAAATTAAGCTTAGGGACAACATTAAGAACTAAGTTTGATGATTAGTTGTTGAACATAATATATAGGTATATCGTTGATAACTCGCCTAATCACATAATCTACTATTTTAATAACTTAATTACTAGTTTTGTAGTTATTTACTACTACTATTCACATTTAATAATGATATTTGAGTTCAATAAACACAAACACATCAAGATACTTCTCAAAAATCACTAATTTCAAAATGGATATTTTTGCAACCGCCTGACGGTTGCGAGATAACATGGCAACCGCCTGGCGGTTGCTAGATCACATGGCAACCGCCAGGCGGTTGCCAATACTCGATATTTGCAACCGCCAGGCCGTTGCAGATAATATTCATACTTGATTTTTAATATTACGTATGATACGTTGTGGTACGTTGTTTGATCAATTGATAATTACCATAATGATAGTTAAAACAAGCCAAATTATAAGGTTTCATTGGAAAACTAAGCTTAGGGACAACATTAAGAACTAAGTTTCATGATTAGTTGTTGAACATAATATATAGGTATATCGTTGATAACTCGCCTAATCACATAATCTACTATTTTACTAACTTAATTACTAGTTTTGTAGTTATTTACTACTACTATTTACATTTAATAATGATATTTGAGTTCAATAAACACAAACACATCAAGATACTTCTCAAAAATCACTAATTTCAAAATGGATATTTTTGCAACCGCCAGGCGGTTGCGAGATTACATGGCAACCGCCTGGCGGTTGCTAGATCACATGGCAACCACCTGGCAACAGGCGGTTGCTATGTCACATGGCAACCGCCGGGCGGTTGCCAATACTCGATATCTGCAACCGCCAGGCGGTTGCAGATAATATTCATACTTGATTTTTACTATTACGTATGATACGTTGTGGTACATTGTTTGATCAATTAATAATTACTCTAATGATAGTTAAAACAAGCCAAATTATAAGGTTTCATTGGAAAATTAAGCTTAAGGACAACATTAAGAACTAAGTTTGATGATTAGTTGTTGAACATAATATATAGGTATATCGTTGATAAATCGCCTAATCACATAATCTACTATTTTACTAACTTAATTACTAGTTTTGTAGTTATTTACTACTACTATTCACATTTAATAATGATATTTGAGTTCAATACACACAAACACATCAAGATACTTCTCCAAAATCACTAATTTCAAAATGGATATTTTTGCAACCGCTTGGCGGTTGCGAGATAACATGGCAACCGCCTGGCGGTTGCTAGATCACATGGCAACCGCCTGGCGGTTGCTATGTCACATGGAAACCGCCAGGCGGTTGCCAATACTCGATATATGTAACCGCCAGGCGGTTGCAGATAATATTCCTACTTGATTTTTACTAGTACGTATGATACGTTGTGGTACGTTGTTTGATCAATTGATAATTACCATAATGATAGTTAAAACAAGCCAAATTATAAGGTTTCATTGGAAAATTAAGCTTAGGGACAACATTAAGAACTAAGTTTGATGATTAGTTGTTGAACATAATATATAGGTATATCGTTGATAACTCGCCTAATCACATAATCTACTATTTTACTAACTTAATAACTAGTTTTGTAGTTATTTACTACTACTATTTACATTTAATAATGATATTTGAGTTCAATAAACACAAACACATCAAGATACTTCTCAAAAATCACTAATTTCAAAATGGATATTTTTGCAACCGCCAGGCGGTTGCGAGATTACATGGCAACCGCCTGGCGGTTGCTAGATCACATGGCAACCACCTGGCAACAGGCGGTTGCTATGTCACATGGCAACCGCCGGGCGGTTGCCAATACTCGATATCTGCAACCGCCAGGCGGTTGCAGATAATATTCATACTTGATTTTTACTATTACGTATGATACGTTGTGGTACATTGTTTGATCAATTAATAATTACTCTAATGATAGTTAAAACAAGCCAAATTATAAGGTTTCATTGGAAAATTAAGCTTAAGGACAACATTAAGAACTAAGTTTGATGATTAGTTGTTGAACATAATATATAGGTATATCGTTGATAAATCGCCTAATCACATAATCTACTATTTTACTAACTTAATTACTAGTTTTGTAGTTATTTACTACTACTATTCACATTTAATAATGATATTTGAGTTCAATACACACAAACACATCAAGATACTTCTCAAAAATCACTAATTTCAAAATGGATATTTTTGCAACCGCTTGGCGGTTGCGAGATAACATGGCAACCGCCTGGCGGTTGCTAGATCACATGGCAACCGCCTGGCGGTTGCTATGTCACATGGAAACCGCCAGGCGGTTGCCAATACTCGATATATGTAACCGCCAGGCGGTTGCAGATAATATTCATACTTGATTTTTACTAGTACGTATGATACGTTGTGGTACGTTGTTTGATCAATTGATAATTACCATAATGATAGTTAAAACAAGCCAAATTATAAGGTTTCATTGGAAAATTAAGCTTAGGGACAACATTAAGAACTAAGTTTGATGATTAGTTGTTGAACATAATATATAGGTATATCGTTGATAACTCGCCTAATCACATAATCTACTATTTTACTAACTTAATTACTAGTTTTGTAGTTATTTACTACTACTATTCACATTTAATAATGATATTTGAGTTCAATAAACACAAACACATCAAGATACTTCTCAAAAATCACTAATTTCAAAATGGATATTTTTGCAACCGCTTGGCGGTTGTGAGATAACATGGCAACCGCCTGGCGGTTGCTAGATCACATGGCAACCGCCTGGCGGTTGCTATGTCACATGGCAACCGCCAGGCGGTTGCCAATACTCGATATATGTAACCGCCAGGCGGTTGCAGATAATATTCATACTTGATTTTTACTATTACGTATGATACGTTGTGGTACGTTGTTTGATCAATTGATAATTACCCTAATGATAGTTAAAACAAGCCAAATTATAAGGTTTCATTGGAAAATTAAGCTTAAGGACAACATTAAGAACTAAGTTTGATGATTAGTTGTTGAACATAATATATAGGTATATCGTTGATAACTCGCCTAATCACATAATCTACTATTTTACTAACTTAATTACTCGTTTTGTAGTTATTTACTACTACTATTCACATTTAATAATAATATTTGAGTTCAATAAACACAAACACATCAAGATACTTCTCAAAAATCACTAATTTCAAAATGGATATTTTTGCAACCGCTTGGCGGTTGCGAGATAACATGGCAACCGCCTGGCGGTTGCTAGATCACATGGCAACCGCCAGGCGGTTGCCAATACTCGATATATGTAACCGCCTGGCGGTTGCAGATAATATTCATACTTGATTTTTACTATTACGTATGATACGTTGTGGTACGTTGTTTGATCAATTGATAATTACCATAATGATAATTAAAACAAGCCAAATTATAAGGTTTCATTGGAAAATTAAGCTTAGGGACAACATTAAGAACTAAGTTTGATGATTAGTTGTTGAACATAATATATAGGTATATCGTTGATAACTCGCCTAATCACATAATCTACTATTTTAATAACTTAATTACTAGTTTTGTAGTTATTTACTACTACTATTCACATTTAATAATGATATTTGAGTTCAATAAACACAAACACATCAAGATACTTCTCAAAAATCACTAATTTCAAAATGGATATTTTTGCAACCGCCTGACGGTTGCGAGATAACATGGCAACCGCCTGGCGGTTGCTAGATCACATGGCAACCGCCAGGCGGTTGCCAATACTCGATATTTGCAACCGCCAGGCCGTTGCAGATAATATTCATACTTGATTTTTAATATTACGTATGATACGTTGTGGTACGTTGTTTGATCAATTGATAATTACCATAATGATAGTTAAAACAAGCCAAATTATAAGGTTTCATTGGAAAACTAAGCTTAGGACAACATTAAGAACTAAGTTTCATGATTAGTTGTTGAACATAATATATAGGTATATCGTTGATAACTCGCCTAATCACATAATCTACTATTTTACTAACTTAATTACTAGTTTTGTAGTTATTTACTACTACTATTTACATTTAATAATGATATTTGAGTTCAATAAACACAAACACATCAAGATACTTCTCAAAAATCACTAATTTCAAAATGGATATTTTTGCAACCGCCAGGCGGTTGCGAGATTACATGGCAACCGCCTGGCGGTTGCTAGATCACATGGCAACCACCTGGCAACAGGCGGTTGCTATGTCACATGGCAACCGCCGGGCGGTTGCCAATACTCGATATCTGCAACCGCCAGGCGGTTGCAGATAATATTCATACTTGATTTTTACTATTACGTATGATACGTTGTGGTACATTGTTTGATCAATTAATAATTACTCTAATGATAGTTAAAACAAGCCAAATTATAAGGTTTCATTGGAAAATTAAGCTTAAGGACAACATTAAGAACTAAGTTTGATGATTAGTTGTTGAACATAATATATAGGTATATCGTTGATAAATCGCCTAATCACATAATCTACTATTTTACTAACTTAATTACTAGTTTTGTAGTTATTTACTACTACTATTCACATTTAATAATGATATTTGAGTTCAATACACACAAACACATCAAGATACTTCTCCAAAATCACTAATTTCAAAATGGATATTTTTGCAACCGCTTGGCGGTTGCGAGATAACATGGCAACCGCCTGGCGGTTGCTAGATCACATGGCAACCGCCTGGCGGTTGCTATGTCACATGGAAACCGCCAGGCGGTTGCCAATACTCGATATATGTAACCGCCAGGCGGTTGCAGATAATATTCATACTTGATTTTTACTAGTACGTATGATACGTTGTGGTACGTTGTTTGATCAATTGATAATTACCATAATGATAGTTAAAACAAGCCAAATTATAAGGTTTCATTGGAAAATTAAGCTTAGGGACAACATTAAGAACTAAGTTTGATGATTAGTTGTTGAACATAATATATAGGTATATCGTTGATAACTCGCCTAATCACATAATCTACTATTTTACTAACTTAATTACTAGTTTTGTAGTTATTTACTACTACTATTCACATTTAATAATGATATTTGAGTTCAATAAACACAAACACATCAAGATACTTCTCAAAAATCACTAATTTCAAAATGGATATTTTTGCAACCGCTTGGCGGTTGCGAGATAACATGGCAACCGCCTGGCGGTTGCTAGATCACATGGCAACCGCCTGGCGGTTGCTATGTCACATGGCAACCGCCAGGCGGTTGCCAATACTCGATATATGTAACCGCCAGGCGGTTGCAGATAATATTCATACTTGATTTTTACTATTACGTATGATACGTTGTGGTACGTTGTTTGATCAATTGATAATTACCCTAATGATAGTTAAAACAAGCCAAATTATAAGGTTTCATTGGAAAATTAAGCTTAAGGACAACATTAAGAACTAAGTTTGATGATTAGTTGTTGAACATAATATATAGGTATATCGTTGATAACTCGCCTAATCACATAATCTACTATTTTACTAACTTAATTACTAGTTTTGTAGTTATTTACTACTACTATTCACATTTAATAATAATATTTGAGTTCAATAAACACAAACACATCAAGATACTTCTCAAAAATCACTAATTTCAAAATGGATATTTTTGCAACCGCTTGGCGGTTGCGAGATAACATGGCAACCGCCTGGCGGTTGCTAGATCACATGGCAACCGCCAGGCGGTTGCCAATACTCGATATATGTAACCGCCTGGCGGTTGCAGATAATATTCATACTTGATTTTTACTATTACGTATGATACGTTGTGGTACGTTGTTTGATCAATTGATAATTACCATAATGATAATTAAAACAAGCCAAATTATAAGGTTTCATTGGAAAATTAAGCTTAGGGACAACATTAAGAACTAAGTTTGATGATTAGTTGTTGAACATAATATATAGGTATATCGTTGATAACTCGCCTAATCACATAATCTACTATTTTAATAACTTAATTACTAGTTTTGTAGTTATTTACTACTACTATTCACATTTAATAATGATATTTGAGTTCAATAAACACAAACACATCAAGATACTTCTCAAAAATCACTAATTTCAAAATGGATATTTTTGCAACCGCCTGGCGGTTGCGAGATAACATGGCAACCGCCTGGCGGTTGCTAGATCACATGGCAACCGCCAGGCGGTTGCCAATACTCGATATCTGCAACCGCCAGGCCGTTGCAGATAATATTCATACTTGATTTTTAATATTACGTATGATACGTTGTGGTACGTTGTTTGATCAATTGATAATTACCATAATGATAGTTAAAACAAGCCAAATTATAAGGTTTCATTGGAAAACTAAGCTTAGGGACAACATTAAGAACTAAGTTTCATGATTAGTTGTTGAACATAATATATAGGTATATCGTTGATAACTCGCCTAATCACATAATCTACTATTTTACTAACTTAATTACTAGTTTTGTAGTTATTTACTACTACTATTTACATTTAATAATGATATTTGAGTTCAATAAACACAAACACATCAAAATACTTCTCAAAAATCACTACTTTTAAAATGGATATTTTTGCAACCGCTAGGCGGTTGCGAGATAACTTGGCAACCGCCTGGCGGTTGCTAGATCACATGGCAACCACCTGGCAACAGGCGGTTGCTATGTCACATGGCAACCGTCGGGCGGTTGCCAATACTCGGTATCTGCAACCGCCAGGCGGTTGCAGATAATATTCATACTTGATTTTTACTATTACGTATGATACGTTGTGGTACGTTGTTTGATCAATTGATAATTACCCTAATGATAGTTAAAACAAGCCAAATTATAAGGTTTCATTGGAAAATTAAGCTTAAGGACAACATTAAGAACTAAGTTTGATGATTAGTTGTTGAACATAATATATAGGTATATCGTTGATAACTCGCCTAATCACATAATCTACTATTTTACTAACTTAATTACTAGTTTTGTAGTTATTTACTACTACTATTCACATTTAATAATGATATTTGACTTCAATAAACACAAACACATCAAGATACTTCTCAAAAATCACTAATTTCAAAATGGATATTTTTGCAACCGCCTGGCGGTTGCGAGATAACATGGCAACCGCCTGGCGGTTGCTAGATCACATGGCAACCGCCAGGCGGTTGCCAATACTCGATATCTGCAACCGCCAGGCCGTTGCAGATAATATTCATACTTGATTTTTAATATTACGTATGATACGTTGTGGTACGTTGTTTGATCAATTGATAATTACCATAATGATAGTTAAAACAAGCCAAATTATAAGGTTTCATTGGAAAACTAAGCTTAGGGACAACATTAAGAACTAAGTTTCATGATTAGTTGTTGAACATAATATATAGGTATATCGTTGATAACTCGCCTAATCACATAATCTACTATTTTACTAACTTAATTACTAGTTTTGTAGTTATTTACTACTACTATTTACATTTAATAATGATATTTGAGTTCAATAAACACAAACACATCAAAATACTTCTCAAAAATCACTACTTTTAAAATGGATATTTTTGCAACCGCTAGGCGGTTGCGAGATAACTTGGCAACCGCCTGGCGGTTGCTAGATCACATGGCAACCACCTGGCAACAGGCGGTTGCTATGTCACATGGCAACCGTCGGGCGGTTGCCAATACTCGGTATCTGCAACCGCCAGGCGGTTGCAGATAATATTCATACTTGATTTTTACTATTACGTATGATACGTTGTGGTACATTGTTTGATCAATTGATAATTACTCTAATGATAGTTAAAACAAGCCAAATTATAAGGTTTCATTGGAAAATTAAGCTTAAGGACAACATTAAGAACTAAGTTTGATGATTAGTTGTTGAACATAATATATAGGTATATCGTTGATAACTCGCCTAATCACATAATCTACTATTTTACTAACTTAATTACTAGTTTTGTAGTTATTTACTACTACTATTCACATTTAATAATAATATTTGAGTTCAATAAACACAAACACATCAAGATACTTCTCAAAAATCACTAATTTCAAAATGGATATTTTTGCAACTGCTTGGCGGTTGCGAGATAACATGGCAACCGCCTGGCGGTTGCTAGATCACATGGCAACCGCCAGGCGGTTGCCAATACTCGATATATGTAACCGCCTGGCGGTTGCAGATAATATTCATACTTGATTTTTACTATTACGTATGATACGTTGTGGTACGTTGTTTGATCAATTGATAATTACCATAATGATAATTAAAACAGGCCAAATTATAAGGTTTCATTGGAAAATTAAGCTTAGGGACAACATTAAGAACTAAGTTTGATGATTAGTTGTTGAACATAATATATAGGTATATCGTTGATAACTCGCCTAATCACATAATCTACTATTTTAATAACTTAATTACTAGTTTTGTAGTTATTTACTACTACTATTCACATTTAATAATGATATTTGAGTTCAATAAACACAAACACATCAAGATACTTCTAAAAAATCACTAATTTCAAAATGGATATTTTTGCAACCGCCTGGCGGTTGCGAGATAACATGGCAACCGCCTGGCGGTTGCTAGATCACATGGCAACCGCCAGGCGGTTGCCAATACTCGATATCTGCAACCGCCAGGCCGTTGCAGATAATATTCATACTTGATTTTTACTATTACGTATGATACGTTGTGGTACGTTGTTTGATCAATTGATAATTACCCTAATGATAGTTAAAACAAGCCAAATTATAAGGTTTCATTGGAAAATTAAGCTTAAGGACAACATTAAGAACTAAGTTTGATGATTAGTTGTTGAACATAATATATAGGTATATCGTTGATAACTCGCCTAATCACATAATCTACTATTTTACTAACTTAATTACTAGTTTTGTAGTTATTTACTACTACTATTCACATTTAATAATAATATTTGAGTTCAATAAACACAAACACATCAAGATACTTCTCAAAAATCACTAATTTCAAAATGGATATTTTTGCAACCGCTTGGCGGTTGCGAGATAACATGGCAACCGCCTGGCGGTTGCTAGATCACATGGCAACCGCCAGGCGGTTGCCAATACTCGATATATGTAACCGCCTGGCGGTTGCAGATAATATTCATACTTGATTTTTACTATTACGTATGATACGTTGTGGTACGTTGTTTGATCAATTGATAATTACCATAATGATAATTAAAACAAGCCAAATTATAAGGTTTCATTGGAAAATTAAGCTTAGGGACAACATTAAGAACTAAGTTTGATGATTAGTTGTTGAACATAATATATAGGTATATCGTTGATAACTCGCCTAATCACATAATCTACTATTTTAATAACTTAATTACTAGTTTTGTAGTTATTTACTACTACTATTCACATTTAATAATGATATTTGAGTTCAATAAACACAAACACATCAAGATACTTCTCAAAAATCACTAATTTCAAAATGGATATTTTTGCAACCGCCTGGCGGTTGCGAGATAACATGGCAACCGCCTGGCGGTTGCTAGATCACATGGCAACCGCCAGGCGGTTGCCAATACTCGATATCTGCAACCGCCAGGCCGTTGCAGATAATATTCATACTTGATTTTTAATATTACGTATGATACGTTGTGGTACGTTGTTTGATCAATTGATAATTACCATAATGATAGTTAAAACAAGCCAAATTATAAGGTTTCATTGGAAAACTAAGCTTAGGGACAACATTAAGAACTAAGTTTCATGATTAGTTGTTGAACATAATATATAGGTATATCGTTGATAACTCGCCTAATCACATAATCTACTATTTTACTAACTTAATTACTAGTTTTGTAGTTATTTACTACTACTATTTACATTTAATAATGATATTTGAGTTCAATAAACACAAACACATCAAAATATACTTCTCAAAAATCACTACTTTTAAAATGGATATTTTTGCAACCGCTAGGCGGTTGCGAGATAACTTGGCAACCGCCTGGCGGTTGCTAGATCACATGGCAACCACCTGGCAACAGGCGGTTGCTATGTCACATGGCAACCGTCGGGCGGTTGCCAATACTCGGTATCTGCAACCGCCAGGCGGTTGCAGATAATATTCAAACTTGATTTTTACTATTACGTATGATACGTTGTGGTACGTTGTTTGATCAATTGATAATTACCCTAATGATAGTTAAAACAAGCCAAATTATAAGGTTTCATTGGAAAATTAAGCTTAAGGACAACATTAAGAACTAAGTTTGATGATTAGTTGTTGAACATAATATATAGGTATATCGTTGATAACTCGCCTAATCACATAATCTACTATTTTACTAACTTAATTACTAGTTTTGTAGTTATTTACTACTACTATTCACATTTAATAATGATATTTGAGTTCAATAAACACAAACACATCAAGATACTTCTCAAAAATCACTAATTTCAAAATGGATATTTTTGCAACCGCCTGGCGGTTGCGAGATAACATGGCAACCGCCTGGCGGTTGCTAGATCACATGGCAACCGCCAGGCCGTTGCAGATAATATTCATACTTGATTTTTAATATTACGTATGATACGTTGTGGTACGTTGTTTGATCAATTGATAATTACCATAATGATAGTTAAAACAAGCCAAATTATAAGGTTTCATTGGAAAACTAAGCTTAGGGACAACATTAAGAACTAAGTTTCATGATTAGTTGTTGAACATAATATATAGGTATATCGTTGATAACTCGCCTAATCACATAATCTACTATTTTACTAACTTAATTACTAGTTTTGTAGTTATTTACTACTACTATTTACATTTAATAATTATATTTGAGTTCAATAAACACAAACACATCAAAATACTTCTCAAAAATCACTACTTTTAAAATGGATATTTTTGCAACCGCTAGGCGGTTGCGAGATAACTTGGCAACCGCCTGGCGGTTGCTAGATCACATGGCAACCACCTGGCAACAGGCGGTTGCTATGTCACATGGCAACCGTCGGGCGGTTGCCAATACTCGGTATCTGCAACCGCCAGGCGGTTGCAGATAATATTCAAACTTGATTTTTACTATTACGTATGATACGTTGTGGTACGTTGTTTGATCAATTGATAATTACCCTAATGATAGTTAAAACAAGCCAAATTATAAGGTTTCATTGGAAAATTAAGCTTAAGGACAACATTAAGAACTAAGTTTGATGATTAGTTGTTGAACATAATATATAGGTATATCGTTGATAACTCGCCTAATCACATAATCTACTATTTTACTAACTTAATTACTAGTTTTGTAGTTATTTACTACTACTATTCACATTTAATAATGATATTTGAGTTCAATAAACACAAACACATCAAGATACTTCTCAAAAATCACTAATTTCAAAATGGATATTTTTGCAACCGCCTGGCGGTTGCGAGATAACATGGCAACCGCCTGGCGGTTGCTAGATCACATGGCAACCGCCAGGCGGTTGCCAATACTCGATATCTGCAACCGCCAGGCCGTTGCAGATAATATTCATACTTGATTTTTAATATTACGTATGATACGTTGTGGTACGTTGTTTGATCAATTGATAATTACCATAATGATAGTTAAAACAAGCCAAATTATAAGGTTTCATTGGAAAACTAAGCTTAGGGACAACATTAAGAACTAAGTTTCATGATTAGTTGTTGAACATAATATATAGGTATATCGTTGATAACTCGCCTAATCACATAATCTACTATTTTACTAACTTAATTACTAGTTTTGTAGTTATTTACTACTACTATTTACATTTAATAATGATATTTGAGTTCAATAAACACAAACACATCAAAATACTTCTCAAAAATCACTACTTTTAAAATGGATATTTTTGCAACCGCTAGGCGGTTGCGAGATAACTTGGCAACCGCCTGGCGGTTGCTAGATCACATGGCAACCACCTGGCAACAGGCGGTTGCTATGTCACATGGCAACCGCCGGGCGGTTGCCAATACTCGATATCTGCAACCGCCAGGCGGTTGCAGATAATATTCATACTTGATTTTTACTATTACGTATGATACGTTGTGGTACATTGTTTGATCAATTAATAATTACTCTAATGATAGTTAAAACAAGCCAAATTATAAGGTTTCATTGGAAAATTAAGCTTAAGGACAACATTAAGAACTAAGTTTGATGATTAGTTGTTGAACATAATATATAGGTATATCGTTGATAAATCGCCTAATCACATAATCTACTATTTTACTAACTTAATTACTAGTTTTGTAGTTATTTACTACTACTATTCACATTTAATAATGATATTTGAGTTCAATAAACACAAACACATCAAGATACTTCTCAAAAATCACTAATTTCAAAATGGATATTTTTGCAACCGTTTGGCGGTTGCGAGATAACATGGCAACCGCCTGGCGGTTGCTATGTCACATGGCAACCGCCAGGCGGTTGCCAATACTCGATATATGTAACCGCCAGGCGGTTGCAGATAATATTCATACTTGATTTTTACTATTACGTATGATACGTTGTGGTACGTTGTTTGATCAATTGATAATTACCATAATGATAGTTAAAACAAGCCAAATTATAAGGTTTCATTGGAAAATTAAGCTTAGGGACAACATTAAGAACTAAGTTTGATGATTAGTTGTTGAACATAATATATAGGTATATCGTTGATAACTCGCCTAATCACATAATCTACTATTTTACTAACTTAATTACTAGTTTTGTAGTTATTTACTACTACTATTCACATTTAATAATGATATTTGAGTTCAATAAACACAAACACATCAAGATACTTCTCAAAAATCACTAATTTCAAAATGGATATTTTTGCAACCGCTTGGCGGTTGCGAGATAACATGGCAACCGCCTGGCGGTTGCTAGATCACATGGCAACCGCCTGGCGGTTGCTATGTCACATGGCAACCGCCAGGCGGTTGCCAATACTCGATATATGTAACCGCCAGGCGGTTGCAGATAATATTCATACTTGATTTTTACTATTACGTATGATACGTTGTGGTACGTTGTTTGATCAATTGATAATTACCCTAATGATAGTTAAAACAAGCCAAATTATAAGGTTTCATTGGAAAATTAAGCTTAAGGACAACATTAAGAACTAAGTTTGATGATTAGTTGTTGAACATAATATATAGGTATATCGTTGATAACTCGCCTAATCACATAATCTACTATTTTACTAACTTAATTACTAGTTTTGTAGTTATTTACTACTACTATTCACATTTAATAATGATATTTGAGTTCAATAAACACAAACACATCAAGATACTTCTCAAAAATCACTAATTTCAAAATGGATATTTTTGCAACCGCTTGGCGGTTGCGAGATAACATGGCAACCGCCTGGCGGTTGCTAGATCACATGGCAACCGCCAGGCGGTTGCCAATACTCGATATATGTAACCGCCTGGCGGTTGCATATAATATTCATACTTGATTTTTACTATTACGTATGATACGTTGTGGTACGTTGTTTGATCAATTGATAATTACCATAATGATAATTAAAACAAGCCAAATTATAAGGTTTCATTGGAAAATTAAGCTTAGGGACAACATTAAGAACTAAGTTTGATGATTAGTTGTTGAACATAATATATAGGTATATCGTTGATAACTCGCCTAATCGCATAATCTACTATTTTAATAACTTAATTACTAGTTTTGTAGTTATTTACTACTACTATTCACATTTAATAATGATATTTGAGTTCAATAAACACAAACACATCAAGATACTTCTCAAAAATCACTAATTTCAAAATGGATATTTTTGCAACCGCCTGGCGGTTGCGAGATAACATGGCAACCGCCTGGCGGTTGCTAGATCACATGGCAACCGCCAGGCGGTTACCAATACTCGATATCTGCAACCGCCAGGGTGTTGCAGATAATATTCATACTTGATTTTTAATATTACGTATGATACGTTGTGGTACGTTGTTTGATCAATTGATAATTACCATAATGATAGTTAAAACAAGCCAAATTATAAGGTTTCATTGGAAAACTAAGCTTAGGGACAACATTAAGAACTAAGTTTCATGATTAGTTGTTGAACATAATATATAGGTATATCGTTGATAACTCGCCTAATCACATAATCTACTATTTTACTAACTTAATTACTAGTTTTGTAGTTATTTACTACTACTATTTACATTTAATAATGATATTTGAGTTCAATAAACACAAACACATCAAAATACTTCTCAAAAATCACTACTTTCAAAATGGATATTTTTGCAACCGCTAGGCGGTTGCGAGATAACTTGGCAACCGCCTGGCGGTTGCTAGATCACATGGCAACCACCTGGCAACAGACGGTTGCTATGTCACATGGCAACCGTCGGGCGGTTACCAATACTCGGTATCTGCAACCGCCAGGCGGTTGCAGATAATATTCATACTTGATTTTTACTATTACGTATGATACGTTGTGGTACGTTGTTTGATCAATTGATAATTACCCTAATGATAGTTAAAACAAGCCAAATTATAAGGTTTCATTGGAAAATTAAGCTTAAGGACAACATTAAGAACTAAGTTTGATGATTAGTTGTTGAACATAATATATAGGTATATCGTTGATAACTCGCCTAATCACATAATCTACTATTTTACTAACTTAATTACTAGTTTTGTAGTTATTTACTACTACTATTCACATTTAATAATGATATTTGAGTTCAATAAACACAAACACATCAAGATACTTCTCAAAAATCACTAATTTCAAAATGGATATTTTTGCAACCGCCTGGCGGTTGCGAGATAACATGGCAACCGCCTGGCGGTTGCTAGATCACATGGCAACCGCCTGGCGGTTGCTATGTCACATGGCAACCGCCAGGCGGTTGCCAATACTCGATATCTGTAACCGCCATGCTGTTGCAGATAATATTCATACTTGATTTTTACTATTATGTATGATACGTTGTGGTACGTTGTTTGATCAATTGATAATTACCATAATGATAGTTAAAAAAAGCCAAATTATAAGGTTTCATTGGAAAATTAAGCTTAGGGACAACATTAAGAATTAAGTTTGATGATTAGTTGTTGAACATAATATATAGGTATATCGTTGATAACTCGCCTAATCACATAATCTACTATTTTACTAACTTAATAACTAGTTTTGTAGTTATTTACTACTACTATTTACATTTAATAATCATATTTGAGTTCAATAAACACAAACACATCAAGATACTTCTCAAAAATCACTAATTTCAAAATGGATATTTTTGCAACCGCCAGGCGGTTGCGAGATTACATGGCAACCGCCTGGCGGTTGCTAGATCACATGGCAACCACCTGGCAATAGGCGGTTGCTATGTCACATGGCAACCGCCGGGCGGTTGCCAATACTCGATATCTGCAACCGCCAGGCGGTTGCAGATAATATTCATACTTGATTTTTACTATTACGTATGATACGTTGTGGTACATTGTTTGATCAATTAATAATTACTCTAATGATAGTTAAAACAAGCCAAATTATAAGGTTTCATTGGAAAATTAAGCTTAAGGACAACATTAAGAACTAAGTTTGATGATTAGTTGTTGAACATAATATATAGGTATATCGTTGATAAATCGCCTAATCACATAATCTACTATTTTACTAACTTAATTACTAGTTTTGTAGTTATTTACTACTACTATTCACATTTAATAATGATATTTGAGTTCAATAAACACAAACACATCAAGATACTTCTCAAAAATCACTAATTTCAAAATGGATATTTTTGCAACCGCTTGGCGGTTGCGAGATAACATGGCAACCGCCTGGCGGTTGCTAGATCACATGGCAACCGCCTGGCGGTTGCTATGTCACATGGCAACCGCCAGGCGGTTGCCAATACTCGATATATGTAACCGCCAGGCGGTTGCAGATAATATTCATACTTGATTTTTACTATTACGTATGATACGTTGTGGTACGTTGTTTGATCAATTGATAATTACCCTAATGATAGTTAAAACAAGCCAAATTATAAGGTTTCATTGGAAAATTAAGCTTAAGGACAACATTAAGAACTAAGTTTGATGATTAGTTGTTGAACATAATATATAGGTATATCGTTGATAACTCGCCTAATCACATAATCTACTATTTTACTAACTTAATTACTAGTTTTGTAGTTATTTACTACTACTATTCACATTTAATAATGATATTTGAGTTCAATAAACACAAACACATCAAGATACTTCTCAAAAATCACTAATTTCAAAATGGATATTTTTGCAACCGCTTGGCGGTTGCGAGATAACATGGCAACCGCCTGGCGGTTGCTAGATCACATGGCAACCGCCAGGCGGTTGCCAATACTCGATATATGTAACCGCCTGGCGGTTGCATATAATATTCATACTTGATTTTTACTATTACGTATGATACGTTGTGGTACGTTGTTTGATCAATTGATAATTACCATAATGATAATTAAAACAAGCCAAATTATAAGGTTTCATTGGAAAATTAAGCTTAGGGACAACATTAAGAACTAAGTTTGATGATTAGTTGTTGAACATAATATATAGGTATATCGTTGATAACTCGCCTAATCGCATAATCTACTATTTTAATAAATTAATTACTAGTTTTGTAGTTATTTACTACTACTATTCACATTTAATAATGATATTTGAGTTCAATAAACACAAACACATCAAGATACTTCTCAAAAATCACTAATTTCAAAATGGATATTTTTGCAACCGCCTGGCGGTTGCGAGATAACATGGCAACCGCCTGGCGGTTGCTAGATCACATGGCAACCGCCAGGCGGTTACCAATACTCGATATCTGCAACCGCCAGGGTGTTGCAGATAATATTCATACTTGATTTTTAATATTACGTATGATACGTTGTGGTACGTTGTTTGATCAATTGATAATTACCATAATGATAGTTAAAACAAGCCAAATTATAAGGTTTCATTGGAAAACTAAGCTTAGGGACAACATTAAGAACTAAGTTTCATGATTAGTTGTTGAACATAATATATAGGTATATCGTTGATAACTCGCCTAATCACATAATCTACTATTTTACTAACTTAATTACTAGTTTTGTAGTTATTTACTACTACTATTTACATTTAATAATGATATTTGAGTTCAATAAACACAAACACATCAAAATACTTCTCAAAAATCACTACTTTCAAAATGGATATTTTTGCAACCGCTAGGCGGTTGCGAGATAACTTGGCAACCGCCTGGCGGTTGCTAGATCACATGGCAACCACCTGGCAACAGACGGTTGCTATGTCACATGGCAACCGTAGGGCGGTTGCCAATACTCGGTATCTGCAACCGCCAGGCGGTTGCAGATAATATTCATACTTGATTTTTACTATTACGTATGATACGTTGTGGTACGTTGTTTGATCAATTGATAATTACCCTAATGATAGTTAAAACAAGCCAAATTATAAGGTTTCATTGGAAAATTAAGCTTAAGGACAACATTAAGAACTAAGTTTGATGATTAGTTGTTGAACATAATATATAGGTATATCGTTGATAACTCGCCTAATCACATAATCTACTATTTTACTAACTTAATTACTAGTTTTGTAGTTATTTACTACTACTATTCACATTTAATAATGATATTTGAGTTCAATAAACACAAACACATCAAGATACTTCTCAAAAATCACTAATTTCAAAATGGATATTTTTGCAACCGCCTGGCGGTTGCGAGATAACATGGCAACCGCCTGGCGGTTGCTAGATCACATGGCAACCGCCTGGCGGTTGCTATGTCACATGGCAACCGCCAGGCGGTTGCCAATACTCGATATCTGTAACCGCCATGCTGTTGCAGATAATATTCATACTTGATTTTTACTATTATGTATGATACGTTGTGGTACGTTGTTTGATCAATTGATAATTACCATAATGATAGTTAAAAAAAGCCAAATTATAAGGTTTCATTGGAAAATTAAGCTTAGGGACAACATTAAGAATTAAGTTTGATGATTAGTTGTTGAACATAATATATAGGTATATCGTTGATAACTCGCCTAATCACATAATCTACTATTTTACTAACTTAATAACTAGTTTTGTAGTTATTTACTACTACTATTTACATTAAATAATCATATTTGAGTTCAATAAACACAAACACATCAAGATACTTCTCAAAAATCACTAATTTCAAAATGGATATTTTTGCAACCGCCAGGCGGTTGCGAGATTACATGGCAACCGCCTGGCGGTTGCTAGATCACATGGCAACCACCTGGCAATAGGCGGTTGCTATGTCACATGGCAACCGCCGGGCGGTTGCCAATACTCGATATCTGCAACCGCCAGGCGGTTGCAGATAATATTCATACTTGATTTTTACTATTACGTATGATACGTTGTGGTACATTGTTTGATCAATTAATAATTACTCTAATGATAGTTAAAACAAGCCAAATTATAAGGTTTCATTGGAAAATTAAGCTTAAGGACAACATTAAGAACTAAGTTTGATGATTAGTTGTTGAACATAATATATAGGTATATCGTTGATAAATCGCCTAATCACATAATCTACTATTTTACTAACTTAATTACTAGTTTTGTAGTTATTTACTACTACTATTCACATTTAATAATGATATTTGAGTTCAATAAACACAAACACATCAAGATACTTCTCAAAAATCACTAATTTCAAAATGGATATTTTTGCAACCGCTTGGCGGTTGCGAGATAACATGGCAACCGCCTGGCGGTTGCTAGATCACATGGCAACCGCCTGGCGGTTGCTATGTCACATGGCAACCGCCAGGCGGTTGCCAATACTCGATATATGTAACCGCCAGGCGGTTGCAGATAATATTCATACTTGATTTTTACTATTACGTATGATACGTTGTGGTACGTTGTTTGATCAATTGATAATTACCATAATGATAGTTAAAACAAGCCAAATTATAAGGTTTCATTGGAAAACTAAGCTTAGGGACAACATTAAGAACTAAGTTTCATGATTAGTTGTTGAACATAATATATAGGTATATCGTTGATAACTCGTCTAATCACATAATCTACTATTTTACTAACTTAATTACTAGTTTTGTAGTTAATTACTACTACTATTTACATTTAATAATCATATTTGAGTTCAATAAACACAAACACATCAAAATACTTCTCAAAAATCACTAATTTCAAAATGGATATTTTTGCAACCGCCAGGCGGTTGCGAGATAACTTGGCAACCGCCTGGCGGTTGCTAGATCACATGGCAACCACCTGGCAATAGGCGGTTGCTATGTCACATGGCAACCGCCGGGCGGTTGCCAATACTCTATATCTGCAACCGCCAGGCGGTTGCAGATAATATTCATACTTGATTTTTACTATTACGTATGATACGTTGTGGTACGTTGTTTGATCAATTGATAATTACCCTAATGATAGTTAAAACAAGCCAAATTATAAGGTTTCATTGGAAAACTAAGCTTAGGGACAACATTAAGAACTAAGTTTCATGATTAGTTGTTGAACATAATATATAGGTATATCGTTGATAACTCGTCTAATCACATAATCTACTATTTTACTAACTTAATTACTAGTTTTGTAGTTATTTACTACTACTATTTACATTTAATAATGATATTTGAGTTCAATAAACACAAACCCGTCAAGATACTTCTCAAAAATCACTAATTTCAAAATGGATATTTTTGCAACCGCCTGGCGGTTGCGAGATAACATGGCAACCGCCTGGCGGTTGCTAGATCACATGGCAACCGCCTGGCGGTTGCTATGTCACATGGCAACCGCCAGGCGGTTGCCAATACTCGATATCTGTAACCGCCAGGCTGTTGCAGATAATATTCATACTTGATTTTTACTATTATGTATGATACGTTGTGGTACGTTGTTTGATCAATTGATAATTACCATAATGATAGTTAAAACAAGCCAAATTATAAGGTTTCATTGGAAAATTAAGCTTAGGGACAACATTAAGAACTAAGTTTCATGATTAGTTGTTGAACATAATATATAGGTATATCGTTGATAACTCGCCTAATCACATAATCTACTATTTTAATAACTTAATTACTAGTTTTGTAGTTATTTACTACTACTATTCACATTTAATAATGATATTTGAGTTCAATAAACACAAACACATCAAGATACTTCTCAAAAATCACTAATTTCAAAATGGATATTTTTGCAACCGCCTGACGGTTGCGAGATAACATGGCAACCGCCTGGCGGTTGCTAGATCACATGGCAACCGCCTGGCGGTTGCAATGTCACATGGCAACCGCCAGGCGGTTGCCAATACTCGATATCTGCAACCGCCAGGCCGTTGCAGATAATATTCATACTTGATTTTTACTATTATGTATTATACGTTGTGGTACGTTGTTTGATCAATTCATAATTACCATAATGATAGTTAAAACAAGCCAAATTATAAGGTTTCATTGGAAAATTAAGCTTAGGGACAACATTAAGAACTAAGTTTCATGATTAGTTGTTGAACATAATATATAGGTATATCGTTGATAACTCGCCTAATCACATAATCTACTATTTTACTAACTTAATTACTAGTTTTGTAGTTATTTACTACTACTATTTACATTTAATAATGATATTTGAGTTCAATAAACACAAACACATCAAAATACTTCTCAAAAATCACTAATTTCAAAATAGATATTTTTGCAACCGCCAGGCGGTTGCGAGATTACATGGCAACCGCCTGGCGGTTGCTAGATCACATGGCAACCACCTGGCAACAGGCGGTTGCTATGTCACATGGCAACCGCCGGGCGGTTGCCAATACTCGATATCTGCAACCGCCAGGCGGTTACAGATAATATTCATACTTGATTTTTACTATTACGTATGATACGTTGTGGTACATTGTTTGATCAATTGATAATTACTCTAATGATAGTTTAAACAAGCCAAATTATAAGGTTTCATTGGAAAATTAAGCTTAAGGACAACATTAAGAACTAAGTTTGATGATTAGTTGTTGAACATAATATATAGGTATATCGTTGATAACTCGCCTAATCACATAATCTACTATTTTACTAACTTAATTACTAGTTTTGTAGTTATTTACTACTACTATTCACATTTAATAATGATATTTGAGTTCATTAAACACAAACACATCAAGATACTTCTCAAAAATCACTAATTTAAAAATGGATATTTTTGCAACCGCCTGGCGGTTGCGAGATAACATGGCAACCGCCTGGCGGTTGCTAGATCACATGGCAACCGCCGGGCGGTTGCCAATACTCGATATCTGCAACCGCCAGGCCGTTGCAGATAATATTCATACTTGATTTTTACTATTACGTATGATACGTTGTGGTACGTTGTTTGATCAATTGATAATTACCATAATGATAGTTAAAACAAACCAAATTATAAAGTTTCATTGGAAAACTAAGCTTAGGGACAACATTAAGAACTAAGTTTCATGATTAGTTGTTGAACATAATATATAGGTATATCGTTGATAACTCGTCTAATCACATAATCTACTATTTTACTAACTTAATTACTAGTTTTGTAGTTAATTACTACTACTATTTACATTTAATAATGATATTTGAGTTCAATAAACACAAACACATCAAAATACTTCTCAAAAATCACTAATTTCAAAATGGATATTTTTGCAACCGCCAGGCGGTTGCGAGATAACTTGGCAACCGCCTGGCGGTTGATAGATCACATGGCAACCACCTGGCAATAGGCGGTTGCTATGTCACATGGCAACCGCAGGGCGGTTGCCAATACTCTATATCTGCAACCGCCAGGCGGTTGCAGATAATATTCATACTTGATTTTTACTATTACGTATGATACGTTGTGGTACGTTGTTTGATCAATTGATAATTACCCTAATGATAGTTAAAACAAGCCAAATTATAAGGTTTCATTGGAAAACTAAGCTTAGGGACAACATTAAGAACTAAGTTTCATGATTAGTTGTTGAACATAATATATAGGTATATCGTTGATAACTCGTCTAATCACATAATCTACTATTTTACTAACTTAATTACTATTTTTGTAGTTATTTACTACTACTATTTACATTTAATAATGATATTTGAGTTCAATAAACACAAACCCGTCAAGATACTTCTCAAAAATCACTAATTTCAAAATGGATATTTTTGCAACCGCCTGGCGGTTGCGAGATAACATGGCAACCGCCTGGCGGTTGCTAGATCACATGGCAACCGCCTGGCGGTTGCTATGTCACATGGCAACCGCCAGGCGGTTGTCAATACTCGATATCTGTAACCGTCAGGCTGTTGCAGATAATATTCATACTTGATTTTTACTATTCTGTATGATACGTTGTGGTACGTTGTTTGATCAATTGATAATTACCATAATGATAGTTAAAACAAGCCAAATTATAAGGTTTCATTGGAAAATTAAGCTTAGGGACAACATTAAGAACTAAGTTTCATGATTAGTTGTTGAACATAATATATAGGTATATCGTTGATAACTCGCCTAATCACATAATCTACTATTTTAATAACTTAATTACTAGTTTTGTAGTTATTTACTACTACTATTCACATTTAATAATGATATTTGAGTTCAATAAACACAAACACATCAAGATACTTATCAAAAATCACTAATTTCAAAATGGATATTTTTGCAACCGCCTGACGGTTGCGAGATAACATGGCAACCGCCTGGCGGTTGCTAGATCACATGGCAACCGCCTGGCGGTTGCAATGTCACATGGCAACCGCCAGGCGGTTGCCAATACTCGATATCTGCAACCGCCAGGCCGTTGCAGATAATATTCATACTTGATTTTTACTATTATGTATTATACGTTGTGGTACGTTGTTTGATCAATTCATAATTACCATAATGATAGTTAAAACAAGCCAAATTATAAGGTTTCATTGGAAAATTAAGCTTAGGGACAACATTAAGAACTAAGTTTCATGATTAGTTGTTGAACATAATATATAGGTATATCGTTGATAACTCGCCTAATCACATAATCTACTATTTTACTAACTTAATTACTAGTTTTGTAGTTATTTACTACTACTATTTACATTTAATAATGATATTTGAGTTCAATAAACACAAACACATCAAAATACTTCTCAAAAATCACTAATTTCAAAATAGATATTTTTGCAACCGCCAGGCGGTTGCGAGATTACATGGCAACCGCCTGGCGGTTGCTAGATCACATGGCAACCACCTGGCAACAGGCGGTTGCTATGTCACATGGCAACCGCCGGGCGGTTGCCAATACTCGATATCTGCAACCGCCAGGCGGTTACAGATAATATTCATACTTGATTTTTACTATTACGTATGATACGTTGTGGTACATTGTTTGATCAATTGATAATTACTCTAATGATAGTTTAAACAAGCCAAATTATAAGGTTTCATTGGAAAATTAAGCTTAAGGACAACATTAAGAACTAAGTTTGATGATTAGTTGTTGAACATAATATATAGGTATATCGTTGATAACTCGCCTAATCACATAATCTACTATTTTACTAACTTAATTACTAGTTTTGTAGTTATTTACTACTACTATTCACATTTAATAATGATATTTGAGTTCATTAAACACAAACACATCAAGATACTTCTCAAAAATCACTAATTTAAAAATGGATATTTTTGCAACCGCCTGGCGGTTGCGAGATAACATGGCAACCGCCTGGCGGTTGCTAGATCACATGGCAACCGCCGGGCGGTTGCCAATACTCGATATCTGCAACCGCCAGGCCGTTGCAGATAATATTCATACTTGATTTTTACTATTACGTATGATACGTTGTGGTACGTTGTTTGATCAATTGATAATTACCATAATGATAGTTAAAACAAACCAAATTATAAAGTTTCATTGGAAAACTAAGCTTAGGGACAACATTAAGAACTAAGTTTCATGATTAGTTGTTGAACATAATATATAGGTATATCGTTGATAACTCGTCTAATCACATAATCTACTATTTTACTAACTTAATTACTAGTTTTGTAGTTAATTACTACTACTATTTACATTTAATAATGATATTTGAGTTCAATAAACACAAACACATCAAAATACTTCTCAAAAATCACTAATTTCAAAATGGATATTTTTGCAACCGCCAGGCGGTTGCGAGATAACTTGGCAACCGCCTGGCGGTTGATAGATCACATGGCAACCACCTGGCAATAGGCGGTTGCTATGTCACATGGCAACCGCAGGGCGGTTGCCAATACTCTATATCTGCAACCGCCAGGCGGTTGCAGATAATATTCATACTTGATTTTTACTATTACGTATGATACGTTGTGGTACGTTGTTTGATCAATTGATAATTACCCTAATGATAGTTAAAACAAGCCAAATTATAAGGTTTCATTGGAAAACTAAGCTTAGGGACAACATTAAGAACTAAGTTTCATGATTAGTTGTTGAACATAATATATAGGTATATCGTTGATAACTCGTCTAATCACATAATCTACTATTTTACTAACTTAATTACTATTTTTGTAGTTATTTACTACTACTATTTACATTTAATAATGATATTTGAGTTCAATAAACACAAACCCGTCAAGATACTTCTCAAAAATCACTAATTTCAAAATGGATATTTTTGCAACCGCCTGGCGGTTGCGAGATAACATGGCAACCGCCTGGCGGTTGCTAGATCACATGGCAACCGCCTGGCGGTTGCTATGTCACATGGCAACCGCCAGGCGGTTGTCAATACTCGATATCTGTAACCGTCAGGCTGTTGCAGATAATATTCATACTTGATTTTTACTATTCTGTATGATACGTTGTGGTACGTTGTTTGATCAATTGATAATTACCATAATGATAGTTAAAACAAGCCAAATTATAAGGTTTCATTGGAAAATTAAGCTTAGGGACAACATTAAGAACTAAGTTTCATGATTAGTTGTTGAACATAATATATAGGTATATCGTTGATAACTCGCCTAATCACATAATCTACTATTTTAATAACTTAATTACTAGTTTTGTAGTTATTTACTACTACTATTCACATTTAATAATGATATTTGAGTTCAATAAACACAAACACATCAAGATACTTATCAAAAATCACTAATTTCAAAATGGATATTTTTGCAACCGCCTGACGGTTGCGAGATAACATGGCAACCGCCTGGCGGTTGCTAGATCACATGGCAACCGCCTGGCGGTTGCAATGTCACATGGCAACCGCCAGGCGGTTGCCAATACTCGATATCTGCAACCGCCAGGCCGTTGCAGATAATATTCATACTTGATTTTTACTATTACGTATTATACGTTGTGGTACGTTGTTTGATCAATTCATAATTACCATAATGATAGTTAAAACAAGCCAAATTATAAGGTTTCATTGGAAAATTAAGCTTAGGGACAACATTAAGAACTAAGTTTCATGATTAGTTGTTGAACATAATATATAGGTATATCGTTGATAACTCGCCTAATCACATAATCTACTATTTTACTAACTTAATTACTAGTTTTGTAGTTATTTACTACTACTATTCACATTTAATAATGATATTTGAGTTCATTAAACACAAACACATCAAGATACTTCTCAAAAATCACTAATTTAAAAATGGATATTTTTGCAACCGCCTGGCGGTTGCGAGATAACATGGCAACCGCCTGGCGGTTGCTAGATCACATGGCAACCGCCGGGCGGTTGCCAATACTCGATATCTGCAACCGCCAGGCCGTTGCAGATAATATTCATACTTGATTTTTACTATTACGTATGATACGTTGTGGTACGTTGTTTGATCAATTGATAATTACCATAATGATAGTTAAAACAAACCAAATTATAAAGTTTCATTGGAAAACTAAGCTTAGGGACAACATTAAGAACTAAGTTTCATGATTAGTTGTTGAACATAATATATAGGTATATCGTTGATAACTCGTCTAATCACATAATCTACTATTTTACTAACTTAATTACTAGTTTTGTAGTTAATTACTACTACTATTTACATTTAATAATGATATTTGAGTTCAATAAACACAAACACATCAAAATACTTCTCAAAAATCACTAATTTCAAAATGGATATTTTTGCAACCGCCAGGCGGTTGCGAGATAACTTGGCAACCGCCTGGCGGTTGATAGATCACATGGCAACCACCTGGCAATAGGCGGTTGCTATGTCACATGGCAACCGCAGGGCGGTTGCCAATACTCTATATCTGCAACCGCCAGGCGGTTGCAGATAATATTCATACTTGATTTTTACTATTACGTATGATACGTTGTGGTACGTTGTTTGATCAATTGATAATTACCCTAATGATAGTTAAAACAAGCCAAATTATAAGGTTTCATTGGAAAACTAAGCTTAGGGACAACATTAAGAACTAAGTTTCATGATTAGTTGTTGAACATAATATATAGGTATATCGTTGATAACTCGTCTAATCACATAATCTACTATTTTACTAACTTAATTACTATTTTTGTAGTTATTTACTACTACTATTCACATTTAATAATGATATTTGAGTTCAATAAACACAAACACATCAATATACTTCTCAAAAATCACTAATTTCAAAATGGATATTTTTGCAACCGCCTGACGGTTGCGAGATAACATGGCAACCGCCTGGCGGTTGCTAGATCACATGGCAACCGCCTGGCGGTTGCAATGTCACATGGCAACCGCCAGGCGGTTGCCAATACTCGATATCTGCAACCGCCAGGCCGTTGCAGATAATATTCATACTTGATTTTTACTATTACGTATTATACGTTGTGGTACGTTGTTTGATCAATTCATAATTACCATAATGATAGTTAAAACAAGCCAAATTATAAGGTTTCATTGGAAAATTAAGCTTAGGGACAACATTAAGAACTAAGTTTCATGATTAGTTGTTGAACATAATATATAGGTATATCGTTGATAACTCGCCTAATCACATAATCTACTATTTTACTAACTTAATTACTAGTTTTGTAGTTATTTACTACTACTATTTACATTTAATAATGATATTTGAGTTCAATAAACACAAACACATCAAAATACTTCTCAAAAATCACTAATTTCAAAATAGATATTTTTGCAACCGCCAGGCGGTTGCGAGATTACATGGCAACCGCCTGGCGGTTGCTAGATCACATGGCAACCACCTGGCAACAGGCGGTTGCTATGTCACATGGCAACCGCCGGGCGGTTGCCAATACTCGATATCTGCAACCGCCAGGCGGTTACAGATAATATTCATACTTGATTTTTACTATTACGTATGATACGTTGTGGTACATTGTTTGATCAATTGATAATTACTCTAATGATAGTTTAAACAAGCCAAATTATAAGGTTTCATTGGAAAATTAAGCTTAAGGACAACATTAAGAACTAAGTTTGATGATTAGTTGTTGAACATAATATATAGGTATATCGTTGATAACTCGCCTAATCACATAATCTACTATTTTACTAACTTAATTACTAGTTTTGTAGTTATTTACTACTACTATTCACATTTAATAATGATATTTGAGTTCATTAAACACAAACACATCAAGATACTTCTCAAAAATCACTAATTTAAAAATGGATATTTTTGCAACCGCCTGGCGGTTGCGAGATAACATGGCAACCGCCTGGCGGTTGCTAGATCACATGGCAACCGCCGGGCGGTTGCCAATACTCGATATCTGCAACCGCCAGGCCGTTGCAGATAATATTCATACTTGATTTTTACTATTACGTATGATACGTTGTGGTACGTTGTTTGATCAATTGATAATTACCATAATGATAGTTAAAACAAACCAAATTATAAAGTTTCATTGGAAAACTAAGCTTAGGGACAACATTAAGAACTAAGTTTCATGATTAGTTGTTGAACATAATATATAGGTATATCGTTGATAACTCGTCTAATCACATAATCTACTATTTTACTAACTTAATTACTAGTTTTGTAGTTAATTACTACTACTATTTACATTTAATAATGATATTTGAGTTCAATAAACACAAACACATCAAAATACTTCTCAAAAATCACTAATTTCAAAATGGATATTTTTGCAACCGCCAGGCGGTTGCGAGATAACTTGGCAACCGCCTGGCGGTTGATAGATCACATGGCAACCACCTGGCAATAGGCGGTTGCTATGTCACATGGCAACCGCCGGGCGGTTGCCAATACTCTATATCTGCAACCGCCAGGCGGTTGCAGATAATATTTATACTTGATTTTTACTATTACGTATGATACGTTGTGGTACGTTGTTTGATCAATTGATAATTACCCTAATGATAGTTAAAACAAGCCAAATTATAAGGTTTCATTGGAAAACTAAGCTTAGGGACAACATTAAGAACTAAGTTTCATGATTAGTTGTTGAACATAATATATAGGTATATCGTTGATAACTCGTCTAATCACATAATCTACTATTTTACTAACTTAATTACTAGTTTTGTAGTTATTTACTACTACTATTTACATTTAATAATGATATTTGAGTTCAATAAACACAAACCCGTCAAGATACTTCTCAAAAATCACTAATTTCAAAATGGATATTTTTGCAACCGCCTGGCGGTTGCGAGATAACATGGCAACCGCCTGGCGGTTGCGAGATAACATGGCAACCGCCTGGCGGTTGCTAGATCACATGGCAACCGCCTGGCGGTTGCTATGTCACATGGCAACCGCCAGGCGGTTGCCAATACTCGATATCTGTAACCGCCAGGCTGTTGCAGATAATATTCATACTTGATTTTTACTATTATGTATGATACGTTGTGGTACGTTGTTTGATCAATTGATAATTACCATAATGATAGTTAAAACAAGCCAAATTATAAGGTTTCATTGGAAAATTAAGCTTAGGGACAACATTAAGAACTAAGTTTCATGATTAGTTGTTGAACATAATATATAGGTATATCGTTGATAACTCGCCTAATCACATAATCTACTATTTTAATAACTTAATTACTAGTTTTGTAGTTATTTACTACTACTATTCACATTTATAATGATATTTGAGTTCAATAAACACAAACACATCAAGATACTTCTCAAAAATCACTAATTTCAAAATGGATATTTTTGCAACCGCCTGACGGTTGCGAGATAACATGGCAACCGCCTGGCGGTTGCTAGATCACATGGCAACCGCCTGGCGGTTGCAATGTCACATGGCAACCGCCAGGCGGTTGCCAATACTCGATATCTGCAACCGCCAGGCCGTTGCAGATAATATTCATACTTGATTTTTACTATTACGTATGATACGTTGTGGTACATTGTTTGATCAATTCATAATTACCATAATGATAGTTAAAACAAGCCAAATTATAAGGTTTCCTTGGAAAATTAAGCTTAGGGACAACATTAAGAACTAAGTTTCATGATTAGTTGTTGAACATAATATATAGGTATATCGTTGATAACTCGCCTAATCACATAATCTACTATTTTACTAACTTAATTACTAGTTTTGTAGTTATTTACTACTACTATTTACATTTAATAATGATATTTGAGTTCAATAAACACAAACACATCAAAATACTTCTCAAAAATCACTAATTTCAAAATAGATATTTTTGCAACCGCCAGGCGGTTGCGAGATTACATGGCAACCGCCTGGCGGTTGCTAGATCACATGGCAACCACCTGGCAACAGGCGGTTGCTATGTCACATGGCAACCGCCGGGCGGTTGCCAATACTCGATATCTGCAACCGCCAGGCGGTTACAGATAATATTCATACTTGATTTTTACTATTACGTATGATACGTTGTGGTACATTGTTTGATCAATTGATAATTACTCTAATGATAGTTTAAACAAGCCAAATTATAAGGTTTCATTGGAAAATTAAGCTTAAGGACAACATTAAGAACTAAGTTTGATGATTAGTTGTTGAACATAATATATAGGTATATCGTTGATAACTCGCCTAATCACATAATCTACTATTTTACTAACTTAATTACTAGTTTTGTAGTTATTTACTACTACTATTCACATTTAATAATGATATTTGAGTTCAATAAACACAAACACATCAAGATACTTCTCAAAAATCACTAATTTCAAAATGGATATTTTTGCAACCGCTTGTCGGTTGCGAGATAACATGGCAACCGCCTGGCGGTTGCTAGATCACATGGCAACCGCCTGGCGGTTGCTATGTCACATGGCTAGGGGTGGGTAATGATACCCGAAATTCGGGTACCCTACCCTACCCGATCGGGTAATACCCGAATTTCGGGTACAAATACCCGAACCGTACCCGAATTTTTGGGTACCCTATTCGAATAGGGTATTTCGGGTACGGGTTCGGGTATATGTTTTTCAACATATAGGGTACCCGATACCCGGTACCCTATATATACCTTTTTTTTCTCAAAAGCCACAGCCCACAGCTACCCGTGACCCGTCCCTTCTTTCTTCTCTGTTTTTTCTTCACTCTCACACCACACAAACGCACGCCACCACGCCACACACTGACACACTGCCGCTGTGCCGCACCACCACCACACTGTGCACGGCGTCACACCACCACCACCACACCACACGTCACCACTCTCTGTTTTTATTTTCTTCTCTCAGTCACCAGTCACCACACTGCTGCACGCCCGCACCACCACCACGCCACCACACACACCGGTGGCGCTCTAAACAACTCCGCCCGACGACGCTCTCAAGTCTCAACAACTCCGGCGAAGCTCTCTCTCTCTCACTTTCATAAACCGAAATCAAATTCGAAAAATTGGTAAACCCTAACTCAAAATTAATCTTTTAATTTGTGTTCTATGATATGTATGGACCTATGGTGACTCAATTAGATTCAATTAGATTAGTTAGGGTTTATGAATTTGGGCATTTTGTTAGATTAGAAGGAATTGGGAATTTCGGTAATGAAGTATGCAATTGAAGAAATTGGGCATTTTTTAGATTAGAAGTATTGAAATGTGACTTGTTTATTAATAAAGTGTGTTATACTTATACGAGTTGATTAATAAAGTGTGTTATACTTATACGAGACAATGATTTGGACATTAATGTGTTATACTTATACGGTTATACCTCAATGGCTCAATGGCTCAATCTCAATGTGTTATAATTTATATGACTTATTAATTTTTTAGACATTAAGACTAATGATTTGGTTTGGGCATTTGTTATATGATAAATTGATAATTGTCAATTGATATGAAGTAGTGTGTTATATGATTTGAGCATTTTGTTATTGAAGTTTGTCATTTGATAAATTGATTTACTTTAAATGATAATTTGATATGAATTGTTATTGTGTTATATGAATGTTGAAACTTGAAACTAATTTTTATTGAATTTTGTAACTTGTAACTTGTTAACTAAGTGATTTTCTTAATTTATATAGGATTATAGGTGATGGCTCCTCCAAATTCTAAAGGAAAAGGAAAACAAGTGGCATCTTCGCAAAAAAAGGAAAAACGCTTGAGTGCCAAAGCAAAGGGGAAGCGAGTAATGGACGAGAGTGCGAGAAAAGTTCCTAAAAAGAAGAAAAACTCGTCAATATCTATCAACGATGAAGAGGTGCGATCTAACCATTCTATTCTCAATGACATTCCAGAATTTGATTCTTCCGAAAGCGATGAAGCCGAGAGGTTGGAAAATCCAGACATCATTGAAAAACCGGATGGCAATGAGAATGAGGTTGATGATGAAGGACATTGGTGGAGTGACACCAGTGATAGTTGTCGTGATTGGAGCAAAGTCACGGAAGAGATGAAAATTATGAGGAGGAAGGCTCTTGGGAAAAGGGCTGAAGTTTGGGACCATTTTAAACCTTGGTACTGCCCGAAAGAAAATAAAAATAAGGCAACTTGTAGATATTGTAAAAGGGCTTTGGCTGCCAATTCCGCTGTGCATGGAATATCTAGTTTGATAACGCACTACAAGAATTGCAAATTGAAGCCAGACGAAGTTGAAACCAAGCAACAACGTCTAAGCTTTCAGCCACCAAGAGGGAGTCGTACGGGTGGCCTATTGAATTGGCAATTTGACCAGGAATCGGTCACAGATGGCTTTTGCAAAATGATTATCATCGATGAGATGCCTTTCAAGACCGTAGAGAAGAGGGGGTTCCAAATTTTCATGGCAGGGTCATGTCCTATGTGGAAAATCCCTACAAGGAAGACGTTGTCGAAGAACATTATGGCAATGTATTTGAGAGAGAGGAATAAGCTAATGGCTTTCATAAAGGCAAATGCTCAAAGGGTTAGCATTACTACGGATACTTGGACTTCAATTCAAAGAGTAAACTACATGGTGATTACCGTGCATTTCATCGATGATTCTTGGACTTTGAACAAAAGAATCATCAATTTTGTTACAATAGCTAGTCACAAAGGTGAGGCTATTGGGGTCGATGTAGAGAAATGTTTGGTGGATTGGGGCATTTACAAGTTGAATACGGTCACAGTCGACAATGCTTCGTCGAATGATGGGGCGGTGGCTTACTTGAAGCAGCGATATACGGCGAGAAGAAATGGAACCATGCTTGAAGGAGAGAATATCCATATTCGGTGTGTGGCTCATATCATCAATCTTATTGTGCAAGATGGCTTGAAGAGCACCAAAGAGATGAATTGTATTTCACGAATAAGAACTTCCATAAGATACGTGAGAAGTTCACCGAGTAGGTTTAAGAAGTTTAAAAATGTGGTTGAAAGACAAGGGCTTCAAAGTAAGAGGTTGGTATGCTTGGATGTCCCTACTAGGTGGAATTCAACTTACCTAATGTTGGATACGGCAATATCTCTCAAGGAGGCATTTAGTGCCTACGAGTATGTTGAAACCGACATTTTGTTGATTGATGGTGGAGTTCCAACTGCATTGGATTGGGAGCGGGCAACTAACTTCATGTTGTTTTTGAAGCCATTCTACATCTTGACAAACCGTGTCTCGGGAACTTTGTATGTCACATCAAACACCGTCTTCAAGGAAATTTGTGCAATTCATACTCTTATTGACAAGTATGCGAGAGGGAGGGTTGGGGCGCAATTGACTCTAATGGCAGAGGCAATGAGAGAGAAATTTGACAAATATTGGGGGGATACGTTGAAGATGAACAAGACCCTTTATTATGACGTGCTTCTTGATCCACGCTCCAAATGGACATACTTGAATTATGCTTTGAATGCAATGTACTCTAAAGATCTTACGAGGCCGCCTCCACAAAAAGTAACCGATCTTACGAGTTCAATTCGTGAAGGCTTCGAATCTTTATTCGATGAGTACAAGCGAGTTTATGGGAGTTCTACTACTTCCACTCAAAGTCAAAGCCATGGCACATCTGTGTCATCTATCACTAGCACAAGTGTGGATGATTTCTCTTTACCGGATGTAGGCCAACAAGCTTATGATTCGGTGCAACTTGGTTATGAGGCATTGTTGGCACAAATAAACACACAAGAGAAGTCCGAGCTTGAGAGGTATTTGGCTGAAGAGGTCACGAGGAGTAAGGATGAACATTTTGATATCTTGGGATGGTGGAAAAGAGAAAGCCATCGATATCCAATCATTTCCAAGATGGCTCGTGACATTCTAGCGGTTCCAGTCTCGACGGTGGCTTCTGAGGCGGCATTTAGCACGGGAGGGCGTGTGCTTGATGCATTTAGGAGTTCGTTGTCTACCAAGACGGTACAAGCACTCATTTGTGCCCAAGATTGGCTTCGCGAAGATTATGTGCCTTTGAACGTGGAAGAAAATTTGTACGAGGTGGAGAAATGGGATGAAGGTAATATCATTTTCTTATTGTTCTTTAATTCAACTTGTACAATTGATAACTTGTACAATTAATACTAATGATTTTCTTTAATTGTTGTTGTAGAATTTAACGAATTGGGTAAAGATGCTTCGATTCTTGATCCTTGAATGATGAAGATTGAATAATGAAGATTGAAGTCTTGTTGGAGAGTTAGGTGTCATCGTTTCGATGTTTAATGAACAATTTTTATGTTGATTTGATGTTGATGTTGTTTGAACAATTATATTGGATTGACTGGTATGTTTTGGATTGAATGTGTTTTGTTTTGGATTGATAATGATTGATTGGTATGTTTTGGATTTTTTCGGATTGGTCGTTGTTTTGGATTGATATTTCATTGGTATGTTGTGGATTTGGTTTTGATTTGAATGCGTTTTATTTTGGATTTAGATCATTAGAATTTAGATTTTGGATTTGAATGCGTTTTGGATTTTGGATTTGGATTTGGATTTAAATTTTTGTTAAAACAGGGGATGCTGCCAAAACATGAGAACTTCTCGGATACTGCCAAAAAAACGGGTACCACAAACCCGAACTTTGTGGTACCATACCCGGTACCCGATCGGGTACCCGGGTTCCTAGCGCCCGAACTCGGGCGCTGGGCGAAAATCGGGTACCCCAAACCCGAAGTTTGGGGTACCCGATTGATAGGGTACCCGATTGGAATCGGGTAACCCTATCAAAAATCGGGTTTCGGGTAGGTGTTTTCCTTACCCGAAAATTCGGATACCCTACCCGAATTTTCGGGTACCCTACCCGAATTCGCGATTACCCACCCCTACACATGGCAACCGCCAGGCGGTTTCCAATACTCGATATATGTAACCGCCAGGCGGTTGCAGATAATATTCATACTTGATTTTTACTATTACGTATGATACGTTGTGGTACGTTGTTTGATCAATTGATAATTACCATAATGATAGTTAAAACAAGCCAAATTATAAGGTTTCATTGGAAAATTAAGCTTAGGGACAACATTAAGAACTAAGTTTCATGATTAGTTGTTGAACATAATATATAGGTATATCGTTGATAACTCGCCTAATCACATAATCTACTATTTTAATAACTTAATTACTAGTTTTGTAGTTATTTACTACTACTATTCACATTTAATAATGATATTTGAGTTCAATAAACACAAACACATCAAGATACTTCTCAAAAATCACTAATTTCAAAATGGATATTTTTGCAACAGCCTGGCGGTTGCGAGATAACATGGCAACCGCCTGGCGGTTGCTAGATCACATGGCAACCGCCAGGCGGTTGCCAATACTCGATATCTGCAACCGCCAGGCCGTTGCAGATAATATTCATATTTGATTTTTACTATTACGTATGATACGTTGTGGTACGTTGTTTGATCAATTGATAATTACCATAATGATAGTTAAAACAAGCCAAATTATAAGGTTTCATTGGAAAACTAAGCTTAGGGACAACATTAAGAACTAAGTTTCATGATTAGTTGTTGAACATAATATATAGGTATATCGTTGATAACTCGCCTAATCACATAATCTACTATTTTACTAACTTAATTACTAGTTTTGTAGTTATTTACTACTACTATTTACATTTAATAATGATATTTGAGTTCAATAAACACAAACACATCAAAATACTTCTCAAAAATCACTACTTTCAAAATGGATATTTTTGCAACCGCTATGCGGTTGCGAGATAACTTGGCAACCGCCTGGCGGTTGCTAGATCACATGGCAACCACCTGGCAACAGGCGGTTGCTATGTCACATGGCAACCGCCGGGCGGTTGCCAATACTCGATATCTGCAACCGCCAGGCGGTTGCAGATAATATTCATACTTGAGTTTTACTATTACGTATGATACGTTGTGGTACGTTGTTTGATCAATTGATAATTACCCTAATGATAGTTAAAACAAGCCAAATTATAAGGTTTCATTGGAAAATTAAGCTTAAGGAAAACATTAAGAACTAAGTTTGATGATTAGTTGTTGAACAAAATATATAGGTATATCGTTGATAACTCGCCTAATCACATAATCTACTATTTTACTAACTTAATTACTAGTTTTGTAGTTATTTACTACTACTATTTACATTTAATAATGATATTTGAGTTCAATAAACACAAACACATCAAGATACTTCTCAAAAATCACTAATTTCAAAATGGATATTTTTGCAACCGCCAGGCGGTTGCGAGATAACATGGCAACCGCCTGGCGGTTGCTAGATCACATGGCAACCACCTGGCAACAGGCGGTTGCTATGTCACATGGCATCCGCCGGGCGGTTGCCAATACTCGATATCTGCAACCGCCAGGCGGTTGCAGATAATATTCATACTTGATTTTTACTATTATGTATGATACGTTGTGGTACGTTGTTTTATCAATTGATAATTACCATAATGATAGTTAAAACAAGCCAAATTATAAGGTTTCATTGGAAAATTAAGCTTGGGGACAACATTAAAAACTAAGTTTCATGATTAGTTGTTGAACATAATATATAGGTATATCGTTGATAACTCGCCTAATCACATAATCTACTATTTTAATAACTTAATTACTAGTTTTGTAGTTATTTACTACTACTATTCACATTTAATAATGATATTTGAGTTCAATAAACACAAACACATTAAGATACTTTTCAAAAATCACTAATTTCAAAATAGATATTTTTGCAACCGCCTGACGGTTGCGAGATAACATGGCAACCGCCTGGCGGTTGCTAGATCACATGGCAACCGCTTGGCGGTTGCTATGTCACATGGCAACCGCCAGGCGGTTGCCAATACTCGATATCTGCAACCGCCAGGCCGTTGCAGATAATATTCATACTTGATTTTTACTATTATGTATGATACGTTGTGGTACGTTGTTTGATCAATTCATAATTACCATAATGATAGTTAAAACAAGCCAAATTATAAGGTTTCATTGGAAAATTACGCTTAGGGACAACATTAAGAACTAAGTTTCATGATTAGTTGTTGAACATAATATATAGGTATATCGTTGATAACTCGCCTAATCACATAATCTACTATTTTACTAACTTAATTACTAGTTTTGTATAATGATATTTGAGTTCAATAAACACAAACACATCAAGATACTTCTCAAAAATCACTAATTTCAAAATGGATATTTTTGCAACCGCCAGGCGGTTGCGAGATTACATGGCAACCGCCTGGCGGTTGCTAGATCACATGGCAACCACCTGGCAACAGGCGGTTGCTATGTCACATGGCAACCGCCGAGCGGTTGCCAATACTCGATATCTGCAACCGCCAGGCGGTTGCAGATAATATTCATACTTGATTTTTACTATTACGTATGATACGTTGTGGTACATTGTTTGATCAATTGATAATTACTCTAATGATAGTTAAAACAAGCCAAATTATAAGGTTTCATTGGAAAATTAAGCTTAGGGACAACATTAAGAACTAAGTCTGATGATTAGTTGTTGAACATAATATATAGGTATATCGTTGATAACTCGCCTAATCACATAATCTACTATTTTACTAACTTAATTACTAGTTTTGTAGTTATTTTCTACTACTATTCACATTTAATAATGATATTTGAGTTCAATAAACACAAACACATCAAGATACTTCTCAAAAATCACTAATTTCAAAATGGATATTTTTGCAACCGCTTGGCGGTTGCGAGATAACATGGCAACCGCCTGGCGGTTGCTAGATCACATGGCAACCGCCTGGCGGTTGCTATGTCACATGGCAACCGCCAGGCGGTTGCCAATACTCGATATATGTAACCGCCAGGCGGTTGCAGATAATATTCATACTTGATTTTTACTATTACGTATGATACATTGTGGTACGTTGTTTGATCAATTGATAATTACCATAATGATAGTTAAAACAAGCCAAATTATAAGGTTTCATTGGAAAATTAAGCTTAGGGACAACATTAAGAACTAAGTTTGATGATTAGTTGTTGAACATAATATATAGGTATATCGTTGATAACTCCCCTAATCACATAATCTACTATTTTAATAACTTAATTACTAGTTTTGTAGTTATTTACTACTACTATTCACATTTAATAATGATATTTGAGTTCAATAAACACAAACACATCAAGATACTTCTCAAAAATCACTAATTTCAAAATGGATATTTTTGCAACAGCCTGGCGGTTGCGAGATAACATGGCAACCGCCTGGCGGTTGCTAGATCACATGGCAACCGCCAGGCGGTTGCCAATACTCGATATCTGCAACCGCCAGGCCGTTGCAGATAATATTCATACTTGATTTTTACTATTACGTATGATACGTTGTGGTACGTTGTTTGATCAATTGATAATTGCCATAATGATAGTTAAAACAAGCCAAATTATAAGGTTTCATTGGAAAACTAAGCTTAGGGACAACATTAAGAACTAAGTTTTATGATTAGTTGTTGAACATAATATATAGGTATATCGTTGATAACTCGCCTAATCACATAATCTACTATTTTACTAACTTAATTACTAGTTTTGTAGTTATTTACTACTACTATTTACATTTAATAATGATATTTGAGTTCAATAAACACAAACACATCAAAATACTTCTCAAAAATCACTACTTTCAAAATGGATATTTTTGCAACCGCCAGGCGGTTGCGAGATAACTTGGCAACCGCCTGGCGGTTGCTAGATCACATGGCAACCACCTGGCAACAGGCGGTTGCTATGTCACATGGCAACCGCCGGGCGGTTGCCAATACTCGATATCTGCAACCGCCAGGCGGTTGCAGATAATATTCATACTTGATTTTTACTATTACGTATGATACGTTGTGGTACGTTATTTGATCAATTGATAATTACCCTAATGATAGTTAAAACAAGCCAAATTATAAGGTTTCATTGGAAAATTAAGCTTAAGGACAACATTAAGAACTAAGTTTGATGATTAGTTGTTGAACATAATATATAGGTATATCGTTGATAACTCGTCTAATCACATAATCTACTATTTTACTAACTTAATTACTAGTTTTGTAGTTATTTACTACTACTATTCACATTTAATAATGATATTTGAGTTCAATAAACACAAACACATCAAGATACTTCTCAAAAATCACTAATTTCAAAATGGATATTTTTGCAACCGCCTGGCGGTTGTGAGATAACATGGCAACCGCCTGGCGGTTGCTAGATCACATGGCAACCGCCTGGCGGTTACTATGTCACATGGCAACCGCCAGGCGGTTGCCAATACTCGATATCTGTAACCGCCAGGCTGTTGCAAATAATATTCATACTTGATTTTTACTATTATGTATGATACGTTGTGGTACGTTGTTTGATCAATTGATAATTACCATAATGATAGTTAAAACAAGCCAAATTATAAGGTTTCATTGGAAAATTAAGCTTAGGGACAACATTAAGAACTAAGTTTGATGATTAGTTGTTGAACATAATATATAGGTATATGGTTGATAACTCGCCTAATCACATAATCTACTATTTTACTAACTTAATTACTAGTTTTGTAGTTATTTACTACTACTATTCACATTTAATAATGATATTTGAGTTCAATAAACACAAACAAATCAAGATACTTCTCAAAAATCACAAATTTCAAAATGGATATTTTTGCAACCGCCAGACGGTTGCGAGATAACATGGCAAACCGCCTGGCGGTTGCCAATACTCAATATCTGCAACCGTCAGGCGGTTGCAAGGGCTTCTCGCAACCGCTCGGCGGTTGCAAATTTAGCTGAAATTGGGCGGGTTTGGGTGGGGAAATTCAAATTTTCACGAAAATTTAAAATTTTCAATACACTGCAACCGCCGAGCGGTTGCAAATTCTGCTGAAATTGGGGGGGGGGGGAATTCAAATTTTCACGAAAATTCAAAAATTTCACCCAAATCTTATATATACCCACCATTCTTCTCCTAATTTTTCATTCACAACTCTTACACTCTCAATCAAACTCAAGACTTCATTTTATCTTCCAATCAAAACACAAACACTCTTCTATTCCAATCCACAAAAAAAAACCTAAAAACTTCTTTTTACCTACAAAACAAATAATCAAACACTTTTTTTTCTTTTATATCTTCAACAAAACACCAAACCACACTCTTTTCTTTTATATCTCCTACAAATACCAAACATTTTCTTTTATCTTCATAACAAAATACCAAACACTCATCTTTTTCAATCCACAAAAACTCAAAAACTTCTTTATATTTTCTACAAAACACCCAACCACTTTCTTTTCTTTTATATCTCAAACAAAAATTCAAACACTTTCTTTTATCTTCATGACAAAATAACAATCATTTTTTTCCAATCCACAAAAACTTAAATACCTTTCTTTTATCCCCAAAACAAAACACCAAACACTTTTTGGTATTCTTATATTTTTGTTCGTGTTTTTTTGAGTTTTACCATTTTATTTCGTAAAAAAAAAAAAATATTTCGGAAAATTCCCGGAATATTATTGTATTTTTTTTATTTTGAAGAATATTATTTGCAACCGTCACGCGGTTGCGAGCTAAATCTCGCAACCGCCTAAGCGGTCGCCCAATAATTCGCAACTGGCTAGCGGTCGCCCCTAAATGGCGACGGCCTAGCGGTCGCCCCTTTATATGGCGACCGCATAGCGGTCGCCCCTACAGTCGCCCATTTGTATGGCGACCGCCCCCTGGCGGTCGCCTCTTTGTATGGTGACCGCCTAGCGGTCGCCCCTTCGTATGGCGACCGCCTAGCGGTCGCCTTGGTGCTTGGTGTAAGGGCGACCGCTCGGCGTTCGCAAGCGGCCCACGACGAGGGGTATCCGCGACCGACGCGGCGACCGCCCATGGGCCTTCTGCAACCGCCTGGGCGGTTGCAGATGGCCCAAAATTATTGTAGTGTACATGCATTACTAAATAAACCTGTGTACTTAGATTATAAACTTTGCTAATCATCAATAACTACTTAACTAGGTGGCTGTGGAGACTAACAATGTGAACATATTTTTCAATATAAATTATCATTTCCCCCAATGAGAAGATTGTGGCCAACTTGCCTCTGTCTGCTCAAGTATTCCAGAACTCAAATGAAACAACTTGCTCATACACTAAATTGCTAAGTTGCCATATGCATAATTGGTGCAAACATGGAAAAATATGATTGGTTTAAGGGTTGTACTAGATTTGGTTTTGCTGAATATGAGCACATCCTGCTAGTTGCTGTACATGCATGGAAATATCAAAAAATTCATACCAGAAACTGTAAGTATGAGTAGTAAGACTTTCAGTCAATTGGATGAGTGGGTGACACATCAGAAAGAGTATACAAGGGACCACCACCAAAGGTTTTTCAATCCCTATTTACAGTTGGAGAAGGAGAAACATGAAAAGTAGCAATCTAGCTAGGTCTGCGAAAACAATACAAATTGGGTAATATGGAGCATTATGGACTAGGGAGGACGGTAAAGCATTTTTGAGTGGGATAAATTTTCAGTTCTGAACAACTGTAAAGAGTAAGTTAGGATATTTCTTACTCGATCAAGTTCAGTGTCCCATTTCTTCTATATAAATGAATGCCGCACTGGTGTGGTTGTCAACCTGTGCCGATCGTTTCATCGATACATTGTGGCTTGGTGTATTATAGAAGAAATTTAGAATGAGTAATAACTTGGCTTTCGCATTCGGCCTTCTAGGTACTATTTATTTTTCATCTTCATGCCCTTTTCATTATACGTTAACTGCCATGTATGCATCAACACATTCATGCAGTGTGATAATATATATAAGTTGTAGTTTTCATGCATTATGGTTACTTATTTTGTTGCTTTATGCACTTATTGCAGGCAACATAGTCTCCTTCATGGTTTTCCTTGCACCAGTGTAAGCCTATTTATATATAAATTTCATCTTTAGCTCTTTCTTTTCTTTTAGTTTTTCTGGTAAAGTTTAGTTTTCATACTTAATATATATGGAATATTGTAGGCCGACGTTTCATAAAATTTACAAGAAGAAATCAACGGAGGGGTTCCAGTCGGTACCCTACGTGATGGGCTTATTCAGCGCCATGCTCTGGATATACTACGCAATTCTGAAGCCAGACACCACCCTTCTCATTACTATAAACTCCGTTGGATGTTTCATCCAAACGATTTACATCTGTTTCTATCTCTTTTACGCCACAAAATACGCAAAGGTATCACTTACTCAGATGAACCATATATATGTAAACACACACACACACACACACACACATATATATATATAAATATCTATATATCCCTAACTTCAACTCATTTTGTAGTTAATATTGTAACTTCTATTAACTTTTTCTGACAGATGCAAACTGTGAAGCTTCTTTTTCTGTTGAATATCGTTGGGATGGGACTAATAGTGCTACTAACTCATTTCCTATCAAAAGGATCAACCCGTGCAAGCATTGTCGGATGGATTTGTCTTGTGTTTTCCTTGTGTGTATTTGTTGCGCCCTTGTGCGTTGTGGTATGTATTTGTGTCTACTTGCACTTACCTAATTTCATATCAAAGTTCACCTCCTTTTTTGTAATTTTCATCTTAATTCCACAGAGGCAAGTCATACGAAGTAAGAGTGTTGAGTACATGTCATTTCCGCTCTCATTTTTCCTTACCCTGAGTGCTGTTATCTGGTTCTTCTATGGCTTACTTTGCAAAGACTACAATATTGCTGTGAGTATATATACGCACATAACAAGACATGTATATAAGTTCTTAATTAAAGCATTTTCTGATCGTTTAAAAACCGAATGGTACGTACAGATTCCCAATGTTCTTGGGTTCAGCTTTGGAGTGCTTCAAATGGTACTATACGTAAAATACAAGAACGGGAAGAAGGTCGTGGTCGTGGAGGATATGCCTCCTCAAATACAGATCAAACTAGTTTCGATGGAGGATGAGAAGCTTCCAGCAGTGTTAAAGGATCAAATTACTGACGTGGTGAAGCTCAGTTCAATTGTTTGTTCAGAGATAATTCAGGTGGTTATCCCTGGCCTCGCCGAGGATGATATGGAGAACTTGGACAACGTAAAAATAACCTGATCTGTTAATGGAACCCTTGAAAGCAAGTATTGCAAGCTAAGCTAGTAATTATATCCTTATAAATTATTTGATTTTCGTCGGGATGATTATAAGTACAATGGACAAGTTAGACAATTGTGTGTTATAACCGAGTACTCCTTGTATTACTTCAGTGTGTGGTGTGCTGTTTCATCCTTTCTTAAGTTTAATGTGTTCATCAATTTTAATCTTCAATGAAAATCTTATATTATTGATTCTTGTTAAATTTGTTTTGTATGACAGCAATAATATAGTCATACTAAACAAAAGAAAAACTTTGAGGAAATCTCAAATTGCCGAGAAAATAAAAATAAGATATCTTCTATATATACCACTATGTGTGTCGTACTAATGATTCATATTCTTGGTATTATGATTAAGACATCACAATATAGTAGACCGCCGAATGAAGGATGGATGCTCATTCAAACACATAATGGCCACACTGATAAGAGAAATGTAAATTGCATATATGAAATCGTGAATATGAACTACAGAGGTGATCGAATATAAATAAAAGAGGAAGAAATAAAATGGCACGCAATTCTGTTACAACAGAATACCAGCTGGAGCTGAAACCGAATCTAACTAACCAGAGACAAGAATAATAATATTTTGGACCCCTATATATTTGAATCTTGAGCAGATGAGTCCGGAGTGTCAAATTTGAAATCTACATGTTCCCCTCAAGTTGCAAGTTTGTGAGGATCAAAAAGTTGTAACTTGGAAATCCAGTGAACAAAGGTAGCAGGAGTTAATCGTAAAACAAATTTGCAATTTGATCAGAGGTTGGGCAATGCAGGGGAAGGAGGAACCTTGACTTGAACTGATCTCGCACCAAATGGCAGTCAATATCCAAATGTTTAGCGTGTTCATGGAAAATAGGTTTTTGTGCAATGTAGACTGCTGACTTGTTGTCACAATACAAAGGAATAGGATGAGGGAAATGCACTTGAAATTCCTTTTAAAAATAAGAAATCCATTTGATTTCACATGTTGTGTTTGCCATACTCCTTACTCAACTTCAGTGGAAGACCTTGAAACTGTAGCCTGCTTCTTGGTCTACCAACTGATCATGGAATCACCAAGACATAAACAAAATCCATTAAGTGATCGACTTGAATCATGAAGCCGGTTCAACATCACTGGATGGTCTAAGTTCAAGGGGGAGGAAATTGAGTAAAACAAGCCCAATGAACTACAAGAAATGCTTGGCATCCGCTACCGCTCGCCGACGACCGCCAGGCATTGGCTACCGTCGAGCGGTCGCAGAGCAGCGCATCCATGACCGATGGGCGGTCGCGGATGGGGGGTTATTTTCCTATAAATACCCCCCTCCTTCACAACAGCCCGACAGTCGCGACTTTGGATAATTGTAATTTTTTCTACTTTTTCTCAATTTATGTCTTATATTTAATGTTAGTTTAGCTTATTTAATATTTAATTGTTAGTTTAAATGCATGTTAAATTGTTAGTTTAGTTTACTTAATGTATTATTATCAGTTTAACTTATTTAATGTTAAATTGTTAGTTTAAAATTGTCATGTGTTATTTTAAATGTCATGTCAAACGATCGACAACCTTCGACTGGTAGTGGTCGGCCAAGTTTGAACTACAGTGGTCAGCCACGTTCGACTGAGAATGACCCCCTGCGGGTGCGGGTCGAGGTAGTCCTTGAACTCGAGTAGTTATCCGACAGGAGGGTCGCAGTCGCAGTGTTGTGCTCTCCGCGGCATCTACATCGTTGACGCCTACATTACATCGTCTTCTTTTGTTTGATGACGCTGATCCGCCCGCTGCAGCAGAGTCGCCTCAGATGGCCCGTACATCGTCTGGATCTAGGGCTAGAGCACCATCATCAGCAGACTCTATTGGAGTGCAGAGTCCACCGTCTATAGGTTTCACCAGAACTGGCCCGAGTGGGAAGCCGACTGAGACTCTAGCATCGGGAGTATTCCCAGGCACGCAACAACGTCCATGTAAGGGCCCCTCCAAAGGTGCGGCGGATTAGATTGTCGGATTGTGGCCTGTTTACATCCCTCTAGTGGTGAGGTTGCGACGATGATCACAGACTTGATTAGACAGTTTATGAGGACGTTCTGGGGCACCTACTTGGCTATGCCTAAGGATGAGCGAGATTATATGTGGGTCAAATTTACGGTGAGGAATTATTTCACAAATATAATATATTATTTAATTTAGTGAACTAATAAATTAAAAGACATAATATGAATAATCTTTAAACTTTATTATTTTGTTGAATATATATGGGGTCCGAGCGTTAGAAAAATACGATGTATTTAGGGCATACCAAAACAAGGCGAAGAACTGTTATAAGAATTTGATTCACAACACCAAGAAACAATACTTTGAGAGGATTGATTATCCAAAGTATGCGGGAGGTCCGAAGACCTAGATAAACAATGCGTTAGAGACGGCGGTGATTAAGCATTGGGCCACCGGAGCGCATCAGGAGGCGACGCGTAGGACACGGATCAACAGAAGAGGAGGCGTGGAGCCAACAGTTATGAAGAAGGCACCTCTCACTTTCTTTGGTGTATCCATCCACATAGAGAAAATCAAACGTCGGATGGTATAATTTATTAAAATTAACAATATGAGCGTAATTAAGTAATCTTAATCTATGTGTTATTAAGTTTAACGTACTCCTTTTTTAATTTTTGTAGGCTGAGGAAAACCTTGAGCGCAAGGATCCTATTCGACACTATGAGGAGTATAGGTCCAGTCATATGAATGTGGTGAAGGGTGACATACAGTATTGCAGGACAGCCACCGAGACGCGAGTGGGTAGATGATGCAGCAAAAGCTATTTACATAAGTCATTTCAATAACATACTCCTTTATTTTTTCCTTAACTTCAATTAAATTTCTTATTCTAATATAAATACTAATTCTTTCAAACATTAATGCAGAAGTAGTACATGAGTCTATTGGGGAGAAGATATCCGCCACCAGCTAAGTTTGATCCCGATCTATGGACCCAGGTCCGTAGGCTAGTGAAGAAGGGGAAGGCGAAGGTCATACCGAGTGGCGCAGATCCGGAGGCATACGACATTCAGTACATGAGTCGACCAGAATATGCACGGGCCACCATCTAAGACTTGCAGACGCAGAACCAGCAGACTCAGTCGACCTCAGATTGGAGATTAGACGCCATGCTTGGAATTATGTAGAGCTGGAGAGAGACTGTTGCTCAGGACCTAGGAGTTACACTTCCACAGATTCCAGATACAGCGGTTATGGGGACGGCACGTAGGACGGGAGCACGACATATGATTCTTGGGCTGCCACGTCTGAGGCCAGATCCATTTGCTCACAATTTTTCTAGTAGGCATGCGTATGTCGGGGACTACGATGACAGCTCCAATGAGGAGGAGATACCCGCTTCAATGGCGGAGTATTTTGTAGAGCTGTGTGGTGATGATGATGTTGCTGGTGGGGCCACAACTGCAGCTGGGGATGATACTTACCGCATGTTGGACGAGGATAGTTCGGATGCCCAGACTGAGGGCGAGGAGGCAGATGAGGACGATTAGTATTTTTATTTGTATGTGTACTGTTAAATTTGGTTATGTTGGATTCTTAGTGTAATTTTAAATCGTATACTTTTATTAATGTAATCGTATCTAAATTGTGTAATTTAAATTTTAAATCCGCTACGTTGAACTCTTAATGTAATTTTCATTTCGGCTTTTGTAATCGTTTATAAACTGTGTACTTTTATCTTTAGTTTATCTATGTTAGACTTTTAGTGTAATTTTCATGTCGAGCTATGATTCGTGTTGACGATATATTTATCACATATAAAATGTTACTTTTAGAAAAATCAATTACAACTGTCTTTTACAATATTAACAATCGGTTACAAATAAAGTACATCACAAACTAGTATTTTAAATTATTACAAAGCTAATAAACTAATCAGTATCACTATCATCAAAATCTAGCTCAATGTCTTCATTCTCTTCGTCTTTGTCATCAACTTCCTTTTTCCCTCCATCTTGAAGCTCTTCGATGACCTCAAAGTCACTTTCCCCCAATTGCATATCCATATGAAACGAGCTCAAGTCTACAAATACATTAATCCCTGCATATTTGTTCTCTTGAAACACTTGATCTGGCATCCCTGTTTCTGTTTCGCTCGAATCACTCAATGATGCCATATCGATCACGTGCCTAGCCGAAATAGTAGATACAGTCATTCATCCCTTTCAAGCCGGTCGACCATTTGTAAGTTCTGGATACGGAGCGTAGTACGACTGAAGGGCTTGTTGGTTGTGAGTGACCATTGTTGGTTAATATGAACCACTTTGTACATCTCGGACACTTTCGTCCCTAGACGACCAATATCATACCACCATCACTTGAAAAACACAATGTATATCGGCCTTTTACCTCCTCAATATTCCACTTCTATGATGTCTTTCAAAGTCCTATAGAAGTTGGTGGCGTCGGTTCATCCCATGTCTTTTTTCACATAAACCCCGCTACAATCGCTCTTCTTAGAGCCCAAATGCATATCTGTGTGGGACCATAACCCATTCACAATGTACCCTTCGTACTTCAATGTTGAGTTGATTGGACCTGCAAGCAACGGTTTTACACAATCGTCTGTCATGTATCTGCCACTAGAGTAGGTCAGTTTGAACCGCGCCACGTACTATGTGTTCCTCTTCATTTGCACCTCCATGGGACTAAGTCCACCACACTCCTCCTCTACGAACAACTTGCGAGTTACAAAGGAAAAGGTTAGAACTAAACCATATGTACAAGATATCCTTAATAAAAAAGTGTTTGCACGTAAAATAAAGAATGTTGACTTAATTGAGCCATCCGTCCAACTCTTCACAATTAAGAAGCGTGTATAGTTAAATTTGCTCCAACTCTTGGGACGTCAACTGCCTCTTCTTGTTCAATGGCCCAAGAGGCTTCTTTTTCTTTTGAAATAACAACAGCTCGTCACCCGACTCGGAACTCTCTAAAGTCTCGTTCCTGTTCATCCGGTTAAATCTAGTACTCGTGGAGATATCGATATATTGGGCACACATATTAGATAGCTCAGAAAGAAGGTAGGAATTGTCTATGCATCCCAGTGTTTTGAAATCCGACACGATGAAAGACCCGGTGAAGCTACCGGGTAATGAGTCAACAGGTCGAACCGGTCGGACAACTGGTTGGACCTATTTGTTGACTAAAGTCAACATTCAATAAAATATATAGAAAATACTCAATTGTATAATGAAAGTGATAACAAAATACTCAATTCTTCAACTACAAAATATCTAAATTAATATATCATAACTAATCACTAAATAAGCAAACAAAATATTAAACAACTTCAAATCCAAATTCAAAGATATTAAACAACTTCAAATCCAAATTGTATGTACCACTTTACTTATATATACTATTGTGATGATGACACGTGTATGTTTTTGGTAGTACATAGAGATGAACAATTACATGATACAAAACGTTATAAAACGGCCATTTGATAGGTTGATTGGATGCTTTTAGATTCTTGAAATATGTTTTCAAAACTTTAAAATGATTACAAAATCTCATAGTCATTTTTCTACAAATAACTTGTTTTGGGCATGAGCAATTTTTTTTTTGTTAAAAACCAAATTGCAGGAGGGCATAATTATCATTTAAAAAGGAAAAAAGATGCCAAACCGGTTTGCTAGCGGAACCGATCGGCCGAGTCACCAGGCGAACCAGCTGAAATCGTTGGTTTGCTCGACTGCCTCAGCAGGCCGCTTGGTGGCTTGAACCGTGCCGTTCAAGCCACCGGTTCTTGGTCGGACAAGTCGAACCGGGCGGTCCGGGCCAGGTTTCAAAATAGTGATGCATCCTTCGACCCTTGCTTTGTTTAGCATTGACTTTTTAAAATCAAACATACTCATTAAACAAACAAATCATCAATAGCATATTGAATAAACTAACAAAAAATAGTAGTTGATTAAGCTCATTAAACAATGTGTACATCTCGAATAGATACATCCATCTGTAGTGAACCGGGCCACCAACTCTCACCTCTTAAGGTAGGTGTATGGACAAATGCTCCATAGAATCGAAGAAGGAAGGAGGAAATATCCTCTCAAGTTTGCACATCGTGACAACAATAGATTCATCGAGACCCTTCATATCAGTGGGCAAAACCTTTGAAGCCCAAATGGCTAGGAAGAACAAACTAATCTCCACCAATAAGCCCCAAATGTCGGGCGGTAGAAAGTCACAAAAAGCAATGGGAATCAGTCTCTGCAACGAAGACGTGACAATCGTTACTCTTCATACCAAATAGTCTATGTTGCAGTCTAGGTTGCTGCTTTTGTATGCATCTTCCCAAGTTTGACACATATCTGTCTGGAAATTTGAGATCGACCAACCAATCCAACATTTTCGTCTTTTGCTCTACCTTGAGACAGTAGGTTGCCCTTGGCCTTTTAAATGCGACTCATCGGGCAATTGGTACTAAAAATAACTGAGTACGGTTAGTCAAGAGCTTCAAATCATGTCTAGACTTGATGATGTCCTTAGTCTTAGAGTCATCCAACACTGTGTTGATGATGTTATTGAAAAAGTTCTTCTCACAATGCATGACATCTAGATTGTGACGAATCAAGTTTGTGAACCAATAAGGCAGTTCTTAAAATATGCTATTCCTCAACTAAATATGATCCGTACCAAACAACGATAGCTTTTTCATTTTGGGCCAAAACCCAACATTCCCAATATCCTTCACAATTTCCCCCATATCATTGCCCGATTTTCTAAGAATAGGTGATTAAAGTGACTTGCGCCCTTTGAAGAAAGAGTTCATGTCAACAATAATGGTAATCGAAAAAATGCGATTTACCCCCATTCTTCAACGTAAAAGATTTTGTGTCTCCCATGCAATAATGACACGATAACTTCCCGTGTGTACTCCACTAAGACAACATTCCATACGCCAGAAAATCGCTAATCATCCACATCAGGGCCACTCGTAATTGAAAGTTTTCCTTCCTCGAGCTGTCAAACGTCTCCACACCAGTGCTCCATAAAGCATTAAGCTCGTCAATCAGTGGTCTTAGAAAAACATCCAAGTTCTTTCGGGGGACTCTGTGGACTGAAAATGATAAGGCTCAAAAATATAAACTCCTGCCTCATGCAAAGATCGGGAGGAGGTTATACAAGTTGACAAACACTGGCCAACAAAAGTAATTCTTCCCAGATGAACCATACAGTGCGAATCCAGCCGTACAAAAATCGAGTCATACGTTCCTATGCTCAGCTACAAAATTCCAATGCGTCCGGTCAAAGTGGCGCCATGCCTCACCTGAAGCTGGGTGAATCATTCGATATGTAGCCTCTCGACACTTCAAATGCCAAGTCTTATACTTTGCAGTGCCTATTGTATAATACAGCCTCTAAAGACGAGGGCCTATGGTGAAGTACCACAAATGCTTCTTCGCGACCTTCGACTTCCTACTAGCCTCGTATCTATCTTCCTCGCATACCGGAGATTTTTGGAAGTCCTAGATCGCTGCAAACACGTAGAACAAGAAACACTGATATGGACAAACATCGATCTTCACGTACCCTAACCCCAAGGTTTGCAGCATCCTATTCATTCCTTTCATGTCTTTAGGTAACAACTTCTCAATCTCTAGGTCGAACCCATCTTTAGACAACTTTAAAAACTTGTCAGAACCAGCGTTACTCATTTTGTGCATGGTCTTGTAATTCAACCACTCTCCAACCCACTATAGGATGTTTTTACTCTTCTTATGATGCATCTTCACCCGTTCTAGATGTATCAAGCCGAAGAAAGCTCTCGCATCGGGATTTGGATCCTCGTTACGCACATCGTCCTCATCAAATCGACCATCATATGCATCCACGATCATCTGTCTAAATGAATCGTCAGCACGAACAGGGCTATCGTGAACATTCGGGAATGGACATAGTAGTCCTGGTTGACTTCTCTCCATGCAACACCCACTCAACATATCCAGACGTAAATCCTGACTTATGAAGATGATCACAAACTAGGTATTGATCAAAAAGTTTGGAATTGTTGCATTTCTTGCACGGGCACCTGATACGTTCCTCTAGGTCTAAATAGTCATCTTATTGCTAAGTGAATTCTATGAACGTGCGAACACCAACCACCGGACTATCTCGCAAATAATCATTGTTATTGAATCTATCATACATCCAAAATCTATCGTCCTGATATTCCATTATTTATTTAAGTTTTAAAATATAAAGCAAATAATCTGTCTGGGATGAGGAGTCTTTTTCGCAAGAGGCTCTAAGTCAAGACTGGTGGTTTTAACATTTTGTACTTGAGTGAGGTATCATAAGTGGTGGTACATTCTGATAATGAGAGTAAGATATTATTAGACATGGCATGGGTGTTAGTGGATCCTAGTTTTCACACAAGCATGACTTAGCGTAAATGCATGATGTGAAAGTTATGCTGATGGCCGATGACCTCCATGAGAGCCAAGTTTGGAGTTAACCATACTATGAGTAGGTCTTTATTTTTGACATGGGTAGATTGTACTTTTGTGGTGGAGCATGGTACTTTTTATATTAAGTTTAACTTTATTTCAGTGAGAGCGAAAGCTATGAGGATCTTCTGAGGCTGAGTGAGTGTGATTGCCCGGGCTAGAGTCAAGATGGTTTTTAAGATCTAATTGATCACTAATCAAATCTTTAAGGTGTAGATTGTTGGTAGAGAAGATACAATGAGTTTCTTCATTGGCTGCCAACCACCTCTTAAAGAAGAGGCGGTTGTGTACTTGTGGTTAAGGAATGCACCTAATGCCTTCCTCAATTGTGAATCTTCCAGGGATTGAATCTGTGAGGAAACGATTATCCCCAGCTCAGAGCAATTTTCTCATTTCTCTATACCTACAATGTAGTATTATATATATTTGTGGAGTGTAAGTTATGGTGTATTATGAGTGTAAAAGCTATGTGGAAATCGTTGGGGTGCGTGAAAGTTATATAGTTGTAATCACTACACCAGAAATGGTCATTAACAATCGGGTTTCCGGTTGCTAATGACCTGTTTCCGATCGCAAAAGACCCCATATCGACCAAAATACAATTACTATTGTCCGGTCGCAAATGCTTCGGTCGCTAAGCAACCGAAAAGTGGTCACAACCGGTCAATTGCGACCGGAGTCCGGTCGCCAAATTTGCCACCGAAATTCGGTTGCTATTACCTTTGAAAGTATTAGCAACCAGAATCCGGTTGCTAATAATATTCAAGTATTAGCAATCGGATTTCGGTCGCTAATAATATTTAATGTATTAGCAACTGGAGTTCGGTTGCTAAGAATGTAACAAAATTGCAAAAAAAAAAATCATTAATAAATTACCGGAACATAATTTTTTTTTCTTGTTAGATTCCGTATTCTTGCGTTTAGAATACAAAAAAAAAACATTGTTAGCCAAATAATTTTGAATAGATGGAGGATATGCTAGAAAAAATGTCTATTTGAAGAAGAAAAAGAATAGTTTGAAGATTTTGAAAAAAATATATGTTTTTGTTGTGAGAAAATTATTTGAAGAAAAGAAATGAAGAAAGAAGTTAAAGTGTTGGGTATATTTTGATGAAATAATAATATTAGGAGATTCAGAAAAATTGATGGAATAAATAAAATGAAGAAACAAAAAAATATTAATGTTTGGTATTTTTTGATGAAATGGGATTAAAAGAATGAAGTATATATAGAGTTTTGTTTGCGGGAGGGGAAATGAATTTTCGAAAATTCTGTGTTTCTCCCTGAACCCTGCCCAATTTTTGGGGTATTTACGGCGAGAATGTGGTCGAAAAAAAATAAAATTTAAAAATTTGAAATGTGCGCCAACGTTGCGACCAGATTTCGATTGCAAAAGACTTGATGCCTAGTTTTGCGACCAGATCGAAGCTGGTCACAAATACCCATAAAAATTATTAGTCACCGGATTCTGGTTGATAATGCCCCTGTGAATATTAGTTGCAACTGGGATCCGGTTGCAACTAATCAAAAAACTTTAATTTTTTTGGTTTCTTTAATACGATTTTGATGTGTTTGTCATTTTAAATAAAGAATTTTACTAAAAAACTTGAATTGAAGTAATATTTAATTAGTTTAATAGTATTTTAGTTATGAAAGTAGATTAACTAAGTTATGAATTATATATTAAACTATTTCATGTTCTACATCTAATCATATGTAGTGGAGTACTCGTCTCATTTGCAATTTGGCATTTGTTACAAATGTTTGTATAAAGGATAATATGATATTTATATAGATATTGCAACAAATTAACATATTAATAGGTAGTCATTATGTACATATAGCCATTGTAGTTAGTTACAAGTGACATTATGAATCGATGCTTCAAATGATTCTTTAATGTGCAACGAAACTAATTTTTTGTGTTTGTTTAACTTAAGTGTACCTATTGTTTTTGTAATTTATCATTAAACCAACATTATGTCTAAATTTAGGGTGCGAAATGCGCAAATTAAATAGCATAAATATTATTTACAACTGGAATGCGGTTGCAAATACCCCCAATAGCGATCGGAGTCCGCTTGCTATTGTTGCCTCAATGAAAATTATTTGAAACCGGATTTTGGATGCAACAAATCAAAAAACTTCGAATTTTTTGGTTGGTTTTATACGATCTTGATGTGCTTATGATTTTAAATAAAGAATTTCATTAATAAACTTGAATAGAAGTAATATCTAATTATTTTGATAGTATTTGAGTTATCAAAATAGTAAGTTATAATTGATTAACTAAGTTATATGAACTATATAATAAACCCTTGTATGTTCTACATCTAATACACTACAAGATTGGGGGGCATCTGCACCCCTCCCCCCCCGCCCAAACGCTACGGCGATCGCCATTATTAGCGACCGCCCAGCAACCGGCAAGCGGTCGCCCAACTGAGACGGCGACCGCTTAATGTTCGCTCTATATATTTCTAGTGGTGGCGACGGCCCAGAGGTCGCCATATGGGCCAGAGCGACAGCCCAGTTTGTCGCAACGACCCACTAGGGTTAATTAAACCATAGTGGAGCAACCGCTTGGCCGTCGCCCCCGACCCGACCGTTTCTTCTTCTTCTCTTCCATTTCTCTTCTTTTCTTCTTCCATTCTTCTTCTTCTCTTCTCTCCTCACGATCCACCCGCCAACAAACACCCCATACCCGAGCCGGTCCACCCACCACCATCCCCTACATGACGCCACCACCACCGTGGCATAGTCCTCCACCACCACCACACGAACGACCCCCCCCCCCCCCGCCGTCGCCACGCTACCACGCGACCTCACCTCCATCGCCACGCCACCACGCGACGTCACCTCCATCTCTTCGCTAACACCGCGACCTCACCTCCGTCACCATGCCACCAACGCGACCCCACCTTCGTCACCACGCCACCACCACGACAAAACCTCTATCACCACGCCACTGCATCCCTACCCACGTCACCACCACACCATCACGACTCTACCTCCGTCACCATGCCATCGCGACTTCACCTACATCACCATGCCACCATCACGACCGCCCGCGCAGTCACCACACCACCACCGCAACCCTACCTCCATTACCACCACACCATCGCGCTCTCACCTCCGTCACCACGCCATTACCGGGACCTCACACGGCGCCATTAATCACCACCACCCCCGCCACCAAATAGCTATCTTCGGATTTTTTTAAGTTGCCCCAATTTTGTATTTTATATATATATATATATATGATTATATGTATTTGTCTAATTTATAGGTAAGATTTAAATTCTAGTTTATCGGATTTCCTCGATTATACGAAATTGTGTGATTATATGTATATTTCGTCGGATTTGTGTGGTACGAATTGTTGTAAGTTGGATCGTTTATATGAATTTGGGTATTAACTTTGATATGATGATATGAATTTGGATATGAATGTTTCATCGAATTTGTGTTGTACGAATTGTTGTAAGTTGGATCGTTTATATGAATTTGGATATGAACGTTGATATGATGATATGAATTTGGATATGAACTTTGATATGATGATATGAATTTGGATATGAACTTTGATATGATGATATGAACTTTGATATGAACTTTGATATGATGATATGAACTTTGATTATATTCTAGTTTATATTGTTGTAAGTTGGATCGTTTATATGAATTTGGATATGAACTTTGATATGAACTTTGATAGGATGATATGAATTTGGATATGATGATATGATGATAAGTTGAATATTTTTGTAAGTTAGTTTTTCTCATTGGATTAATCGTTTATATATATGAACTTGCATATGCTGATATGTGGGATTTTCTCGTCGAATTATTATTTTGAAATTGTATGTTGTTGAGGAATGATTATGAGTTTATTTGTCGACACGTTTTGGGATCATGTCAGGCGATACTTCACATAAGAGCCCACGTTCGTTAGGCAATGCTCGTTCTCGTGTTGTTGGTTCTAGTAGTGAGATTCGGGGTAGTCTCAGGCCTCGGCTAGCTAGCGACGATGCTGTTTCGGTCGAGCATCCCACCCAGGCAGAGACTCGGACATCGCGCGAAGGATGTATCGGGGTGACTCTCTTGCCACAGTGGTGCCTTTTTTACGACTCTGATGCTCCAGCTGCAGCAGCGCCTCTACGTACTTCGTCTGGTTCAAGGGCTAGACCACCATCGGCAGAGTCCACTGGAGCACATAGACCGCCATCTGCCGAGTCTAGCCAAGACCATATACCACCACCTGCAGGGTCCGATGGCGCTAGCCCGAGCGGGAGGACCGACGGAGCTGGTCCGAGCCAGAAGGTGATCGAGATTCCAGCATCGGGGTATGCACAGGCACACAGACACGTCCCGGTAGTGGACCATCACTTGGTGTTCAAAACCCCACTACTGCGAGTAAGAGGTCAGTTATTCGATTGGATCGGATGGGCCTATTTCAGCATCACCCATCTACCGAGGTGGTGACGATGATCACTGAGTTGATTCGGCAGTTCATGTCCAAGTTTTACAAGTCATATTATAAGGTGCCGAAGAAGAAACGAGATGAAATGTGGATTGCGTTCACGGTGAGAAATTATTAAATAAATATATTATTGAACTTATTGTATTAATAAATCAAGTGAAAATATAAACTATCTTAAACACTAACTAAATTATTTTGCAGGATAAATTTGCAATCCACAAAGATGATTGGCTCAAGGTACATGAGTTGTACGAAAAAAAGGCCCTGAATTGTTACAAGTATTTGATGCATCGCAAGAAGAATCAATATTTTAAAAATAAGGATAAACCAGAGTTGGCTGATAAATAGAAGATGTGGATGAACTCAAAGGTGGAGAAGATGGCGATAAAGCATTGGACGGAGGAGGAAACCAAGAAAAAAGCATCGCAGGCTCGGAAAAATCGGAGGGAAGGCGTGGACCCCGAGATTATGAAGAAGGCACCTACTACTTTTTTCGGTGGATCCATAGACTTGGAGGATATTAAGCGTCGTTTGGTAAGTTATATTATAATTAAAAATTTAGTCTTAATTTCACTTAAAAATATATGTGTAATTGAGTATACTTACTTTTTTTTTCAAATTTGTAGGCTAAGGTGGATCCCAACCGCACGGCGCGTATTCGACATGATGAGGTGTTCAAGTATGGATTTACGAAGCAAGTCGATGGTACGGGTGGGAAAACCAATGCGTCGGCGAAGCGCGAGTGGATAGATCAGGGCGATAAAATGATTTACGTGAGTGAATTAAAATACAAATTCATTTTTTTCTACTAATTTGTTAAATCTCCTTATTTATTTATTTTCTTATTATAAATACTAATTCTTTCACAATTAACAGAAGAAGTACATGAAGCTGATGAAGACGCAATATGGCAAGAACAAGTTGGTGTGGCCCGAGATTGGCGGGCCACTATGGAAAAAGGCACAAGGGAAAATCAATAAGGGGCAGGTGAGGGGTATACCTGGCGGCTCAGCACTAGAGGCATATGATATTGAGTTTAGGAAGAAGCCATACTACATGAGGGCCTACGCCAAGGAGTAGGAGGAGACGAATAAGGAGTTGGAGCAGACGAATAAGGAGTTGGAGGCTAGCCCGCGAGATCCGCGAGTGGACGACATTCTTACAATTTTGCAGGGCTGGAGGACTCATCAGATTGAGCATGGATATGTTCCACCACCGAAGATTCCTGCTTCGATGTTCATGCACAATGCAGTAAAGACCGGAGCTGCTTTTAGAACTGCTAGGCTGCTACGTCAGAAGAAGGACCCATTTTAGGACTACCTTTGGCTTGGCAGAAAGCCCGCGATGGCCACCTGGCTGTAAAAATAGCTCAGTACGGTTCGTCAAGATCTCCAAATCTTTCCTCGACTTGATGTTTTCCTTTGTCTTAGAGTTATCCAACATTGTGACGATTCAAGTTTGTGGACCAATAGGGCAGTTCCCAAAAAATGCTCTTTATCAACCAATTATGCGTCACCCCTTTACCCGAGAGCTTTTTTGCTTCGACTCCAAATCCGACAGGCGCAAGCTGCTCCACAATTACCCTCATCTCATCGCCAGATTTCATATGAATAGGTGCTTCTAGCCTTTCTTCCCCTAAGTAAAAGAATTTTTATCGCGCCTCCAAGAATGACCTATGGGCAAAAACCGATGATGGCAATCAATAAAGCACGGTTTACCGCCGTTTGCCAGTGTAAAAGATTGAGTGTCCCCAATACAATAAGGACACAAAAACTTCTCATGCGCACTCTACTAAGACAACATTCCGTATGCCAGAAAATCGCTAATCGTCCACATCAGGGATGCTCTGAATCTGAAGTTTTCCTTTCTGAAACTGTCGAATGTCTCAACCCCAGTGCTTCATAAAACATTCAGTTCGTCAATCAGTGGTCTCAGAAAAACATCCAAATTATTTTCCGGACTCTCTGGGCCAGAAATGATAAGGCTCAAAAATATAAACTATGGTCTCATGGAAAGATCTGGAGGAAGATTATACGGCGTGACAAACGCTGGCCAACAAGAGTAGCTCTTGCCAAATGCATTATATGGTGTGAACCCATCCGTACATAAACAGAGACGTACGTTCCTGGGTTCTGCTGCAAAATACGGGTGCGTCCGATCAAAATGGCGCCATGCCTCACCTGAAGCTGGGTGAATCATTCTATCTGTAGCCCCTCGACACTTCAAATGCCAAGTCATATGTCGAGCAGTGCCTATAGTATAATACAACCTTTGAAGACGGGGAGTTAAAGGGAAATACCACAATTTCCTCCTCCCGGCCTTCGATTTCAAACCGGCCACGTACCTATTCATCTCGCATACCAAGCATTTGTCTAAGGCCTTATTCGCCTCCCCGTAGAACAAGAAACAATGTTTAGTACAACAATCAATCTTCTCGTAGCCTAACCCCCAATGTTCGCATCATACGGAGCATCCCTTTCGTGTCCTCAGGTAACAACTTCACTGTCTCATCCAAGAAACCTTCCTTCGCCTTGTTAAAAGCCTTATTAGAAGAAATATTACTCATCTCTTGTCCCTCAACCACTCTGCGACCCACTGAAGGATATATGTACTTTTTCTAGGATGAATATTCACCTTTCCTAGATACATCAAATTGTAGAATGCTTTCGCGTCAGGATTTGGATCCTCGTTACGCACCTCATCCTCATCAAATCGACCTCCACGTGCATCTACCACCATGTCTCTAAATGAATCATTACAATGAACAGAGATGTCGGGAATATTGATGTGTGATGTGCTGAGGAGGTCGGTCATATACGGCATGGCAGGCCTTGAGTACTCTTCCCCGTGAAAAAGCCAAACGTGATATCCTGGCGTAAATCCTGACTTATGAAGATGATCACGGACACCGTATTTAGGAAAAAACTCTCTATTTTTGCATATACGGTTTTGTAGATCTAAGTATTTGGATGCTTGCAAAGCGTATTCCATGAACGAACAAACGCCAAACACAAAACTTTCTTGTAAATAACCATCGCTATCGAACATATTGTACATCCAAGATTTATCGGCTTGATATTCCATTGTTTATCTAAGTTAATATAAAAGAAATAAATATTTATAATTTACACTACTAACAATTTTCAATTTAATTAAAAGTAACGCACACATATAATTAACTATAAACAAATAAAATAACAACGTACCTCTTGTAGAGTAAACAAACGAATGTTATAACAATTTTCAAGAATGTTGTGTCCAAAAAAACAAGCCCCACGATAGTGTTTCGACAATACCTATAAACAAATTAAATAAATAAACAAGTAAGCATTAATTAAATAGTTATAAATAGAAATTTTATAACATTTAAATAAAATATGACATTTCTAATATTATTAAGGGAGAAAATGTATGTACCTTTAGAATAAATGGTGGTGGGAATGAATTATGCAAGTGAAGTGGGGAGGTATTTATAACAAAAAAATTGCTACTTCGCAACCGCCGGGTGGTTGCAGATAACAACGGCTAGTAGATCTTGCAACCGCTAAAACTGTCGCCCCGTTATATATTCGTCGGACTGAAGCGACCGCCTAGCGGTCGCTTAGTCGCATAGCGACCGTCCTAGCGGTTGCTGATGCTGGTCATTTACAGCCGACAGGCGGTTGCAAATAATATTCATAATTGAATTTTTACTATTTTGGCTGATTCGTTGTGATTCGTTGTTTGATCAATTGATAATTATATTAAAATAGTTAAAACAAGCCAAATTATAAGGTTTCATTCCAAATTAATCCTGGAGACAACATTATGGACTAATTATGATGATTAGTTTAACATAATATATAGGTGTAGTATCGTTGATAACTCGCCTAATCAATCCTAATATAATATTTTACTAACTCAAGCAATAGTTTTGTAGTCATTTATTACTCATTTTGGGGTTAATAATGATATTTCTTATCTATAAACACAAACTTATCAAGATACTTGCCAAAAATCACTATTTTAAACATGAATATTATTTGCAACCGCTGGGCGGTTGCAATAATCACTGTATTGCAACTGCCTAGCGGTTGCGATGTCCTACTATCGCAATCGCTAGGCAGTCGCCAATGACGGTTGCAACCGCTCGACGGTTGCGATTTTTGCTGAAATTGGGCGGGGTTGGGGAGAAATTCAAATTTTCACAAAAATTCAAAATTTTCAATACATTGCAACCGCTCAAATTCTGCTGAAATTGGGGGGAAATTCAAATTTTCACGAAAATTCAAAATTTTCACCCAAATCTTATATATACCCACCATTCTTCCTCTAATTTTTCATTAACAACTCTTACACTCTCAAAAAAAAACCCAAGACTTCATTTTATCTTCAAATCAAACCACAAACACTATTTTATTCCATTCCACAAAAAAAAAAAAAAAAAACCTCTTTTTATCTACAAAACAAATAATCAAACACTTTTTTTTCTTTTATATCTTCAACAAAACACTCAGCCACATTCTTTTATTTTATATCTCCAACAAAAACCCATACACTTTCTTTTATCTTCATAACAAAATACCAAACACTCTTTGTTAACGAGTTTGGAATTATTCCCTATTTAACGGAAGATATTTATACTGGGTTGGAACGCCGATCCCGACCCGAGGAGATTGTTGGTTTTTATTGATTTGCGGCTGAACTCGGATATTTTCCGAGATGCCTACATATCCCCCGATTGGGAATCAAACCACTCGTAGTTCTTGTTTTTTGGTGTTGGTTATTTGGTGCTTGTCGATTTTATCGGATATATTGGTTTTGTATATGTTGGAGGGGTTGTCCTAGGGGAGGAGAGTGTTCTCCTAGGGGAGGAGAGTATTCTCCTAGGGGAAGAGAGTGTTCTCCGAGGGGAGGAGAGTGTTCTCTTAGGGGAGGAGAGTGTTCTCCTAGGGGAGGAGAGTTTTCTCCGAGGGGAGGAGAGTGTTCTCCTAGGGGAGGAGAGTTTTCTCCGAGGGGAGGAGAGTGTTCTCCTAGGGGAGGAGAGTGTTCTCCTAGGGGAGGAGAGTGTTCTCCAAGGGGAGGAGAGTGTTCTCCGAGGGGAGAAGAGTTTTCTCCGAGGGGAGGAGAGTTTTCTCCGAGGGGAGGAGAGTGTTCTCCTAGGGGATGAGAGTTTTCTCCGAGGGGAGGAGAGTGTTGTCCTAGGGGAGGAGAGTGTTCTCCTAGGGGAGGGGAGAAGGAAGGAGTTTTTTGTTCGCAGGTTGCGTATGTGTGTCTCTCTTTTTCTCTCCATCTTTTTTCCCTCTTTTTTCTCTCTTCCCCAACTTGTTTCTTCTTCTATGGTTCTTGTCCCCTTTTTATAGAGGTTTTTTAGGGGCAGGTGTCTTGTGCATGTAAATATACAGGTGATGTGGCCTCATTGCATGTGTGCCACTTGGGGGGCTAAGTAGAGGCTTGGTACATGCATTGGCCAAGTGTTAAGTCATGATACGGCCAAGTATGAACATGTGTCAACCTTTGTGTGGAGCCATGTGTTGTGCCTTGTTTGGTGCAAATGATTTTATAAATTTGAGTCGTATTACCGGAGCGAGTACAAAATCGTACGTGTAATAATATATCGAGTCGCGAGACATGTTATAAATACGAGCATAAACCGGGTAGTATTTTAGCTATAAATCCGGTCGATAGTCGTGCGTCGTGATTTACGATATACAAATAGTATAATTTTTAACGAAGTATACCGGTATTTAAACCGTGTTATAATGCGATGTCGTTTATAAATCATATAATATACCAAGTAATTTTGGTAATCGAATTATCGTGTATTTTAAGCAGGTGATTTTCTACCCTGTTAACACTCTTCTTTTTCAATCCACAAAAACTCAAAAAATTCTTTATATCTTCAACAAAACACCCAACCACTTTCTTTTCTTTTATATCTCAAACAAAAATCCAAACACTTTCTTTTATCTTCATGACAAAATACCAAACACCATTTTTTCCCAATCCACAAAAACTCAAATACCTTTCTTTTATCCCCAAAACAAAACACCAAACACTTTTTTCTATTCTTATATTTTTTTTTTGGTGTTTTTTTCAGTTTTACCATTTTATTTTGAAAAAAAAACAATAATATTTTGGAAAATTCCTAGAATATTATTGTTTTTTTTATTTTGAAGAATATTATTTACAACCGCCGAATTTGTGAACCTCCGCTAAGCTTGCAACCGCCTAGCAGTTGCCATGTCCTTAAGGACTTCGCAACCTCTTGGCGGTTGCCATTTCCACAGAGAAAATGGCAACCAATAGACGGTGGCAAGGCTCGCACGAAGATTGCAACAGCCAAACGATTGCCCTGGACCTCACCACCGTTAAACGGTCGCAAAGTGCATGGCAACCGTTAGGCGGTCGCCCACCATGTCGCAACCGTCTAGTTGTCGCCAAACTGTTTGGCCACCGTCTGGCGGTCGCCACTATTCTGGCGACCGGCTAGCGGTTGCCCCTACAATGGCGACCGTCATACGGTCGTCCTTATCCTGGCGACCGGCAGGCGGTCGCCCCTATTCTGGCGACTGGCAAGCGGTCGCCCATTCTCTCGCGACCGACAAGCGGTCGCATAGGTGTTTGGGCGACCGCACGGCGGTCGCAAGGCACCCACGACAAGGGGTATCTGCGATGGCCTTGGCGACTGCCCAGGCGGTCGCAGATGCCCTTCGGGCGACCGCTTTTGGGGCATCTGCAACCGCCTGCGCGGTTGCGGATGCCCCTGTGTTCTTGTAGTGATAATACGTAGTGGAGTACTCGTCTCATTTGCGATTGGCATTCATCGAATTTTTTGTGATTGTTTAACTTATATGTACCTATTATTGTTGTAATTAATCATTAAACCAACAATATGTTTAAAACTAGGGTGCGAAATGCATAAATTAATAACATGAATATTATTTGCAACCAGAATCCCGTTGCAGAAACCCCTAACAGCGACCAGATTTTGGCGGTTGCTATTGCTAGTTTTTTTCTTTGCGATTGAAATCCGGTCGCAACTAATTGTTGCAACCGGATTCCAGTTGCAACTGTCCGGTTGGGAAAACCCGGTTTATCTTGTAGTGAATAATCTTCTACATAGTGATTTTTTTCTAGGGTCCCGTGGTTTTTCTCAAGTTTTGGAGTTTCTACATTAGATTATCATCGTGTTGTTATTATCATTAATGTTTTATTCGTATTATTTCGTATCTTCTACGATGGAGAAATTAAAGGGACCGTACGTTATTGGGTAGATCAAATATCCAATAATACATTAATGGGGTTTAATAATGTTGCAAATCAAGATTTTTTTTTTACATTTTCCACGTTTTTATATCAACCTCTTAAAGCTGAATAACCAAATAAGATCAAAAACATGCATCTAAAATGCAAAAGGCCCTAATCTAGGAAAGTTGAGTTATCAAGAAACGTAATTGCTACTTTTGAAAGTTAGTTCCGGGAAAGCCATTTCCAAAAGAATAGTGGACTATCAAAGGACATGACGTATGGGCTTATAACACTGGATGCAATTTTCCCACGCCTTATAAGTTATAATGAGTGGAAGCAGACAAATGGAAGGGCACACTTGGAATAGATTAGTAGGGCAGCCATGAACAGAAATTGCAGATGATCGACGAACTTTTTCAAATAATTTCAGCCCACACGCAAAACGGTAATCAAAAAGAAAAGTGAATGCATGCTTTATCTTTCTGCATGCATGCATAGTTGCATATATGAATTATCATAACGATTCTTTTCTTTTTCTTTTTTCTGTTTAATCTCTTCTTTCTTTTTAAAATACTAATTGTTTAAGTGAACAGGTGAGTTGCATTGTTAGTCGTTACTTTAGAACTCTGTTTAATTATAAAACTATCTATTTTACCGACCATAACGTAATGACTAATGAACAATCATTATTAAGCAAACGTATAAAAATTGTAAAATGCTTGCCTTCACTAGTTTGTTTTTCTCTCGTGAAGTTTACGCACGTTCATACGATGTTATATATGAATGTTGATTTAATAGATACAATGATATGATTCTGGAAATAAAGCCACATTTCACATTTAAAGATAGTTTATACATTTCCCGCTTTTCCTATCAAGTTGGAGTGCCTATTTCAGGATATGTTGTGAATATATAGCAAGTAGTAGGCAAACATCCAGTAATACACAATTAATGAATGGCAGAAATGCATAATATAATATGCCACGCAATCCTTTTTTATGCTTTTGGCCCAGTAATATTTTGGACTAATAGAAAATGATTATCATTCTCAAACAATTGTGCATTTTATGCTAACCTTGTTGCAACTGTGTGGTAAAAGTAGATAGCCTTTGTGACTTTATTACCATAAAAGTTTTGAGAATTGTAATTCATATTTTATATTCATAGTGAAGTTCTTCTACCTTAGTCATGGTTTTTTACTTCAAAGTAATTTGGAGTTTTCCACTTAAAATCTGTGAGTTATTTATTTTCCGTCTTTATATTATTGTTGTACTTTACGCTCAATCTAGGGGCCTACTTTACAACAAGTAGTATTAGAGTCTCGGTTCATACTCGGATTCTCGGTGATATTTGTGTCTGTCGTGCTAAAATTATTTTAAGTGACGGTGGTAGGTGATAGAAGCAATGACGGTGAAATTTGAGATCGGAAAATTCAACGAGAGTGTGGAAGTTGAAGATTAAAGCCATATAACGAAAAGATTGGAGTCATGTGGTGATCGACAACATGCTAGTGGAAATCACACATGGTACGAAGTGGAACGAGATGGACGAGAACGCTATTGCAAATCTTCACCTAGCGGTAGGTGATGGGTGTTGTCAAGCATTGAGGAGAAGAGGAGAGCTAAAGAGATCTGAGATCATCTCAACAAATTGTATGAGGCAAAATTCCAAAATACACTAATTTTTCTTTTATATCATTAATATACTAATGTGTATGTATAAACTGCCTATAGTTTGGGGGTTTTGGCAGGATTAGCCCAATAAAATTATTAGTACAAGTTTCTAAATATTTATTCATTTTTTATGGAACAAGGGACGTAGGAGTTAAAGCGGAAACCATGTTATCATTGATATTATGTGAATATATCTAATGATGGAGTCGTGTTCCAAAGTTTCCAAATTTTAACTAGGACGAATTATCAAAAATGCCCGATAAGTTTGGCCTTTAACTTGAAATGCCCGATTTTCCCAGACCTGCTGAAAATGCCCGTTAAGTTCTAACTTTTCTAACAAAAATGCCCGATTTGAAAAAATCGGACATTTTATCCGACGTGGCATTCGAATCAAAGAGGCGCGCTGCTCAATCAAAGAATCGCGCCCGACACCTAAGATTTTTTTGTCCGAGAAAACGTTTCTAAAAATTTCTAAAAAATGTAAAAACAAATAAAAATAAAATACATTAAAAAAAATGTCATCATCTTCTCAACCCCCCCCCCCCCCCAACCCTGCAGCCGTCGGCGCACTGTTCACTGTTCACGGTGAACATTGATCGGTGAACAGTGCACCGCCACCAGTCGGAGTCCGATTTGCAATCCGAGTTCCGATTTCCGATTCGAGTTCCAATTTTCGATTCGAGTACCATCACCCTGCCGGAGTTTTCGAAATGTAAATCAGATGGCGTCAGTCGACGCCGCCACCGCTGCAACGGTGAGTTGCAGCGGTGTGGTGGTGGGGGTGGGGGGTTGCGGGGTGGTGGTCGCGATCTGACGGAGGGAGGGGGGGGTGTCGCGATCTGAAGATGATGATGATGATTTTTTAATTTTTTTTTTAGTTTTTTTTGGTTGAATTGTTTAATATTATTATATATATGTTTATATCTTTATTATTATTAACATATATATACATTAGTTACATATATATAAGGAGAAACGTTTTTCAGATTAGTGAACAGTGAACGCGGTTTTTTGATTAGGCAACGCGACTTTTTGATTAGGCAGCCACGTAAGCTTTTTTGTCCGAAAATTTCATTTCGGCATTTTTGGTTGAACTTTTAATACTTAACGGGCATTTTCAGCAGGTCTGGAAAAATCGAGCATTTCAAATTAAAGGCCAAACTTATCGGACATTTTTGGTAATTCGTCCTTTTAACTATGCATCATTACATGATTATTTATATTTAAACTTTTTTTCATCGTCGCCCTTGGCAATAACTATTCGTTTGGTTCATATTGCCACACTGCGTAGCCATGCATGTACTTACGAACAACTTCACATAATTTAATTTTGTCATAGATAACAAGATGAAAAGGGAAAGAACGAAAGGAAAATAGAAATGGAAATATAGTTAGTAATATTGCATAGCTATAGACGTTGAGATAATACTGATCCAAATATATGACATAATGCACCCAATAAATAAACAGATAGATAAGCCTACGCACAAAACCATATCTTCATTTAATCCTTCCATAAACCATTTCCTGCCCCTACTAATCTTTAAATTACGATAAGAAAAGTATTACAAAAATAATGACCCACTCTATAATTGATTCCTAGTGGCAATTAATTTCCATGCCTTTATTGAATAATTGCTGAATCAGAGAATATATTGGAATAGACTGATCCATAGAAAAATGGGAACCATTTATCTCTGTATCATGAAATTAGACCACGATGTGTTGGACTGTGGTGAATAGAATGACAGATGTACCCCTACTAATGGACATTCTTATTATTGTTATCTAAATTATTAAACAAAATTAAAGCTGCTTTTCTTTTGTGAGATTAATATACAGATTCAAACTTTGAAGATGCTCGTTATACTTATAGTTTGTGGATTTGGATTTATCGTTCTCTCTACTCAATTCCTCGTCAAAGTCCCAAAGCGCGCCACTATTGTTGGATTGACTTGTCTAGCGTTTTCCTGGTGTGTGTTTGTTGCTCCACTTGGCATAGTGGTAAGTGTACTGCTACGATAAAATTTAAATAGTAACACATATATTTCTTTCTCACGCGATAAGGTAATTAGGCACTGATTATGGGTTCGATATTTTAACATATCATTTTAATTTTTTGTGTTTTTGCAAAGAAAAGTTATAAAAACCAAGAGCATTGAGTTCATGCCCTTCTTCCTCTCATTTTTTCTTACACTTGGCGCAGTCATGTGGTTTTCTATGGCCTTTTACTCAAAGATTATAACATCACTGTAAGTACATATCCATGGATGCTTAATATCAGCATTTTATTAGTTTCTTTTGTTTCTAATCTTTATATATCATATAATCATTAAAAAGAGTAATTATTACTTGCCCCATTTTCATTTAACAGAGATATTATTTATTCTTTGCATGTGTAGATCCCAAATGGAGGGGAGCCTTGGCACACCGGTAAAGGTGTTGCTGTGTGACTGAGAGGTCACGGGTTTAAGACTTGGGAGCGGCCTCTTGTCAAATTTAAGAGGGGAAGGCTTTCCCCTTATACACCCTTGCGGTGGGACCCTTCCACGGACCCTCGCATTGCGGGGATAATTTTGTGCACAGGATTGTCCTTTTTTTTACATGTGTAGATCCCAAATGTGTTAGGCTTTGCCTTTGGCATTATTCAGATGGTGCTTTATTTCATGTACAAAAATGCGAACAAAACAAGTGAACTAAAACTTCCCGGAATGTAAAAGGAGCAAACTATAATATTGGATGCCGGAAAAGTTCATGAATTGGCGCATCAGATTATTGACATCGTGAAATTAAATGCATCATCACTTCCAATAGTGGAACTTGCGGTAGTTCCTCAGCTGAACAACAATGGAGTTAAAGCAACTCATATTCTGAATTTCCCCATGGAATCTAAGGCTTGAAGAATTGTCAAGAAATATGCCTATGTATATTTGTTATCTGGTTTATTATTTATTTGCAACAATTTATACATAACCGTGTAACCTACTATATAACTAACATGTACGTTTAATTTGCTTCAATTTCCTTGTAATTCTTCAACTCTGCAACAGTACAATTATTATATGCCATTTGCTCGTGTATCTTTACCAATCACCCTCCTTATTTGATTAAATTAAGTTTGAAATATAATGTAACGGGCGAAAGCCATAGAGAAAGATGAAACAACACAAAATTTAAACATTTGTTGATTACGTAGAATCGATAATTTGAGAATTAATAACTCGTTGATTCACAAAGAATATCAAGAATTTTAAAATGGAGAAAAACACTCACGTGCTAATTTGCCATATGTTGAGTAAGAGTTTGTATTGTGAAGTTAAGGTCATGCCTTGTTATAGTCAGATAGAGTGATCTCCCAATGAGTCTTATGTAAGCTGAAGGGTCTTGAAGAGGTGTTGAGTCTGAGTTGCTTAATTTATTTTTGGACTCCATAGGTGAGGAGCTTGGTTTGCAGACGAGATACCTTGCCTCATTTAGTATGTCCAGTGCATACTTTCTTTGACAAAGTGTGAAGCCTTTGCTGCTCCTAGCCACTTCAATTCCAAGAATGTACTTGAGATTTCTAAGTCTATTATTTTGAACTTGTCATTCAGGTGAGCTTTGAGTTTTGGGGTTTCATTAATATCATTACCTATGAATTATATCTTCTACATTGACACACAGTGTAGTCAGTGCACTGTTAGTTTTCTTAACAAAAAGAGAGTAGCTAGCCACAGTTTAAGTGTATCTATAGACTATTAAACAAGTTGTTAACTCGTTATACCACTAGCAAGATGCCTGTTTCAAACCATATAAACTCTTTGTGAGTTTGCAAACTCTCTGGTCTTCTGGTGCACAATAGCTAAGAGGAGTAGTCATATATATTTCCTCATTCAAATCTCCATGTAAGAAGGCAATATTTACATGTAACTGATGTAAGTAATAATTATTTGAAGCTGCAAGTGCCAATAGAACTCTAACTGTTGTTAGTTTAGCAATTGAACTAAATGTATCAAAATAATTAATGCCTTCTTCTTGAGTGTAGCCTTTTGCCACTAATCTGGCTTTATAATGTTCTATAGATCCATCAGCCTTTAGTTTGACTTTATAAACCCATTTACACCCCATGCAGTGGTGGTTAACTAGTAATGTGGTCAATATCCAGGTATTTGTTTTCTCTAATGCTTGAAGTTCCTTTATCACTGCTTCTTGCCATTCTGCTTGCTTGTTAGCTTGATTAAATGTCCGTGGTTCTATTATTTTAGATATTGATGATGTGAAAGCACTATGAGCACTACCTAATCTGGAATTTGATATATATTCATGCATAGGACATTTGACATAAAATTTGCATAATGTAATGAGTTAGGAAGAGAGTATTGATGTGATTGTAAGTAAGTAGGTGGGTTTGATCTGTCTACTAGATCATCTGACTTGATTATTGGTTGATGATGGAGTATTTGCTATTGGTTATAGAATTGCTTCTAGTTTGTAGGAGCTAGGGGTGCCAACTTCAACCCACAACCCACCAACTTGCCCAACCCATTAAAGATATATGGGTTGTGGGTTAACCCATTTACTAAGTGGGTTATTATGGGTCAAACCATAAAACCCATTATTTTAAATGGTAATCCACTGAGTTATCTGCGGATATCCGTTTAACCCGTTAATATTAAAAAATAAAACACATACTAAACTTAAAGAGACAAAAAAATACACTATACTTAAAACACATACTACGACTAAAATTTACCAAAATTAATATATGATACACGTAAAACGTAATTTTTCTATTTTCAGTGGACTTTGTTTGTCAACAATGCTCATTTTCGACAAGTGATACCACTTTTTCAAGTGAAAACGACCATATGAGCATAACGTAAAGACTAAAATCTTTACGCCAACATGATTTTCGACAAATTCTAATGGTTTGAGGGTGAAAACATTATTTTTCTATTTTCAGCGGGATTTTTTTTGTCAACGGAGCCCATTTTCGACAAGTGATACCACATTTTCAAGTGGAAATGGTCATCTTAGCAGGCTTTACGCCGACGTGGTTTTTGGCAAATTCCAACGTTTGGAGGGTGAAAACGCCAATTTTCTATTTTCAGTGGGATTTTTTTTACAACGGAGTCCGTTTTCAACAAGTGATACGCACCAACGTGATTTTCGACAAATTCCAATGGTTTGAGGGTAAAAACACTATTTTTCTATTTTCAGCGGGAAATGTTTTTTTATACGAAATATGTGTTTTTAGGTAGAGCCAATGTTTTCTCGTGATTTGTTAACAAAATGTGTGTTTTTAGGTCTAACGTTTGGTTTTATGATTTTTCGACGAATTATGTGTTTTTAGGTATAACACGTATTTTTTTGTGATTTTTCAACGAATTATATATTTCTAGGTGTGCGGGTGTTTTTTGTGATTTTCAGACAAAGTGTGGATTTTAGATATGTAGCTGGTGTTTTTTTCGTGATTTTTAAACAAATTATGTGTGTTTTGGTGTAGATGGTGTTTTTTCGTGATTTTTAGATGTTAAAGAATTTTTTTATATATTAATATTAAACGGGTTTGTAATGGGTTGATTGGATTTACCCAACCCATTTAGCACCCAACCTACATAACCCAAAATATAAATGGGTTGTAAAGAACCCAACTCACTAAACACCCAACCCATAAAACTTCAACCTACTAACCCAACACACCCATTTGCCACTCCTAGTAGGAGCCATTGAGTGAGCTGGAAGAGATTGATCAAGAGTAGAAGTGGAAGTAGTAATCTTAGGAACATGAGGTTGAATGATAGGTTGTTGTGTGCTGGTGCCTGGCATAGTCAACACTTTGAGCTGAATCAATGAGATCCATGTTTTGAATATTTTTGGTGCCTGAACTTGAGACATAACATCGCTGTTTTGAGCTTATAGTTGTGCATTTCAGGTGCAGGATAGTTGAGAATTGATTCATGTCGAGATACAAAAGTATATGTGAAAATGACAAGTATATTCTTGTTGACAAGTTGATATGTGATAGAGGATTTTCTCCCTAAAAGGAAACATATTTTCATAGAAAACAACATTTCTGGATTTCAAGAGTTTCATAGTTTCTCGATTAAGTAATAGATACACTTTAGCTCCTCTAAGATAACCAAGAAAAACTCATATTTGAGCCATCGCATCAAACTTTTGTTCGTGATTGACTAGAGTTGATGCATAACATATGCATCCGAAAACTTTAAGCATATCATCATCATGTAGTCTATTGGACAATAATTCAAATGGAGTTTTGTTTTGGATCAGATGTGAAGGTAATATATTGATCAAGAAGGCATCATAGCTATACAATGAGGCCAATATGCTATATGTAAGTTAGCTTGAAATTTTAAGGATCTATCTACTAGAAGTAAATGTTGGTGTTTTCTTTCAACTAATCCATTTTGCTGGGATGTTTCAACACAACTAGTTTGGTGTTCAATACCATAAGTATCATAAAACTGTTTTAAAATGAATTCAATCTCATTATCACTCCTTAGAGTTTTAATTTTGAGAGTAAATTGGTTGTGAATCAATGCATAGAAATGGAGTAAGTGTTAATGCACTTCAGATTTGTTTTACATGAAGTAAATCCAAGTACAACATGAGTAATCATCCATAATATAGCAATAATCTAATACCATCAACTGAGGGAACAGATAATGGCCCCCATATATCACAATGGATTAACTAAAAGATGATACTAGAAACAGAACTACTCACATGAAATTTTATTTTCTTTTGCTTTGCTAAGTGGCATGTATCACAATGGTTACAATTTGTGGTAGAAATAAACATCAAATGAGGTATACATGACAGCTTTTGAGCAAAATGATGGCCTAATCTAGAATGCAAATATCAGCTTTAGAAACATTGGTGTTGACAACAGCATTATAAGTAGAAATATCATGAAAGCGGGAGAATGATTAAGAATGTACGGACCATTTTGTACTCTAGCAGAACCAATCTTCTTCAGTGTTCTTGTGTCCTGCAGCACACAAGTATTAGTGAGAAAAGTTAAGAGAACATTAGATTGATTAGTTAGTTTGGACACGGATAGCAGATTGAAGTTCAAATCTGGAACATATAGTACATCTTTAAGGAGAAGATCTAGTGTTAACTGAACTGAACTGAATCTTTATGTGTAGCAGCAGTAAATTTCTTATTTGGCATTTGTATAGAAATTGAAGTAGTTTGAGATGGCCCAGAAAAATACTTAATGTCACTGACCATATGGTTAGTTACACTTGTATCTATAACCCAAGCTTTATATGCTACACTATTAGAGGTATTAGAAGATAGAATCAATGATTGAAATCTTTACCAACAACAGTTGTTGTTGCAATATGATTTCCATGATTTCCATTATCAGTAGGTGTCTCAGAATGGTGCTGCTTTATTTTTGCAAATAATAGAAATTGTTAAAACAAAGTTTGATTAGGATCAATAGCTAAAGTAGTAGGCCCATAAGTATTCTCTTCTTCAAGGGCAGAAACAATGTTGGCTGCATGAGAACTAAGTGCACCTCTTCTGTTGGTTGGCTCTTCTCATCCAGTTGGATACCCAATCAACTAAAAACACCTATCAATGGTATGACCATTGTATCCACAGTGAGTACACTTCAGTTTCTTCTTATCTTTGCCTTGAGGATTCTTTGAAAAATTGTTTTGGGGGTTGTATAAAGAACTAGAACCCTTTTGATATTGATCTTGACTGGTTTTTAACCTAGTAAACATGGACAAAGGGTCTACAGTAGGTGTTGCATTCTGTAAAGAGCGCTAGTTTCTTCTTAAAGAACCATGGATTACACCTTTGACAAAGCGGGAAGTGGACTATTTAACAAAATCTGACTCATGATTGCTCCAAGAAAATCATGCAAGCCAACCAAGAAAAAGAGAACATAATATGACTGTTGCAACTACATCATCTGATTGTTGACCTGACAAGTACAGTTGCCACGAGTACATGCCACAATTGGCCTTTGACTCACAAATTCATCCCACAAACTCCTAAAGGTGTTATAATAACCAGTAATTGAGACGGATCCCTGTGAGATTGTTGCAAGAAACTTTTGCAAATGAAAAACTATAGATCCATCTTCATTTAATCCTCTGGTTTTCAATTATTTCCAAACCTCATATGTGTTAACGTAAAAAAACATAGTTTTATGAATCGCTTTACAGACAGAGTTCATAAGCCAATAAAGAAAAAGAGTATTTACCATATTCCATGCAGTGGGTTGAACAACATCACTCTCATTGGGTTTAGGCAATCTGCCATCCACAAATCTAATCTTATTCTTCACATAAAGAGCCATTTCAATGCTCTTACTCCAAGAAATATAATTATCACCATTCAACAATTCATTCACAATAGCAGAACCAATATAGACATGTCATCCCAAAAATTATACTGATGTAGAATCATCACTGGGGTTCTTAGGGGGGACAACAACATAGTAGTAGGGTTTGTCATGATGAACTAATGAAGATCAAAAAATAACGCAAGTGAAAAGCAATCAGAAAAAAAACAACAAGAGAGGAGAATGTGATCAAAACCTATTATCACAACAAATATTGAATCGAATTCTGATGTTGAATTCACAGCAACAGACTGAATCCACCTTTCTGATGAATCCACACAGAATAGCACATCGAGATTAGATCGAGAACTTGGCAATTCATACCATATGAAGATTAAAAACAAGAACATAAAGGAAAACTGAATTGTATATTGAAACCGAATGGTTGTTGATCTTTACAAGTGTGTAATGTATTGTAACTAAGTGAACTCTATGTTGTGTGATTGTTGATATATATAGGAGTAGTGAAGCATCTTGTGACGCGGATCGTGGTTGAAAAGAAGCACAAAAGAAGCACAATGAACTGATCTAAACTAACTAACTAAAACTTTCTTGAAATAGAAAGCGGGAATCTAACCACCTAACTAACTTATGAAAAGTTACTATAAATAGTAACCCGATTACAAATTATAATTTAGAGTAATTTAAGAGTTTTCTTTTTGATTAAAAAAAAAGAAAGATGACTAAACAATGGCCATTAACCTGAAATAAAGTTATACAAAACTACTAATCCGAGAAGGTGGACTCTCCCAAAAGAAGATATGTCTCTCGCTTATGAATCGCTCTTTCGCTAAACTATCCGCTCACTTGTTCGCCTCTCGCGAAATCCACTTGAACTTGAAGTCCCACGGTATGTTTAACGACCTTTTGCACGCTTGCACTAACTCATTAAGGTGAGTGTGCGCCTCTTGATCTCTATTGATGAGTTTAAACACCACCAAGGAATCCGTTTCGACCTCAATACAAGATACTCTCCTTTCCCAAGCCAAATCCAACCCTCTTTTGATTGCCCCTAGTTCTGCTTCATCCACGGTTGGTGCATTCAATTCCTTCCAAAAACCCCAAATCCAACTCCCATCCTCCGCGTGAAACACCCCGGCCGCTGAACCTCTATTATCCTATGCATTCCAGCTTCCATCTGTTTTGAGTTTAACCCAGCCCGGGGCCGATTTACTCCATCGAACTTCCTTCTGTTCAACCTTCTTTTCGCGACTCCCTGAGGCCAGATCCTTGCTTAACAGCTTGATCTTGAAAATACAAGCATCTGCACCTTCCATTTTATTTTTGAAAACCTTCGCATTCCTGTTTGTCCAGATGCTCCACAAGGCAGCCGCAGAGACATGTTACCAGTTCGCTCCCTCAATATATATATATATATATATATATATATATATATATATATATATATATATATATATATATATACACACACACACACTAGGAAACTCATTTGTGCTCCACACAGTCTCTTATTTTTCTTCTTTGTCTTTCGTTTACTATAATTTCAATACCGATTTTTTCATTTTCTTTACCCAGAAACTTCATGTCTTTTGGAATTGCGTCAAAATTGTTATTAATCATTCATTCTCTTATTTCTTCTTTTGTGCCTTCCGTACTTCAATTCCATGATCCAACTTTTCAATTTCTTGTCACGATGGACGATGAAAAAGATAAATTCGGACGGGATTTGGGATTTATAGATTTTTTGTAATTTTAAAGTTTTTATGGGTCTTTGAGGAATTTTCAACATTTTGTGAGAGTCTTTTTGAAATTTAAAAAGGATCAAAGTAAAATTAATAAGAAATATTGGTTAAATAAATAAATAAAAAGTTGAAGAGAGCGTGATGAGAAGTTAACAAGGAATATTTTCATCCATTCATATTATTATTAGAAAATAATAAGATGAGATAAGATAAGATAAGACAAGATAAGATAGTAGAAGATTTGGCCCAAATATTAACGTATGTGAGCCCCCCCACGTATTGCAATGGGGAAACCGTTTCATACCATAAAACTATGGATCTTTTCTGTAATTTGAAAATTTCAGGTGTATTCGAAGAATTTGTAATGTTTAGTGAGATTCTTTTTAATAAATTTATAATATTTTGTGGAACATTTTAAGTTTTTTAGGTGTTTCTGGAGAATCCGTGACATTTTGTGGGGGTTGTTTAAAAATTTATACTTGTGGGGTCTCATATGCAATATTGGCATAAAATAGGTCGTACATTTTAAAAAAACATTTGGGCATTGGGCAAAATAGCGTTTGTCTCTCTCTCCATCTCTATTTTTTCTTTCTTTTTTTCCTCGGTCAAAAGTTGCGGCCTTTTTTTTCCTTTTTTTTTATTTAATTTTATGGACAAAATAGGCAGAAAAATTACAATAGGCCCAAAAAATAAATAACATAAAACTTTTGGGTTGAATTCGAAAAAATAAAAAATTTAAAGGACCATTTGACAATTTACAGTTGGACCGTAAGTGTGAAACGTAAAACTTTCGAGGTGAGATCGAATTAATTTAGAAAATAAAAAGGATTGTTTTGCAAATTTTTAATACTTAATAGTTTGCGGGTCCCGATCGATAAATACGTGCCGACCCTCCAAATATTAATTACTGTAAACAAAACATAATACAGTAATTCGATGAACTTACAGGGGCAAAATCGGAATACGAAAAATCAACGACTGCATCTTATCTTGAGTATTGACATCCATTCTTATTATATAGTAAGATAAGATAATATAAGATAATATATATATATATATATATATATATATGTGTGTGTGTGTGTGTGTGTGTGTGTGTGTGTGTGTGTGTGTGTGTGTAAAAAGAAGATTAGTTCTGGTGGCCCACTTTGTTTCGAAGCCCACGAAAAAAATTGTAAAAGTTTCCTTATAAACTTGGACTTTATAAGAAACTCACCACGTTAGTAAAAGTATATTTACAATTAAATTTAATTAGACAATATCTATCTATACTATTATATAAAGAAAGACAAACTGTGACACCAAACTTTCGATTTCCGGTTTTAGCCTTATAATTTTATTGTTAGCACAATAGTTTAATTATTGAGTTCCTAATTTAGCCTTATAATTTAAGTAGAATCAATAACTATAGTAATTATTGTGATTGAATATTTAGTTTCCCAAAATTTAAAACTTTCTATATAAAGTCTCTATCCTTATTTATTTAATCTTTACTTATTCAAATTATTCTTTTACCATATAAATTAAAATAAATTCTTAATCACGCGGGGACCGCGTGGCGCGTGCCAGCGTTTCTAGTACTATTATATAAAGAAAGGCAAACTGTGACACCAAACTTTTGATTTTCGGTTTTAGCCTTATAATTTTATTGTTAGCACAATAGTTTAATTATTGAGTTCCTAATTTAGCCTTATAATTTAAGTAGAATCAATAACTATAGTAATTATTGTGATTGAATATTTAGTTTCCCAAAATTTAAAACTTTCCATATAAAGTCTCTATCCTTATTTATTTAATCTTTACTTATTCAAATTATTCTTTTACCATATAAATTAAAATAAATTCTTAATCACGCGGGGACCGCGTGCCAGCGTTTCTAGTCTTTTAAAATAAGAAGTAGAATATATAACAACAAAGAACCCACCTAATGGTATTACACAACTGAAAAAAGAAAAAAGGCATTGACCCTAGCCGGCAAACAACAATTAATTAAATACATAAGTAAAATTCTTGTTTGTTTCTTAAAATATTTTATATTTTTATTAACATCGTTCGATAAGCATGCAAATCTAATCCTATAGATAATTATTAATTAATACTTTTGTATTTTCATACATTTTGTTATTTGTGGTGTTTATGTTTAACGTTCAATTATACAATATTATATTATGTAACTAAATTGTTTTTTGCACTTATTAGTATAAGCTTTTAAGTTTAATTAAACCTCTCTTGGATATGGAAATGCAGACTGTTCTTGAGGATATGACCGGCCATCAGCTCGATCTGGATTCCAAGATAGACCCTATTCTCAATGGCTTGGGAAAAGTTGACCCTTTATTTGTTCTAACAAAAAGGAGGAGAAAGAATATAGATGGGGGACTTACAACTTAGGGGGAGCTGCCTAAATTTTTGAACAATTTAGGAACTATTTTATGCTTTGATCAATTTTTGTTTTTTTGGTTTGCCGATAGTTGCACTACTGTTGCAATTGACTTAATTCTGCACTGATGCATTTTTTATTTTGTTTGACATTTTGAATGTTTAATTACTTTTGTTGTCTAACTATGTTTTGCAGATCGTAATACTTTTGTGAAAACAAATCAAAGAGGGGGTGTAATTATAAATTTTTGAATTCTGAAAACTAAAGACAAGAAAACATTACAAAATAAATATGAATAAATTTAAAGTACAATTTGTGGTGCAATCTCTATTTGATCATCTGATTATTTTTTAGAACAAATGATCTTGAAATTTGGTTAACTTGAGAGTGGATTTGATTTTGATCTCTTCCACGTGTATTTGAGTTCCAAGGGCTTTTGAGCTTGATCTTGAATTAACAATCTACTTGACTTGATCTTCACGACAAACAATTTGATCTTCATCATAAATTTTTTGAATGTCAATCTTCTTTAGAGTAATCTTCATCTTCAAAATACTTGGATATTTGACAAACGTTGATTCGAGTGCTTGACGGCTTGATCTCGGATCGAACGGAAATTTGATTTGAAATTTGATTTGAAGGTTGATGAAGACCGATATGATCTTCGTCTTCAGTTCTTCGGATATGTTGGGCTTTGATCTTCTTTGAAGAAAACTTCAATCTTCAAAAACTTTTGAGGGCCTTGTGACTTGATCTCAGATTTAATAGACTTTTGTTTTGAAGAACGATATGAACTTGGTTTTGGATTTATTGAACTTCTTGGAGTTAGATCTTCCTCCGCAGAAGTGCGATCTTCAAAAAACAGTTTTTGGACAGAACTGAGACTTGATATCGGATTGAAAAGAGTTCTTTACGAAGAACACCTTGAATATTATTGAAGAATTTCTTGAAGATTACTGAACTTGTTGGAGAGTATTTGTTGAACTTCCTTGCTCTGAATGCTTGAATGTTGAATTGTGATTTTTCTTCTTCAAGACCGCCTCTATTTATAGTTGTGGAGTGAATCTCAATTAGAATCTCCGATGAGATGAACGGTTGTGATCGCGTCTACAATTTCTTGATTTGGAAGACTTTGACCTAGATGAGTCTTCTTGATATATCTTGAATATTGAGTCTTAGAGAGGAAGACTTTCCATGTCTTGAAATTTGATAAATATATTTATTTAATCTTTTAAAATATTAAGATTAAATAATATATGTATTTTCCTTTCTTGCTTTACTAGACTTGTCATTATTTAATTTAATTTAATAATTTAACTCCAATTAATAAATAAGACATTATTTAATTTATCCATCCTATATATTAAAATCCATAAATTTAACTATTTTACTTTGAAAATAAATTTATTATAAATCCAAAATAAAATAGAAAATTTAAATTGCTATTTAATATATTATTTTCCACATGTCGAATTTAATTAGACAAAACATTTACGTGTCTACGGGGGGTTATTAGGACATCTTTTAATCTGGTTTAATTTATCTAATTGATAATGTTTTTAAAACCAAAATAAAAAGGATAGTTTTGCCTTTCTGGTTTTTCCTGACTTTCGAATTTTTTTAAATGATAGCTGAGTCATAACTTGTTAAATATCGCAGATAATATATGTATTTTGGTAACAAGTTTATTGCAGATTTGAATGAAGATTAGATCTAACTAATTACGGAAGTCTGTCAATTAGCTGCAATAATTAGCAATCGGCCCGAGTTGCGACACGGACAGAAGACAATCTCCAGCCAGGAGAAGACTCAAGCATATTGAAGATACGCCTTGCATAGAATATCATAAAAGTCTTTATGTTGTAATATTTCTAATGAGTCAAAGCAAAGTTGTTTTGATATGAATTTTTTTAATCAAATATACTTTGGGTCATCTTGAAGTTTTCTAAACTCAATAAGAGTATACTGATACTAGTAAGTCCTTAGGTGTTGCAAGAGTAAATAGAGGGAGTCAGTGTACTTTAGGCATAATTCGTAAGGTTGTAAATCGCAATTCACTATAAATGTTATGAGTTGTGTTGGGCGAAAGCCTCGTGGATTGGGTCGGTTCATCAAACCACGTTAAAATCTCGGTGTTATTTATTATTTTTGTTTAATGTTGCAATTGTTACCATCTTACAACAGTAAAATTATTCAAGTAATAACAAGGACGAATTATCAAAAATGCCCGCTAACTTTTGCCTTTAATCCTAAATGCCCGTTATTTCCAAACCTGCTGAAAATTCCCGTTAAGTTTTAAATTTTCTAACAAAAATGCCTGATTTTAAAAATTCGGACTTTTTATCCGACGTGGCATCCGAATCAAAGAGACGCACTGCTGAATCAAAAAGTCGCGTTTTAAAATTTGGGCATTTTTGGTAGAATTTTAAAAGATACAGGACATTTTTAGCATTAATTATTTTTCAGACAAAATAAGTTTTTTTGTGCTTATTTTTCATTTCGGGCATTTTTAGTAGAAATTTTAAAAGATACAGGGCATTTTTAGCATGTTAGGAAACAACGGGCATTTAGGGTTAAAGGCAAAAATTAGCGGACATTTTTGATAATTCGTCCTAATTAATAACAATGAGCTAAGATCTTTCAAAATCGTTGTCGTGTTTGCGCTCTATTCGAAGTTTACTTTATCATAACATAGCAAGTCAACTTAATAAGAAACGTAATTACTACTTTGAAAGTTATTTGTTCGGGGAAATCCGTTTCCCAAAACACAAAATAGTTGGCATATATATAAAGGACATCGCGTATGAGCTTATAACACTGGAGAGTGACTGGATGCAATTTCACCATGCCTTATAATGAGTGGAAGCAGACAAATGAAGGCACGTCTGGAATAGATCAGTAGGGCACCCCAATATATGAACAGATATTGCAGATGATCAATGAACTTTTTCAAATAATTTTAACCCACACGAAAAACGGAAATCAAAAAGAAAGTGAACGCATACTTTATCTTTCTGCATGCATGCATAGTTGCATACATATATATGATAAAGATTCTTTTTTCTGTTTTGTCTCTTCTCCTTTTTTTAAAACTTTTATTTAAGTGAACAGGTGAATTACATTGTTACTCTAGAACTCTGCTCTATAAAACTGTCTATTTTACCGACCATAACTTATAACGTATTATGTGAATATCTAAGGATGCACTCGTACATGTTCCAAATTTCCAAATTCTAACTATGTATCATGACATGATTATTTATGTTTAAGACTTTTTTACTTCGGCCTTGGCAATAACTATTCGTTTGGTTCATATTGCCACACTGCGTAGTCATGCATGTACGTACGAACAACTTCACATAATTTAACTGTGTCATAATAGATGACAAGATGAAAAGGAAAAGAATGAAAGGAAAATAGAACTGGAAAGATAATTAGTTATATTGCATAGCTTTAGAACTTGAGATAATACTGATCCAAATATGACATAAAGCACCCAACACAAAAACAGATAGATAAGCCTACGTACATACAAAACCATATCTTCATTTAATCCTTCCACAAACCATTTCCTGCCCGTACTAATCTTTAAATTACGATAAGAAAAGTAGTATAAAAATAAAGACCCACTCTATAATTGGTTCCAAGTGGCAATTAATTGCCACACCTTTATTGAATAATTGCTGAATCAGAAAATATATTGGAATAGACTCCATAGATAAATGGGAACTATTTATCTCTATATCCGGAAATTAGACCACGATGTGTTGGACTGTGTAGAATAAAATGACTGATGTACCCACCCCTACTAATGGACATTCTTATTATTGTTATCTATACAAAAGCTGCTTTTCTTTTGTGAAATTAATATAACTTTATCAATCACTTTTTGGGATTAAATATTTTTTTGGATATACATATGCCTAGAGCACCGTTGGTCGTGTCCCGATTGCTCTATATAAATAGGCAGCGTACTCACTTCAATATTGTCCATCAGATTGTAGTATATTTAATTTCCTTCTATAACTCTAAACCCTTACCAGTTCTAATATTTACCGAAGAGATGGCCGGACATTTGGCATTTGCATTTGGACTACTTGGTAAATCCTCATTTTAATCAAATTCTTTTATCTATATATTATACGCAATTCATTCCTTTCAAATTGATCTCTATAACTAAGTAACTAACTGTTCAAGAATATTGTCACCGTTATAAATACTTTCTTCCATGTTAACTGGCTTGCATGCCCTCAAAACTGAGAAATATTGGAGAAATTTTAGTTGATAACTATATATATATATATATATATGTATATATTTATTTATATATAAGTGTGTGTGTGTGTATACATGCATGATCTCATATTAAGTATGATTCTTAATTATTTATTTGCAGGTAACATTGTGTCATTCTGCGTGTTTCTGGCTCCAATGTAAGTTCTGGTAGACAATATATCAATTCAGTGCAAGCTAATTATATTTTGTGTACCAAGCATTTGAACCATTTTACTTCATGCAGACCAACTTTTACCCAAATCTACAAGAAGAAAACAAGTGATGGTTTTCAATCAATTCCATATGTGGTGGCTCTGTTCAGTGCCATGCTCTGGATATACTACGCCCTTCTCAAGACCGACGCAACCTTCCTCATCACGATTAACTCGTTTGGCTGTTTCATCGAGACAATTTACATTGCCATCTTCCTTTTCTATGCACCAAAGAAGTCCATGGTACGTACGCGGGGGTTCTTTTCCTCTCTGGAATTTTGTGTAACATATAAGTTTATAGCAAATTAATACGTACACCATGTTTGTTTATCTGATTCTGGTTCTGATGCCATTTGATATACAGATTCAAACTTTGAAGATGCTCGTTATACTTATAGTTTGTGGATTTGGATTTATCGTCCTCTCTACTCAATTCCTCGTCAAAGTCCCAAAGCGCGCCGCTATTGTTGGATGGATTTGTCTAGTATTTTCCTTGTGTGTGTTTGTTGCTCCACTTGGCATAGTGGTAAGTGTACTACTACGATAAAATTTAAATAGTAACACTTATATTTCTTTCTCACACGATAAGGTGATTAGGCACTAATTATGAGTTGTATATTTTAACATAACAATTTTTGTGTTTTTGCAGAGAAAAGTTATAAAAACCAAGAGCGTCGAGTTCATGCCCTTCTTCCTCTCATTTTTTCTTACACTTGGCGCAGTCATGTGGTTTTTCTATGGCCTTTTACTCAAAGATTATAACATCGCTGTAAGTAACATATCCATGGATGCTTAATATCATCATTTTATTCGCATGGTTTTTCTAATATTTATCATATAATCGTTAAAAAGAACAATAATGACGAGTTTCAAGGGTGAGTGTGTGTGGTTTATCACAGTGTGGGCAATATGGACGAGAGGAATAGAATTATGACGGAAGGAGGAAATTCGAATCCTTTTAGAGTGATTGAATCTATCAAAATAAAATCATGGATATGGATCAAAGCAACCAATCACGATTTATTGTGTTCTTTTTCGGATTGGTTCTATAATCCTAGACATTGTTTGTGTTAGATGGGTTTCAAATTTTCTTGGTTGTGATGGGTTGAGTACCCCTTATGCTCCTTTTTATTAATTTTATTACTTATCAAAAAAAAATGACTTGACCAATTTTCATTTAATTGAGATATTATTTATTCTTTATATGTGCAGATCCCAAATGTGCTAGGTTTCGCCTTTGGCATTATTCAGATGGTGCTTTATCTCATGTACAAAAATGCGAACAAAACAAGTGAACTAAAGCTTCCCGAAATACAAAAGCAAACTATAATATTGGATGCGGAAAAAGTTCCTGAACTGGCGCAGCAAATTATTGACATTGTGAAATTAAATGCATCATCACTTCCAGTAGTAGAAGTTGCGGTAATTCCTCAGCTGAACAACAATGGAGTTAAAGCAACTCATATTCCGAATTTCCCCATGGAATCTAAGGCTTGAAGAATTGTCAAGAAATATACCTATATATGTATATCACTACAAGAATTGTCTGTAAACTGCATGCATAGATTGGAGGCGAAATAAGGCCTTTATCAAATAAAGTAAGTTAGAAGGCGATTATATATCTTTAAATTAACAGTAGGCCCATCATCGCCTCCAATCTCTAGCAAATCTGATTATTTTTTTTATAAAGCTATCCCAAATTGAAAAAATGTGATTTTTCGCCTCCAACCTTTAAGTTGGACTGGTCAAACATGACCAACCCTCAAGATCGCTTTTTTTTTTTAACATTGCTAAATGGCCCTCTATTATGCAATATTTTCTTTTAAAGAAAATGTTGCATAATTAAAAAGTTGGGCACACCTCAAAATAGAAGAACAGTAGCTAAATCAAAAGATTAACACCTAAACAATTACACAAAATGCCTCCAATTCTCTGTCTTTTACATAAGTAAATTATATTAAACAAACAACCAAACAAAGATAGCAAAACAGGCATATTTCGAAACATACAAGCCGACAAAAAACAAAAGCAAATGAACTCAACTTTTCAGTCCATCTCAATACTCAGGTATACCAGACACATCGTCGTTTTCTCCTCCTTCGTCGTCTTCCACAAAATCTTCATCATCCTCTCCTTCGTCGTCTTCCCCGAAATCTTCACCGTCCTCTCCTACGTCCTCTTCTTCAAAATATATTTGTTATATAAGCTTATTATTTATTTGCAACAACTTATATATATATATATATATATATATATATAATCGTGTAACCTACTACACAACTAACTTGTACGTTTAATTTGCTTCAGTGTCCTTGTAATTCTTCAACTCTGCAACATTCGTTAATGCCATTTGCTCGTGTAATTTTACCCATCACCCTCCTTATTTGATTAAATTGAGGTTGAAATATGATGTAACGCGTGGAAGTCTTAAAGAAAGATGAAACAACCCAAAATCAAATATTCGTAGATTCTGCAAAATACTGGTAATTTGAGAATTAATAATTCGTTGATTCGTAAATAATATCAAGAATTAAGAAAAGGGAGAAAAATACTCACAAAATTTTATTCAATCAAAATTGTCTTGTTGTCAAAGACAACTTACAATATAAGGGCAACCCTAAATTACTAATATTAAAATAATATAGTTTCTTGTGGATGAATATATATATATATGTGTGTGTTTGTGTATAAAAAGCTTGTGTCCGATGAAAATGTAATTAATAGTGGGAACAAGAAGCTTAGTTCTGATGACCCACTTTGTTTCGAAGCCCACCAACAAAATTCTAAAAAGTTCCTTTTAAACTTGGACTCTATAAGAAACTCAACGTTTAAGCTAAGAAAGTATATTTGCAATTAATTAGATAGAATTTTTTTAAGTCTCTTCTCTCGTAAAAGTTTGTCCTTGTCCTTTGTCAGGGTTTTGGTCCCTTCTCTCGTAAGGCCCCCGCGACCCGTCAAGAGCTTGCATGTAAAGTGAACATGATGATGATCTATGCCCGATCTGTGATTCTTTCCATGGTGACATCTCTCTCGTTCGTCTGCGCAACATATAGATTTCGGTTAGGGCTTCGTTTCTGTCATCATTTTTTATTTCATCCATAGTGTTATTGCTTTTGATTTTTTTCTCCAATTTGCGTTTCCTTTTTTTTGGTGTATTTGGTTTTGTTTTTGTCTTTCTTTCACGTCAGGTCCATAGGCTAGGGTTTCAGTGTTTGACACAATCTATCTCACTCTTCACAGTTTTGCATGGCGTCAGAAATAGAGCGGTTAGGGCAGCAATTGAAAATTTCAGAAGATGAAGGGCGGAATTACTGGTTTCGGACTCAATCTGGTTTAACGATGATGTTGCTTCAGATTTAACTCTTGTTGACACAATCATCACGACAAGGCCGTACAATTTCAGTTCTTTTGTAACAGTGATGAAAAACTTGTTCAAGATTAGGCGAGGCGTGGAAATAGAGAAGGCAAAGGGGGATCGAATTCTCTTTCAATTTAGCCATGCTCTTGACAAGAAGAAAGTAATGGAAGGCTGTCCTTGGTCATTCTATAACACTATAAGAAAACTGGGTCAATATGGACCTAACGGGCGGTCCCTATTGACCCCCTTCCGGTCCCTGAAGGTCAGTAGGGACCGCAGTTAGGTCGCTATTGGCCGGTCCCTATTGACCTCGGTCGCTTGCCATCAGGGATCGCAATTAGGTCGCTGATGAGGATCAGTAGAGACCGGAATATCAGTGACCGCATTCTGATCCTTGTTACTTTAATAACAATAGGGACCGCAATGCAGTCCATATTGCCTTAAAAACAATAGGGACCGCATTGCAGTCCCTATTGTATTTCAAACAATAGGGACCTAATTGCGGTGCCTATTGTTGTTGAGTCAATAGGGACCTAATTGCAATCACTACTAATTGAGTATGAGGGACCGGAATTAGGTCCCTACTAATATTCATAAATACTCTATGATATTAGTATAGACCTAATTGTGGTCCATATTCCTATTATTAGGGACCGCAGTTAGGTCCCTACTAATATTCATAGATACTCTATGAATATTAGTATTGCAGTCCTTATTCCTATTAGTAGGGACCGCGGTTAGGTCCCTACTAATAGTCATAAATATTCTATGAATATTAGTAGGGACCTAAATGTGGTCTCTAATAATGAGTATCTATGAATATTAGTAGGGACCTAATTGCAGTCCCTAATAGTCTGCTAGAAAAATTAAAAAAACAATAATATTTCATAGATTTTCTGGAATATTATTATTTTTTTGGTAGAAATATGATTATAGTAAGATCAAAACAATAAAATAATGAAGAAAAAGTTAATATAATGACATGAAAGTATTAATGAATGTAAAAAGATGAATAAAATGACTAATAATAGAAAATAAAATGTGTAGATCCAAATTTGTAGGAAAACAAAAAGATGTAATGAAAACAAAAAATACATGTATAAAAAAACAAGTGAAAGAAAAGTAGGAAAAGAAAGTGTAGATTCAAAATAATAGAAAAGAAAGAAAAGAAAGTGTAGATCCAAAATAATAGAAAAGAAAGTGTAGATCCAAAATAATAGAAAAGAAAGAAAAGAAAGTTTGTGTTGGTGATTTTTGTTTTGGATTTGTGTTGGTGAAAAAGAGAAAACTTTTTTTGTTAGAAAATAAGATAGTGTTTTTGTGTTGGGTGTTTTTTGGAGATTAATAAAATTAGATGTAAGAGTGGTGAGTATATATATAGAGGGGATGGTGAAATTTTCAAATTTTCGTAAAATTCAAATTTCTCCCTCAATCCCGCTTAACATTTTCACCAAATTTTCAGATTTCAGTGACCTCAGTGCGTTCACAAAATAAAATTAGTGACCGCACTGATAAATAGTGACCGCATTGTGGTCCCTATTATCATAATAGGGACCACAGTGCGGTCCCCGCTAATATTCGCCCTTCAAATTTGTATTTTTTTTATTGATGTTGATGTGTTTGTGATTCTTAGCCACCAACCTCATTGTAACATGTGAATTGAAGTAACACATGATTGCAAAACTAGTAGTTTAGTTGTGAAATAATAGATTGAATGAGATTGAGCGAGTTATTAACGTTCAACATATATTTCATGTTCTACAACTAATCATCATTAGTTAGTTGTAGTTGTTATTCGTTTTTATGTTTTACTTCACTAATGTTAGCATAGATATGGTTATGAGGTTCAATCATTAGATCAAGTAATCATTACGCTTATATATGTGTATATATAAGATGTAAGCATTATGACATTTGTCGTTATAGTAAAAGAATCTTCAAAGTCGACTGTTCCCTCTACATAATGTTTGGATTTACATTGTGTCATTGTAATTATTGTTATTTTAACCCTAACAATGGTAATTATGAACTAAACATACACCTTAAATCATCATAAAATCACGATTTTAAGGTATTAATATTAGTAGGGACCGCCCGGCAGTCACTATTGAGTCAATAAGGACCGTCAAGCGGTCCATGTTGGGTCAATAGGGACCGCTAAGCGGTCACTACTGAGTCATCAGTGACTGCCAGGCGGTCTCTACTAATATTCATCCTTCAAATTTGTATTTTCTTTATTGGTGTTAATGTGTTTGTGATTCTTAGCCACCAACCTCATTGTAACATGTTAATTGAAGTAACACATGATTGCAAAACTAGTAATTTAGTTGTGAAATAATAGATTGAATGAGATTGGGCGAGTTATTAATGTTCAACAAATATTTCATGTTCTACACCTAATCATCACTAGTTAATTGTAGTTGTTATTTGTTTTTATGTTTTACTTCACTAATGTTAGCATAGATATGATTATGAGGTTCAATCATTAGATCAACTAATCATTATGCTTATATATGTGTATATATATATATATAAGATGTAAGCATTATGACATTTTTCGTTATAGTAAAAGAATCTTCAAAGCCGACTGTTCCCTCTACATAATATTTGGATTTACAATGCGTCGATGTAATTATTGTTATTGTTCCCTCTAAATAAGTAACAAATTACTAGTAATGTTATTAGACTCCATAATGTTATTAGGCTCCAGAATGGGGGGCATGGGCATAGGGATAGGAGGCATGGAAGGGTAGGGAGTAAAACTCGCCGCCTGATGATGCGAGATCACCGACATCTAGTTGTAACAGTAGTAGTACACCGAAATTATCACCGACATCTGGTTATTATATCATTTTGATATTATTACTCTCTTTTTAAACTTTTCGAAACTTTTTTCTCTTTCTTTAAACTGACAAATGTATATTATAATATATAACAATATCTATGAATAATATAAGCAAAGCAATTCTCTTTCACAAAATGGTGGTTTTTGACACCAAGTCCAAAGCTTCCCATTACATTAAATTCCTCAACTACAACTTCCTGGTAAAAAAAAAAAGAAAAAGAAAAATCAAAAATATAAACTTAAAATTTAATTGGTCATTCACTAAAACCCGACAAATACAAAAAAAAAACTAATAGTTGGACATAACAAATACTCCCATATTAATAACATTAATAGTTAATAGTCCAACATTAATAAACTAGTCTTATACTAATAAAAAAGTACAACATTAATATTTAATAGTCCAACATTAATGAAAACAAAAACAAAAAGTCTTACATTAATAAAAACAACTACCCGCCACATGATCACTGCCCCTTCCTCCCCCCCCCCCCCCCCCCCCCCCTCCTCATCACTAGGCGGATACACGACCCCCTCATCACCAGAACTCTCACCCAAATCATACATATCTTCCAAGGTCGCCAATGGATCATCATATTCACCACCACCATCACCACCGTCATCCAGTCCATCACCACCATCAACACCAACATCATCGTCGTCGACACCAAGGTCCTGGACCTCATCACCCATCATATCGGCATCATCATCACTCCCCTCATCATCACTATCAAAATCATCGACATACTCGGTGCCCGTGGAAGTACCTGGAGCAAAAGAATCTGGTCTCTGACGTATCGGTCTTGGAATCCTAAATGTGCCTCCGCTCCTAATAGGACAACCCATGAACAACTCTGACAGAAGCTCTCGCAATGGTCGGCCTATCTCCGTATGCATGTCCTCTCTAAAATCCCGTAGCTTGGCCGCCATAGAGTCGATTCTCGGGTCATGTGTCATCCTCAACTCTCTGTTCTCCTCCTAGACCTGTCTGAGCAACTCCTGCCTGTAGTATGGCTCCCTTCCGCCCTCAATGACGAAGTCCCGTAGATCAGCATAGCTCGGTATACCCACCGCCCTCCTCTTCTTGATCCTCCCTATGGCCTTCTTCCACGAATCAACGTCCCATTCAGGCAAGTCCTTGTCTTCTACGGCTAACACCACCACGACCAATCCCTCCAGTACCACGGTCAACACCACCACCCCCAACACTACTAGTACCCGATACACCACCACAACCAACGCTACCAGTACCGCTAACCCCTCCACAACCAACACCTCCACGACCAACACCTCCACGACCTCGACCTTCACTACCACTAGTGGTCTTATGTGACGACATGCCGAATATATGTACTGTGAAAATAATAAATATAATATTTAAATATCAATTCAACATTTTGATTGTGCATTTAATCTAACACATGTAAAATTTAATTTAAACTAACACATGAAAATTCTTATTCACTTTTAATCAATCTTTTTTTCCTTTAAACTAACAATCTAATCAATCTTTAACCTAACTATATAATCTAATAATCTTACTAATTAAAATTTAACAATCTGATTTTCACAATTTAATTATAAACTAATCTAATCTCATTTAACAATCTAATTTTTACAATCTTATCTAATTTAACAATCTAATATTCACAATCTAATTATAAACTAATCTAATCTAATTTAACAATCTAACAAACTAATAATATTACAAATTAACATTTAACCTACTAATTATATACTAATTAATCTAATCTAACAATCTATCAATCTTCACTAAGCTAATCTTTTTTTTAATCATTCACTAATCTAATTTAACAATCTAAAAATCTTCACAAATCTTTTTTTTAATCATACACTAATCTAATCTGACAATCTAACATTCTTCACTAATTAACAATCTAACCATATTAACTAATCTAATAATCTATAAAATTAACACAAAATTAACACAAATTAACAATCTAACATTCTTCACTAATCTAACAATCTAACAATATTAACTAATCTAACAATCTAACAAATTAACACAAAATTAACACATATTATCAAATTAACACAAATTAACAACCTAACTAATCTAACAATCTATCAAATTGAGAAAATAAACAAAAATTAACAAAATCCAAAGCTACATTTGTGTCGGCGGCGGCGATGCGGCGGAGAGGAGCGACGACGCGACGGAAAGAGGATGGGACGAGCGGAGACGCGGCGAAAAGCGGTTGGGACGAGTGGAGATGAGCGGAAATTGGCGGAGAAGAGTGGAAATTGGCGGAGAAACGGAGTGGGTGACTGCTTTTAGGTCGTTACTCGTCCTTGGGATCGCTGAAAATGGCGAGTCGGGTCGGAAGCTTCAAAAACGGGCGGAGATGGTGAGGAAATAAGGAAAGAAGGAAATAAGAAAAAGTTTTTTTTTAATTTATACAAATGAATCAGTAACCTAACTGCGGTCGCTGATTACCTCCGCCAAAAATTAGGGAAACAAGGCCCTAATTTTGGCCTACATTTTGGCCCAAATTCGGCCGAAATGCTTGGCCCAATGGACCCAGCGACCGAAGTTAGGTCGCTGAAAGTCTCTTCAGCAACCTAGGTTAGGTAGCTGAAAGTCTCCAGGACTTTCAGCTACCTAAGTTGGGTCGTTGTTATCTTCAGCAGCGACCCAGTAGTGGTCACTATTGGGCGTCCCTGAAGACTGCTCAATCTTGTAGTGTAAGCAGTTATTAGTATGAACGAGATCGGAGTGGATGAGAACCCAAGCCAAGTTTGACTGGTGCGCTTTTCACATTAATATTCATGATTTGTCGTTCTCAAGACAGACAAAGGAGATGGCTGCTCTAATTGGTAATCGTCTTGGTGAATTTATAGAGTAAGATAATGTCCCGGGGAGAGGGGTTAGTCTACGGATCAGAGCAAAAATCAATGTCACAAAACCATTGATGCGTTTCCTGAAACTACGGGTTTCGACTGAAGACGCAGATATGGTTGGTTTCACTTACGAAAGGCTCCCGAATTTTTGTTACCTTTGTGGAGTTATCGGGCATCTAGCGGCGGAGTGTGAGATACAATATGATGAGGGGGAAATAACAAAGGATACGGTCTTGCCGGATGGGGGTGGCTTTGAGAATCTGCAGAAACGTAAAGCGAGTAGAATTGTACAAGGGGTGGTACATAATAAGAATAGAGATGGGAAGGGTGAGGCAGAAAATGTTGAGGAGTCGGTGAACTCGTCCGTAACAAGACGACCGGATCAGGAGACTGAACTACATGGAAATCGAGAATTAAAAATAAGAGAGGACGTTCAGCACAGGAGAATTCTCGGGATCATGAGTTAGCAGCTTTGGATGGAATGAATATTGATTGAACAGTGTTGCATGCAATTATGGGGACGCAAAATATGGAAATGGAAGGAAAGTTGGAGGATCCAGTGAGCACAAACCGTATTAAAGGAAAAAATGTGATGAAATTTTATAATAAAGAAAATATTGTGGGGAAGGATAGGAACCATGCAGTGGTTGTGCAACCACTTAGAATATTAAGAGACCTTACTAATTTAGGGGATAATATCTTTTCTGATGCTAATGCTAATCTAGTAAACATTCTTGTGGCTAAGGGGGGTAATGGGAAGGGAAGTTTGAGTGCTGGGAGAGATAAAGGGACAGGGGGTGCGGTCAAAAAAGTAAGGAAACGTGGTTCAGGGGTTTCTAGTTCTGAGGTGAAGGTTGTTGGGCAGAAATGGGGTTCAAAAGGAGATAAGAACTTGGGGCCGCCTATTAAGAAGGCGAACTACATGGTGGATGAGGTTTTACAAAATGTTTGCTTGTCGGCGCCGACTGCTGAGTAGTCGCGCCGATCCCAATGAATATCCTAAGTTGGAACTGTCAGGGATTGGGGGCCCCTTAGACAGTTCGAGAACTTTGGGGTGTTGTTGCCCATTATAACCCCTCTCTTTTTTTCTCATGGAGTCGAAAAGCTATGCGAGGAGAATAGATAAACTGAAACAACAACTTGGGTACTTTGGTGTCTCTATGGATGTACGGGGTAAATCGGGAGGTATGGCTCTCTTATGGAAGAAGGACATTGGTGGTCGACTAATGGGCTTATCTAGATATCATATCGATATTCTTATTGAGCACGATGACCATTATAAGGACTGGCGGTTTACTGGCTTCTACGGGGAACCTGACTCTAGTAAGAAACAAAGGACGTGGTCCCTCCATAAACACCTGGAAAAATCTTTCATCGTTGCCGTGGATATGTGGCAGGGATTTCAATGAGATTATGAGTCAGGGGGAGAAAAAATGAGCAGTTGTGAAAGTGCAGGGCTTTCTGGAATCAATGTTAGAACGGTGAAATGTTAGACGATGTTGAGTTAACATTGAGGATAACATTGAAAGCCGAGAGCTTGTGCGAAAACTGTTCTTTAGTTGCCAAAATTAAGTTTTGCCTTTATTCACTTATTAATCAAGTTCCACGGTTTTGGTTTTTATGTTTATGTCCAGGAAAGTATCTTAAACATAAGGAAGAGCTATGGAAGATTCCTTACTTGAAGTTTCCATAATTCAAGCAAAGTTGAATAGTCAACTCACACGCTTTCAAAAGAATGAAACAAGCTAGCTGTTCTTTGCAACGCGATTCTTTCCAGGATTCTCCGAATTGAAGAAGATGTGTTACCTTGCTAAATCAGTAATGAAGGAAACACATATTCTGGAAAGATATGAAGTTCACAAAGAAGGCAAATTTCAACAAGGAAACAACAAGAATTACCAAAGTTGTGAACAACACATCTTGGCGTTCAAGACTCAAGAAATCTATAAAAGATGTGAAGTTCATCAAGATGAAGACAAGACAATCGTGTTAATAATCCGAGAGATTAATCATTCTTTGTATTGTCTTCGTCTTGTTTTGCGAAGTTTTTGTATCAACTGCTTAAGTCTAGTTCATAGAAGTTAAGTAGTTCTTACTTGTCTGCTTCGTTGAGTCCGATCAACAAATAGCGTGAGTGAATTGTTGTGAGGAACGTTTTTTATAATACCTTTATGGTTATTTGGCCTAAGGCTCGGAAGTTTTTAATAATATTGAAAACTTCTTAAAATTATATTTTCTTGTGTTCTTACTTCCGCTGCAGATTATTATTATCAAGAAGACCAAAATAGAGTTAAGGCCATTCCAGCTTAACTCTCAAAAAGTGTTGTGTCAATCCACGGTCCAACAATTTCAATTGGCGTCAGAGCCAAACACCGACTACACTGGTGGTTTGGAGGTGATACAACACCATGGACAGTGTCAATCCTAACACCAACAGGATTCCAGTTTTGGATGGCTCCAATTATGCATATTGGAAGATCAGGATGAGGTCTCACATCAAAGCTATTGATATTCGAGCCTGGCAATCCGTGATCAATGGATACTCTCTTCCAACATTACCAAGAGATGGTGAAGGTGATCTAGTTCCAAAACCAGAAGCAGACTGGACAGCAGCAGAGGTAAGTCTCTATAACTCTAATGAAAAAGCTCTTAATGCTATCTTTAGTTGGGTTAATCATCACATGTTCAAGTTAATCCAGAACTGTACAAAAGCCAAACATGCTTGGGATATACTTGAATTACATTGTGAAGGAGATTCTGCTGTTAAAGATTCTAAATATAGACAATTGCTTTTGCAATTTGAAAAACTTGAGATGGGTGAAGATGAAAGTGTTGACAGTTATTTTGAGAAAATTCTTGATATTGCTAACCAATGTGAAAATCTTGGTTTTGCTATGACTAATCAAGAAATGGTGTATAAAGCTATGAGAACATTGTCATCTAAATTTGCTCTCAAGAAAATTGCAATGAGTGAATCTAGAAACCTTGTTAATCTACAGTTTCAAGTCTTGATGAATACTCTTAGAGAATTTGAGATGGAGCTTGCCTCACAACCTAGCAAACATAGGGTTGTTGCTTTAAGAGGTTCAAATCTTGACAATGAAAGTGATGATGATTTTGAAATAATTTCTTCAAACTATGGGAAAATTACTAAGAAGTTCAATAAGTTGAATCTTAAAGGAAAAGGTAAAGAAAATAACCTTAGTAATAGTTCCCCAGGTTATAAGAAATTACCTCCTAAGTTTGTGAAGTACATGGCATCAAAACCTACTCCTTTAGAAGCTGATAAGTTAAAGGATGTTCAATGTTTTGAATGTAAAGGATATGGTCATATGGCTAATGAATGTGCTAATACTCTTAGAAAAAGAGGAAATTCTCATTGGGTTTGTGTAGATGATTTCAATGAAGATGACTTTAGTTCTGGAGAAGCTGAAGAACAATCAGAAGAGGTTCAAATTGTTGTGCTACTCACTCAGATTGACTGGACACCAGAAGACTCCATGAACTGCTTCGGACTCAATGTTACCCCAACATTCAGGATCCAACATCAGAACAGGAGACCTTCTTCGCAGATTGGGATGAATATGATACTGATTCTGAACCTTATCTTGCGTCCTACTTTGATGAATCTAACTTTGATTGTTTTCATGGCACAATGGATCTAGATGAAGAATATTTCTTTGAATGTGAAATGTCTCAGGAGGAAATCATTGAAGACCTGAAGTCTATCTACCACAAACTGCTGCTTGAGAATCACAAACTCATCAAAAGCAACAAAAGCTTGAAGGAAGAGATTGGATGCATGAAGGAGATGTTGAAACTGTATGAGAAAGACCTTGACAAAACTGCGGCTGAGCTGAAAGTGGTAAAGGTAAAATTAGATAAAGCTGAACAAACCATTAACAAATGGAACTCTTCTACATCTCTTCTTGATGAAGTGTTGAGTATGGGAAATCAAGGTAAAAATGGTTTGGGCTATGTTGAGAAACCTCCCTCTGAAGATGTTAATTCTGCCTACTTGAAAGCTGATTTTATCAAGGATAGCAATAACTTAAGTTCTGAAATCCCTTCTAATACTGTGAAAAAGCCTACTTTTATCTGTCAATATTGTTTTCAACCTAGTCACATTAAGCCTTATTGTAAAAAATATAAAATTGTGATTGAGAAGAAAACAGTAATTAATTGCAATACCAATGTTAGGAGAACCTCTGATCTGAATGTTATCCCAACATTAGGTAACAAAGCTGAAGGACATAAAAGTAGAACTTGGATTGAAAAGTTAAAGACTCCTAAGGTTAAAATTGTTTGCAATGTTGTGTTTTCTGCTGTTTACTCTAACCTTGCAGGTAAGTGGTATTTTGACAGTGGATGTTCAAGGCACATGACTGGAAACATTGACAACCTGAAAAATGTAATCCCTTTGATTGTTGGAACAGTTACCTATGGAGGAGGCACTAAAGGGAAAATCATTAAAAAATGAGTACTAGATGTTAAAGGATTTCCACCACTCAAGGATGTGTTGTTGGTTGAAGGATTGAAAGAAAATTTAATTAGCATAAGTCAACTTTGTGATGATAACTTGCTAGTTACTTTTGATAAAAGTTCATGTGATGTGTTTAATAGTGACAATGTATGTGTCATGACAGGTACAAGATCAAAGGATAATTGCTATCTTGCTCAAGATGAAGCAGAATTCTAACATGCCAAGGTAGATGAATCTGTCATGTGGCACAAGAAGTTAGGACATGTGCACTATAGGAATATGGAGAAACTACAGAAGTTAGAGGTTGTAAGAGGACTACCTAAGTTGACTAGCCCAGGTAAAATTGTTTGTGAAGACTGCCTGAAAGGTAAACAAACAAAAGTTGTTCATCCACCACTTTAGGTACAGAGTACTAACCCTAGAACTAATAAGTGCTTTGAATTGCTACATATGGATCTCATGGGTCCTATTGAGGTTAGTAGCCTGAATGGTAAGAAGTATGCTTTTGTTATTGTTGATGATTTTTCAAGATATACATGGATTAAATTTTTAAAAGAAAAATCAGAGGCATTCAACACATTCCAAATTTTGCATGCTAGTATTAGGGAAAAAATCGAAATTGGTCCTTTATTGTGTCTTAGTTACAGTTTTCGTCCTTTATTGTGTTCTTGTTTTATTTTGGTCCTTTATTGTGTGTTTCAGTACGATTTTGGTCCTTCAGATGGAATCTCAGCCGAAAATGTCATGTACGAGCACGTGTTGCCCTCAATTCAATTTTTTTGAATTTTCCACAAACATATTCGCATGTTGGAACAACAATTTTAATTTTTTTTATTTAAAATTTTGACCCGTCCGATCCGGATAACCCGGTCAAATCGGGTTGGCCGGGTCACAATTTTAAATAAAAAAAATAAAACAAAATTGAAATCAGCGTTTCTACATGTGAATTTGCATGTGGGAATTAAAAAAGTTTTTATTTTGGCCGGCAAGTGCTCCCACGTGATATTTTCGACTCTGACTTCTTCCTGAGGACCAAAATTGTAGTGAAATACACAATAAAGGACCAAAATAAAATAAAGACACAATAAAGGACGAAAACTGTAACTAGGACACAATAAAGGACTAGTTTCGATTTTTTCCCCTAGTATTAAGAATCTTTATGGCACTTCTGTAGGAAGAATTAGGTCTGACCATGGAAAGGAGTTTGAAAATGTAATCTTTGCTAATATCTGTGAATCTAAAGGCATTTTCCATGAGTTTTCAGCACCTAAGACACCTCAGCAAAATGGGATTGCTGAGAGGAAGAATAGAACGCTTCAAGAGATGGCTAAAGTTATGTTGAATTCTAAAAACCTATCTAAGAAACTCTGGGCTGAAACTTTGAATACTGCATGTCATTTTAGTAATAGAGTTTATCTTAGACTTGGTACTACTATGACACCTTATGAAATCTTGAAGGGTTCAAAACCAACAGTAGCACACTTTCATGAATTTGGCAATAACTGCTATTTGCTAAAAGATAGAGATTATTTGAGCAAATTTGGGGAAAAAATCGAAATTGGTCCTTTATTGTGTCCTAGTTACAGTTTTCGTCCTTTATTGTGGTATTTTTTTTATTTTGGTCCTTTATTGTGTGTTTCACTACGATTTTGGTCCTTCGGATGGAATCTAAGCCGAAAATGTCATGTAGGAGCATGTGCCGCCCTAAATTCAATTTTTTTGAATTTTCCACAAGCAAATTCGCATGTTGGAACAACAGTTTTAATTTTTTTTATTTTAAATTTTGACCCGTCTGATCCGGATAACCCGGTCAAATCAGGTTGGCGGGTCAGAATTTTAAATAAATAAAAATTAAAAAATTGAAACCAGCGTTTTCACATGTGAATTTGCATGTGGGAATTAAAAAAGTTTTTCTTTTGGCCGACAAGTGTTCCCACATGGTATTTTTCGACTCAGACTTCTTCCTAAGGACCAAAATCGTAATGAAATACACAATAAAGGATCAAAATAAAACAAGGACACAATAAAGGACGAAAATTGTAACTAGGACACAATAAATGACTAGTTTCGATTTTTTCCCGCAAATTTGATCCCAAAAGTGAAAAGTGTATATTTGTTGGATATTCTCCTAATAGAGCTTCTTTCAGGGTCTACAATCCAAGATTGCATACTGTTCAAGAATCAGTAAATGTCATATTTGATGATTTAACTGTTTCTGCAAGTACTGAAGAAGTCACGGGTTCAGATGTTACTCCAACATTGAACACAGACGCTGGAGATGCTGAACTGGAAATTGGAACAAATGTTGACTTAACACCAGAAACCCCCAATGTTAGGCTAACATATGTGCTGTCAAATTCTGAAGATGAAGTGGTTCCTGTATCCAGAAGAGATCCCCCTCTTAGAATACAAAGAGATCATCCAGTCTCTCAAGTAATTGGTCAAATTACTGAAAGAGTTAGAACACGCAACAAAGAAAGGGTAAATTACAAGGATATGGCTAAGTTGTGTGTTTGTATGTCTTCTTCATGTACTGTTGAAAATGCATCTTGTTTTGTGTCCTTCATTGAACCTAAGAATGTAACTGAGGCTCTTAAGGATAGTTACTGGATTAATGCCATGCAAGAGGAACTCTTACAATTCACCAAAAACAGAGTTTGGAATCTAGTACCTAGGCCATCACATGTGAATGTAATAGGTATAATATGGATTTTTAAAAATAAAACTGATGAGAATGGTGTAATTATGAGGAACAAAGCTAGATTGGTTGCACAAGGTTATACTCAGGTAGAAGGTATAGATTTTGATGAGACTTTTACTCCAGTAGCTATGATAGAATCAATTAGATTACTCCTTGCTATTGCTTGCTGTCTTAGAATTAAACTATACCAAATGGATGTTAAAGGTGCCTTTCTGAATGGTTTAATTGACAAAGAGGTTTATGTAGAACAACCTAAAGTCTTCGCTGATCCTAAACATCTTGACCATGTGTACAAACTTGAGAAGGCTTTGTATGGCTTAAAACAAGCTCCTAGAGCTTGGTATGAGAGGCTAACTGATTTTCTGTTAGGCCTAGGTTTCAATAGAGGAGATGGAGATAGAACATTGTTTGTCCTTAGAAAAAGCTCTAATATATGCATTGCTCAAATATATGTGGATGATATAGTATTTGTCTCTACTAACAAGTCTACTCTAGACAAATTTGTTGATTCTATGACAGGAACATTTGAGATGAGCATGATTGGTGAGCTTAACTTCTTTCTGGGACTACAAGTCAAGCAGCTGGAGAATGGTATCTTCCTGAACCAGGAGAAGTATACAAGGAATCTGGTGAAGAGATTTGAGCTACAAGAGTCCAAGCCTTGCAAAACTCCTATGTCCTCTTCAATGAAGAAAATAAAAGATGGCACTGGCAGCAATGTTGACCCAACATTGTACAGATCCATGATTGGTAGTTTGCTATATCTCTCTGCCTCTAGACCTGATATCATGTTTTCAGTATGTGTTTGTGCAACGTACCAAGCTGAGCCAAGGCAATCTCACTTGATTGCTGTGAAGAGGATTCTTAGATATATCTCTGGAACTTCACCTTTAGGCATTTGGTATTCTTATGACACTAACACTAACTTGGTTGGTTTCAGTGACTCTGACTGGGCAGGTGATGTGGATGACAGGAAATCCACAAGTGGGGGCTGTTTTTATTTGGGGAAAAATTTGCTCTCCCGGTATAGCAAGAAGCAGAACTGTGTTTCATTATCAACTGCTGAATCATAATATGTAGCAGCTGGCAGCTGTGTTACCCAACTTGTGTGGCTCAAACACATGCTTTCAGATTATGGGCTAGATAGTGATACACTTCTCATGTTCTGTGACAATCTAAGTGCCATAAGTATCTCTAGGAATCATGCCCAACATTCTAGAACTAAGCATATAGACATAAGGCATCATTTCCTAAGAGATATGGTAGAGGACAAAGTAATCAACATTGAACATATTGAGACAACTAATCAGCTTGCTGATATGTTTACAAAACTGTTAGATAGTGAGAGATTCTTCAGTTTGAGGAAATCTCTTGGCATGTGCAATATGTGAAAATGTTGAGAAAACCAGTGTTGTCATAACACCACTCACTAGCACTGGTATATTGGTTGTGGTGTAGTAGGTACTCTGTTGTTTTCCTTTGTTGATTTCATTTCCTTGTGAGTCTCATTTCATCTGTGTTTTGTCATATTTGGTTTGTGTGGTTGAACTCTTTGATTAACAACTTTTTCTAGTTATCAGTATCACATCTTTGTTCTGAAAAAGTAATAAAACTCTTATGTTGTCTGAGGTTGTGATTACCTAACATATGGAGAAGCTGGGGTACACAAAGTTCACTACTTTGATGTCTATTCAGTTGTGTCTTATTCATATGGAAGGTGTACAGGACATGTGGAGAAGCTGGGGTGCATGATGTTGACAGCTTCACTGTTACTCAGTTGTGCTTATTTACATGTTTATGTTTGTTTGGCCAAGGAACACATGAGGGTGATCTTTTCTACTAGGGTGTTTGAGGTTTAGATTTCTTACATTTAGTAGCACTGATCACTTGGTGATTCTCTTGAATGCAGGTTGGTAAACAAGTATGCATGAGGAATTGGGGTGTTGGGGTGCATGATAAATGAATTGCCAACATTCAAGGCCTTTGTACTTGCCTAACTTGCTGTTGTTAATGTTGTTACTGAGGTGTGTGGAGTTCAGGCTGCCCTCATTCAGTAGTGACATTAGCTTTGTGTTTAGCAACCTTCAGTTTTTAGTTCAGATGAGTTATGAAAATAATAAAGATTTTAAAGAGATGTGTGTTGTGCTGGTCTAAGGAATTTTTCATTAGTGTTTACCATCTGCCTATTTGACATTACATTGTTGCATTCATATAGAACTGCATTGTTTTCTTTCTTGTTTGTGAGTTGTGTCGGTCTAGGCTTAGGGGGAGTATAATTCATGTGTTGAGGCATACAATTTGGGTGACATACTGCAGGTGATACACATTTCTGTGACTTTCTATGCTGTGGAAGTGAATTGTTCCTTGAATTCATAATTGCTTATCTCTGTGTGTTTCTTGTTATCTATGTTGCTTACTCATGATTTTGATCTGAACAATATGTCTGAGGTACTCACTTGCTATATTCGTTAAGTTTCAGATGTATTTTTGGATGTATCTCAAGCTCTCACATGAATTTGCCTTGGTGAAGCATGTACCTCCACCTTCGGGTTTGAATGTTATTGAATGTTATCCCAACATTGTGCACAGTCGCAGGACAACATTGAAAACAGGAACTTATAAGTTTTCAGATTTTTTGAAAACCGCTCTGGTTAACTGTTAATTACAACATCAAAGCATGTGTGCGGGAAAACATAGTGGGAAAGTTTTATTTGATTTAAATTTGGTAACTGCCCACTAACATTCATTCTCTTTCCTTAATTCACGACTAATTCAAAAATCAAAACCCTATTTTCCTTATTTGTGCTTGCAAGATTATTATTTGTGCTTACTCTGCAAAATTACTCTCTCTACTCTCAAATTCTCTCGTTTTCTCTCTGCAAATTCTCTCAAAACTTCTCTATTAATAATGGCAAGCAAGTCTCCCATGCAAACTCTTGCAGATGTTGCCCTAGGAAGTGAACCCACTGCTGCACGCACTCGCTCACACACTAGAGGTGTTGCTGCAAAGACAGTTGAGGCTCATGTTGCTGCTAAGAGGAAGGCGATTCCCTATGTGTGACGAGGAAAGAAGTCCAAACAAGGAGAATCAACCTCCAATGTTGAGCCAACAGTGGAACCAACCACTCCCATCACCAATGAGCCTGAAACTGAGGTAAACACTGCGGAACCCATCCCTGAATTTGATGTTGATATACCTGTTGAGGGAGAGGGTAGTGGCTCTGTTGAAAAATATGTGGAGAAATTCGTGGATGTGTCTGTTGACAAGATGGTGAGGAAGTGGATTAGGGCTCAAAAGAAAAAGAGAAAGGGCAATGGCGAGAAATTGAAAAATATGTCTGAGTCAGTTAAGGCAAGGGCGGAGGCCAGGAAAAGACAGGCTGAGAGATTAGCTAGGAAGAGGGCTGCTGAGGATGAGAAGAAAGCTGAGGAAGAAAAGAAGGTTGCTGCTGCTGAGAGAAAGAGGAAAGGAAAGCAAGTAATGAAAGAGGAAGTAGAGGTGTTGGATGTTGAGGATGAGGAAGAAGAAGAGGAGAAGGAAGAGGAGACTGAGGAGGAGCAGGATGTTGCTGCTAATGTTGGGGCAACATCAGGGACAGAGGAGTATACTGATGGGCTGTATGTGTTCTTCCCTGAGGATGAGGAGGACTACTCTTCTCCATACTATCTCAACAAAGAGTTGGAGAAGAAGTGGGATTCCTTCAAGAGAAGGGAAATTCACACTGAAAGAGCTATAGAGATGGCCAGTTTCAAAGAAAACAAGGTAATGGACTTGCTTGAGGCAAGAGGGTTGCAACAATCAGTGATGGAGCTGAGTGACTATGCTCCTGAGATTGTCATGGAGTTCTACCTAAATCTCTCCAAATGGATCAGGGACTACAGATCTCCAAAATTTGGAAAGGCTTGGGTGAGGGGGAGAGTCTTCAACATTGACCCCTACACCATCAACAAGATATGTGGCTTCCCTACTGCTGATGAATCTGAGGACCCCTATTATGATGATGTGATTGAGGACTTGACTGGAGGATTGGTCAAAATCTGGAGAGATGCTCTGCTAACCACAAAACTCACCTCTCTTAGTGCTGTCTTGCACAAGATAGCTTGCTTCAACTGGCTGCCAAGGAAAAATGTCACTGTTTTGACTAAGGAATCAGCAATCTTAGTCTACAAAATCAAGAATTGGCTAGCTGTAAACATGGGGGAGAGGATTGTGAAGTCTATGTCTGAAGTTGCTGGAAGGAAGAATGGGATGCTGCCTTATCCCTCTCTCGTCTGCAAAATCCTTGGCAGTCAAGGATTGAAGACAAGTGTAATTGTGGGCTGGAGGAAGAATGATACTGAACTGACAGTTCTCCCAAGCTACTTGTCTGGATCAAGAGTGAGAGACCTTCCATGGAACCCAAAAGGAGTGGTGAGACCAAGGGCTGAAAAGAAGAAGGCTCAGGAGTTTGCTGGAACTTCAGTGCCTATGTCCAAGGAGGAAGATTGCTTGGTCATTACTTCTGCTTTTGTGGATCATATGCTGAACTGGTATAGGGGGCAGATTGCTGATACTCAGAGAGAGATCGAGGAGAGGAAGGAACACCTCAAAGAGCTGGAGGACATTGTAAAAAATTTGGAGAAACTCCCTTCTTCACAAAAAGGGGGAGAGTAGTTCCAATTTTATTTTAGTCTTCTAGTTTTTGATCTGTTTCTATGAACTGCTAATATCTTTGAACTGCTGGTACATTTTAGTTTTATTTGATCAAGGGATATGTCCTTGATATTTTAGCTATGGCCTGTAAATCTTAGTACTGCTGTTGAACTGCTCTAACTAACCTTAATTGCTATTTCTTCTGAAGGAACATTTTGAACTATTTGGTTAACCTTTTATGCAGGAAACTTACTGGTTTCAATGTTGAGGTAACATTGATGAATGTTGAGGTCTGAACATATGTACATATGTGAATGTAGTGATGACCTTAATGCTTGTCTTGGTTAATTTAACTTTGAATATGATATCTTGTATTAAGGGGGAGCGGTTTAGTAGTTTAATTTGTTTCTTGTTGATTATAACTTTCTGGATATAAGACTTGATTGGAACAGGTATTGGTTTTGTGAAGAAAGGCAAAAATGGGGAGATTGAAAGTGCAGGGCTTTCTGGAATCAATGTTAGAACGGTGAAATGTTAGACGATGTTGAGTTAACATTGAGTATAACATTGAAAGCCGAGAGCTTGTGCGAAAACTGTTCTTTAGTTGCCAAAATTAAGTTTTGCCTTTATTCATTTATTAATCAAGTTCCACGGTTTTGGTTATTTATGTTTATATCCAGGAAAGTATCTTAAACATAAGGAAGAGCTATGGAAGATTCCTTACTTGAAGTTTCCATAATTCAAGCAAAGTTGAATAGTCAACTCACACGTTTTCAAAAGAAGGAAACAAGCTAGCTATTCTTTGCAACGCGATTCTTTCCAGGATTCTCCGAATTGAAGAAGATGTGTTACCTTGCTAAATCAGTAATGAAGGAAACACATATTCTAGAAAGATATGAAGTTCACAAAGAAGGCAAATTTCAACAAGGAAACAACAAGAATTACCAAAGTTGTGAACAACACATCTTGGCGTTCAAGACTCAAGAAATCTATAAAAGATGTGAAGTTCATCAAGATGAAGACAAGACAATCGTGCTAATAATCCTAGAGATTAATCATTCTTTGTATTGTCTTCGTCTTGTTTTGCGAAGTTTTTGTATCAACTGCTTAAGTCTAGTTCATAGAAGTTAAGTAGTTCTTACTTGTCTGCTTCGTTGAGTCCGATCAACAAAGAGCGTGAGTGAATTGTTGTGAGGAACGTTTTTGATAATACCTTTATGGTTATTTGGCCTAAGGCTCGGAAGTTTTTAATAATATTGAAAACTTCTTAAAATTATATCTTCTTGTGTTCTTACTTCCGCTGCACATTATTATTATCAAGAAGATCAAAATAGAGTTAAGGCAATTCCAGCTTAACTCTCAAAAAGTGTTGTGTCAATCCACGGTCCAACAATTTCAGGTTGCTAAGCCTGCATGGTGCATTCAAAATTTTAGGGATGCCCTCATGGAAGTGGGGCTTACAGATCTTGGCTTTGAAGAGAGGATTTTCACTTGGTGCAATCACTGGGAATAGGGGGATACAATTCGGGAGCGGCTGGATAGGGCGTGTGCATCAGATTCTTAGAGAGCTTTATTTCCGAATGCTAGAGTTGATCACATTTCCATGCGGCATTCTGACCATGCAGCGATTCTTATGCAGTTAGAACCGAACCGATCCTCTAATTCTGAATGGAAGCGAGATAAGTTGTCCAGGTTTGAAGCTACTTGGGCTAATGGGGCCGACTGTTTGAGCTTGGTGGATCAATTTTGGAACAATAAAAGGAGTGAGGAGCAGCCTTACGACTTAGTAGAGAAACTTGAACGTTGTCGAGTTGGCCTTATTCAGTGGGATAATCTCTCGGGTTCGGTGATCAAGAAATGTATTGAGAAATTGACTAAGTATATTAAAACTTTAAGAGAGGGGTTATCACTTCTGAGAGCAAACGGTTGGAGGGGATCTCACTATGGATTTGGAGATTTTGTTGGACAATGAAGAATTATACTGGAAGTAGAGGGGAAAGGTTCAATGGTTAAGGGAGGGGGATCGGAATACCAGATATTTTCAAGTAGGGCAAGCGAGAGGAGAAGCAAGAATGTGATTAGGGGTGTTCAGGACCCGGGGGAAGTCTGGAGAGATACCCGCAAGGGAGTGGAGGAGGTTTTTGTTAACTATTTCTGATCCATTTTCAGCTCCACGCACCCGTCAAGCGATGAGATAGTGGGACCCGACGTGAATCATGAGCTGGCACAACCTTTTACGTCGGAGGAGGTAACCAAAGCTCTTTTTGTTATGTACCCTCTTAAATCTCCAGGGCCCGATGGCTTTTCCCCTATATTTTATCTGAAATTTTGGAGTGTCTTGAAAGATGATGTTTCCTGTTTTGTGCTGAATTTTCTGAATAATCGTGTTTTCCCTGCTTTTGTGAATTTCACGCATATAGTTCTCATTCCCAAATGTACATACCTGGAACTTATGTCTCAGTTCCGGCCTATCTCTATGTGCAATGTCTGCTATAAAATAGCCTCAAAATCTATAACGAATAGGATAAAGCCATTCCTTCCTAATATTATATCTTATGCGCAATCTGTTTTTGTCCCTGGACGGCTTATTACTGATAATATTCTTGTGGCCTTTGAGATTAACCATTTTTTAAAGAATAGAAGAACAGGGAAGGTGGGACACATGTCGCTGAAGCTGGACATGAGCAAAACATATGACAGGGTCGAGTTGTCCTTTCTTGAAAAGGTGCTTCTTAGACTAGGTTTTGAGAGTTCCTTTGTTAATCTTATTATGCTTTGTGTTAATACAGTGTCTTATTCACTCTTATTAAATGGTTGTGAGATTGGTCATATATTACCTGAGAGAGGTTTACGTCAAGGCGATAAGGAATGTACTCTTATTATGTTCTTGTTTATTACTGAAGTGTTCTCAGGATTGATCCGAGACGCGGAGAGAAGGAATGTACTGAAGGGAGTTGCAGTGAGTCGCCATGCGCCGAGAGTTTCACACCTACTCTTTGCAGATGACATATTACTTTTTTGTGAGGCAGAGGCGGATGCAGCTAGGGAAATAAGTTCGATACTAGATAGATTTGCGAAGGCTTCTGGGCAGGAGATTAATCTAGAAAAATCAGTTGTAGTCTTTAGCAAGAATTTATCGGAGGTGAGCAAACAGGAGGTCCAATAGATCCTTGGTGTTAGAGTGGCGGAGAAACATGAGATTTACTTGGGTATGCCAGCGGAAGTAGGGCGGTGTAAAAAATAATTATTCTCTTATCTCCGGGAGATAGCATGGAAGAGGTTCCAAGGGTGGAAGGAGTTGACGTTGTCGGGGGCTGGTAAGGAAGTCTTAATTAAATCGGTAGCCCAAGCAATGTCGTCATTCGTCATGAGTTGTTTTCGTCTTCCGGATGTTTTAGTCAAGGAACTTGAGGCTATGGCCAGGAGCTACTGGTGGGACAATGGTGCAAAAAAGAAGACTCGTTGGATTGCGTGGGATAGGCTGTGTTGGAGCAAACAGAGGGGAGGGATGGGGTTCAGAGACCTTCGTGCTTTCAACTTGGCGTTACTGGCTAAACAGGCGTGAAGAATCTGGAAATATCCTGATAGTTTGGTGGGACAAATTTTCAAAGCAAAATATTTTCCTACCACTTCCATTTTCGAGGCAAGGAAAGGTAGCGGGCACTCGTTCTCTTGGCGCAGCATAAGAGAGTCAATTCATATTTTACAGAAAGAAATTTGTTGGCGAGTGGGGGATGAAAAATCTATTGCTTTAAGGCGAGATGCATGGATGCCTATGCCGAATTCCTTCTAACCAATTATGCCTATGATTGGGGTTAGTGAGGACGCTCGTGTGTGTGATCTTATTAATGAGAGGGGGTGGAGGGATCCAGTTCGTATTCGTGATTTATTCTGGGAGGTTGACGCCACTTTAATCCAATCTATTTCGTTGGGCTCTATGGATAGGCCGGATGTACAAATCTGGCACTACTCCAAGTCGGGTGAATTCTCTGTCAAAAGCGCTTATCACCTAATTGTGGAACAGGGGTTGACATCGGGAACGGTTATGGAGTCATATAGTTCGTTTTTGCCATGGGAAAAATAAAATTTTCGGATCATGGATTGACACAACAACTTTGAGAGTTAAGCTGGCGTTGCCTTAACTCAATTGTGATCTTCTTGAATATTGTAACAAGCAGCGGAACTAAAAACACAAGAAGATATAATTTGAAGAATTTTTCAATATTATTAAAAACTTCTGAGCCTTAGGCCAAATAACCATAAAGGTTTTAACAAAAATGTTCCTCACAACAATTCACTCACGCTTTTTGTTGATCGGACTCAACGAAGCAGACAAGTACGAACTACTTAACTTCTATGAACTATACGTAAATAGTTGATACAAAAACTTCGCAAAAGCAAGACAAAGACAATACAACGTATGATTAATCTCTCAGATTGTTTTGCACAATTGTCTTGTCTTCATCTTGATGAACTTCACATCTTTTATAGATTTCTTGAATCTTGCACGCCAAGATGTGTTGTTCATAGTTTTGGTAACTCTTGTTGTTTCCTTGTTGAATTTTGGATTCTTTGTGAACTCAGTATCTTTCTTGAATATGTGTTTCCTTTATTACCGATCTAGCAAGGTAACACATCTTCTTCAAATCAGAGAATCCTGGAAAGAATCAAGTTGCAGAGAACCGCCAACATTGTTTCTTTCTTTTGCAAACCGTGTTGAGTTGACTATTAAACTTAACTTGAATTATGGAAACTTCAAGTAAGGAATCATCCATAGCTCTTCCTTATGATTAATATACTTTCCTGGACATAAACATAAACAAACAAAACCGTGGAACTTGATTAATAAGTGAATAAAGGCAAAACTTAAATTTGGCAATTAAAGAACAGTTTTCGTACAGACTCTCTGGTTTCAATGTTATCCTCAATGTTGTCCGAACATCGCATAACATTAGTTCCAGAAAACCCTGCACTTTCAATCTCCCTCTTTTTGCCTTTCTTCACAAAACCAATACATGTTCCAATCAAGTTTTATATCCAGAAAGTTAGAATCAACAAGAAACAAATTAAACTACTAAATTGCTCCCCCTCAATGCAAGCTAACATATTCAAAGTTAAACTAGCAAATACAAGTATTAAGGTCATCACTACATCAAAAGATGTTCACACCCCAACATTCATCAATGTTGACTCAACATTGAAACCAGTGAGTTTCCTGCATAAAAGGTTAACCTGACAAGCAGTTCAAAATGTTCTTTCATAAGAAATAGCAGTTAGAGCAGTTTAACAGTAGTAGTACTTAGAGTTATAGGCCATAGCAATATATCAAGGACATGTCCCTTGATCAATATAAACCAAATAGAGATAAATGTACCAGCAACACAACCATATCAGCAGTTCATAAGAAGCAAAACATAAACTAGAAGACTAAAAATTAAAAAAACTTGGAACTAAAAAACTTGGAACTATTCTCCCCCTTTTTGTGAAGAAGGGAGTTTCTCCAAATTTTTCACCATGTCCTCCAGTTCTTTGAGATGCTCCTTCCTTTCCTCAATCTCACTCTGGGTATCAGCAATTTGCCCCATATACCAGTTTAGCAGATGATCCACAAAAGCAGAGGTTATGACCATGCACTCTTCCACTTTGGACATAGGCACTGAAGTTCTAGCAAACTCCTGAGCCTTCTTCTTTTCAGTTCTTGGTCTCACCACTCCTTTTGGGTTCCAAGGAAGATCTTTCACTCTTGCTCCAGACAAGTAGCTTGGGAGAATTGTCAGTTCAGCATCATTCTTCCTCCAGCCCACAGTGACACTTGTCTTCAATCCTTGCTTGCCAAGGATTCTGCAGATGAGTGAGGAAAAAGGCAGCATGCCATTCTTCTTTCCAACCACCTCATACATTGACTTCAAAATCCTCTCCCACATATTCACAGATAGCCCATTCTTGAGTTTGTACACTAAGAGTTTTGATTCCTTAGTCAGTACAGTAACATTCTTGCATGGCAGCCAGTTGAAGCATACTATCTTATGCAAGACAGCACTAAGGGAGGTGAGTTTTGTGGTTGGCAGAGCATCTCTCCAGATTTTGACCAACCCTCATGTTAAGTCTTCCATCACTTCATCATAGTAGGGGTCATTTGATTCTTCAATAAGTGGGAATCCACATATCTTGTTGATGGTGTAGGGTTCAATGTTGAAGACTCTCCCCCTCACCCAAGCTTTTCCATATTTTGGAGATCTGTAGTCCCTGATCCACTTGGAGAGATTCAGGTAGAATTCCATGACAATCTCAGGAGCATAGTCATGCAACTCCATCACAGATTGATGCATCCCTCTTGCCTCAAGCAAGTCCATCATCTTTTGTTCCTTGAAGCTGGCCATCTCTACAGCTCTTTCAGTGTGAATCTCCATTCTCTTGAAGGAATCCCACTTCTTCTCCAACTCTTGGGTAAGATAATAGGGAGAAAAGTAGTCCTCCTCATCCTCATGGTAGATCACATACAGCCAATCAGTGTACTCTTCTGTCCCTGATGTTGACTTAACATCAGCAGCAACATCAGCAGTAACATCCTGCTTTTCCTTAGTCTTTTCCTCTTCCTTCTCCTCCTCTTACATTTCATCCTCAACATCCACCACCTCTGTTTCCTCTTCCATCACTTGCTTTCCTTTCCTTTTTCTCTCAGCAACAGCAGCAGTAGTAGACTTCCTCTCTTCCTCGGCCTTCTTCTCAGTATCAGCAGCCTTCTTCCTGGCTAACCTCTCCTTTTGCCTCTTCCTAGCCTCAGCACGTTCCTTAGCAGTCTTAGACATAGTTCTCAACTTCTCCCCAGTACCCTTGCTCTTTTTCTTTTCAGCCCTAATCCACTTCCTCACCAATTTTATCCACGGATTTCTCCACATATTTATCAGCAGATCCACTACCCTCCCCCTCAACAGTTATATCAGCATCAATTTCAGGGTTGGGTTCAGCCATGTTTACCTCAATTTCAGGCTCATTGATGATGGGAGCGGTTGACTCAGCAGTTGGCTCAACATTGGAGGTCGATTCTCCTTGTTTGGACTTCTTTCCTCATCGTACGTAGGGGATCGCCTTCCTTTTAGCAGCAACTGGGGCATCTTCTAATTTTGCAGCAGCACCCCGAGTATGAGAACGGGTGCGTGCAGCTGTGGGTTCACTGCTCAGAGCAACATCTGCAAGAGTGTGCATGGGCGACTTGCTTGCCATTGTTAGTAAGAGTGATTTGAGAGAAATTGCAGAGAAAATCGAGAGAGTTTTGAGAGTAGAGAGTAAATTTTGCAGAGTAAGCACAAATAAAGAAATTAGGGCTTTAATTCCTAATCTAACCGTGAATAGTGGAGAGAGAGTGAATGTTAGTGGGCAGTTACTTAATTTGAATTAAATAAAATCTTCCCACTATGTTTTCCCGCGCACACGCTTTGATGTTTAAATAACAGGTAACCAGAGCAGTTTTCAAAAATTCAAAAACTTATAAGTTCATGTTTTCAATGTTGGCCTGGTGCAGTGCACAATGTTGGGATAACATTCAATAACATTCAAACTAGAAGGTGGAGGTGCAGGCTTCACCAAGGCAAATTCATGTGAGAGCTTGAGATACATCCAAAAATACATTTGAAACTTAACCAATATAGCAAGTGAGTACATCAGACATATTTTTCAGATCAAGATCATGAGCAAACAACATAGATAACAAGAAAATCACAGAGATAAGCAGTTATGAATTCCAGGAAAAATTCACTTCCACAGCATAGCAAGTCACAGAAATGTGTGTCACCTGCGGTATGTCACCCAAATTGTATGCCTCAACACATGAGTTATACTCCCCCTAAGCCTAGACCGACACAACTCAACAACAAGAAAGAAAACAATGCAGTTCTACATGAATGCAACAATGTAGTGTCAAATAGGCAGATGGTAAACACGTATGAAAAACTCCTCAGACCAACACAGCACACATCTCTTTATAATCTTTATTGTTTTCATAACTCATCTGAACCAAAAGCTGAAGGTTGAAAAACACAAGGCTAATGTCACTACTGAATGAGGGCGGCCTGAACTCCACACACCCCAGTAACAACATTAACAGCAGCATGTTAGGCAAGTACAAAGGCCTTGGATGTTGGCAATTCATTTATCATGCACCCCAACACCCCAATTCCTTATGCATACTTGTTTACCAACCTGCATTCAAGAGAATCACCAAGTGATCAGTGCTACCAAATGTAAGAAATCTAAACCTCAAACACCCTAGTAGAAAGGATCACCCTCATGTGTTCCTTGGTCAAACAAACAGGAACATGTAAATAAGCACAACTCAGTAACACTGAAGCTGTCAACATCATGCACCCCAGCTTCTCCACATGTCTTGTACACCTTCCATATGAATAAAACACAATTGAATAGACATCAAAGTAGTGAGCTTTGTGTACCCCAGCTTCTTCATATTTTAGGATATCACAACCTCAGACAAACAGAAGAGTTTTATTATTTTTTCAAAACAAAGATGTGAAACTGATAACTAGAGAGAGTTGTTAATCAATGAGTTCAACCACACAAACCAAATATGACAAAACAAAGATTAAATGAGACTCACAAGGAAATAAATTCAATAAAAGAAAAACAACAGAGTACCTACTACATCACAAACAATGTACCAATGCTAGACAGTGGTGTTATGTCAACACTGGTTTCCTCAACATTTTCACATATTGCACATGCCAAGAGATTTCCTCAAACTGAAGAATCTCTCACTATCTAAAGGTTTTGCAAACATGTCAGCAAGCTGGTTTATTGTCTCAATATGTTCAATGTTGATCACTTTTTCCTCTACCATGTCTCTCAGGAAATGATGCCTTATGCCTATATGCTTAGTTCTAGAATGTTGGACAGGATTCCTAGAGATACTTATGGCACATAAATTGTCACAGAACATGAGAAGTGTATCACTATCTATCCCATAATCTGAAAGCATGTGTTTGATCCACATAAGTTGGGTAACACAGCTGCCAGCATCTACATATTCTGATTCAGTTGTTGATAGTGAAACACAGTTCTGCTTCTTACTATACCAGGAGACCAAATTATTCCCCAAATAAAAACAGCCTCCACTTGTGGATTTCCTGTCATCCACACCACCTGCCCAGTCAAAGTCACTAAAACCAACCAAGTTAGTGTTAGTGTCATAAGAATACTAAATGCCTAAAGGTGAAGTTCCAGAGATATATCTAAGAATCCTCTTCACAGCCATCAAGTGAGATTGCCTTGGCTCAGCTTGGTACCTAGCATAAACACATACTGAAAAAATGATGTCAGGTCTAGAGGCAGAGAGATATAGCAAACTACCAATCATGGATCTGTACAATGTTGGGTCAACATTGCTTCCAGTGCCATCTTTTGTTATCTTCACTGAAGAGGACATAAGAGTTTTGCAGGGCTTGGACTCTTGTAGCTCAAATCTCTTCACCAGATTCCTTGCATGCTTCTCCTGGTTCAGGAAGATACCATTCTCCAGCTGCTTAACTTGTAGTCCCAGAAAGTAGTTGAGCTCACCAATCATGCTTATCTCAAATGTTCCTGTCATAGACTCAACAAACTTGTCTAAGGTAGACTTGTTAGTCGAGCCAAATACAATATCATCCACATAAACTTGAGCAATGCATATATCAGAGCTTTTTCTAAGGACAAACAATGTTCTATCTCCATCTCCTCTATTGAAACCTAGGCCTAACAGAAAGTCAGTTAGCCTCTCATACCAAGCTCTAGGAACCTGTTTTAAACCATGCAAAGCCTTCTCAAGTTTGTACACGTGGTCAGGATGTTTAGGGTCAGCAAAGCCTTTAGGTTGTTCTACATAAACCTCGTTGTCAATTAAACCATTCAGAAAGGAACCTTTAACATCCATTTGGTAAAGTTTAATCCTAAGACGGCAAGCAATAGCAAGAAGTAATCTAATTGATTATATCCTAGCTACTGGAGCAAAAGTCTCATCAAAATCTATACCTTCAATCTGAGTATAACCTTGTGCCACCAACCTATCTTTGTTCCTTATAATTACACCATTCTCACCAGTTTTATTTTTGAAAATCCATTTTGTACCTATTACATTCACATGTGATGGCCTAGGCACTAGATTCCAAACTCTGTTTTTGGTGAATTGTAAGAGTTCCTCTTGCATGGCAGTAATCCAGTAACTATCCTTAAGGGCTTCAGTTATATTCTTAGGTTCAATGGAGGACACAAAATAAGATGCATTTTCAACAGGACATGAAGAAGACATACAAACACACAACTTAACCATATCCTTGTAGTTAACCCTTTCTTTATTGCGTGTTCTAATTATCTCAGTAATTTGTCCAATTACTTGAGTGGCTGGACGATCTCTTTGTATCCTAGCAGGAGGATCTCTTCTGGATATTGGAACTATTTCATCTTCAGAATCTGACAGTACAGATGTTGGCCTAACATTGGGAGTTTCTGGTGTTAGGTCATCATTTCTTCCAGTTTTCAGTTTAGCATTTTCAGCTTCTGTGTTCAATGTTGAGTCCAATGTTGGAGCAACATCTGAAACAATGACTTCTTCAGTATCTGCAGAAATAATTAAATCATCAAAAATAACATTCAGTGATTCTTGAACAGTATGCAATCTTGGATTGTAGACCCTGAAAGCAGCATTATTAGGAGAATATCCAACAAATATACACTTTTCACTTTTGGGATCAAGTTTGCTCAAATAGTCTCTATCTTTTAGCAAATAGCAGTTAATACCAAGTTCATGAAAGTGTGCTACTGTTGGTTTTGAACCCTTCAAGATTTCATAAGGTGTCATAGTAGTACCAGGTCTAAGATAAACTCTATTACTAATATGACATGCAGTATTCAAAGCTTCAGCCCAGAGTTTCTTAGATAGGTTTCTAGAATTCAACATTACTCTAGCCATCTCTTGAAGTGTTTTATTCTTCCTCTCAGCAATCCCATTTTGCTGAGGTGTCTTAGGTGCAGAGAACTCATGGAAAATGCCTTTAGTTTCACAAAAATTAGCAAAGCTTACATTTTCAAACTATTTTCCATGGTCAGACATAATTCTTCCTACATAAGTGCCATACGGATTTTTAATACTAGCATGCAAAATCTTGAATGTGTTGAATGCCTCTGATTTTTCTTTCAAAAACTTAATCCATGTATATCTTGAAAAATCATCAACAATAACAAAAGCATACTTCTTACCATTCAGGCTACTAACCTCAATAGGTCCCATGAGATCGATATGTAGCAACTCAAAGCACTTATTAGTTCTAGGGTTAGTACTCTGTACCTGAAGTGGTGGATGGACAGCTTTTGTTTGTTTACCTTTCAGGCAGTCTTCACAAACAATTTTACCTGGGCTAGTCAACTTAGCAGTCCTCTCACAGCCTCTAACTTCTGTAGTTTTTCCAGATTTCTATAGTGCACATGTCCTAACTTCTTGTGCCACATGACAGATTCATCTACCTTGGCAAGGTAGCATTCAGCTTCATCTTGATCAAGATAGCAGTTGTCCTTTGATCTTGTACCTGTCATGACACAAACATTGTCACTATTAAACACATCACGTGAACTTTTATCAAAAGTAACTAGCAAGTTATCATCAAAAAGTTGACTTATGCTAATTAAATTTGCTTTCAATCCTTCAACCAACAACGCATCCTTGAGTGGTGGAAATCTTTCAACATTCAATACTCATTTTCCAATGATTTTCCCTTTAGTGCCTCCTCCATAGGTAACTGTTCCAACAGTCAAATGGATTACATCTTTCAGATTGTCAATGTTTCCAGTCATGTGCCTTGAACATCCACTGTCAAAATACCACTTACCTGCAAAGTTAGAGTAAATAGCAGAAAAGACAACATTGCAAACAATTTTAATCTTAGGAGTTTTTATATTTTCTATCCAAATTCTACTTTTATGTCCTTCAGCTTTGTTACCTAATGTTGGGATAACATTCAGATCAGAGGTTCTCTTAACATTGGTACTGCTATTAATTCATGTTTTCTTCTCAATCACACTTCTGGTACGTGCGTAGGTTATTAGAGGGGGTATCTTTGGACATATCCAAATTTGACATCATTATTCCAACAGCTGACTGGCAAGCCTATGATCCTCATGTGGGGTTTTTAACAGTGTACGCTGGTTAGGTTCGAAATGGCTTCGTTGGTTCTTTCATCCTTTCGTGTGGGATTTATTGCAGTTTCTGCAAGTTAACCCACGTCAGTTAGCTCCTTCGTCGTTCCAATACGTAGTGGAATTTGTACTATGTTGTAGGTTGTTAGATATCGAGTGCTCTCCCTTTAGATTTTCGGCGGCTTTTCCTCTATGAGTTGTGACTTCCTATCCTTTCTTCTTTTGTTTTAAACCGGTGGGTCCTCCTTTCTTCTTGGAGGTTGGGGATCTCACAGACGAGGGCGGCGTTTAGCGAGAGGTGTTATTCTACTTAGCTCCGCAATATTTTGTAATTACGAGTGGGAATTCATACGATGTGTGGCTTGGGTGTGGCAAGGTTACTTCCTTCTTTAGAAGGACAAGTGAGGAAAGATTTGGAACGGAGAGGTTTATATGTGGGTCGTTATTACACGTCTTTTATGCTGAATTATCCAGTAGCTATGATCATGGTTGGGCTTCAGCAGGCCGCCGAGGTATTGGAGTTCCCAAAAGGTCGTCTTCATACGGGCTCCTTGTTCAGTAAGTGTCCCTCAGTTTTTATTAATTTTTTTAACCTTTTATTCTCCTCTTCGGGGCGTGATTTTTTAATAACGCGGGTGGGTTGGTCCTAGGGGCTGAAATAAATGTTCACGCTCAAGAGGCTTTCTTAATGGATCCCTTACTTTATTCGCAATATTCAACCGACGATGGGGTACTTGAGCCGTTGTTGAGGGGGTTTGATTCGATGACCTTTATCTCTTCTTCGCCTACTCTGTCAGTCGAGGCGCTTCCTAGATTCTCACCAGTTTTTGGTAGGGGTTTCCCTGACTTGGAGGGTCATCTATCTCGTGAATCAGGTGAAGGTTCTAGTCGCACTTTCTATTTTTTTGGCGGGGAGTTGGGAACTTTCTTCTCTGTTAGGCATAGAGGATAGCCTTTCTCTTTTCACATGAGTGTTTGGGAGCCTGGAAAACTGTCGGTCATATTTATGTGGACTGCGCAAACAGCGCGATAGGGAATTTCTCCTTCTCTTCACTTTTTTGGCCTTGCTGGATATTTTCAGCAAGAATGCTTGCGAGGTACATGCCTTTTTCCTTTTGTAAGGTACTTCTTTGCTCGCAGTTTTTTTATGTTTGTTATTCTCATCCGATTTTCTTGTCGAATTTTGTCTTTGAGGGGTGAACAGTTATCGCCTTTGGTAGAAGCAATAGGCGAGCATTTTTTAACTGCTCCTTTCGAGTTGCCTATACTACGAAGGCGTTGTCAAGAACTGGAATTAGCATTGGGAGAGGTTTTGGGTCTACTGGAGTAGAAAGAGGCGGAGATAGAATCCCTACGAGCCATGAATATATGGAGCTCCGATGAAAGTAAGGTGATGCTAGAAAGGAATTTGGAAGTTATGAGCGAGCGGTCAGAACAGAGGGAAACATGGTTATAAAGTTTGTTTGTTTGCCTCGGTTAGTCGGATTAGTCGCTTCATACTGCACAAGCGGAACGGAACGAATGCAGGCTTCTGCTGATGGACATGGGTCGTCGATTTGGGAAGAAACTAGCCAGGGTTCAAGCTCAAGTGGCGTTAGGGGTCTCAGGCGCAGCACGTTCGAACAGCTCTTTCAACGAGGAGGTGTGGTAGTTTCTATTGATGGGTTACGGTATTTGCTAGGATGTGGTTTAGTCGATTTCTGCGTTTCCTTCGAATCTAGTGATCCCTAAGTTGGTGGTGGATCCTTCCTCGGAAGGACCTTTTGTATCTCAGACCTTGTCGTTCATAAAGGCGGGTGTGTCGTTGGCCTGCATGGACTGGAATAGGGGGATCACCGATGTCGAATATTGCTTCTTTAGCAGTTTCCCTAGCGGAGGTATTGAAGGGGATGTGTCGGGCTGCAATGCGGGAATGGAAGCGTCATGTTCCTAACTCGAGGTAACGCTTCAGTTGGTTCGGATAATTTTGAAGAGTTCTTTCCGTCTTTGTTTGTATAGCATCGGTACGAACCTTTGTTGATAAGGGCGAGTTTTGTAGCATATATGTTTTAAGAAGGATGGGTAAGACGACTTTTTTTATAAGGAGTATCAACTAGTTTTATGTACAAAGTGGTTTGACGTGTATTTCTATTACTCGTGAATTTTGGTAGCTTCCGCCGTTTTGTCTCTGGCTGTAGGGCGCCGAGGCGATCACCTGGCATGGGAGAGTCTTGAATTCCTCGCTACTTTCCCTTGTTACTTATTTCTATTGATCCCAACTTTTATAGAGCATGATCCGATTTAAAAAATATTTTCTTTTTTTTTAAATGAACTTTGGCAATTCTTGTAGGAGACGGCGTTGTCTTGTGGTTTTTCGTCTTGAATCGACTTTCTTTCTGCATAGAGCGAAGGGGCCTTCACTAGCCTTACTCGGACTCCAAGGAGTCGTAACAGAGGGGGTGACATGCATGGGATTGGCTAGAATTTTTCTTAAAGAGACATCACTTCCCCTTCTTTTTCCACCCGCACAGGACCGTTAACTTCCTTTCTTCTTTCGAATCTTTTCTTAGGGGTGAGGAGGCCTTTCCCACAGACGGCTCCATTGTTGATAGGAGATTTTATTAATATCTGTAATAAAAAAATACACGAGGGTGGGTCGGCATTTTCTGGATTCAAGGAATAGTAGGGAAAATAAGGGTAGAGAGAACAAAGATTAAGATTTTTTATCGTTTTATTTTTTTTGGAAAGAAAAAAAAAAGTCCCCCTTCAAGGAAAGGAAGGGGTGGCTTTATATAGATAACTGCGGATAGCTTGTAACTAGATCTCCTTGAATGGCGTTGTAAGTATGATCGAATGGGAGTCTGACAGGTGTCGTGTGCTGATGTGGATTTTGATGATAGAATAAGAATTTCGAAGAGCTAGTTGCCAACATCGTCTTTGTCTTGTGTTGATCTTTGGGAGGATAGGAATTTCGAGGGGCTAGTTGTCAGCATCGTCCTTGTCTTGTGTTGATCTTTGAGAGGATAAGAATTTCAAGGGGCTAGTTGTCAGCATCGTCTTTGCTTGGTTAAGTGCTACTTTGTATGAGAAGAGTTTCCTACCTTTAATTCGAGGATCTCAATTCCTACTATTACCAAGTGTATTTACGAGTCTTCTATTAATGAGAATTGAGAGTGAACAAGTTTATTCTAGAATAGTTGTGATATTAATTCTCAATGAGAATTGAGAGTGAACAAGTTTATTCTAGAATAGTTGTGATATTAATTCTCTTAGTTGACTAATAACTTTTCAGACTTATGAGAAATTTGCGTGGTCCAAAATACTCCATATTTGTAGGAAAAGATGGGATTGTTTTGATGACATACTCAAAGGCTTTACAAGTTATAAATATAATGGTTAAATGGTAGGGGTGAAACAAGGGTGAATTGGCGGAATTAGTTGCATTTAGACTTGACAAATATGAAGATAAAATGTTGTATGATGTAGTGCTAATGTAAGCGGGATACGACGTCCATGGCATTTTGATAGGTCTGTGACACATGATGGTTATAGAAACAAATACTTGTAAAAACTTAATTAGTGGCCAATCACCACCCTTGTACCATTGAGAATTCATCAAGTATATGAAGACCAGGTGATGTTACAAAAAGAAAGTGAGAAAATATAAAAGAGTGAAAAAAAATGATAATTAGAGAGGAGACGAAAACGGGGGGGAGGGATAAGATAAGAGCAAATTATTATTTCTGCCCTTTAATTTTGGCTATATTTGTCTTTTGCCCTTTAACTTTTCGGGCTCCAATTTTGCCCTTTAACTCCTATTTTTTTGACCAAAAATGCCCTATGGGCTTTTTCATAGGCTTTTTACCAAAAATACCCTTTAATTTATTTATTTTAATTAAATTTAGTTTTGAAAATAAATTTAAAATATTTTAATTAAATTAAATTTAATTTTCTGATAAATTACAATTTTCTAATAAATGAATTTTTTTTTAAAAAACAAAACGAATTAAAAATTGTCCCCCCCCCCCTCCCCCGTCGCCCCCCCCCCCCCCCCCCCCCTCCTTGGCATCGCTGCTGTCATCACTCTCCTCATCCTCGTCGTCGTCCTTCTTCTTCGATCTGGCCGGGAATTCGTCATCGTACAACGCGGTAGCGCGCTGCGACTCCAATTTCCGGTGGCGCTCCTCCGCGTGCTTCTCTAATCCGCTGAAGACGCTGGATTTATCGGTAATGGATCCAGATCCGTTAACCCTAGACGAATCCGACGCCGTTTTGTTTTTTGACGTAAGTGACCTTCCGGCAGCCATGGCTGTTGTTGACGTCATCGGCATGGGGAGCTTCGGAAGGAAGGGAGAATGATCTGTCGTCTTCCATTGGAGAATTGAAAGAAAGGAGGAGGGGTGGGGTGGGGGGCGACGGGGACGGCGGGGAAGGAGGGGGAGGGACGACGGGGAAGGAGGGGGAGGGCGACGGGGAATGAGGGGGATGCCGCGACGGGGAAGGGGGGGACGGGGAAGGAGGGGGGGGCGCGACGGGGAAGGGCCGGGGGGGGGGTCTATTTTTTTATTTGTTTTTTGTTTTTTTTTTATTTTATTATAAATAAATGAAATGACTATTTTGCCCTCGTGCAAAAGCCCATAGGGCATTTTTGGTCAAAAAAATAGGAGTTAAAGGGCAAAATTGGAGCCCGAAAAGTTAAAGGGCAAAAGGCAAATATAGCCAAAATTAAAGGGCAAAAAAATTAATTTGCTCATAAGATAACGCCGTTAAGAAAAAGTTAGAAAGTCACAAATAATTATATGCAAAAGTGAGTGAGATTAAGAGTGTTGTATTTTTAAACATCCGATAGTTGTACTTTTGTACAAAGAGGCTGGTTAAACAGTAACTCATTTTTTAACAAAATTCATTTCAGTCGACTCATTGTGCGTGTCAGATTGTTGAGTCTTGCCTTGTTTCGTCAATTTTTTCAATAAGTCCTCTCCTCTTGTTTTCTTAAATCATAGCCAACATCTCTATCGTGAGTTGATTAAGCAACACAAGCGATTTAGGCCCTTGGAACTAAATCTAAATTTATAAGATTACATATTCAACATAACAAGCCAAATAATTAGTTAATTAATTTATGTCATACGACAACACAAAAGCTTCTCTCCACGTTATTCTAATTAACATCAAAACAACACATAATATTCAGTTATCATAAATTAAATTTATCGAGAATTTGAAGTTTCATCCATTCGAGGAGGTTGTGGCCAACTTGCCTCTTCGTACAAAAATCGAGCATTCTGAAAACAAGTGGAATAAAGTGACAAATTGAAGCTGGTCAGACACTCAAATGAAGAAGTTGCCAAATGTATTATTGGTGGGCTGACATGTCAAGAACTCATTGGTTCCCAGCTGGTACTAGATTTGGTTTTGCTGAATAGGAGCACGTTTAGAGCTCAGCCATGAAAGCATCAAATACTACCAGAAACTGTAAGTATGAGTTGTAATCCTTTAATCCCAATTGGGTGGGTGGGCGACACGTCAGAAAGAGTTGAAGTGGGTCCAAAATCCTATTGGTTTTTAACCTCTATTTGCAATTAAATGAAAAGGTGATACAAAAAAGAGGAAGGTAAGAACTATCCAAATGAGGATAAATGGAGCATTAGTAATTAGGGAGGGCGGAAAAGCATGTTAGATTGTGATAAAATCTGCACAGTTTTGAGTTCTCAACAACTGTAAAGAGTAGGACAACATGCATTCATGAATTATTCTTGCTCAATCCAATGTCCCATTTCCACTATATAAATATGGGTTTTGGTGGCAAGCATTCCTACTCGTGCTTGTTTTTTCAGTATTAACTAACCTATTGATTTTTTTGCGTTTTAATTACTGTGGTGAGATATTACGAGAGAAGTTAAAAGTTAATTATCGAAATCGAGAATGAGTAATAACTTGGTTTTCGCATTTGGCCTTCTCGGTACTAATTTCTTTTTCTAGTCTAAATAAAAAAAAAAAAAAGCTTTGTTACGTAAAATGCCATGCAACACATGCACATGCATATTTAATATCTTATTAGTCGAACTATTAATCATTTTTCTCCACTCTAATAATAAGTTTGAGTAATATTATTTTTCCAAAATCGAAGATCCTAACTTTCTTAAATTCTTGCAATCACTGCAGGCAACATTGTCTCCTTCGGGGTTTTCCTTGCACCAGTGTAAGCCAATCTCCACAGTGTTTTGCATCTTATAGAATACAATTCATAATTCATAATTTTGATAGACGATATGGAATATTGCAGGCCGACGTTTTATAAGATTTACAAGAAGAAATCAACTGAGGGGTTCCAATCGGTACCTTATGTGGTGGGCTTATTCAGTGCCATGCTGTGGATATACTACGCATTTCTGAAGCCAGACACCACCCTTCTCATTACTATAAACTCTGTTGGATGTTTCATTCAAACTATTTACATCTCCTTCTATCTCTTTTACGCCACGAAAAACGCAAAGGTATGGTATAATCAGATGAACCATATCGTGTAACTTCGTGATATATAATATTCTAATTTCTATTAATTATTTTCTCTTACAGATGCAAACTCTGAAGCTCATTTTCCTGTTGAACATCTTTGGGATGGGAATTGTAGTGCTACTGACTTATTTCCTAGCGAGAGGCTCAACCCGTGCCGACATTGTTGGATGGATTTGCCTAGTGTTCTCCTTGTGCGTATTTGTCGCACCTTTGGGTGTCGTGGTAAGAATTTACGTGAAGATTATTACAATCAGAGAACATAATATCAGTAATTCAGTATAAGTTACCCTAATTTTGTGGCTTACGTCTATTTCTTCAGAGACAAGTTATACGAACCAAGAGTGTTGAGTATATGCCGTTTCCCCTGTCCTTTTTCCTCACTCTAAGTGCTGTTATGTGGTTCTTCTACGGCTTATTGCGCAAAGACTACAATATTGCTGTGAGTATATATACGCGTATACAAAACATATGTAAACATAACTGAATAAGTTAATTATAATTAAAGCATTTTCTAATCTGTTTAAAATCCGAATTGTACGTACAGATTCCCAATGTTCTTGGATTCAGCTTTGGAGTGCTTCAAATGGTGCTTTACATTATATACAAGAATGGCAAGAAAGTTGTGGAAAATAAACTTCCCCAGACCCAAATTATTTCAATGGAGGATAAAAATGAGCTTAAGGAGCAGAATATCGATGTGGTGAAACTGAATGCAATTGTTTGTTCAGAGATAATTCCAGTTGTAGTTCCGGGTTTTGTCGTTGCTGAAGACGTTGTGAACTTGGATCCAGAGAGGAAATATGATGTTAAAATTGAGACCCTCGAAATAACTAACTAAAGACTGTGTCTCATCGAATTCTTATGATCATCAAGCAACTCCTTGTTGGAGTACCATGTCATTGATCTTTAACTTCATTAGTTTAATTAGTCTTGTGGTTGTTTCTTCATAATTATTAAGTTCAAATGTACTCTACTCATATTAATTTTAAATGAATCGTGTTATTGATGCTTCAGTATTTTGTTAAGATGGTGAACTCTAACGATGAGAAAATGATAAGCTTACTCGAGAGAGAGTCGAGGTTGAAATCATCATTCATGCACCAATTGCGAAGCTTTTCGTTTTAGGGTAATAACAAATAGCGGGAATAAAAAAACAACGGGGCAGGAAAGGAACATTATTAAAAAAAACTAATTATGGAATTAGCTCCTTTTTAGTATGCTCTTTTGTCTATAATATGCCGATCATGAATCACAACTTTAAAGGTTTGCATTTAACCAATAACCTCTGAAGAAACATAATTCCTTCACTTGGGCTAGAAAACAATACACATTCACAAATATAAGTTATGATTTTACGATGGACCTCGTAACAAAGAAGAATTCAAAACAAATCTAGGACCCAAAGTAAACTCAAACTCGGAGCCATACAAAATCCGCCCATTGCAATGGGCAGCTCTGAATTTCACCATTTTTGAAACAATTCACCTCGTAATGAACTGCGTATAGCATCCATCGTTTACGAAAACTCTTCGTTACTCTTAACTATTTTTGAAATCAATGACATTTCATTCTCAACTAAACACCAAAAGATAAATAAAATAACGTACAAGGTATATTCGGAAATGTATTAGTTTACGATATGATAGGACAAACCGAACATATGTTTCAGGATGCCGAAGCTTAAACAGAAAAAGGAAAGAAAGAATATAATGTAAGGTATAGGAAACGTTTCCAAAACCTAAGGAACTTTTGTCAAAGAAGATCAATGAAGGACACGATGCAACTCTATATTACAACCAAGCTTTTTAAATGCCAGATGCAACCTATCTTTTTTCTCTTAATTACGTCCATGCATAACATCATTGCTGAGAAGCAATGGTCATTCACATATATCTTATTGTTGGCAGTCATATCAACCTGTTAGCAACAAAAAAAAAAAAAAAACTCATAATTCACGTATCTTATTGTTGCAGTCATATCAGTCTCTTAACAACAATTTTTAAAAATAATAATAAAAACTCAGATAGAATTCCTAAAAGAAAACAAGAAAATCCATCAGTTTCCTATCACATAAGTTTACCACTTGCGCTAACTTGTTTACCCCGAAAGAGCAAATGTAGAAGCAGCTATCCATGGCAATAAGCCATCTCGTTTTAAGACAGACAAAATTCCCACGCCAAAAAGAAAATTATACTTAGTCAAAATTAATAGGTTGAGATTCGAATAACTAGTGTTGAATGACTAGAAAGCGGAAATAATTCAACTTCAAGATGGCCCATCTCATTCTCTATTGCCTTTACACATAAATAGGAAAGAATATTCCTCTGAATAAAGAAAGCAGAAATGTAAAGAAAACCTAAACCATAAATACCAGTTACTGTATAATAAGATGACGTAACCCTAACGAAAAGAACCCTTCTATTCCTTACATCTGGGAGATAAATGCCATGATGTCTGTCAAGCTCTTTATAAAGCTAGAGTTCCTACTAACAATACTTAAAACTCAGAGAAGAGAAAAGTATCAAAGCGGTAGCTCTTCATGATGACATAGGGACAAGCAACGGGAAAAACATAACTGGAAATTAAGAAGCAATCCAAATTAACAAATTAGATAACATGAAACAAGAAACTTCATGTAAAAGATTAAAGAATGGCATGGAAGAAATGCGGGGATGAAATTTTACAGATTAGAGAACGGTACGACTATTACGCAACTTATTTCATTTCTTATCTGGAAATTCTCTAAGTGCAGATTACATTTTAGAATGCAACTCTTTGTGGTCACCTGTTACAATTAAGACAGTGCAATCTCAAAAAATATGAGAAACAGATACTAAAAACAAATTACAGAAATAAATTAATACACACACGCAAAAAATTAGCTTATCAGGAAATACTTTGAAGGAGATATAAATGCTTATCAGGAAATATTTTGAAAAGCCAGTGGATTATACAGTCATGTTGAAAAGAGAGAAAAGTAAACATATTAAATGATCCATACCTTTTTGTTTCACCTTAATAAGGTAACTCTGGAATCTGCCAAAGATAACACGGAAAAACTGAAGTAGGATTGCTAGCATGAAAGTAGCATCTGACAGAAGTGCTAAGTTTGTGCTATTTCTTGTCATCTAAATAATTCTCGAGTTTGCTCTCCCAAAATGAACAAGATCAGCTTTGATTATGGAAATGAGCTCATTAAGCTATATGCCACGCATGTAAAAAGAATCAGAGATGGATTCACTAATTCAGTCTTGCATTGCGATCAAAACAACATATTAGCTAACAGATGCCCACTCGGGGTAGGGGCACTCGTACGTCCAGCCAGGTCCCGAGTATCTAACACAATGCAGCCACAAGCCCTCTTCATGTCCATCGTACCTGCATTTCCACAAGAGCAGAAATAAAATGCCATAGTACAAACAGCCTTCAGTTTATGAAAAAATTTATATACCGAGTAGAGCTCAGAAAGATCATCATACAACAATATAGCATCCACATGAACTGCAATTCATTAACAGATAATTCAAAATTAAGAATCACAAATCATATATTGCTTAAGAGAACAGAAACGCTTAATTGACGTTCCCAAATTCATAAAAAACAAGCTTGACGACTTCAAAATTTATTTTCTGGGTCGGAATTTTATTTTATTCTTTTGGGCAAGAAACTTCAGTATGTATTCCAAACTCCATCAGTACCCATGATTATCTTTGGAGCCCAAATCCCATATCAGCATGCATAAATCTCTTCAAGTAAAGAAATCAGGACCACAGAAGCATGTGTTCAGGAAAGCAATTCGAAGTGCACAACAGGACAGTACAGCTCCTACGGAGTTGCTCTAGGATTTCAGATATACAGAATTCCTCATTTTCGCTGCGGAGTAAAGGGAGAATTTGTCTCGAAGGAAAACAATCCACCAGCTCAAAATTGTGTGGGTTCCATCCCTCATTAGCAATACAGTCAGCAACCTGGTTACCCCCTCGTGCATGATATGAGTCAATCGAGAATCGCACATTGTTATAGATTTTTAATATCATCAATCACATGCACCAATCTCCACCCTCCTTTGCTTGTCCCATGAATACATTTATGGCAAGTTGTGAGTCAATTTCAATCCAGATTTTATTGCAGCCTTTAGCTCGGACAGTTTAATCCCTCCACAGATTCCCCGAAGTTCGGCTTCATTGTTGCTCACCTCCGCCAAAACTTTGTTTGTATATCAAAAGTAAGACATGTTGTAGCTCACCTTGGCAGTTCGACTTGTTTGCCCTTTTGAAACCATTGAATATAAGTTTGGGTCATATGGATAATAGTGATGATTTATAGGAATATCCCTATACTGTGTTGTTTCTAGCCAACCAAGTACCAAATAATAAGGATTGGCACTAGAGTACAAACGTAGCCTATCTCAATTTGTTTGGATGATGAACCCAGCTTTGAAAAGAAAAGTAGTAACAAACCATGTATGATGAGTTCTAACCTTAAAAATCGCTGTCAGACTTTTTGCACTGCCGTGCATTCAGAAAGGATATGTGGTATGGTTTCTTTGTTGTTATAAGCTTGGCACTTAGAAACCAAATGAAGCCTTTTCATTTCAGCTGGGAGTCAGTTGGAACCCAACCACGAATAAGATGAAGCCAGAAGATGGAGATCGTCGGGAGGATAGATTTGTGCCAGAAGAAGTTTAAGAAATTTTGGGTGCGACGGGGTTCATGTTTGAGCACCCAAGCTGACTTAAAGGAGAAATCACCCCCCTTGCGTAGGCTTCCACATAAGAACCGTGTTAGATTTACGAATCTAAGTCTGATGGATGAGGGTTTGGATAGTTTTAATTCACCCTTCTATTCAATTCAACAAGTAACAAGAACCTTAAAAGGGAAAGTTGAAAAATAACAAGCTTTAACAACTGAGCCACATAATTCCAAACTGTCATACAGTCAGGCTTAACTGCTCCAGCACTCTTCCTAATTGATTACAGAATTTCAAATTTCAAATATTCAATAACCTCATCCAAACCATCAGTTGCGTAATAGTCACAATTACGTTCTTAAGTAACAAAAGAATTTTACTAGAGCAGAACTTAATGAAAACTTGTATACCATAACGCTACCATTCCATGCCAGAAAAATGCCTCACCATAACGGTGCCAAATTCGGACAATTCGTGCACATAGGATCAATGCTGAAATCTTCAATTTGCTCATCTGCAGAGTGAGGCACATAAATCTCACAAGGATCAGGGCTCAATGAACGCGACAACTTAAAGGCAGCTTTATCTGCACTCAGTCCTTCCAAAGAACGCTGACTAACAGATTCGGATAGGTAAAGCATGTCATTAGCAATGGGATGCCCCGTAAATTGCAAATGGACTCGTATCTGAAAGATTCAGTTACTATTAACATTAAACCCCTTCCACCAACAGACAACACAATCATACAACACGAATATGTGCTTGTGTTACAAATCTGCTCTAGGTATATAGCTAATATTCCATGTCATAAACGAGAAACAGAAATCTTTGACAAATGGCGAAATTCCATTAAATTATGAGAATTCTTGAAGCAAGTTCACCAGCCGTATATAATTTAACATATGCACTCAGATCAAACGTTGATTAATTATTGTGTAACTAATAGTAAAAAGGAGAGAAAGATCTGGTCGGAGAAATAAGTAAAATTAAGCTTACATTACGGAACCTCTTCAAAAAATAAAAATAAGGTGATCCATTTGGTGAAAGAACATATATCAGAGTTCTCACTGAAGTTTATCAATTATCACCTGATGTGTCCTGCCAGTGATTGGTTCACAAGAAACAATGCTATGAGTTCCATCAGTACTCATTCTAGTGAATTTTGTGCAAGCAGTCTTCCCCTTTGAAGGAATGTTCCCGTGGCCACCATTTTCTTCCTGCATATATGGCCACATCAAAATACTTTCTGGTACAAAACTATTAGGAGATAAGAAAGCCACCAGTAAGAACGTTTATTAGAACGTTAGTGGGGCAAGCGAGAATCTTGTGTTGTCCTCAAGCAGCCATTTTGACATAACTCATATAAGAAACTACTCATTGCAAAACAATCCCCAGAGTGACAAAATGTTACAGGAAAGACGGGCAAAAAGGGCATTTAAAAAAGCTGATTCGTGGAAATAGCCATAATTATAATGTGAATAGCTAAAGGAATAATGAAGTTCTGTTTTGTTTATGCAAAGTATGTCCTACATCAATTTGAATCAGCGCAGAAAAGAAAAAGATAACTGAGTCAAGGATGACCTAAGTGGAAGAAAATAATATACTGCCAGAAAGCGTTTCATTAGTGACAGCATAAAAGTACTGCAACCAGCCTTATGCAAACCAAACTATTCTATTCTTTGCTTTAACAGAAAAAGTTTACCCAGTACCTAAAACTATCATTCACAGCTGATGCTCGTAGTAAGACAACACCACAAGCTCAATCAAGATTTAAATATTTAGAACCAAAAATAAACCTTGCGGAAGTAAGATGCTCAATAGAGCTTATACCTCTGCCGTGCTCCTTAATTCTCGAGCATTATGGTAGATGTTTGCATTTACAACTACCTTCAAGGAAATAAAAGAATATTTCAGGATAACTTGTCCGGAAGTCATGGATTAACATTAGAACACTTAAATGTAACAAGAAAATGCCGAGAAACCATAATTAGTTAAATAAAATACTTCAGTACCTCATTTTCAGGAAATACTCCCCGAACCCTTGCAATATACTGTTTCTTTACCACTCCCGATTCAATCTGAAACAAGGGTGATGACAGCATCGACATAATACTTGTCTAGCAATATATTTGTCCGGACAAAGGCACATCAGCAATGACTCCATTTCTCAACATAAAATAAATAAGTATGAAGCGTATGATAAACAAATCACCTCAATAATATGCGTATGTAAAGGTGTTTTTCTCATGTGATATTCTGCCAGTCAGCTTCACAGACTGAGCAACATGAATGATTCCAGGATTTTTTGCTAAGGAGGATGAGATTACAGTTAAAGGAAACTATTATTTGATTATTCAGATAGGAAACCTAGTTGCACCATTTTCCCCCCTGTCAGGTTGTTAAGTATCAAAAGGGTAAAAATTACATACCATTTACTAACCCACGTACTAGAATCTCAACTAACTTGTAGTTCCTGACCAAACTAAACTCTTCACTGAGAAAAAGCGTGTCGAAATGCAAACATTAGCTTGAAAATTTTAAAAAGGAATGACTAAAAAGGGGAAACTTTTAAGCCAACCAAAAAACAAACTTCAAAGACAAAACTACATTCCCATTCCAAACTGCAGAAATAAAATAGAGCCAAGAATTACAGAATTTAGTGCTATGCAATTGGCTTTGATGGAGATTCTGATTTATTTATAATAGAAAATGAGAAGGCTACTTTCTGAACTTTAATTCCCATTTGATGTTCTTAGAACAAACACAATTCCAAAATAATAGAAAAGAAAAAACACGAAAAGGATTCAACATAATGAAATTTGAAAGTTGCGTATTGTTGGTAAGAGAAGATCTAACAGTGAAGAAACATAAAGGGCTTTGCAAATGCGAAGATGAGGGCAATAAATTAATGCGAAAATTAACGTTCAACTCCTGTTTTGGTCACTCTGTGGTCATTAACAACTAAGCAGGGAAATGTTTACTAAACCATGTGTATTAAAAAATAAATAGCCTTCCTATATATAATATATATACATAAGTGAAACGCAAACAGCAGCTACCTGTTGTCGGAAAATGTCAGCCTGAGAAGCACTTCTAGCCAGGATAAGAAGTCCTGACACTAGGCGATCCAATCGATGAATTGCTAATATTATGTGTGAAGGATATTAAAGAAGTTAATTTGCATCTTTTTTTTGTGGTAAAGAATTTGCACCACTTATGCGGACAGAGAAACTTAAGATATGAATTCACCAATATGCGTAATAATCAATAAAATTGACAGCTAATTGGCCAATCAAATAAAGTAGGATACGAAATAATGGTGCCAAATCATGCTCTGCCTCAATTATACCAATAACTGTGTTCTTGCGATATCGCCCACATGGATGTACCTGATTAAGAGAAATGAACCCATCTTAGGCCAAAAGCTCATCTAAAGAGCATCATCAAAAGGGCTCAGAATAGGATATAATTTTAGTACAATAACTTTCAAGACATGAGAAGAGCTTTCGAGAATTTCGACTATAACTATTTGGTGTCCCGTGAAAAGAATATTTTTCACAAGGCACAAATAGTTCGACTTGTAATTGCACTATTATACACCCATAATGAATTATGCTATACCAAATAATTATGCTTCCGAATTGAATTACACTAATATTTGACAACACTTAAAAACCCAGAAATAGGATAAGATCAAAATTGACGTAGTTGGAGCTTAAAAGTTACGATTATTTATGGGCCAAAAAACAACGGCAAAGAACCCTTGTGTCCTTTCTATCCATGGCTTTGTCTTCATCACTTAACCATAAGGCATTAAACCAATCTCAAGAACCAACAGTGACATAGTTTTCCATGGGCATTTTATGCGTTTTCCAATTAAAATTACCAAACGCAAGGAAGTTATAGAAGCCACTTTGAATAAGGTGGCTCTCCGGACTACCAAAATTAACATAAATATCAATCAAGTATCAACTTATTCCTTTGCCTTGGTTTAATCACAACTTGCATGAAGAGTTGACACTTAACGTAAAATTGTGTCCTCAATACCTCTCAACATTTCAAAATCAGTTGAGGTGCACCAGTGAGTGATAAGTCAATAAATGGAACCCATAAGACGAAATAGCAAAGGAAATCACTAAGTTTTGACAGGAGAACTATTGTTTTTTACAAGTTCTCATCATTTTATATTCTTCCTAAGAATAAGCAAAAGCAAAGCTTGCTTCGAACAGATTCCAATGTGTCCAATAAAAAAGCTGAAAGAAATAATTAGTATAGAGGGCCATACTTTCTCAAGATACAATGATGAAGCTTTGTGTGGTGATAACAGGCTGAGCAGAACAGAAAATCATAGACAGAGAAACTAATAAAAAGTAACAAAATAGCAGAACTTATATTAAAATCAACAGGCTAGTGTAACTTACCGGAACAGAAGCGGGCTTACAAACAGTTAAGACATGTGGGTCTGTGTGAAGAATCTGGATCTCCCTAGCTACAACAGGTGGCTCATGCCTACAACCTTCAGTAAGTCAATTATTCTATATCACTTCATCGTGAGCAGTCAATCGGAAATAATGGACAATTTATCACAATGGAAGTAGATGATTGTTTGGTGTGCATGTAAGAAAACAGATAATGCTCAGAGTCATCTCGCCTTCAAACATACAAACCTGTGCAGGAAATGGGTTAATTTTTGCGAGTTCTTGACTACATAAGAGACAGGTACTATCTGGCCATCGACTTTTATACGTCCACTTTTAACGGCAGACACCTATCACGCAGTAAAGTTGAAAAATTTGAAGATCGAGGCAAGGAAGAGAACAAGTGGAGAAAATGAATAGTTTCAGTGAAGTAGACACCCCCCATTTCAATTTGAATAAGAAAACAAACAACTAAAATGGCCTTGATCCTTGCATTCCATTTGTCACGGCCAATTACCCACCAAGCTAATCAAACAATAATTACCCGTTACCCTTAGATGGCCTTACATTGTAACAAAGCTATGGTAGCACATGTCACTTTTACGATTACCCGAGAAACAATCACCTTGTCAACCAATTACACGAACGTAACATAACACATTCCCAGCATCAACGATAAAATCAATAGTTACCGTTCAAAAACTAATTACATTCGCCTTCGAGGTGTTCTAGTAAATAAAGTAAAATCCTAAGAACTTGCAAGCAAACAAACAAAAAAGGAAGTGAAATGAGATGACTGACATAGTAATCACGAGACCTCCCCCTAAACTCGTCGGCAAACAAATCAACAATCGTCTTACCCGTCCAGCGATGCTTCACCTGTACAAAAAGCCCTCACACAACATAATTAATTAATAGGGTAATCAGTAATGTCACTTCAACAGCTCATATTTTGCTTTGTATAAAAAGAAAAGCAAATAGAGACTTACATGGGCGATGAATTCGAAATGGTAGGGTTTAACATATCGTAAGCCTGTAGAGATTTAAACGATATACATATATATATGTATAATAAGCAAACCATTATTAGTAAGAAAGAAAGAAGAAGGTGAAAATGATGGGTTTTAATTACCGTTACGAAAAATGTAATCTTGACGGCAGGGAGGATTAGTTTGCCACACTATTTCCATCTCTTCTGTATTTCTTCTCTTCATCCTCTCTGTGTTTTCTTAATTGCCGGTTTTTTTAGTTTAATCGGTTAGACCGGTTTCCAACAAGTAGGTCTTTGCTATATTTTCATATTTATATACTTATACTTTGATACTTGCAATTTTTTTATGTTTGGTTAAAAATTACTAAATATGCTACAAAAAAAAAATTAACATATACTTATAATTAGTTGAAATGTATATTAAAAGTTAATACTGAACTCCGCAAGCGAGCTTTCACTGCATGTCTCAAGCCAAGATAAAGGAGGAGGATTGTGGCACGCTTGTGACAGTCAACGTAAAAACTTCGTTACATCCTATGATATGAATCATACTATGAATTTCGTTGGGGCATTCCCTACTCAGCGATGCGCTACATCGGACCCCGGGTGTAGTGATAAATGGGCAAGGGTTGCTAGGTCGTCGCCCGGAAGCGACGCGCCACATCAACGCCCGGGTGTGATGTCAAATGAGCAAGGGTTCCCTCACCTTCTAGGACGGGTGAAGGTAAAGAAGTTAGTCCAGGAACAACGAGTTCGCCTTGTATCGTGGAATGTGGGGTCACTCACAGGAAGATTGGCCGAGTTAGCTAAGACAGTGTCTAGGAGAAGGATCAACATCTTATGCGTGCAAGAGACCAAGTGGGTTGGTGAGAAGACCAAAGTAGTAGACCCTTTGGGTTGTAAGCTTTGGTATACCGGGACAGAGAAGAACCAAAATGGTGTTGGGATCATCATAGATAAGGTTTGGCTCGAGGACGTGGTGGAGGTCAGAAGGAAGGGCGACCGGATCTTACTGGTCAAGTTGGTCATAGCCTCATAGGCGAGGATATCTTGAATGTCATTAGTGCCTATGCACCACAGATAGAACTAGATGAAGTTGTGAAATGTATGTTTTGGGAAGATTTGGACGAAATGGTACAAAGGATCCCTAGTAGCGAGAAACTCTTCATTAGAGGTGACTTTAATGGTCATGTAGGATCTAGTCGTGATGGGTTCGAGGACATCCACAATGGGTATAGCTTTGGGGATCGCAATGAGTCGGGCAACGCTATCTTAGACTTCTCCCTCACCTATGATTTGCTTGTAGCAAATACTTGGTTTAAGAAGAGAGAATCTCATTTGGTCACTTATAAGAGTAGGGCAAATAAGAGCCAGATAGATTTCTTCTTAGCTAGGAGGGCGGATAGAAGTCGTTGCTTAGATTGCAAGGTCATCCCCGGAGAAAGTGTGGTTACGCAACATAGACTTTTGGTGTTGGATATTATACTGCGGCAATGATTGAAGAGGAGTACGCGTCGGATGGAACCTAGAATTAAGTGGTGGCGGCTTAAGGAATCTACCTAAAAGGCCTTCGTGGAGCGAGTGGTTCAGGAGGTGGATTGAAAGAGTGACGACGATGCAGATGCAACTGCGGCTTAAGGAATCTACCTAAAAGGCCTTCGTGAAGCGAGTGGTTCAGGAGGTGGATTGGAAGAGTGACGACGATGCAGATGCAACTTGGACCAAAATGTCTTGTTGTATCAATAAGGTAGCTAAAGACATCTTAGGTGAATCCTGAGGTAGTAGCCTGACAGGTAAAAACACGCCGTGGTAGAATGAAGAAGTGAAGGCGTCAATCAAGGCCAAATAGGATTGCTACATGGATTTGAAGAAGAACTATGATGGAGCAAGCTTTGAAAAGTATAAGCTAGCCAGGAAAGAAACAAAGAAAGTTGTTCGACTAGCGCGAGAAGGTGTGTACAAGGAAATTTATGAGAATAAGGATAGCAAGGAGTCCGAGAAGGATATATACAAAATTGCTCGCATTAGAGAGAGGAAGACTAGAGACCTTGGTGCAGTGAAATGCATCAAAGATGAAGGTCAGTCTGTCTTGGTGCGTGAAGATCAGGTCAAAGCACGGTGGAGGGAGTATTTCGAGGGTGTGTTCAACGGAGGCCCCACCCAAGAAGTGGGTGACATCTCGCAGTCCCTTCAGGATCTGAAATGCAATTTTATGCGCGTATTAGAAGATCGAAAGTCAAAGATGATTTGAAGAGGATGAAGACTCGAAAAGTTATTGGCCCAGATGGTATCCCTATCGAGGCTTGGAGAAGTATGGGAGAGATAGGGGTGACTTGGTTGACGGGCCTCTTTAACAAAATATGGCGAACAAATAAAATACCAGAATAGTGGAGGAAGAGTACGCTAATACCTCTATATAAGAATAAAGGCAATGTCCAAAACTGTTATAACTATCGTGGGATAAAGCTTATGTCTCATAGCATGAAGCTATGGGAGAGGGTGATCGAACACCAATTGAGACAAATTGTTTCCATATCTCCGAACTTATTTGAATTTATGCCTGGAAGGTCGACCATAAAGGTCATCCATTTGATTCGTCAGCTCATTGAATGCTTTCGAGAAAATAGTAAAGATTTGCATATGGTCTTTATCGACTTAGAAAAAACATATGACAAAGTACCTCAAGAGGTATTATGGTGGACCTTGGTGAAGAAGGGGGGGTACCCATTAAATATATCAACGTCATAAAAGATATGTATGAGAATGTGGTGACAAGTTTCCGGACTTGTGGCGGTTTAACAGACGCCTTCCCAATTACAATTGTCTTACATTAGGGGTCAGCTTTGAGCCCATTTTTGTTTGCCATTGTAATTGATGAAATCGCTAGAAACATTTAAGACCGAGTCCCATGGTGTATGTTATTTGCAGACGATATTGTCCCCATCGATGAGACAAGAATGAGAGTTAACGCTAAGCACGAGGAATTCGACTAAGTCGAACAAAAATAGAGTACCTTGAATGCAAGTTTAGCAAACAACGAATAAACAACGATGGTAGGGTTCATTTGGATGGCCAAGAGATACCGAGAAGTGCGCATTTTAGGTATTTAGGCTCCATACTACAGATGGATGGAGAGATAGACAGAGATGTCAACCACCGCATCCAAGCTAGATGGACAAAGTGGAAGAGTGCAACATGGATCATGTGCGATCGTAACTTTCCTTTAAAGCTTAAAGAAAAGTTCTATCGTACGACTATTAGACCTGCTTTGCTTTATGGTTCTGAGTGTTGGACCATTAAGCAAAGTCATGCACAAAAAATGAACGTTACAGAGATATGTAAGATTCGGTGGATGTGCGGTAACATCAGGAGAGATAAGGTGCGCAATGAAGATATTCAGTGTGGCTGTCATCGACGAGAAAATGCGAGAAAATCATTTAAGATGGTTTAGGCATGTTAAATGCAGACCCATAGATGTACCGGTACGACGAGTTGAAGATCTCGACGTAGGACAGACGGCTAGAGCTCGTGGGAGACCGAAAAAGACGTGGATGGAGGTCATACATAACGACATGAAACTACAATATCTAAGTGAAGACATGCTCGTCAAACGAAACATATGGGGGTAAAAGATTCATGTTCACGACTCGATGTGATTCATTCATGGTTCATATAGCCTAACCCAATCTAATTGGGATTACAGACTTGGTTGTTGTTGTTATTGTTATACTAAAACTGAAAAGTGCTTCAAAAGTATAACAAATTACGGAGTCTCATTAGAAGTTCTAAGAGTTCTTCTATGAATTGTTCAAACAGTAGCAATTTGATATGTGTATACGCATATAGTAATGACTATCTTAATAATTCTAACTATATATGTGAAACAAAAGATAATCTCGTAGGGATAGTTTGTTTGGAAATTAAATCATACCTCTACTATTAGCAATTCCTTACTAATATGTTCTTTTTGAAATTATGAGTAAATAAGCACCACAAATAAAGTCCAACAAACAAATTATTTGTTTGTTTCAACATTTCGTCCTCCGATTGTCTTGAGGGTTTTTTTGAGCCAATAGAAATAGGCTAATTTTGCTTCAGTCGTCGTTTTGGATTTGGGAGGGCCGAGGGGGTTTGCCGCCTGCTGGCCCAATCATAGCCTTGGATCAATGGGGCGGGGTCGTCCCCCTTAATAGCGGGAACAACCTTTAATGTTAGTAGTTGGTATTTCCTTCAAATCGAGTCGTGTTCGAGTCGTCCTATCTCCGTAGGTCATTTCTACGTTACTGATGAGAGATTTTTTGAGTTGCGTTATCTCCGGGTCGTCATTTCTACGTTGCTGATGAGAGATCTTTCTCCGTACGACTTTCCTTGTATCCACTCTTTTCCTTGTTGTTTTGTACTGTTTTTCTTTCTCAAAGTGGTTTAGCTAAGTGTTGGACGCTGACGACCGAGAGTCTCTTATTGCTAGACTCGTGGGATCCGGGTGAACTCTAACGAGGAGAAAATGGTATATAGTCGATCTCAAAAGATGGTCGAAGTTGAAATCATCACGCATGCATCGCCCGCTACAATAATTTCAACGTTTCTCATTTTGGGGGTAATAACAAAGGATAACAGGACAAAAAGTAATCGTGGCGGGAAGAGAACATGACTTCGAAAAAATAATAATGAATTAGCTTCGTTACGTTGTTTTCCTCAGTAGGAAGCAACTTTATAGGTTTGTGTTTCACCAACAAATAAAAAATGGATTTTTTGAATTTGGTGTCTGCATTCAAAAGATATAACATCTATGAAGAAATCTAATTCATTCACTTAGGCTATATGACAATATACACCCACCAAGTTATGATTTTTCGATGGATCATAACTAGAAGAATTCATAGAAGATTTAGGGGGAGTTTGCAAGAGCTTTTAAAAGCTTCGTATGGGCTTTAAACATTTAGGGGGTGTTTGAAAAAGCTTATAGAAGCTCATTCTTCCAATCTTTTACTTTAAAGTCATTTAAAGCTTCTTTTGACTTAAAGCAATGAGCGTTTTCAAACCTTCTCTAAAACGCTGCTTAAAGCAGTTTAAATTGATTTTGTAGTGTTTGCAATAATAAGTGAGAAGCAGTTTTTATAATGCAATAATACTTAAATACCCTTATATTCAAACATACAAATATTTGACATGCACCTAACTTAGACGAGTATACTTCTAAAAAATATATTTAAAAATATAACAATAACCTGTTTGATATAAATTAATTAATATTTATGATTATTACATCAAAATGCATAATTATTTGTATATATACGTTCAAGTATTCTATATTCTAAAAACAAATTCATGTTATTTAGAGATGTTAATTTTTTAATATTTATATGTTGTGGTTAAATAAATTGGGGTCCAATATCTCACTGTGTCCGCTTATGCGACTAATCCAGCCGAGCCTCGGTCGGGTCCTTTTTGAGGGGGGGACTCTCCCAGCGGTGTTTTTTACATTCACAAGACTCGAACCCGAGACCTTGCTCAAGTGAACTCGAGTCCCTTACCACTTGAGCCAACAACATTTGGTATTTTTTGTTCTCATTATTTTTCAAAGATTATAGAAGATCTTGTTTCCTAATTCTGGGGGGTTATAATGGATATTTGGAGGGGATTAGAGAGAAACATTTAAAAAGTATTAATAATTAAAAGCTCCTTATAAAAGCACCATTTACCCAACTTTTGAGCTTGTACTTTTTTTTTTGGCTTATTTAAGATAAGGAGAAGCAAAAATCAGTTTTCAAACACTAATTTTTGGATTCTCTATAGAGAAAAGTCCTTAAGCTCCTTTTAAAAGCATTTGCAAACACTCTCTTAATGAGTGTTTGTAATTGCTACTTTCGCTTTTCTTTCTCTTAAAAAAAGTCAAAAAAAAAAGAGAACCCATAAGCATGTCATGAGGTGCTTCTATAAGGAGCTTCTCCCCAAATCTTGGCGAATATCTTATTTAAACTTATTAATCCCTTAAATTTTTCTAAATATCCAATTTCATCCTCAAATAAATTCCATAATTTTCCTCTTTTCTAATTAACGCGGTCTTCTAGAGTAAAAAAAAATAATTATAAAAAAAGAGAAAAAAAAATTTTAAAATGATATACGACATTACTATATTAACATCTTTTAGATATAATTATTTTTTCTAAAAGATATATGCACGGTGTAATTATACCAAATAACTTGTATATTGTAATGTAATAAACATATATATTGATTACACTATATTAAAACTTAAATAATTTTAATTTTTAATATATAAATATCCACCTAATGATGGTGCAAGTGTTAGTTTCTATATCTATAATTTAAATAAGAATAATTAAATATTAGTGTATTTTAATTAAGATTTAAAAACTGCTTCTATCTAGTTATTACAAACACCACAAAACTAACTTTATCAGCTTTAAGTTACTTCTAAAGAAGAATTTGCAAACACTCATAGCTTTAAGTCAAACGCAACTTTAAGTAATTTTCAATAGAAGCTATGAAGGAGATTTTATAAGCTCTTGCAAACACCTCCTTAGGACCCTAAGTCAACTCAATCTCGGAGCCATACCATAATCCACCTATTGCAATGGGGAGCTCTGAATTTCACCATTTTGAAAAAATTCACCTTTTTGCTATGAATTTCACCATTTTTGAAACAATTCACCTAGTAATGTACTGCGTATAGCATCCATCTTGGTAAGTCATTACCAATTGAAGTCAATGAAATTTCATTTCAATTTACTAAACACCAAAAGACAAATAAAATAAAGTACAAAGAATTTTTGGAAATGTATTTGTTTGCAATATGATCGAACATATATTTCAGGATGCTGAAGCTAAATAGAAAAAGGGGGGGGGGGGGGGGGAGCACATAATGTAAGGAATGGAAAACGTATTCCAAAACCTAAGGATATCAGTTAAGAAAGATGCAACTCTAAATTACAACATACTTTTGAGATTCCAGATGCAACCTATCTTTTTTTCTCTTAAGTACGTCCATGCATAACATCATTAAGAAGCAATTGTCATAATTCACATATATCTTATTGTTGGCAGTCATATCAATCTGTTAGCAACAATTAAAAAAAAAACACTCAGAACTCCTAAAAGAAAACAAGAAAAGCCATCAATTTCCTATCGCATAAGTTTACCACTTTGCACTAACTTGCAAGAAATTCCCACGCCAAAACGAAAATTATACTTAGTCAAATTAATAGGTTGAGATTCGAATAACTAGTGTTGAATGTCTAGAAAGCGAAAATAGGCCCACCATCCCATTCTTTATTGCCTTTGACATATAAGTAGAAAAGAAAAGAAAACTTAAAACTATAAACACCAGTTACTGAATAATAAGAAGATGACGTACCCCTACCGAATAGAACCCTTTTATTCCTTACATCTGGGAACTAAATATCATGATGTCAAGCTCTTTATAAAGCTAGAGTTCCTACTAACAATACTTAAAACTCAGAGAAGAGAAAAGTATCAGAGCGGTAGCTCTTCATGATGGGCATTATTAGGACAAGCAACAAGAAAACATAATTAGAAATCAGGAAGCAATCCAAATTAACGAAATAGATAACATGAAAAAAGAAACTTCATGTAAAAGATTAGAGGAGTCACAAGCCCAAAATAACCAAATAACACAAGGATGGGATAGAAGAAACGAGGGGATGAAACTCTACAGATTAGAGAATGTATGCCTATTACACAACTTATTTCATGTCTTATCTGGAAATTCTCTAAGTGCAGGTTACATTTTTGTATGGAACTCTTTGTGGTCCTCTGGTACCCTTAAGACAGTTTAATCTCAAAAAGTATGAGAAATACTCAAACAGATTATCGAAATAAATAACTTCACACACACACACACACACACACACACACACACACACATATATATATATATATATATGTATAGCTTTTCAGGAGATACTTTGAGCACAAGGAGATAAAATGCTTATCAGGAAGTATTTTGAACAGCCAGTGGATTCTACAGTAATGTTGAAAAGAGAGAGAAAAGTAAACATATTAAATGATTCATATCTTTTTGTTTCACCTTAATAAGGTAACTTTGGAATCTGCCAAAGATAACATGGAAAAATTGAAGTAAGATTGCTGGCAATAGAGTAGCATAGCTGACAGAAGTGCTAAACTTGTGCTAATTTTGGTCATCTAAAATGCTCTCCCAAAATGAACAAGATCAGCTTTGATTGTGAGAAATATTAAGCTATACGCAGCGCATGTAAAAAGAATCAGAGGAAAGTTGCGGCAGTCAATACGGATGCCTATCCTTACTGCTTTTAAAGTACAAATGAATTCATTAATTCATTCTTGCATTGTGATCATCACAAGAAACAAAGAGGAAAAAGTTTTTGCATTTATAAAGTACAGATAACCAAAAAAATATATTAGCTAAGCGATGCCCAATCGGGGTACGGGCACTCGTACATCCAGCCAGGTCCCGAGTATCTAACACAATGCAGCCACAAGCCCTCTTCATGTCCATCGTACCTGCATTTCCACGAGAGCAGAAATAAAATTCCATAGTACAAACAGCCCTCACTTTACGAAAAAAATCTATATACCAAGTGGAACTCAGAAGTATCATCATACAACAATATAGCATCCACATGAACTGCAATTCATTAACAGATAGTTTGAAATTACGAATCATAAATCCTATATAGCTTAAGAGAACAGAAACGCTAAAAAGGCTTAATTGACGTTCCCAAATTCATAAAGAACGAGCTCGACAACTTCAGAATTTATTTTCTGGGTCTGGAATTTTTTTTTTTACTTTTTTTTTTGGGCAAGAAACTCCGGTATGTACTCCAAACTCCATCAGTATCCATGATTATCTTTGGAGCCTAAATCCCATATCAACCCGCATAAATCTCTTCAAGTAAAAAATCAGGACCACACAAGCATGTATTCAGGAAAGCAATTTCGAAGTGCACAATAGGACAGTACAGCTCCTACGGAGTTGCTCTAGGATTTCGGATGTACCAAATACCTTGATTATCGCTACGGAGTAAATGCATAGTTTATCTCGAAGGAAACAATCCACCATGAGCTCATTGTTGTGTAGGTTAAGTCTCTGTTAGCAACCTGGTTACCCTCGCGCATGATATGAGTCAATCAAAAATCGCACATTCGTATAGATTTTTAATATCGTCAATCACATGCACCAATCTCCACCCTCCCTTGCTTGTCCCATGAATAAATTTATAGCAAGCTGTGAGTCTGTTTCAGTCCAGATTTTGTTCCAGCCTTTAGCTCGCCACAATTTAATCCCTTCACAGATTCCTGAAAGTTCGGCTTCATTGTTGCTCACCCCCGCAAAAACTTGTTTGTATATCGATAGTAAGACACGTTGTGATCGCAAATTACTTCCCCAATAGCTGCCGCACAGCGGCCAGAATTGAGTTTAACACACCCCTCACTTGCCTTATCCCATGACATCAGGATGCTCTTTTTAGATTGTTTGTATTGAATGAGAAAGCCCCATTCTTTAGCAACCGCAAGGTCACCTCGCCACAAGCTGATATCAGTAAGTTTGCCGTTTTGAAACCGTTGAATATAAGTTTGGGTCATATGGATAATACTGATGATTTGCAGGAATATCCTTATAATTTGCGTTGTTTCTAGCCAACCAAGTAAACCAAATAATGAGTATTGGCACCAGAGTACAAATGTGAACTGTCTCAATTTGTTTGGATGATGAATCCAGCTTCAAAAAAAAGTAGTAACAAACTGGGTATGAGGGGTCCTCACCTTAAAAATGCTGCCAGACTTTTTGCACTGCCGTGCATCCACAAAAGATGTGGTATGGTTTCTTTGTTGTTACAAGCTGGGCACATAGAAACAAACTGAAAACAATTTTCATTTCAGCTGGGAGTCGAGCTGAAACCCAACCACGAATAAGACGAAGCCAGAAGATGGAAATCTTCAGGAGGATAGATTCGTGCCAGAAGAAGTTTAAGATATTCTGGGCACGACGAGGTTCATATATGAGCAACCAAGCTGACTTAGAGGAGAAATCTCCCCCTTGCATAGGCTTCCACATAAGAACCGTGTTAGAGTCAGGAATCTGAGTCTGATGGATGAGGGTTTGGATGGTTTTAATTCACCCTTCTATTCAATTCAACAAGTACAAGAACCTTAAAAGGGAAAGTTAAAAAATAACAAGCTTTAACAACTGAGCCACAATTCCAGAACTGTCATACTCTCAGGTGTAACTGCTCCAGCACTCTTCATAATAGATTACAGAATTTCAAATTTCAAATATTCAATAACCTCATCCAAACCATCTGTTGTGTAATAGTCACAATTACTTTCTCAAGTTCATTATGTGCAATAGGAACATCAATAAGTAACAAAAGAATTTTACTAGCGCAGAAAAAACAAGCAGAACTTAATGAAAACTTGTATACCATAACACTACCATTCCATGCCAGAAAATATCTCACCCTTTAGGAGCCAAATTCGGACAATTCGTGCACATAGGATCAATGGTGAAATCTTCAATTTGCTCATCTGCAGAGTGAGGCACATAAATCTCACAAGGATCAGGTCTCAATGAACACGACAACTTAGAGGCAGCTTTATCTGCACTCAGTCCTTCCAAAGAACGCTGACTAACAGACTCGGATAGGTAAAGCATGTCATTAGCAATGGGATGCCCCGTATACTGCAAATGGACTCGTATCTGAAAGAAATTCCAGTTACTATCAACTTAAAACACCCCTTCCACCGAGAGACAAATACAACAAGACTATGTGCTTGTGTTACAAATCTACTCTAGACATAAAGCTAATATTCCATGGCATAAACAAGAAACAGAAATCTTTGACAAATTGCGAAATGCAATCAAATTAAGAGAAAGTTCTTGCAGCAAGTTCACCAGCCGTATATACTTTAACATATGCCCTCAGATAAACGTCGATGATATAATTGTGTGACAAATAATAATAAGGAAAAAAAGATCTAGTCGGAACAACGAGTAAAATCTAGCTTACATTATGGGACCTCTTTAAAAAACAAAAATAAGGTGATTCATTTGGTGAAAGAAAGTATATCAGAGTTTTCACTGAAGTTTATCATATCACCTGATGCGTCCTGCCAGTGACTGGTTCACAAGAAACAATGCTATGAGTTCCATCAGTACCCATTCTAGTGAATTTTGTGCAAGCAGTCTTCCCCTTTGAAGGAATGTTTCCATGGCCACCATCTTCTTCCTGCATATATGGCCACATCAAAATACTTTCTGGTACAAAACTACTAGGAGATAAGAAAAGTTAGTTCTATCACATTCATCAAGACGAACAAAAATAGAGTCACCAGTAACAGCATTTATTAGAACGTTAACTGGGCAAGCAAGAACCTTGTGTCGTCCTCAAGCAGCAAGTTTGACATAACTCATAGAAGAAACTACTTATTGCAAAACAATCCCCAGAGTGACAAAATGTCAAAGGAAAGACAGGCAAAAAGAGAATTTAAAAAAGCCGATTAGTGGAAATAGACATAATTATTAAGTGAATAGCTAAAGCAATAATGAGGTTCTGTTTTGTTTATGCATAGTACGTCCTACATCAATTTGAATCAGCGCAGAAAAGAAAAACGATAACTAGGTCAAGGATGACCTAAGTGGAAGAAAATAAAATAGTCCAGGAAAGCGTTTCATTAGTGACAAAATGAAAGTACTGCAGCCAGCCTTATGCAAACCAAACTATTCTATTCTATGCTTTAACAGGAAAAGTTTACCCAGTACCTAAAACTATCATTCACGGCTGATGCTCGTAGTAAGACAACACCACAAGCTCAATCAAGATTTAGACATTTAGAACAAAAAAATAAACCGTGCCAGAAGAAAGATGTTCAATACAACTTATACCTCTGCCGTGCTCCTTCCTTCTCGAGCATTATAGTTGATGTTTGCATTCACAACTAACTTCAAATTAAAGAAAATTTCAGGATAACTTGACCGGAAGTCATGGATTAACATTAGAATACTTAATGTAAAAAGAAAATACCGAGAAAACATAATTAATCAAATGAAACACTTAAGTACCTCATTTTCAGGAAATACTCCCCGAACCCTTGCAATATACTGTTTCTTTATCTCTCCCGATTCAATCTAAAACAGGGTGATGACAGTATCAAGATAATATATGTATATCAATATCTTTATTTGGATCCACTTCTCAACATGCAATAAATAAGTATGCAACCTATAATAAACAAATCACCTCAATAATATACGTATATCGAGGTGTATTTCTCATGTGATATTCTGCCGGTCAGCTTCACTGACTGAGAAACATGAATGAATCCAGGATTCTTTGCTAGGGAGGATGAGATTACATTTAAAGGAAACTACTATTTGATTATTCAGATAGGAAACCTAGTTGCATCAATTTTGCCCTGTCAAGTTGTTAAGTGTCAAAAGAGTAGAAATTACATACCATATATTAACCCGCATACTAAAATCTCAACTAAATTGCAGTTCCTGACCAAGCTAAACTCTTAACTGAGAAATGCATGTCGAAATGCAAATATTAGCTTGAAAATTTTAAAAAGGAATGACTAAAAAGGGAAACTTTTTAAGCCAACAAGAAAACAAACTTTTAAGACAAACCACATTCCCATCCAAACTGCAGTAAAATTAAGCCGACAATTACAGAATTTAGTGCTATGCAACTGGCTTTGACAAAAATTCTGATTTTATTTATAACAGAAAATGAGAAGACTACTTTCTGAACTTAAGTTCCCATTTGATGTTCTTAGAAACAACACAAATCCAAAGTGATAGAAGAAAAACACGAAAAGGATTCAACATAATACAGTTGCGTATTCTTGGTAAGAGAAGATCTAACAGCAGAGAAACATAAAGGGCTTCGAAAATGTGAAGATTAGGGTAATAATCTAATGTGAAAGTAGACGTTCAACTCCTGTTTTTGTCACTCTATGGTCATTAACTTCTAAGCAGGGTAAAATGTTTAATAAACCATGTATATCAAACAATAAATAGTCTTACTAGACATATAATTAAGTGAAACACAAACAGCAGCTACCTGTTGCCTGAAAATGTCAGCCTGAGAAGCACTTCTAGCCAGGATAAGAAGTCCCGACACTAGGCGATCCAATCGATGAATTGCTTATATTATGTGTAAAGGATATTAAAGAAGTTAATTTGCATCACTTAAGCAGGCAGAGAAACTTAAGATACGAATTCACCAATATGTGTAATGCTTGAAAATTAACAGCTATTGACCAATCAAATAAAGTAGGATACGAAATAATGGTGCCAAATCATGCTCTGCCTCAATTATACCAACAACCGTGTTCTTGCGATATTGCCCACATGGATGTACCTAATTAAGAGAAATGAAACCCATCTCAGGCCAAAAGCTCATCTAAAGTGCGTCATCAAAAGACCGATCAGTATAAAATACACTTTTAGCACAATAACCTTCAAGAAGTGAGAAGACTTTTCAAGAATTCCGACAATAACTACTTGGTGTCCCATGAAAAGAATACTTTTCACAAGGCACAAATAGTTCGACTTTTAATTGCAACAAAATTATACACGCATAATGAATTATGCTACCAAATTGAATCACTCTAATATTTTCAAAAAACATAAGAACCCAGAAATAGGATAAGATCAAAATTTACTTTGTTGGAGCTTAAAAGTTTGATGGGCCAAAAAACGACAAAGAACCCTTGTGTCCATCTATCCATGGCTTTGTCTTCAATTCACATAACCATAAAGCAGTAAACCAATAAATCACAAGCACCAACAGTGACATAGTTTACCATGGGACATTTTATGCGGTTTTCCAATTAAAATTACCAAAAGCAAGGAAGTTATAGACGGACTACCAGAATTAACATAAATATCAATCCAGTATCATCTTATTCCTCTGCTCTCGTTTGAATCATAACTTGCATGAAGAGTAACTAAACGTAAAATCGTGTCCTCAATACCTCTCAACATTTCAATATCAGTTGAGATGCACCAGCAAGTGATAAGTCAATAAATGAAGCTCATAAGACAAAATAGAAAGAAAAAAATCATTGATTTTGACAGGAGAACTATTGTTTTCTACAAGTTCTCACTTTTATACTTTCAAAAAATACGCAGCCATCCGAAAAGCAAATCTAGGTTAGAACAGATTCCATATGTCCAATAAAAAGCTGAAAGAAATTAATTAGTATAGAGGGCCATACTTTCAGTAACTGAAACTATCAAATCAAGAAAAATATACAGGGAATCAAAAGCTGTGTTCAAGAGAAACCTACTACCCAGAGAACTCAGAATGAAGAGACGGTGGAACCGTAGAAGGAAGCCTTAAAGCAAACTTTGAAAAAAAAAAATAGAGAGAGAGACATATAAAAAAAGAAAAGCTGCACAAGATACAGAAGCATAAGTAAACATACGCCACCACATGCCTCTGGTAGGACAGAAAATCAGAAAGTTCACAGCAAACTTTTTACTCAACTGATAGAGTGAAGTAGAGCTATTGGATTACAGCAACACTATATTAATTTAAACAGGGGAAGAGAAAATTATAAAAGAACCCCAAGAGATTAGAAACAGAAACAACAGAGCTTTCTCAAAATACAATGGTGAAACTCTGTGTGGTGATAACAGGCTGAGCAGAACAGAAAATCATATTAAGAGAAACTAATGGAGAGTAACAAATAGCAAAACCAAATGGGCTAGACTCAAGTAACTTACTGGAACTGAAGCGGGCTTACAAATAGTTAAGACATGTGGTTCTGTGTGAAGAATCTCGATCTCCCTGGCCATCACCGGTGGTTCATGCCTACAGCCTTCAGTATGTCAATTATTCTATATCACTTCATCATGAGCAGTCAATAGGAAATAAAGATGGACAAATTATCCCAACAGAAGTACATGAATCGTTTGGTGTGCTTTGTATAAAAACAAATAATGCTCAGAGTCATCGGAATACGAGAGCCTTCAAACATACAAACCTGTGCAAGAAATGGCTTATCTTTTGCGATGACTTGACTACATAAGAGACAGGTACTATCTTCCCATCGACTTGTATACGTCCAGTTTTAACGGCAGACACCTACCAATGCAGTAAAGTTCAAATATTTGTACCTCGAGGCAAGGAAAGAGAACAAGCGGACAAAATGAGCAATTTCACTTAAGTAGATACACCATTGCAATTTGAATAACAAAACAACTAAAATGGCCATGATTCTTGCAATCCATTTTTCATGGCCAATTGCCCACCAAGCCAATCAAATAACAGTTACCACCTGCCACGCAACAAAACTCATTTTTATGCATTTCCACAACATTAGCAACAGTTACCTATTCAATGGTATTTGCAAATGAACAGTCTCAACGAAATGTTTACACTCCAAATAATAACTCAGAACAGAACATGATTCAACCCGTTACTCTTCGATGGCCGTACATTGTAACAAAGCTATAGTAGCACACTGCAAATACGTCATTTTCAAGGTTTTAGCGAAATAACAGTCACCTTGTCAACCAACTCCAGGAACATAACTAACTAATAGACTAAATCCGTGCACCAACATAACACATTACTAGACGATAAAATCAACATTACCGTTCAAAAACTGATTACATTCATTGTTGTTGTAAATAAAGTAATATATCATAATAAAGGAAATAGATGACTGACGTAGTAATCACGAGGCCTCCCCTTAAATTCGTCGGCAAACAAATCGACAATGGTCTTCCCTGCCCACCGATTCTTCGCCTGTACAAAAGCCCTCATTCAATTAGGTAATGTCACTTCAATAGCTCAAAATTAAGAGAGAGAAACTTACATGGGAGATGAATTCGAAATAGTAGGGTTTAACATATCGTATGCCTGCAGAGATTTTTTTAAAATAATAAGCAAACCATTATTATTAAAATTTATTAACAAAGCAAAGAAGAATATGAAAGTGGTGGATTTTAATTACCGTCACGGAAAATGTAGTCTTCGCGGCGGGGAGGATTGGCTGGAGTTTGCCACACTATTTCCATCTCTTCTTTCTGTTCGTCTCTCTTTCTCTTCATTCTCTCACTGTTTTCTTAATTTTTCACAATTAATTCAACATAATACAATTTAATACATATATATTTTGATAAATTAAACTGATAATGAATATCGGTGTAAGACAAATTATAAATTAATGAAAATCAGTAAGATGTGATGAATATTAAAATGTTAGATAATTGACTAGTGAAAGTCAACACGAAAAGAACGCAAGGTTAGCTTGAAGTGACTATGTAAAAAAGACACTTCTAATTGGCTTTGAGTAGCTATATATATGTATCTACGATGATAAGAGTTTGGTATGAAACATATAGTGGATTCGTTTTGATGTTAATTGACTAATTGATGGAACAAGAGTTGTCAAAATAATTTCACGACATTGCAACTTTGGTTCATGAGTCCATTTGCTCCCCTCACTTATAATGTTTATGAAAGATCTTAGGTCTATGTTACTCGTTATTGGATGCAGTTGCACTTGGCAGTAGTTGCAACTGCACTCGTAAGTAAGACAGATGACAGTTCTTTAACGTTTAAAAGTTGTTTTACTGTTGCAACTAGAAGAAGACAGTTAAACATAAAGCAGTAAAGAACACAAGGAGTTTTTAACGTGGTTCGGTCCAAAAGGTCCTAGTCCACGGGGTTTGCACCCAAATGTTGTGACTCAAACAGTACCCTACTTAAGAATTACAATGATAGGAATTACTCCAACGTAAATCTAGACTCCCTCTAATTTACCGTTGCAACACCTACCCTCGACTATTTCGGTATACTCCTTTGAGTCGGAGAACTTCAAGATTAACTCAAAGCTCCTTTGACAAGAAGTTCTCACTAGAAGACTTTGACTCGATACAGGACTGAAATCACTAATTATCCTTTTCAAAGCTTGTCCTCTAATTGTGTCGAGTCCTCCTTATATAGGCATTGGCAGAATCTCTGCAGATCTTCAGTTGTAACCCTCGCAGATCTTCTTTCCTTAACAGATAAGATCTACATATCTCCAGTTGCAATCAACGCGGATCTTCTTTCCTTGTTTGATGGATTCTGCACGATCATAGAAGATATCCAACGTACATGCCTAATATTATGTCTAGATACATAGATATGAGATATGGTTAATATCTAGTAGGATAATCTTAAAGATAGAATGATATATTATAAAGATAAGGAAATAATATTAAGATAATTACCATCTAAAAGATTAACTTATCCTAATGATTTAACAAAACAATATCAATTTAAACCCTAGTTGGGCCGATCCGAATTGAGCCCAAATCGGATAGAAAAACGGCCCTAACAATCTCCCCCTTTGATTTGTTTTGTCAAAATCATTGACCCATCTGCACAAGTGGTTAGCAAATAAAAAACTTCCAATAGTTCATAATAAAAGCGAAGTGCAGGAGTTGCAACTCCCCCTCAAAGAGTTCAAAACAAAACTAAGGGGTGCTCCCCCTTACATGCAACTCCTACCCAAACCCATTCTCCCCCTTTTTGACAGAAGAAATCAACGGGTGCCCGATTGTTGCAACAGACGATCTAGCTTGGATTCCATTAGGAGGGAAACTTTCCCATCGAAATGCAATCTCCTAACCTAATCTAATCCAATCTTTCCTAATAAGCATAAATCGTGAGATATGTCCACAAAAGAGAAAGATAGGCACAAATCCTGTTGAGATAATCATATGGCAACACCATCTTATCTTAACAAACATCCAAAAAAAATCTCCTAAGGTCACACGAAAGGGAACACAATTGAGAGAAAATTAGGACACCACAAATTACGTAAAATTGAAACCAACGACAAAGAGTCCCAAAGGAAAGAAATTAACCGAAGATAATTAAAAATTCCATCAAGAAACTTAGTCCAAGAAAAGATAGATATCACGTAATCTCCTCAGTTGCAACTTTGCATACGACCACACACGCAACTGGTAGCTTTCACTCTGACACATTTGTGAACAAGGTAGCTCTTTTCAATGAGTAGACGCGTGAGATAAAAATTGATAGCTTTCACACTTGTTTCTTGTAGGTCAGGTAGCTTTTTCCAGTTGCAACTGAAAGCTGGTATGACTAGCTCAAAAAAAGATCACCTTTTGGTGTTTGTCTTCTACATTTTGAAAGAATTTTGAGACACTCGCTGTTTTTCTTCCCTTTTTTTTTGTCACCAAAGATTCACTGAGGAGAAAAACATGTATACCAAATCAAAACAAGGGACTATAAATCTCAGTGGAAAAAATAATTAAGTCCAGAAAAGTCACCCTTGGTTGCAACAGTGTCCCTGTTGCAATTCACATAAGGCAGAGGCCCAACGACTTACGAAGGTGCTCACATCGTGTAACATCGAGAGCCTTTGTAAAGATGTCTGCAAGTTGAAGGTCAGTACACACATGGTGTAACTCAACATTCTTGGCTTCGACCACTTCTCTAATGTAGTGATATCTTATGTCAATATGCGTAGTGCGAGAATATTGAACGGGATTGTTGGAGATATGAATGGCACAAGTAATATCACAAAACACAATAAGTTCATGTTGTAAAATACCGTAATCCTTGACCATTTGTTTCATCCAAATCACTTGAGTGCAACACCTTCCAGCGGCGATGTATTCAGCCTCAACTGTGGAAAGTGTAATGGAATGTTGCTTCCTAAATAAAAACACCCTCCAGTGGTGCTTTTCCTATCATCAACACAACCTGCATCACTAAAACATTGAAACAAATAATGGGACAACTTGTAGTGAGATAAAGCAAACTTCCGATCATGCTTCTGTAAAGACTTGGATCAATGGAGTTGCAACTATCATCTTTGCTGAGCCGATCAGTCGATCTCATGGGAGTCCTCATTGGTATAATATGGTCAAGAACAAATCTTTTCACAAGATTCCCTGCATACTTTACCTGTGAAATGAAGATTCCAATGTGATCTTGTTTGACCGTTTGAATTGGCCCGACTAAATCCATGTGAAGCAGTTCTAGGATCCTTTCAGAAGGTGTGTGTTGCAACTCCGTATGACTAGTCTTCTTTTGTTTTCCTCCCAGGCTGTCTCCACATTTACCATCACCAAAGATGACATCTCCCTTGTCATCCATGAGCTTACTTAGGATGCTTTTGTCTCCCGTCATGTGCCTGGAGCAACCACTATCAAGGAACCATGAGTTAAAAGAATTTTTTGAAGTAGAGTTGCAAGTAACAAGGCAATTAATTGTTTTGGCAGTTTTTTCAACCCATATTTTCTTTACAGATTTTACAGGTGCTACAGTGGGTGCACTTTTCTTTGCCTTCTTTCTTTTATTCTTCTTCCTTTTCTTTTGAACCATTGGGGTATGTTCGCAAGGTGTAGGAAATTGTGATTCCCAAAGCTGGTAGCAGTATGGTCTAATATGTCCTTTCATTCCACAATGATGACATGTTGGGACAAATCTGCTTCTCTGTGACCTGTCAACAGAATACGGTAAATATTTAGCATTGTTCAAGTTGCAACTAGGATTTACCTGAGAATTCTGTTGGTGAATGTTTGAGAAATTCAGTGGAGTTTCCACTCCTTTAGGTATCCGTTTCTTCTTTGGCATTGTAACTTTTGCATTTTGAAGAAACTTTGGTTCACCGATATCCACGAATCCAACTCCAGTTTTTCCAGTTGCAACTTGCTCGGTGTCAAGAACTTTCCCCAACTTCTCAGTTCCATGAGTTAGTGGCTTCACACTCTTCATGACTGATTCTAATTCCTTTTTAGTGAGAATTAGAACTTCATTTAGTGCCTTTTGAGCTGCAAGTGCTTTATCAAGATCTTCAGAGATGTGATCTTTTTCCATTGAAAGGGTTAGCACTTTTATTTCAAGTTCCAAACATTGTTTCTTCATTTGAACTGGACTACCATATGATTGCAGAGTCTTGAACCGAGCTTCAAGTTCAATATTTCGTTGGCACATGGCTTTATACTTTGTCAAGGCAACCTCAATCACTTTGTGATTTGACTCTAACTCATCACTATCGGATTCAGTTAGAATGTCAGTTGCAACAACAATATTTTCTCTTGGTGAGAAGATAGATGTAAATGCAACATCGCCCATTTCCTCGATTTCTTCATCGTTGTTGTCAGTTTCATCGTCGCTCAATGATGTTAGCAGTGCTCGGCTTTTGTTTTTCTCTAGCAAGTTTCCACAATCAGCACTGATGTGACCAAATCCTTGACATTCCCTACATTGAATACCTTTCCCATATCTCTTGTTTTCAAGTCTATTAGTAGCGGAAGGTTTTTTAAATAAATCAGAGGGACTTGTAACAAAATGGGAATTTTTACCTTTATTCAATTTGCTGAACTGGTTTGCAAGGAGAGGCATGGATTGTGTGAGTTCCATGTTAGGAGTGTTTTGTACAAAACTTGCTTGAAACGCAACTCCTTTGGCAAATCTGTCACCTTCTTGTTCCAGCTTCATTTCCCATGCCGTGAGTGATCCCATCAGTTCCCCAAGAGAAAGAGTTTCAATGTCCTTGGCTTCTTCAATGGCTGCAACCTTCATTGCGAACCTCCCGGGTAGAGATCTCAACATCTTCTGAACAATACGTGAATCTGGAAAGTTTGCTCCAAGCATGGTAGCCTCAGTTGCAATATGCCTGAGTTTTGAGTGAAATTGAGCAATCGTTTCCAATTCTCCCATCAACATGAATTCGAATTGATCATTCAGAAGTTGCAACTTAGATGCACGAACTTTGGAGTTTCCTTCATGAGCATTCGTGATGGCCTCCCACGCATCCTTAGCAATTTCAAAGTTAGCAATACTTTTATATTGATCATAATCGACAGAAACAAGAATGATATTTAAAGCAGTAGAATTATGTTTTGCGAGGAGTTCCTCTGCATCGGTCCACTCAAGTTCAGATTTTACTCTGCCCTTGTCATCTACTGGAGGACTCCACCCTTTAAGAATGCTTTTCCACGCCTTTTGATCCTGCTGTTTAATAAAATTTCGCATGCGATTTTTCCAGTAGGAGTAATTAGTTGCAGTTAGCATTGGTGGCCTTGTGATCGAAAGACCTACCCTCATTTCTTCCATCAATGAAAGAGAAAAAAACAAAAAAGATCTTTTAAACCAGAATCTACACTATAGAATATAGTGACCCGCTCTGATACCAATTTAAAGATCTTAGGTCTATGTTACTCGTTATTGGATGCAGTTGCACTTGGCAGTAGTTGCAACTGCACTCGTAAGTAAGACATATGACAGTTCTTTAACGTTTAAAAGTTGTTTTACTGTTGCAACTAGAAGAAGACAGTTAAACATAAAGCAGTAAAGAACACAAGGAGTTTTTAACGTGGTTCGGTCCAAAAGGTCCTAGTCCACGGGGTTTGCACCCAAATGTTGTGACTCAAACAGTACCCTACTTAAGAATTACAATGATAGGAATTACTCCAACGTAAATCTAGACTCCCTCTAATTTACCGTTGCAACACCTACCCTCGACTATTTCGGTATACTCCTTTGAGTCGGAGAACTTCAAGATTAACTCAAAGCTCCTTTGACAAGAAGTTCTCACTAGAAGACTTTGACTCGATACAGGACTGAAATCACTAATTATCCTTTTCAAAGCTTGTCCTCTAATTGTGTCGAGTCCTCCTTATATAGGCATTGGCAGAATCTCTGCAGATCTTCAGTTGTAACCCTCGCAGATCTTCTTTCCTTAACAGATAAGATCTACATATCTCCAGTTGCAATCAACGCGGATCTTCTTTCCTTGTTTGATGGATTCTGCACGATCATAGAAGATATCCAACGTACATGCCTAATATTATGTCTAGATACATAGATATGAGATATGGTTAATATCTAGTAGGATAATCTTAAAGATAGAATGATATATTATAAAGATAAGGAAATAATATTAAGATAATTACCATCTAAAAGATTAACTTATCCTAATGATTTAACAAAACAATATCAATTTAAACCCTAGTTGGGCCGATCCGAATTGAGCCCAAATCGGATAGAAAAACGGCCCTAACAGTTTACAAGGAGTCGGATGTGGGACACATGCGTGGGATTTTCTATGCAAACTTAAGATAGGGTCGTCCAAGCAACAAATTCGTAGAGGATATTTCGACGAGAATGTGAATTAGGACAAGAATCAGAAACAATGTGTTATCACGCGACCAACATGGTGTCCTGGGAATTTTTGCCATGAAGTCTTTAATTGTTGGGTTATTTGAGCTCGATTACATCGATAATCTATTTACGTTGTGTGATGGACATGTGGATCCTCACACAATCTAGACTGTAACTATGCATCGAATGATTAGCAATCCATATTCGATGTAGCGAGGGTGGAGTACATCACTATGCTACACATATCACTATACTATACTCTGATCACACGTCAATTTTGATCCCCCTTGTCACGTAACCACCCCTTGTCACGTAACCACCAAAACAGACACTGTGAAAATACTTTTGTTTTGAGGTTATGTGGGTTAAAGAATTGGAGTGTATGGAATTGTTAAGCAAACTTGGAATAATATGACTACTAATGAACCACCATAAGCTCGCCAAATGTTGTGTTAGATTATGGGAATTGTCCAAAGCATGTACGATTTAGAAATAAAAAAAATGTGGGGAAGACCTTTCTTTGCGAATTAAGAACTTTGAGAAGGCGTGCTTTCAATTGGGTCAATGCAAGATGAGTTGGAGCTTACCAGCATCTTGCGGTTAATTCTTCATTAAGAGGATATTTGTTTGTAGACGACATTTTGCTTTCTGCGAGGCAAAATGAAGGAAGCAAAAAAATTACATCTATCCTTCATCGTTATGCAAGGGCGTTGGTATAAAAGGTTAACTAGGATGTTTAGTTAGAATTCATAGGTTGATCGAGTTTAGGGGATGAATCGCAATTAGGGGGTTACTATTGCTGGAAGTAAATGTATTTTTTTTTACTTTAATAACAAGTAATCAAAATAGTTTCACTTGAGGTATTGGTGTTATGGATCAATCGTATTATAGTTTTGCAGTTATTGTACATTGAAAATGTAATATTTGTTGACAAGACACAAAGAAAAATAATCGTTTTGATTAACAGAAAAAAAACCTAGTTTGTTATGTTAAAGAGATCAAGATAAAATGCATTAATATTGTAAAAAAAACATGTTTAAGTCATCAAGTCAGCTTTATAATCAAGGAGCCCAGACGATGACAATGTTATCCTGTACAAAAGTTGTACTCCCGACTATGGTAAGTTTCTAGGCTTTCTCCAAAATGCATAAAGCTCACGGTCGTTTTAGAACATTTGGCAAACCTTCTCCCCCGATTAAGGTTGATCAATGAGGTCTTCACCATATCCCTTTGTCCACAATTACTAAATAAGGGTGTTCTCAATGATAAATAGTGGAAGAAATCAAGTTTCTAATATTTTGGAGTGTTAAAATTGAAAGCGAGAAATGAATTTAGGGCAAAAGATCAACAAATTTAGGAATCTTAATCTTTGTGACCGTTAGAAGAGAGAAAAAGATTGTTTTACCGTTACTCAAACAACACGCATAGTGCACGTGAGCCTTTCTTGGTTAATTAGGGGCTTAATTACTATAGGAGGAAGAAAGTAAAATGATTATTGGTGGGGTAAGGATAAAATTTAAAGTTTATAAGGTAAGTAAAAAGTGGACAGTTTTGGACGGAAAATGGTCAATTCCCTTGAAAATTCAAGAAACTTTATATAGTCTTTCGCATTATTGCTGAAATGATACTATTTTAACATAATAACTTAACAATATAGGATGTCTACCCATTCAATTTCGCCGCGCATATAATAACTAAAGTAATTAATTCAATTTGTCTCATGCTAAAGCATTTTGATTTCCAATTACAATAAAAATCACGGCTAAGCGCTTTTTGTATTACTCAGGTTTACACATGTTTTAGACCCTTTTATTAATGGAATTAAGTCAAGCAACATCAAAGCAATGAATAGTCTAAATAATGATTAAAGCAGACGAATCAGAAAACTATATATAATAAACAAAAAGTAAAGCATCTCTTCCAATTATCAAGTTTCAACCAACTTAAATATAAGCAAAACAAATTAACTCGATTAGCCAAAAGCTACTAATCCTCTGTGATAAAACCCATTTACAAATTCCCCAAAAAACAGTCTCCGCATAAAGCAAAATTAAAGCAGAAGCATCAAAAAGTAATGGATATTAGGATGAATAAATGTCAAAATTTTCTTGTACTGTCGTCAGTTTTTCTTGCATCAGTCTGCTTCTAAGTTGCTTTAGGCTACTTGCTGTATCCAAATATATATAGATAATAACACTAGCTAGTGTTTGTTGAGTTAGTTGTAGTGTGGTGGTACTATATCAGCAGTTAACGGAGGTGACGGTGAGAGGGTAACGGAAGGTGTTGGCGTACTGGAAAGAGAGCGTGTGGCCGTTAACAAGTGGTTTGCCGTCGTTAACTAAACAATCGTCGAATCTGATCCGCTTAAAGACACGTGGGTTTAGGAGCCGAGCCGAGCTGAACCAGCCGCAGCTCAAATGGATGGATGAGATGTTGCAGCCAGTGGTGCACACGTTCATGATCTCCACGGTGTACGTGGGTATACCACTGGGGAGCGGCTCCGTTGCACCTTGGCTTATCACTATGTCTGATTTTGAACACTTATCGCTCCATACCCTGTTTGGCTCCACCACCTCCTCCCCTTTTTTAACTGCTGATTAATAAAAAAATGCAAACAAATAATTAACCACTAATTTCTTCAATAAAAATTTAACAGAAAGGAAAACTTAATGACGGTAGTTACTGTTTTTATTTCCTTTTGGGTTCCAATTGACCACAAAAGAAATTGACTTTTTGACCTTGGTTTTTGTGAAACTTTCATCAAAATGTAGTATCCGAAGAAAATATAAAAAGGGTCGGTCTCAATATTTAGTACTACTAATGGAATCAACATGTGAAAGAAACTAAATAGCAATTACTCTTTATCTTCTGTTGTCTCGATGAAACCCTTTAGAGAAATGTGCAATGGCTGGCAAATAGAAAGTGACATTTGAATGGAAATGACTGCCTCGAGAATTGAGGATATTCTTTGTAAGCCCCTTTTTTTTGCTGGTCAGCTATTTCTTTGTAAAGTCGTAGATGGGTATTTCACTATTTCTAACACTTTTACGTGCTTATCATATATATTTAGTACATGACGTGACCATAGCATAATTGATGAAAAGGGCTTTTATTTAATGCCATTTTAGATACTGCTAACCTGCGCCAACATGCAAGTAACATTCAAAAGGGACATGTCATAATTACTAATCAAAGCACACGTGCAATTGCCTCTATTTTCCTCTTCTTCATGATAGCAACTTAATGCATCCTGCTGCATTATTTTACCACCCTACGTGGGTAATTAAAAAAATGGTATTATTATGTTGGAATACAAATTTTAGCTAACTTCATTCACATAATAAGAGGATGGTTGTTCGGTAAAGAGAGAGGTGCGCATGTTAGAAAAACTGGGACGTGGGACAAAAAAGCTGGATACTTGGCCACCCAAAATGGGGGCAAAAAACAGTAGAGAGAGAGAAAAGTGGCAAAGGCTGTGTGCGCGCCTGTGGCAAATGCAGCAGGGCAGAAGGTGGTGAAGTGGCGCACAGTGGTCAGACCTCTGCTTGTGTTTATATATATATGCATGTATGCAAAATACATGGAATAGACAATGCCCAAAAGTACATATAACGACAGAATTATATGTTAAATGCATGCCTATGTATATGAAAGAGAGGTATACCCAGTGGGCAAATCCATACATAACACAGAAAACAACATTCAAAAAAGAAAGAAACCCATTAATTAAATCTGCAGGCGCTTCAACTATACTGTACCATTTCATTCTTTCTTTCTCCCCAGACAAATAACACATTTTTATTTTATACATATAAGACAAGAAAATTAAACATTCAAAAATTGGGATCACATATAATAAAGCAAAGCATCAAAGTTTAGTAACCGTACCATTATTAAGCAGCTTGCGATGATGATGAGTAAAAGCGAGACCATTACGTGCACTTGTTATGATTCTCTCATCAGAAGAAACTGGAGCAAACTCCACTGCACCACCATCTGCAATATTATTTTCAAAAAAAAAAAAAAAACATTAAATTAAATTATTAAAAAGTAAGGTCAGTGAAAGAGAGACCCCCCCAGATCTATAAAAACAAAATGCTAAAAAACAATAAACCCAATCATTGATTTATAAGAAATAAAAACACGAAAATAATAATAAGTATATATATGAATGAATGAATGACCTGTGTAGATTCCAATAATGATTATGAGAAAGAAGAACACGGCCGCTAATGTAGCAATGACTTTGTATCCGGTTGTACTCATCATTTTTCAACAACCGGGTCGACCCGGAGCTAGCTACTAATATAGGCTAGCTATCGATTCGTTTGTATCAGCAGCTTTATACAAAATATATCACAGTACGTCGTCGTATTAGCTGCCTGTTTGACTGAAATATAAAAAGAGAGCCTCTGAAATGACTTGACAGCTTTGATTTCACCACTGCAACAAAATCAAACATACCGTCAAAAACAATATTTCACATCAACAGACTCAAAAATATCAGTAAAAGCAATCGAAATCTCTAAAATACCGTGATTCGTTTTTCACTTTCAAAATACATTCATACAGTAACAGCGAGAGAAAATAAAAAAAAGCTTGAAGAAGATGAGGAAGGAGCGTTTGATTTCAATTTTTTTTTGTTGTTGTTGTTCATGAGAGATTTATTTATACACGAATAAAGGTAGAAGCAAAAGCCGACCGACATTCAATGCTGCTTTAACACACAAAATAATACCGGGAAAAGAGCTTCACAGCCGATTTTTGCTGCTCTTTCCCAATCAGTGCAACAAACACAAAATATGCAAACAGAGAAAAAGTGATTTTGTATGCTAATGCTAATAAAAATAGAGACAAACAATATATATATATGCATTCTGAAAATCTCATTTGATGTTTTTTTTTTTTTTTACCTATTCGATTGGGCTTTGGAGGAATAGAGAAAGAGAACAATCAGTTCCGATATGCGTGCCTCTCTTCTGTGTTTGTGTTTGTTTATAGAGAGAGAAACTAGAGAGAGAGAATTTCAGCGGGTAGGGTTTTTGTTGAGGATTTGGCAAAATATGTGTATGTGTACACGTATGGCAGCTTTTGTGTTTTTTGTTTTTGAAATGTAATTGAAAAGGAATATAATGAGATGATTTTATTTAACTCTACTGAGGTTTAGTTTATAAAAAAAGTGCACGTGGACGTGGTGGTGGTGATAAATAAGGAATGATCATTGGCTAATTTTAACTCTTAATTATTAATATGTTTCTTTCTGTAATTAATTGTAGTGCATTTTACCTTAATTAATTATGTTTTTCTTTCCATTATTTTGTGATATGAGAATAAATTTCTTTTTGTATGTTGCTAAGATGCTAGTACTAGTAAAAAAATTGGAAGTTTCATGTGCTTTATTTATAGATATACGGAATCTATAACTATATATGGTTGTTTTTTATTATCTAATTAGTTTCCTAATATTCTCCTATTTCCAAATATTTCAGGTTTTTGAAAGGGATCTAATTTTTAGTATCTGTAAATTATAATCATTCTCTGTTTGTGGTTAAATAATCAACTTAAAGTCGTTCGTAGAATAGTTATTGCTTAATGTTAGAAGTATCGATTAATACAGAATGAGAATGTTCTTTTACTTAAACTAACTATATCATCTATGGATTAAAACGGCATCGGTCTTTGGCTTTAGCTATTATTATCTACTGTTACTTCGCACTTAATATATAGTCCAATACCATTACCAACTGACTCATAAGCAATGTGCAATAAGAGGGATAATTACATCTCTACCCATTGGGGTGGGAAAATATAAGGGCCTATTGTTATAAGCTTAATCAATTAAGATTTGATAGTATTAACTAGGTCTGAGATTCATGTTATAGAAAGTTTCTTTGACTAGTTTATCCTTATATATAGTAGGAGGCAATTTCTTAACCTCAATTTGTTAATTATCGTAATTGTTGTATATCATTGAATGTACATTGTAAACTAGAATATAACCATCCAATTGACACTCTCCTCCGATTGGAACCTTAATATCTAGGGCTTGAAGGTCAAGGTTGAACTCATTCAACTTTCCCTAAAACAATCGTTATATGCATATTCCAACGTGGAGAGTTTTCCATAGAACGATCATCTTTCTCATTCCCGGGAGGAATTGAGAAGGAGATATAGCTGAAACGCGGGATCCTCTGGTCTTCTTCTTCTTTGAAGATTTTTCAGCTACATAAGCATTTTGATTTGTCCACGAAACACCAACCATAATACTTATCTTAGCCGTCGCAACAAGAATCTCAAAAGCCCCCACCATCATAATTCGCGACGTATCCTTGACCTCAACAAGCGCGCAACATCGTGAAACGTTCCCCTCATGCATCAACATTGTATTGTCACCACCCTATGTACATTGCAATTTTGACTATCTGATGATATAACTCGCGTAAAGAAAGAAACAAGAAGTAGAAATTCGGGAAATGAGACAAGTATGGAGGAACGACGCCTTACAGATTAGGATTGCAGATCAAGAAGGAAATTCGACAACGAAAGTCGGAAAGAGAGACCAAATAGAAATTAGAAGGAAAACTTTACGAGACAACACCTTTTCGAGATTCTCACCCCCTGATTTGGTAGTGTCGCCGTCAGAAGGCACACATGTTGAATGAACCCAATATGTTGTGTCCAAGAATAATGAATATACACTAATATCAATGAAGCAATGCACATAGCTAATGAGTGTTTATTAAACGTTATTTATGTGCATGTTTTCTTATACTTTTGTTTAGTCTCTGTAGTATTTTTATTGGTTTAGGTCCTGTTTTGTTACTTTGTAGTTTAAAGTCGAGTTGGAGCAAAACGAGGCACGATTGAGGTGAATATAGCTCGGATACACATCAAAGGGAAAAATGGGCAATTTAGAGAAGTTTGTGACCTAGCAACGAACGAATAGCTGCCAGGCAACCAATGCAACTCGCGTTGCTTAGGCATAAGGCAGTGCGACCCGCGCCACAAGTCCAGAGAGTCCCACAATGTAATCAATAGGTAGTGTGACCCGAGCTGCACTATCAGGAGACGCACGACTTGGAACCTGACATGGAGCAAAGAGGAAAATGAGGCTAAACCTTAAGGCAACACGTTTAGAACTTAAAAACTATAAAAGAGGGAGGTCGGCCACCACGAGAATCATTGTGAAAACCATCTTCAAACACTTTCCATCACTTTTCCATAACGAAATTCTGCCATTCGTTCATCGCGATAATAGTTTGAGGAGGAAGGTGATTATAGTAAAATCATAATCGTCCGAAGTAGAGCAAAGAAGAATTTAAGGAGAAGACACAGTCAAAATCTCACCAAGATCAAGAGTTTAATCTTTTTTTTCTTGTGATATTCATGATGAATTATTGTTTGAGTCTTCGATCATGAGTAGCTAATTTACCTAATGTCTGGCATATGATGCAGTTATTATAATGAATGTACATTGAACCTATGTTTTGATTATTTTTATTGAAGTCTAGTTTTTTTGGATCTTATTTGTTGCTTATGCTACTATAGGTAGATTTAACATGTACACGTTTATAGGAAGAGTTGGAGTGACGCTAAACTATACTTGAATTATGCATAGGAGATTATTAGCACAACACTTGTATAGTAGATCACACAAAACATTTGTAAACTTTCGTTAGTAGCTAAAGGCGTATCATTAATGAGCTAGAGGGTTCTTTAAGTGATACGAGAGTGCGCTTAATTTATTACGTTAACTTGAGAACAAAACAAGAATTAATAGAACGAGGCTTAACATAGGAACATTTGTATTTTGTCCATGAAGTACCAGCATTCGAGATTAACGAAATCCAATTTCTAGATACATTTCCTTTTAATCTGCAAAACAACCAAATTAATCAATTCAACCCTTTCTTATAGTTTACTATAGTTTTTGAGCTTCATAGTTTATTAATTTAACTTTCTCTTAATTATGTTAACCTGCTAGTTTAGTAATTGTCTTAATTTACTTTAAATTTTGCATTGCAAAACAGATAGACATTCTCTTGAAATTTGATACTTAGGACGTAATATAATTTCTACTTTATTATTATTTGGCCGTGCAGTTATGAACTCGTAGGCGTAGAAATCATTGTATACATATATTTTACACTACACGCTCACCACACATCAATAGCTTAGACCCTACAATACACAAAAAACTCCCAAAGCAACACGTTTGATCAACTTTGTATTTTTCACTGATCCACATATATAGCATTAGGTTCTCGCTTCTCAAGCCATTATTCAAATGCACTATGAACTGGGGACTTCGCGGTAGTGTGAATGACCCACATGGTTGCGCACTATTATGGCCCATCATGACTAAAGATCAATCTATCCAAACGCAAAATATACTCTAGCTAGTTATGAAGAGCAGACGTGGACCACATATAATTTCACACGTGATGAAACCAGCAAAATGAGAACTGAACATTTTACACGTTTGTGTGAGTCTAAGCATCACATGTCTCTAGAAGCTAACAATTGATATTTTCCTTGCGACACTTATTGTCGTTTGAGGAGTACGAAATATGTCTAAAACTTAAGAGTAGATATAAGATGAATTTAGTGGAGCAGACGCCAGGAACGCAAGGCACGAAACAACTAGAAATAGAACAACCATAACACAACAACATGGAGACACTCTGAACAACGAGAGCACCGAAGGCCATGACTTCCTCCATAACTTGAGGAATCACAATGTAGAAATCAGGAGCATTAGGCGAACCTCCTTAGGTTGGGATCGAGCGTATGAACTATAAAAAGGTGAAATGTGGGCCAACACACCTTAGGAGAAGTTCACATCGATAGTTTTATTTATCCTATTCTTAATGCTTTTTATATTTCATATCAACGCATGAATTAAGTGATTTATACATGAACATTATAGCAAGGATTTTATATAATAGATCATTGGATAAATAAAATCGTACTATACACATTAGTATAAAGGGATAAATGCATTAAACCCCTTGAACTATGCAGATTTTTGCGTTTTCGTCCTTAAACTAAATAAATAAGTGCTTTGCCCCCTAAACTATGCAATTCTGTGCGATTTGCCCCATGGCCGGGTTTTCGGCTATTTTTGGCCATTATTGGCCGGAATTTTTCCCCTTACCCGACACATATGTGTTGTACTAGATGTATATTAGTAGTTGATGACAAAAAGTAGGCGAAAAAATACCTCGAACGGGGCATATTCCGGCCAAAATGTGATTTCCTTTTCAGTGTATTTTAGCCGGAATATGCCCCGTTCGAGGTGTTTTTTCGCCTACTTTTTGTCATCAACTACTAATATACATCTAGTACAACACATATGTGTCGGGTAAGGGGAAAAATTCCGGCCAATAATGGCCAAAAATAGCCGAAAGCCCGGCTAGGGGGCAAATCGCATAGAATTGCATAGTTTAGGGGGGCAAAGCACTTATTTATTTAATTTAAGGACGAAAATGCAAAAACTTGCATAGTTCAGGGGGTTTAATGCATTTAACCCTAGTATAAAATATCCAAGACATATATTATTTGCTTATGATGTATACATTGATTCCCAAGTAGTTAATGTTTCTTTCCTAGTTAAAATTTACCAAAAAGTTAATGGTCTTGTTTGTACCACGAGCGCATAGAATTACTGCATTAAGAAAATGTTTTGGAACGCGACCATCTAGACTAATGCATGAGCACTTGCATCGAACAACAATTTAAATAACGATGAACAAAAAAATGAAGTAAAGGCTTGTCTATAGATCATTACGACGTCTTTAATATATATATATATATATATATATATATATATATTATTGTCTGTCTTTATTTTTCAAATCGTAGTACAAATACAAGGTCAAATTTTGAAATGTTTTTGTTATTACTGCTGCATGGTGTGAATCCTATGAATAACAAGCTAAGCCTATGTATTCACAAGTACACAATCAAATAATAATAAAATGAATAAAATGGTACATAAATTAGGCTTCAAGTATTGATCCAATAAAATGTGCTATATCTGATTAGTAACAGTAAAACTAAATATGATTATTGAATTAAAAGATAAAATCACTAAACTAATCGCTAACTAAAAAAAGACATAATTGAGTTGATTGAGGTTGTTATAGTAAGAGGAAAGTGTATCCAATAATCGGGTTTCATTATCATGTTGATGCAAGTATTAATGTTCCTATGCAATGCTTATTTCTGTAGATTTAATGCGAGTCGTTCTTAACCCCCTTTGACTAATTGCGCTCGCTTTCACAATATTTAGTTAATCCTCTAATTCTTTAATTACTTAAATCGTTAGATCGAATGGTCTTGCTAAATTTCTCCGTCAAGGATCCATACAAAATTTTTAAAAAAGTTTTAGAGTGATTTGTCAATTCAAACGCCTTGGTAACTCTTACTAAACGAAGATTCAAAGATTGTTTGTAAGATCTACTATGCGCGTGTTGTGTTAAAAATCTCTTAATACATAATCCGGATACTAGATATTTTAGTTTCAATACTTTGGCTTCTAGAAAAAACTATAATCTTTATCGTATCAAGTAGAATATAAAATAAATAAGATCGAACGAACATTAACTCAATACAAATAATACAACATAGGTTCAAGGTGCATCGATAGATAACTACATCCTATCGCAAACACTTGGTAGATTAGTTACTCATGGTTTAAGATTCAAAACAACAATTCATTGGAAATAATATAATAAAAGAAAAGAAAAAATTAAACTCTTGATCTTGGTGAGACGTCAGCGCGTCTTCTCCTTGATTCTCTTTTGTTATGCTCCGAATGATTGTGATCTTGCTTGAATCACCTTTTTCCCAAACTATGATCGCAGTGATGGATGAATGAATAGATGTATTTTTGCTATGTGAACTATGGTGGAGGTTTTCTTTTCTTTAGAGTGCAATGACTTTGTGACTCACGCCCTAGTTTTTCTTTCGTAGAAGGTGTAACCTTAGCGTTTAGCAGCAACCACGTTTTTCCTCAAATTGCACGCAATGTCGTGCACAGGCGTGCTACCTGTTCATGTCTCGTATGTACCTTCACGGGCGCTACTCATGCCTTGTCATATGACGACTCCTTGTCTGGATTAGGGGCCACAGTTGTGACTCTAATGCCCATTTTTCCCTTGCCTGATTTATAAGCTCGATTCTTCCATTATTTTGTCTATTCTGCCTTGTTTTACTCTCACTCGACCTCAAACTACAAAAAACAAAACAAGACTAATTAAAACTAATAAAAGTGCTACATGGATAATCAAAGAATACGTAAAGTAAGCACTCAAATGACGTGTCTCACTTGCTCATCAATTACCTTACATTGGGTAACATCCTCTTAGGAGCGATAACTTGGAACCTTAAAACTTTGTATATTACTTGTAACTCGTATACTTGCGATAAACTTGTTGTAGATTTGCAACAATATCATGGATAAACTAAAGAAGTTCTTAACTACTAAAAAAAACTAATTAATATTATTGATTATATCGAAAAAATAAACACGACTATTTTTCTTCAACGACTCTTCTAACGGATTTCTCCTCAAAAGAAGGCTCCTTTAATGGATTTCTTCTCTAAAGAAGCCTCATCTAATGGAATTCTTCTCGTATGTAAACCTCCTCGTATGGATTCTCTGTAATTCCTCCTCGTAGGAATCCCCCTTCTAACAGCTTTCTTCTCTACCCCCTCTAACAACTTTTCCCTCTAAAATGGCTTCCTCCTCTAAAAATATCCTCTTCTACACTTATCCCTCCACATCTTCCAAACACATCCAATTGAGTGTCCCCCACCTAGCTTAACACATGTCCCATTTTAAACCACCCTTAACATAACATTTGTCAAATATGCACAAACAGAAAATTTCTATAAATATCATGTGAATCGGAAAAACAAGACTAAGGACCTTTTTTACACCAAAAAACTCATCTAAAATCTACACCCAAAACCCCTCAACATTCCATACAACTTCATTGCTTCTAACCCTTTCTCCTCTACTAAAAGTATTACTACATAAACACCGTTTCTTCAACCCCAAATTCATCCCTAAAAACACTACCACAACGTCATTACCGTCATATTCGAACTACGTTCGACTTGATTCCCGATGAGGGATACGTCGGCAACTCGAAAGTTACTCGAGTTCAGTCGCAAATCACCAAAACCTTCTACCTCGGGTCGGGATTGGTGTTTCCAACAAACATATACGCTCTTCGTCGGTATAGCCAGCATGCAGGAGGAGTTGTATCATCCTAGATATATAGGCATTGCCTTCAAGACTCAATTAAGTGAGATAATGGCTCATGAGGGATGTCTTGGTTGAGTAACTTATTCATATGCATTTATTCAATCCACACAATTACAATGAGAAGTGAGCGACGCACTTAGCCCCAATAGAATTAAACAATCATGCAATATTAGTCTTCAAAAATGCATATAATATACTTTCATACTTTATGTTAGTTAAAACTAAAATTTTGAATCATTCTTCGTCAACTAAAACGGAAATGTACAATACAAGAAACCCAACCTTCCTTCAGTTCCATGGATCCATTTGTCATAGAAATACATGCACCTTGATGGTGAAACAATGAGAGCAAAGTTTGATGAAACTTCTCTTTATGTCATATTTAACACACGTGTGCACATTTTTTTAGCGTTTCCTTTTTTGTCGTAAGTTTCTACCACTTGCAAAACAAAGTTGCCTCAGTCATAGAAATGTAATAAAAGAGTGATTTAGTAGGTTTAAAGTGGCGTGGATGAAACAAATATGAAAATAAAGATGGGGATGCAACTAACTATACAAACAATGACTTTAATATTTTAGTTATTTGAAATAATAGTCGAAATACTTAAACCATTTTGTTTTATTTAATTAGTCGAAGGTTATTAACAAGGCTTGAATATTTGTAGTGATGTTTTCTCCATGAAGGTTTGAATACTGATACCAACGACATATTCTTTGCCCAAAACTAAAGGTACTTTCGTAAAATGTAATAAGATTTTTACCGACGGATACGTTGTTGCTAAAGAATTTGATCCTTTGGCTTTCCGTCACTAAAAACCTTTTGCAAGAAGGATTATTGCTACAACTTTAGTGACGGCAGTCCCGGTCGCTAAAGCCATTTAGCGACATTTTTTTTTTGCCATTTTTAGCTAACATAGTTTGCCATGACCAATGAGTGAAACTCTTGTGGTGATAATCACACTCCAAAATTAAAAGTTTTTTAGCGCCACATCCTTAGGGCCCCGTCTTCGTAACACCCTTAACCCACCTTCTTGAGGATCCATTTTGCGACAATGCTTGGATAAGGGGTTGGGATGCCTACTTTGGGGAAGATGTGTTGGGAATTTACTTTTCCTTTTCTTGATTTTCCATTTTTTTTATCCAAATACACTTAAAAATAAAAGAACTTTTAATGTAAAACCATGTTTTCAACATCTTAATTAAGCTATGAAAACACATACGTGTAGATTTGAAAAGGCATTTTTCACTACAAGAGAAACGGGTCATTCGCAACCGCTCCTCGGGCGGTCGCGAATGACCCTTAAAGGGGATTTTTTAAAAAATGGTCATTTATCGTGGCCTCATTATGAAAATAGTTCTTTATCGCGATTTTGTCCACATTTAGTCTTTTATCGTTGTTTTTCATTCAATTTTGGTCCTAATTAAATAATTTTCCTTCAATTCTAATTAAATATTAACTTAAACATATGATAAACATAAATACACGAGACTAAATATTAAATTAAAAAAATATTCTTTTATTAGCTAATTAAATAATTTTCCTTCAATTCTAAAATATAAGCTCAAACAAGTTTCGTTGTAAATTTATACTTTTGTAGATACTTATAAATTTATTTTTAAACTTTCAACAAACTTAAAAAGGAGATTAATATAATATATTTCTTAATTCAAAAATATTATTAACTTTTTGGTTATATATTTAAGTTTTTGTTTTTTTTTTATTCTATCTCGAGATATTTAATAAACCTAGACGAATTGAGTGATGTGGAATCAATATTGATGTCGAATTGAGTTATATATTTATATTTAGGAAATAAATATTGATTCCACATCACTCAATTCGCCGGGTTTACTAAATATCTCAAGATAGAATTATAAAAAAAACATAAATATATAATAAAAAATTCATAAATTTTTTTAATTGAAAAATATATTGTATTAATCTCCCTTATAAGTTTGTTAAAAATTTAAAAATAAAATAATAAGTATCTCCATTTTAGCTTTTTTTAAGTGAATATATAATTTTATGTGAATATATAACAAATGGGGGCTTTTTACTAATTAAGAATAATATAAGTGGGTTTTTTTTTGTTAATAAATATAGTTCAGAGGGCAAAAAGAAATAAAAAAGGACGGAGGACCAAAATTGGATGAAAAAACACGATAAAGGACTAAATGTGGACAAAACTGCGATAAATGACTATTTTCATAATGACCTTAGCCACCGCCTAGCGATAGCGAAAGAATTTGTGACCATCTAGCGGTCGCAAACAACCTTTAGGTTATTTGATACCGCCCAGCGGGAGCGAGTAATGTTCATCGTATTTGCTACCGTCGGGCGGTAACAAATAACATTTATTAGAATAAAAAAATAATAATACTCCGATAAATTATCGGAATATTATTGTTTTTTTTGTAGAAATTACGTATGGATATTTTAGAAAACAAATAGGAGTGAAACAAAGAAAAGAGTTGTAAAACAAATGAAATTTTGAGGAAAAGAACAAAAAAAAAAGTAAAGAGAAAGAAATGAAAAAATGAATGAAGAAAAAAGAAATGAAATGAAAATAGATGAAGAAATGAATAAATGAAATGAAAAATGAATGAATAAAAAGTAAACAAATAATATTTTGTATAAAAAAAGCGATGAAGAAAAAAAAGTTAAGATTTTTGAAAAGAAAAGAAGAGAAAGTAAAGGTGTTGAGATTTTTTTTGGAAAGTATAATTTTAGTGTATTGAAAATTAGAAGAATGGTGGGTAGATATAGAATTTTGAGTTTTTGAAAAATTTGAATTTCCCCCGAAATCAGGGCCTTTTGCTACCGCTGGGCTGTAGCAAAAGATTCACTGCAGGGCGGTGGCAAAAGACCTCCAATCCAGACTTTGCGACCTTTGAGTAGTCGCAAAAGACACCCAATCCAAACTTTACGACCGTTAGGCGATCGCAGATGTCATGAACATTACTTGTGACCGTCCGACGGTAACAAATGAACCTCTTTTGCTAATGCCCAGCGGTGGTTAATAATATTCAAATTTCTTCATTTGTGATTTTTTGGAACGATCTTGACGTGTTTGTGATTTTTACGAAAAAATCTCATTATTACATGTGAATTGAAGTAATAAATGATTAGAACACTAGCAATTGAGTTATCAACCTTGTAGATTAAATGTGGTTGAGCGAGTTATTAACGGTTGAACTATTTTATGTTCTACAACTAATCATCATACATAGTAGTTATAATTGCCATATGTGATTATCCTCTTTTATGTTACAAATGTAAGTATAGATATCATTATGATGTCACTTAATAGATCATCTAAAGCATTATATATATGTAGGCATTACGTTCGTTGTCATTAAAAATTAGTTAGAAGCTTCATTATGGACTGTCCCCTACAAATGATGTCCGACGGTCGCCACTAGCCAACAGCTAGTGGCATTTGCGACTGCCTGGCGTTCGCGAATGCTACTAGCCGTTGCCATTCGCAACCGTCCAGTGGTGGCTAATGGAATTTCCCCGCTTATAAATAGCCCCCCAAATTCACTTACATAATTTATTTCAATCTTTACAAGTTCTTAAGGTACCCATGTTTTTTCCTTTAGTAGCTCAAATTACTTTTTTCCTACGATAATTTGTTATTATGGTAGTTAATGCTAGCTTGTTTATTTATGTTGTTGATAGATATTGTCGTAAATACATCGTTCTATCACGTTTCAACAAGTAAGTTGATCATTACTTCGTTACTTTCGTTGTGCGTGATGATAGATACAATGCTTGTCACGTTTTAAATTGATAATTGTATAGTAGTATAAATTGTAATCATTTGCTTTTTATTTTACAACTTAGATACATAATGGATTATCAAGCGGATAGATCTTGGATGTACGATATATTTGATAGCAATGGTTATTTGCAAGATAGTTTTGTGGTTGGGGTTTGCGCGTTCATAGAATAAGCTTCTCAACTAACGAACTTCTTAGATCTAAGAAAACGTATTAGGTGTCCGTGCACAAAATGCAACAATTCAAAGTTTTTTGATCAATACGCAGTCCGTGGTCAACTTCATAAGTTGGGATTTATATATGGATATTTTGATTAAGTTTTGCATGGGGAAAATTTGACTAGGACATCTACATCGTATTTAGCCGATTCTCCCGGCCCATCACAAGGCAATATTCACGATAACCTTGTTTGTCCCGATGACTTATTTAGAGAAATGGTCGCGGATGCATATGGTGGCCGATTTGCTGAGAAGAGGTGCGTAACGAGGATCCGAATCCCGAAGAGAGAGCGTTCTACGACTTGATGCATCTAGGACATGTGAAGATGCATCCTAAGAAGGATAAAACTGTCCTACAATGGGTTGCGGAGTGGTTGAAGGACAAGACCATGCACAAAATGAGTAATGCCAGCTTTGTTAAGTTTTTAAAGTTGTCTAAAGATGGTATGAACCCAGAGATTGAGAAGTTGTTACCTGAGATTGAGAAGTTGTTACCTGATGACAGGAAATGGATGCATAAGATGGTGGAAACCTTGGGGTTAGGGTACGCGAAGATATATGTTTGTCTAAATAAGTGTTTCTTGTACTACGGGTTGGTGGCCAGCGAGGACTTGAAAAAATGCCTGGTATGCGTGGAGGATATATACGAGTTTGGTAAGAAGTCGAAGGTCTCGATGGAGAAATTGTGGTACTTCCCTCTAGGTCCTCGTTTTCAAAGATTGTATTATAATGTAGGCACTCCAAAACACATGACTTGGCAGTTGAAGTGTCGAGAGGCAAATGATCAAATGGTTCACCCAGATTTAGGCGAGGCATGGTGCCACTTTGATCGGACGCACCCAAATTTTGCAGCAGAGCCCAAAATGTATGACTAGGTTTGTGTACGTATGGATTCAAACTGTTTGGATCATCTATAAATAGTTACTCTTGTCGGCCTGTGGTTGTCACCCTGTATACCTCCCTTCCGATCTTTGCATGAGGCTTGAGTTCATATTTTTGAGCCTTATCATTTTCGGTCAACAGAGTCCCAGAAAGAACTTGGATGTATTGCTGAGACCACTGATTGATGAGCTTAATGCCCTATGGAGCAATGGTTTTCAGACGTATGACAAATCTAGAAAGGATAACTTTCAATTACAAGCGGCCCTGATGTGGACGATCAGCGATTTTTGGCAAATGTAATATTGTCCTAGTGGAGTACGCATGAGAAGTTACCATGTCCTTATTGTATCGGGGACACAAAATCTTTTACATTGAAGAATGGCAAAAAATCATACTTCTTTGATTGCCATCGTTGGTTTCTGCCAGCATATCATGGGTGTAGGGACGGCAAAAAGTCTTTCTACAGAGGACACGATGCCCCCGAAAAACATATTCTTAGTAAATCAGGAGATGAAATCAGGGAAATTGTGGATAAGCTTGGGCATGTGGGATTTTGGGCCCAAAGTAAAAAATCTCCCGAGGTTTGATACATATCATAATTGGTGTAGGAGGAGCATCTTTTGGGATTACCTTATTGGTCCACAAACTTGCTTCGTCACAATCTAGATGTCATGCACTGCGAGAAGAACTTTTTCGATAACATCATCAACATAGTGTTGGATGACGCTAAGACAAAGGACAACATCAAGTCTAGACTATATTTGCAGATCTTGACTAGTCGTAAAGACTTAGTTTTAATACTAGTAGCCGAGGAACCGCCGTTAAAAAGCCAAAGGCAACCTACTATCTCACACAAGAGCAAAAGGCTAAGGTGTTTGATTGGTTGGCCAAACTCAAGTTTTCAGACTGACGCACTTCCAACTTGGGACGATGTGTGTAGAAGCAGTAAGGAAGGTTGTTCGGCATGAAGAGTCATGATTGCCACGTTTTCATGTAGAGATTGTTTTTGATTGCTTTTCGCGACTTTCCACCGCCCGACATTTGAGGCTCGTTAGCGGAGATTAGTTTGTTCTTCATGGACATTTGAGCTTCAGAAGTTTCGGCCACAATATTGAGCGACTTGAGGAATTTATTGTTGTTAGGATGTGCAAGCTGGAGAGGATTTTTTTCTCCTTCCTTTTTTGATTCTATGGAGCATTTGGCCATACACCTACCGTACGAGGCTAAAGTTGGAGGTCTGGTCCACTACATATGGATGTATCCATTCGAGAGGTACAATTCTTAATAACCTTAATCCAATATTATTTATTATATCTATTATTGACAATTTGTTTTAATTAGATTATGTTTGATATTAAGGGGCTAGTTTTGAATAAAGCGAGGGTCGAAGGATGCATAGCAAATGCGTACCTAGTTTCAGAAATAGCCAATTTGTGTTCCCAATATCTGGATATCTCCACGCATACTAGATATAATCACCCCAACATGAACGAGAATTTAGATAATATGGAGTGAGATGATGAGCTATCCATATTTCGCAAGAGAGGGGCGCCTGTAGGGTCATCAAATAAGAAGATACAGTTGACGTCCGAAGAAACGGAGTGAATTGAACTTTACACACTTCTTAATTGTATAAAGTTGGATGGATGGGTTGTGAAATTGTGGATCGGGTTGATACGTTGTTGTTGTTAACTTAACACTGGAGTGTTAACAACAGATTTGAACGTTGTTAACTCAGCGATGTTACTTTAACAACATACCAGAATAATAGTGCAGCGGAATAAACAAACACCAAGTTTAAGAAGTGAATATATAATTATATTAACTTCCGAGCCGTAGGCAAAATAACCCGTAAAGGTTTTAATAAAGGTTGTTCTCTCAATTCTCAAGCTCCTCACTCTTAAATTGATTGAACTAAGCAAAGCACACAAGAATTTCTTCGACTATCTCTAAAAGCTCCTCACTCTTAGATCTATTCTAACAACTCACAAACTTTGCTAAAGCAAGACAACACTCAACAACTGTAAATTAATCTCTCGGATTGATTGGCTCTTGTCTCGTATTTGTCTTGATGTACTTCACACCTATATATAGGTTCTTGATCTTGGACTTCAAGGTGTGTTGTACACAGTTGGTAATTCTCCTTGTTTCCTTCTCGAACTACTCTTCCTTGTTCTCGTAGTCCTTCTTGAATAATAGTTCCTTCGTTAGTGATCTAACTAAGGAAAGACTCCTTCTTCAAATCAGGACTTGATCTTGGAAAGCATTCCTAGTTCCACTCGAACTCATCGTTCCTTGTAGAGCGGTTTGCTTAATTAAGGAAACTTTCCTTCTAGGAAACTTGAGCGTCCAACCTATAAAAAGTTTGTTTCCTGAATAATAATCAAAGACAATTACAACTGTGGAACTCAGTTAGTTAAATGAATAAGGCAAAACAATAATAAAGAATATAATCAAGATTGTAAATCGGATTCTGCTCCAGCAATGTTACTCTAACATTGACTTCTCAATGTTAAACTAACATTGACCGAATACCTGCACTTTCAATCTCCCCCTTTTTGCCTTAATCACAAAACCTAAGAACCTGTTCTAATCAGATCAAATTATTCAGACAAACTTTACTATTAGATCACAATGGAAAACTAAGTACACTCCCCCTGAACATCAGAAGGGACCAACTCAATGTTATTCTCACATTGATACTTTCAATGTTGTCATAACATCTGTCTTTGTCAATGTCAGCTTAACATCGAAACCAGACAGAAGTTCTAACATTGAACATCTCACTGTTAACTTAACATCAAAGAACAGTTAACACCTGCAAAACAGAGTTAGTACTTTGTAACCACAGTTCAAATAGCATAAGCAGACACACTAAGTAACAATACGGAAAAGTACTTAATTACAGACCATACTTAGTAGCAAGGAACACACTCCTTGATGAAACAGAAAAACAAAGAAAATAGAATTGTTCATACTGACAGAAAATTAACAGAACTCAAGAATCTTGAAAATTTGATCTACTCTCCCCCCTTTTGTGAGGAAGGCAGATCCTTAAAATGCTTCCCGAGGCTGTCTATCTTCTGCAACCTCATTTGCTTGTCTGCTATCTCTCTTTGGGTATCTTTATACTCTCTGTCAAGCCACACCAGTGTCTCCTCCACAAAAGCATCAACAATGACAGAACAACTATCACCACTAGCCACAGGAACTGAAGAAGCAGCAAACTTGTGAGTCTTCTTCTTCTTCTTATTCCTGCTTGGACCAGTTGCATCATTGGGATTCCATGGCAGATCCTGAATCATGACTTGAGTGAAGTATCTCCTGGTGATGATCATCTTGGCCTTGTTCTTGATCCAGCCTTCTGTCTTCTTTGTCTTGAAGCCTTGCTTCACTAGAATGCTGGATATCAGAGAGGGATATGGAATGATTCCCTTTGCCTTTGTTGTGACTTCCCTCATGTGCCTCAGAACTTTCTCCCCTATATTCACACTCAGCCCATTCTTCAGTTTGTACACCAGTTTTGCAGATTCTTTTGTCATAACAGCGGTGTTGGAAGAGGGCAGCCAGTTGTAGGTAGAGAGCTTGTGAAGTACAACACTTAAGGATGTCAGCCTTGTAGTTGGAAAACTGTCATTCCATTTCCTTGTGAGTCCACCAGTGAGGTCAGTAATCACCTCATCCATGCTAGGATCCTCAGTCTCCTCAGGATCAGGAAGTTCCCAAGCTTCATTGATCACAGAGGGGCTAATGTCATAGACATTCATCCTTACCCAAGCTTTGCCAAACTTGGGCGAGTCCTGGTGGCACACCCACTGAGAGAGGTTCATGTAGAACTCTCTGATCACATCAGGGACATATGATGACTGGTTCATCACAGAGCCCAACACTCCTCTAGCTTCAAGCAACTCAAACAGTCTATTTTCCTTGAACATCTCCTCATCAATGTTCCTCTCCATGTGAATAACCCTGACTTGATAAGCCTCCCACTGTTCTTCTGCCTCAGCAGACACATAAAAGCCAGAATAAGGCTTCTTGGGGTACTCCTCATCAAGCACATCAAAGTACTCTTCACTGTCTGATGTTGGAGTAACATCAGTAGGATCATCACCTACCAATTGGTCTTCCTCCTCAACTTCCTCATTTTCCTCTTCCTCTTTATCATCTTCTTCCTCTTTTTCTTCTTCTGACTCAGACTCAGAAGTTTCCACAACCACCTGCTTCCCATTTATTTTCTTAGCAGCAATAGCTAAGGCAGAGAGAGTCAGGCTCTCTTCTTCTTCTCTCTCAATCTCTTCAGGTTGACTATCACCCTCATCATCAACACCTTGGTTACCCTCAGTAGTAACCCCCTCAACCACAGTCTCCTCAACCTGATCATCTTCCTCAGGAAGAGTATCCATCTCATCAGCAGTAACTTGCTCAGCAACATTAGCCTCAGATGGCTCAACCACTTTCTCAGCCACCACATTGTGAACCCCATCAGTCACCTCAGGGTTCTCAACCACAACCTCCTCAGTTGCACCCAAACCAACACTAGGGGCCTCATTCTCCCCCTCAATACCAACAACAGTAGAAGCAGGTATATCCAGAGTAGGGTTAGCCATCATTACCTCGTTTTCAAGGTTGGTGGGAGCATAGGTTTGCTCAGCAGCGTCTGATGTTGAACCAAAATCACCCTTTGCGGATTTCTTGCCCTTGCGCCTTTGATAAGTGGCTTTCCTCTTTGGGGCGGCAGCAGCGGTGGTTTCAGTGGTTGCACGTCTGGTGCTGTGGCGACGTGGCTACTCAATCTGCTCAGCAGCAGCTGCAAGAGTATCAATGGAAGACTTGCGGGCCATTATTAGAGTGATTTAGAGAAGAAAAGAATAAACTTGATTTGCAGTGAAAGTTGATTGCACAAGAAATTTTGAACGCGTAAGAAACAAGAAGAGATTAGGGCAAAGTATATAAACAATAAGATGAAGAGTGGTAACAGTGGTGTTGTAACATGTTACCAAAATAATCGGACCACTGTCACACGATCATACCCATGTTTACATTACCACGTGTCAGTGTTAGATTAACACGTAACCAGAGCGGTCTTCAAACCTAAAAACTTATAAGTTACAATGTTTCAATGTTGAACTAACATTGGTAAGTTAACATCAGGGAGGGAAGTTGTAGGTGCAGGGCTTCATCCAAGGCAGCATCATGCGAGAGCGTGAGATATTCCTGTATACTAATATGAACCCTCACCCAAGTACATAGGTACAAAGACATAGATTAAGATCAACAGTATGAGTAAATAACACATCAAACAGAAAAACACAGAGTGGATATACATATCCAGGGAAAAGATGTTCCCAAAGCATAGCAGATCACAAAATATAGTGTTTTACCTGCAGTGAGTCACCCACAAAGTATGCCTCAACGCATGATTCCTAGATTACTACTCCCCCTAAGCCCAAACCGACAAATAAAAAGACACAATGCAGAACTAGGAAGAATGCAACAATGTTAGATCAACATTGGGAGGTGGTAACCAATTACAAGCAACTCAACTGACTGGGATCAGGACAAATAAATTTATCTTTATATATGATCACGAACTCTTTTGAACAAAAACTAGTGAATGTAAAAGGATAGTTTCATCACTGAATGTGGGCAGCACAAGACTCCACACACCCCAGTAACTTAACCATCAGCTACAGATTGGGCAAGTACAAATGAACTGAATGGAGAATACATTTATCATATACTTCTTCACCCCAAATCCTCATGCATACCTGTTTACCAACCTGTTTACAAGGGAAATACCAAGTGAACAATGCTACTGAATGCAAGCAGTCGAAACTTCAAAGCATCCAGTAGTAAGGATCACTATCATGCATAACCTTGGCTATAGACAAAAACACAAAAATAAGCACAACTGAATGACAATGAAGCTCTCAACATCATGTACCCCATCTTCTCTTCATGCTTTGTCTAACCTAACAGGGATAAGTCACAACTGAATAACATATGAGTAGTGAACTCTGTGTACCCCCAGCTTCTCCCAGATGTTAGGTTAACATTCACAGACAAACAACAGAGTTATTACTTTGCAAAACCCTTGAACTGTACCTGTTCACCAATCAGTTTAGCTATTTTCACAGATTAACCACACATCCCACATAAGCTCTAACAAAGATGTAAGATGCAAGAAAGAAGAATGCAGAAAGGAAACATAAAAGAATTATAGATACACCACAACCAATAACCAGTGCTAGACAGTGGTGTTATGTCAACACTGGTGAACTAACATCCCTAAACAATGCACATGCCAAGAGAATTCCTCAAACTGGAGAACCTCTTGGAATCTAAAGGTTTAGTGAACATATCAGCAAGCTGATTGTTAGTTTCAATGTGTTCAATGTCAATGAGCTTATCTTCTACCATGTCTCTTAGAAAATGATGCCTTATGTCAATATGTTTAGTTCTAGAATGTTGCACAGGGTTCTTAGAGATGCTTATAGCACTAAGATTATCACAGAACATAAGTAAGGTATCACTGTCTAACCCATAATCCAGTAGCATGTGTTTAAGCCATACCAACTGGGTGACACAGCTGCCTGCTGCTATGTATTCAGATTCAGCAGTGGAGAGTGACACACAATTTTGCTTTCTACTGTACCATGAGACGAAGTTGTTCCCCAGATAAAAACATCCTCCACCTGTAGACTTTCTTTCGTCAGTGTCACCTGCCCAGTCCGAGTCACTGAAACCTACAAGATTTGTGCTAGTGTCATAAGAGTACCATATACCAAGGGCCATAGTACCAGAAATATATCTAAGGATTCTCTTCACAGCAATCAGATGTGACTGCTTTGGACTTGCTTGGTACCTAGCACACACACAAACAGAGAACATTATATCAGGTCTTGAAGCAGACAAGTAGAGTAAGCTTCCTATCATTGAACGGTACAATGTTGGATCAACATTAGCACCATTAACATCCCTGGATATCTTCACAGATGAAGACATGGGAGTCTTGCAAGGTTTTGAATATGCCAATTCAAACCTTTTCACCAAATTCTTTGCATACTTTTCCTGACTTAGGAAAATCCCATTACCAGTTTGTTTTACTTGAAGACCAAGAAAGAAAGTTAATTCTCCCATCATGCTCATCTCAAACTGCCCTGTCATTGATTCAACAAATTTTTCTAGAATAGAATTGTTAGTTGAGCCAAAAACAATATCATCTACATATATTTGAGCTATACAGACATGAGAATCTTTCTTCAAAACAAACAGTGTTCTATCTCTTTCACCTCTAACAAAGCCAAGACTTAATAGGAATTTTGTAAGCCTTTCATACCATGCTCTAGGTGCTTGTTTAAGTCCATACATGGCATTTTCAAGCTTGTACACATGGTTGGGGTACTTAGGATCTGTGAATCCCTTAGGTTGTTCAACATATACTTCCTTATCAATCAGCCCATTCAGAAACGCACCCTTTACATCCATTTGATATAGTTTTATCTTAAGACAGCATGCTATGGCTAGAAGTAACCTAATAGATTCAATCCTAGTAACTGGAGCAAATGTCTCATCAAAATCTACACCTTCAACCTGTGTGTACCCCTGAGCAACTAGTCTAGCTTTGTTTCTAACTATAACCCCTTCCTCATTACTCTTGTTTTTAAATATCCACTTTGTCCCTATTACATTAACATTAGGTGGTCTAGGTACAAGTATCCAGACATTGTTCTTAGTAAACTGTAATAGTTCATCCTGCATGGTATTAATCCAAAAGTTATCAAGAAGGGCTTCATTCACATTCTTAGGTTCTATGGTGGAGACAAAACAAGAGGCATTATCAACAGTACAAGTGAAGTTCATACATACACACAATTTTACCATATCTCTATAGTCAAGTCTTTCTCTGTTGCGTGTCCTTACCCGTTCAGTGAGTTCACCTATTACCTGGGATGCTGGATGATCTTTCTGAATCCTAGCTGGGGGATCTCTTCTAGGTTCAGAGGCAACTTCATGTTCTGAGTCAGAATCCTCTGTTGTTAGTCTAACATCAGATCTTGCTGGTGTTAGTCTAACATCGTTCCCTGACTCCTGTTCAGTGTTTCCAGCTTCTAGTTCCAATGTTGGTGCAACATTGTCAGGAGTAACATTCTCGGTTTCCACTGTTGGTTCAACATTGGGAACTGAGATGTTATCAGTACCTGTATCAAGAGTGAAATCATCAAACACAACATTCACAGATTCCTGATTTGTAAACCCATTTGGTTTTACACCCTTCAAGAGTTCATAAGGAGTCATGTTAGTTCCAGGTCTGAGATACACCCTGTTACTAATGTGACAAGCAGTATTTAAAGCTTCAACTAAGTCTTTTGGATAAATCTTTAGCATTGAGCATAACTCTGGCCATCTCTTGAAGAGTCATGTTCTTCCTCTCAGCAATCCCATTCTGCTGAGGAGTCTTAGGAGCTGAATATTCATGGAAAATACCTTTAGCATTGCAGTAGTTATCAAAACTAGCATTTTCAAATTCTTTACCATGATCAGACCTAATCTTAGTCACAGTGGAGCCATACAAGTTTTTAATACTAGCACAAAGAATTTTGAACTGATCAAAAGCTTCTGACTTTTCTTTAAGAAAATTTACCCAAGTGTATCTAGAGAAGTCATTTACAATCACAAAGACATATCTCTTCCCACTGAGACTACTTACCTCAATTGGACCCATTAAGTCCATGTGCAGCAATTCAAAACACCTACTAGATCTAGGGTTAGCATTCCCGTACCTGTAGGGGTGTATGAACTGCTCTGGTTTGCTTACCCTTGAGGCAATCACCACACACAAGCTTACCTGGACAAGACAACTTGGGTAAGCCTCTTACAGCATCAACCTTCTATAATTTCTCAAGGTTTCTGTAGTGAACATGTCCAAGTTTCCTATGCCATATAGAAGCCTCATCTATCTTGGCATGGAAACATTCTGCTTCCTCCTGGGCTAGGTAGCAGTTATCTTTGGATCTAGTACATGTCATCACAAGAACATTGTCACTATCATAAACATCACAAGATACTTTGTCAAATGTAACCAGTAAGTCATCATCACACAGCTGATTGATACTGATTAGATTTGACTTTAACCCTTCTACTAACAACACATCCTTCAGGGGTGGGAATCCATCAACATCCAGAGTCCCCTTGCCAATGATCTTTCCTTTGGTGCCTCCTCCATAGGTCACTATTCCAACACTCAAATGTATCATTTGGTTGAGATTTTCTTTGCTGCCTGTCATGTGTCTTGAGCATCCACTGTCGAAGTACCACCTACCTGAAAGGTTAGAGTACACAGTAGAGAAAAAAACATTGCATACAACTTTAATCTTGGGGGTTTTGGCTTTTTCAATCCAAGTTCTACCTTTCTGTCCTGCACCTAATGTTAGTCTAACATCAGAACCTGTTGCAGTTTTAACATTGGACACAGAGGCTGTTTTCTTACCACATTCTTTTATGAATTTTCTACAGAATGGTTTAATGTGACCTGGTTGAAAATAGTATTGGCAGATAAAGGTAGGTTTACTCTTTACAGTGTTAATGGTTCCAGAACTCATATTATCAGATCCTTTAACAAAGTTTGTAGTTAAATAGGCAGAATTATCATAAGAAGAGGAAGGTTTTTCAACAAATCCCAGACCACATGTACATGTGTTACTCATGTTTAGTACCTCATCAAGTTTAGAAGTACCTCCATTCCATTTGGCTATGATCTGTGAATCCTTTTTGAGTTTCTCCTTTACCTCTTTCAGCTCAACTTCAGCTTTGTCCAGATCTCTCTCATAGAGTCTCAACATGTTCTTCAAACATTCAATGTCATGCATCAGTGCTTTGTTACTCTTCATGAGTTTGACATTCTCTCTCTCCAGTCCGAGAAATGTTGTATGTAGATCATCTAAAATTTCCTCCTGGGACATTTCTTCTTCATTGAAGTACTCCTCTTCTAGATCAACTGAGCCATGAAAAGTTAGTATGCTCAGAGTCAGAGAGCACATCATAGATAACCTGTGAATCATGGTTGTTCCAGTCTCCAAAAAAGATTTTCGGCTTTGCTGTCGGTTCTCCAGTGTTAGAGTAACATTGAGAACTCCGACAATTTCTGGAGTCTTCTTCTGACCAGGTGATCCGAGTGCAAAGCGCAACAATGTTGATTTCCTCTGATTGCTCATCAGCACTTGTTCCAGATTCGAAGTCAGCTTCGTTGAAGTCATCTACACAAACTCAATGAGAATTCCCTCTTGTTTTGAGGGTGTTAGCACATTCATGTTTAAAGTGACCATACCCCTTACATTCATAGCACTGGACATCTTTCACTTTCTCAGTATCTTGAGGCGTGCTCTTAGATGCCATGTACTTTACAAACTTTGGGGGCAATTTCTTATAACCAAGGGCAGCATTACCATGTTGTTTTTCTTTACTTTTATCTTTGTAGCCTAATTTACTAAACTTCCTAGTAATGTTACCATAGTTAGAAGAGATCAACTGATATTCATCCTCATCACTCCCTGTAGAATCTGAGCTAGTACCAAGTAAGGCTAAAGCAAGTTGTTTACTGGACTTTCCTAGGAATTCTAGTTCAAATTCTTTTAGAGTGTTCATCAATGTTTGGAAGTCCATGTTGGCAAGATCTCTAGATTCATTCATAGCAATTCTTTTGACAGTAAACTTGGAAGATAATGTTCTAAAAGCTTTATAGACCATGATTTGATTTGGGATGATAAAACCTAAGTTTTGACACTGATTAGCAATATCTAGAAGTTTCTCAAAATAGCTATCAATGCTTTCATCCTCACCCATCTCTATCTTCTCAAAGTCCCTCAAAAGTTTTCTATATTTAGAGTCCCTCACAGCCACATCACCCTCACAATGTAATTCAAGAACTTCCCATGTAGCTTTAGCAGTAGAACAAGTTTGAATAAGTTTGAACATATGATTACCTACCCAACTAAAAATAGCATTGAGAGCCTTTTCATTGAAGTTGTAGAGAGCAATCTCGTTGGCTGTCCATTGTCCTCTTGGCTTAGGTACCAGATCAGCATCTCCATCTCTTAGCAAGTAGGGGATGGTTCTAATACTGCGTCCCAAGCTCTTAGGTCGATGGATTTGATGTGGACTCTGAGCCTGATCTTCCCGTAGGCATAGTTGTTGGGACCCTCCAATACTAGCAACCTGTTGGTATTGGGGTTGTTGTCCATCTTATCGTATCAACGCCAAACACCGGTGAAATTGGTGCTTGGCTCTGATACCAATTGAAATTGTGGATCGGGTTGATACGTTGTTGTTGTTAACTTAACACTGGAGTGTTAACAGCAGATTTGAACGTTGTTAACTCAGCGATGTTACTTTAACAACATACCAGAATAATAGTGCAGCGGAATAAACAAACACCAAGTTTAAGAAGTGAATATATAATTATATTAACTTCCGAGCCGTAGGCAAAATAGCACGTAAAGGTTTTAACAAAGGCTGTTCTCTCAATTCTCAAGCTCCTCACTCTTAAATTGATTGAACTAAGCAAAGCACACAAGAATTGCTTCGACTATCTATAAAAGCTCCTCACTCTTAGATCTATTCTAACAACTCACAAACTTTGCTAAAGCAAGACAACGCTCAACAAATGTAAATTAATCTCTCGGACTGATTGGCTCTTGTCTCGTATTTGTCTTGATGTACTTCACACCTATGTATAGGTTTTTGATCTTGGACTTCAAGGTGTGTTGTACACGGTTGTTAATTCTCCTTGTTTCCTTCTCGAACTCCTCTTCCTTGTTCACGCAGTCCATCTTGAATAATAGTTCCTTCGTTAGTGATCTAACTAAGGAAAGACTCCTTCTTCAAATCAGGACTTGATCTTGGAAAGCATTCCTAGTTGCACTCGAACTCATCTTTCCTTGTAGAGCGGTTTGCTTAATTAAGGAAACTTGAGCGTCCAACCTATAACAAGTTTGTTTCCTGAATAATAATCAAAAAAAATTACAACTGTGGAACTCAGTTAGTTAAATGAATAAGGCAAAACAATAATAAAGAATATAATCAAGATTGTAAATCGGATTCTGCTCCAGCAATGTTACTCTAACATTGACTTCTCAATGTTAAACTAACATTGACCGAATGCCTGCACTTTCAGGTTGAGTGAGTCAACATTAATTTTATGTAACAATCATTTTATTTATTCAGGTTAATTAGATGTGTTGACTAGTACTAACTTGTTCGTTTGTATCTCTCATGTTGTTTGTAGAAGATGAGTGTGGTAGACTTAGTCCATGGAGGTGCAGACAAAGATGAACACATAATACGTGGCATGGTTCAAGAAGACATGTTCTAGTGGTAAGTACGTGTCTGAGGAGCATGTAAAAGCGTTGATCGTTGGTCCTGCCAACTCAATGTTGTAGTATGTAGGCTACATTGTGAACGGGTTCAGGTTCCACACAGATATGCATTTGGGCCATGGGAAGAGTGATTCTACAAAGGGTTTACGTGAAGGGAGACATGGGAGGATTCGACGTCACCAACTTCTAAGAGACTTTGAAAGACATCATAAAACTGGAATATTGAGGGGGGGGGGGGGGGGGAGGGGGAGGTAGAAGACCGCTATACATTGTATTTTTCAAGTGTAGGTGGTATGATATTAGCCGACTAGGGACGGTGGTTCACGAGATGTACAAAGTCGTTGATATTAACCCATGACGTTCACTCGCCACCAACGAGCCATTATTTTTTGCAAATCAAGCCCTTCAGGCATACTACACTCCGTATCGAGAACTTACGAACGGTCGATCGGGCCTAATATGGTTGTCTGTATCGGCTATTCCAGCAAGGCACAAAATTGACATGTCATCACTGAGTGATTCGAACAAGGTGGAAGCGAGGATGCCGGATCAAGTGTTCCAAGGGAACAAATTGGTAGGGTTGAATCAATTTGTAGACTTGAGCTCATTTAATATGAATATCCAATTGGGGGCTAGTAAGTTTGAGGTGGTCAAAGGTATTAGTACAGACAAGGAAGATAGAGCTGAACTCGAAGACGGAGAGGGTGAACAATGGAGTTAGATTCAGATGATAGTGAGATATAGTGTAATAATAGTCAGTTTATTAGACTTGTAACAATTTAAAATTATTGTTTGTGACATACTTATTTTATTCATCCGGTGTTGTATAATGCAATTCAAACAAGTTTTATTAAAAGTACGCAACATATGTAAAAAAAACACGATTTAATGATAAGTACATCATCAACATGCATGAAAGTTCACTAATTACACTAGCAGTTCAACATTAAATTATAATAAAAATTATACAATTTAGTTCCAATTACGTTAATAATAGTTCAACCTAAAAATTACACAAGTTAATGAAAATTACAATAAAAGTCCAACATGAAATACATTACATTAATAGTCCCAAATGAGCACAAAGTTAAATAAAAATACTAATAGACACTCTCATCATTACTCATCGCGTAAGTATCGTCATCACCGGCATCTGTGGGCCCACGACCAACGTCACCATCACCGCCTAGATCTACAACATCGTCAATTCCATGTTCTGATGGGGCGATCGTGGCTTCCTAGGAACCGTATAAGAAACTCTAGTCCTACATGCAGAGCTCATGAACGCCTCCCTAGGAATCTCTGAAGGCGCAGTACATGTCGTCTGAGTAATGTGCTGGTTCAAGGTCTGGATATAAGTAAGTAGGACGTCAACTCTCAAATCATTGATCGTCCTCAACTCATCGTTCTACGTCTCCAACTCCTTGATGTAGGCATGCGTGTAGTCTGGCCGCCTCATAAACTGCATACCAAATGCCTCTGGAGGTGCCTCGCTTGGTAAGCCTTTCGCCTTCCCCTTCTTTACTCCTCCGATCGCCTTTCCCCACATCTTGGGATCAAACTCGGGCAATTCAGCTGGAGGCGAATACCTCTCCCTCAGCAAGCCCGCATACTTTTTCTGTTAGTGTTTGTAACAATTAGTATTTAGATAATAATAAGGAAATTAATTGAATGCGCGGAATAAATTAACAATGATGTAACTAAAAGCACTTACTTAAATAAGTCTATAAGAGTCATCAAGCCAAAGGCGCCTCGCTGGCTGTCCGAATGTTTGCCCCATATGCTTGGGTTTCTTCGTATGACAGAAACAGTACGCCATCGTGTCGAATATGGGTGGTCCGATGGGGCTTTGCCATTCCCTGCACATTTCAATAAAGAGTACGTTAAACTTAATTAGTCATATAAGACAATCTTTAATTACGAGTATACTGTTAAATTTTCTAAAGCTAACCATCCAATATTTAATCTCCTCGTAGTCGATGGATCCACTGACAAAAGTGAGAGGTGCCTTTTGCATCTATTCCGGGGTCTGCCCTCCCCTCTTGTTGATCTGCGTCCTCCGCGAAATCGTCTAATTGCACATCAGACTCCCATGCTCTATCACTTCCTTCTCCTCCACATCATTCATCCAGGTCTTCGGACGACCCGCCCACTTTGGATTATCCTTCCTCGCATAGTAATTCTTCTTCGTGGTGTGCATCAACTCCTTATGCCTCTTCTTAGCCTTTGCATCGTATGCCTTATGTACCTTACGCCAATCTCTCTCATGGATCCCATATGTATGCTACAAAATAATTAAGTTTTAAGATTATTTTTATTTTGTTTTATGATATATAATACACTAAATTAAATAAAATACTTATGTAATAACTTCTCACCGCAAATTTCTTCCACATCGTCTCTAATCTCCGAGGACATCTGCAAGTAGGAGGGATAAAAGTTGTTCATAAAATGTCTAATGTGATATGTGACCGTCGTCGAAACTGAAGAGCTTTTCTGAAAGAGACCCCGATGAGTCAATGTAATGAGCTCTCACCTTGACTGATCATGGGGTGCCGTAGCACCTCTAGAGGGTCCCCTACCCGGACGCTCATGCGTGCCTGTGGATGCTCCTGCTACTGGAGTCTCGGTCGGCCTAACACTCGATCCAGCTCTAGTGGACTCTGCTGATGGTGGTGTTTGGACACTAGGCCGAGATCCAGATGATGTACGGGGCATTTGGCGCGACAATGCTGCGGTAGACTGATCATCACCTCTGAAAGAAAGGCGTTAATGTACGTGAGTAGACTTTGTAGATCCATCATGCGACCCACGAGCTCGGGCCTAGACGGGTGGCTTGGTTGGAGCGCGGCGCTGAGCATCGGTGATAGGCTCACTCGCGACAGTGACGACTAGAGTACCCCTATGGATAAAATGTATCTGAGGTCTGAGATTACCTCTACCAGTCGAACACGGTCGGTGTGTAGGATCGTCTGACATGTCGACTATATGTATAATACGAACTAAGTAAAAATATCTAAGTTAGATCATTGATAGATTATAGAGATTCCATAAAATATAATCGTTACTCAGCTATAGAGATTTCCTAAAGGAAAAGTCAAGGTTTAACAATCAACAATTATACGACCTGGAGAGAAACCTAAAAATAACATCATTTCTAAGTTATAAAAATTCCCTAAAGGCATCGTCATTTCTAGTTTTTAGACATTCCTAATGATCATTTGTTTTAAGTTATGTAAACATCAAACATAAGGCATGTAAAAACTAAACTAATAATTTTTAAATTAAATCAACTAATTTTACTAAGAATTTAACATTTAAAACATTAAATGTAACACATGTAAAATTTAAACAAACAATTTTAAACTAAATAAACTAAACTAAAAATTTAACATATAAAAATAATATTAAAACATAAATCCAAAAAAGTGAAAAAACTCACAATTATCCGAAGTCGCGACTGCTGGGCGGTAGAGAAAGAAGAGGGGACTGTCATATGTATTGAGAGAGAGAGAGAGAGAGAGAGAGAGAGAGAGAGAGAGAGAGAGAGAGAGAGAGAGAGAGAGAGATTAGTGTGAGAAATGAGGAGGGGTGGGGAGGTATTTATAGATAATACCCCCCGTGGTCGCATATGCTGCCCTGTTATGACCGCCCAGCAGTCGCAATAGCGGCGCGGGGTATTAGGACAACTCCATTATTGCGAATGTTGGGCAGTCGCAATCGGTGCCTTTTGGCATGATTTCTTCTCGCCTAAGGGTTGAGACCGCCAGGCGGTCACGGAAAAGCCTAGCGACTGCCTGGTGGTCGCACGACAGTCACCAAACGTGGCGACCGCCAGACGGTGGCAAGGGGCAGTGGCTAAAGCCCCATTTTTCATGTAGTGTTTGTTTAATATTCGGAACCAAAAACATATTAATGAATTACACTACAAGAAAATGACCCTTTTCCCGACCGGACAATGGCGATCGAAAAAATTTATATAACTACACTACAAGAAAAGGAAATTTATATAACTTAGCAAAAATTTAATTCTAGGTCATCTCCATATTGAGAAATAATCTAACTTAGAAAATTTGAATTAGTATGTAGACATGTCGGACGATCCTCCATAGTCGTCGCGATCGACTAACTTATATCGCCACTCGAAGAGGGGGCGTAGTACCGTCGCCGAACGTACTAGTGCCCCCGAACGTGGTAGTAGCGCTATCCTAGAGAGTGTCGGTCCTCTCCTCTGGATAGTTCGTAGGGGTGCTACATCGCCCGCCTATGTCGAGGACGATCCAGCTACACCTTCTCAGCCCCGTGCTCCATTGCAGCTGACCTTCGGGGCCACGAGATGTTATGGGTCCTATGGTGGATCGACTAGAGTAGCTACACCACCCGAGCGAGTCTTTTCACAGAGATTAGATGATCCGCTCGTACGATTGACTCCATCTGCATTGACCGAGTCTCGACGTAGTGTGGATCAGCCACCGCCTGTTGAGTCCACTGGAGCAGCAGGACCATCTACAACTACAACCACGCGTCCCAGTAGGGGAATATCTAGGGGCATTCTAGTACCGCAGACTCATAATTGGAAGAAACCCCTTGTTATCGTTTCCCATGGATGTTTTAGGGATAGTAACAAGATTTCACAGACGGTTACAAAGATAGTCAGGAGCTCAATGCAGACTTATGCCAAGTTGTACAACAAAGTCGAGGGATCAGTTAGATATATCATGTGGAGGAAATTTCAGGTGCGAAGTTAATATATATATATATATATATATATATATATAAAAGATTCGACCCCTAATGTATTCAATAATATCTAAAAACCAAGTTTGAAATAATAAAATATCTCAATTATTTGTAGTCTATTTTCAACATTTATAAAGACGATTGGCAAAAGGCATACAAGGCCTACGAGACAAATACTAGGATTAGGTATAAGGATCTGGTCCACGACATGCAGACGAGTTGTTATAAAAAGAAGGATGATCCAAATAGGCAGGTCTTCCGAAGACATGGTGGATGAACAACGAGTTGGAGGAGGAGTGGGTTAAACATTGGGAGTCGGAGGGACATATGAATCTCTCCGCTAAGTTGAAGAAGAACAAAAGAGGAGGGGATCCATCAGCTACTCCACGCAGCACACATGGCGTTGGATCCATCAACATGACAAAGATTCGTGATATGATGGTACGTTAATCCATCTGGAACTATATAGGGCTTAGGGGTTTTGTCTTTAACCTATACAAAATATATCGTAATGTTTATTGTAATATGTAGATGCAGGAGTTCCCGGCGTTATTACCATACACATGTGCTGAAGACGGAGCTCTACCTGGACCTCAGACTTTAATTTAAAATTGAATAGGATGCCTACATGGCCTTGATGAGAGAGAGGTGTCGTGACGAGATAAATTGGATAGACTACGATCCTGAGCTGTGGAGAGAGCCACTGGAGGAGTGAAGAAAGGCAAGGTTGTGGGGTTGCCTTCTCAGGCACATATAGATACTTTTGGTCACCAGTCGGGCAGGTGCTGAACTTGAGCCTGGCGTACATGCAGAGCTTGGAGGCGGATAACCGCCTTCTTAGGAGTACTACAGATTATAGAGTTGACGTCCTTACACACGTCATCCAGAAGATAAGGTAAAAGGTGAACGATCTTAGCGGCGTTGAGGAAGATTATATTCCGCATGGTTTCATGGCATCTGACGCGCATCCTACTATGGTGGTTCCATGCCTTCTGCGGCTCCTTTGATGCCACCTCCCGAGCGTAATCCCTTTGCTCCCAGATGTTCAGAGTTGCCACATTATGCGCCCGAGAATGAGGATGATGGTGATCGTGATGGTGATGGTGACGAGTGGGCAGGTATTTTGAGTTTAGATCGGGATGATTATAGCGAGGGATTAGGTGTTCCTGGTGATGTTGGTGATGTTGGTGACGATGGCATTGATGGTGATGAGTCAGTTTTGCCGGAGGTTAACGATTATGAGTAGTTGTATTATTTGTTAATTATGATTATGTAACTTATCGTTATTAAGACTTTGTGTTTAATTAGATTTTATTTATCTTTATTTAATGAGTTTACGCTAATGGATATGTTATTGCAATTAATTTATGATGTGTTGTTAATTTTTGTAGTATGTTGATGTAATCTAATTAATAGTGTAGTTAGATTTCATTTATCTTTATGTAATGAGCTTGAGTATCATGGATATGCACATTGTTCAATTGACAATCTTATTTAAAATATATTTTTAATTAACAATATTACACAATACGAGCACATTCACCAACTTTAATATGCCGCCAAACAATAACTATCCTAATCCCTTGCACTATCATATGAACCACTAATATCCTCCTCCTCTGTATTGCCTTCTACAACCACCTCGTATTGCCCATCCCTCAATTGAATATTCATATCAAGCGAGTCAAGGTCCACAATTAAATTCAAGCCTTCATATTCATGCTCATGTAGTACTTCGGATGGCATTCCCGTTTGGACACTATCAGAATCTACCACTGATGACATATCGATTATGTGTCTGGCCGGAATAGTAGATACTGTCAACCATCCTCTACGACCAGGGCAGCCATTTATCTTCAATGGGTATGGGGCATAGTATGCTTGTAGTGCTTGGTTAGCAAAAAAAAAAAGGGGGCTCATTTGTCTTAAGGGTACGACGCGAATTAATATCAACAAGGTTGTACGTTTCGTGAACATCCGTTCCTGCACGAGAAATATCATACCACAAGCATTTGAACATAACAATGTATAGTGGTTGGCTACCTTGAAATATTCAACTTGTATTATGTCTTTCAAAGTTCCGTAGAAGTTGGTTGCCTCAGATCCTCCCATTTCTCCCTTGACATAAACACCATCGCAATTACTCTTTTTCGGGCCCAATGCCATAGCAGTCTGGAATCTGAACCCATTGACAATGTAACCATCGTACATCATCACTATATTCAATGGACCAACGATTATAGGCTCTATTCATGTGTCACTTTCGTAGAGACCACTGTTGTATGTCTGTTTGAACCACGCGACATAGTGTCAGTTTCTCTTCGATTGTACCTCCATTTGGCTAAGTCCATCACACTCCTCTGCTACAAACAACTTGTTTTAAGAAAAGAAAAAACACAAGTTAGTGAGTTACAATACATGATAGCCAAGGAATTAGACAAGTATCCTAGAATAACGTTAACTTACTCAAACCATTCGTCAAGCTCGCGACAATTGAGTAACGTATATAGTTGTACTTGTTCCCATTCATCGGATGTCAAGTATCTCTTTTTGTTTTTGGCCCCTATTGGCTCCCGTATCCTGCGGAATATCGAAAGTTCTTCATCCCTCTCACTACTTTCTAAAGCCTCGTTCTTGTGAAGGCGACTACATATGGTCTTCACATAGATATCCAAATATTGTGAACACAAATTGGCCAGCTCCGCAAGCAGATACGCATGGGCTATGGATCCTTTGACCCTAACTTTATTCAAGACTAAACCCTTTATTTCAAACATATGCCTGATTCAAATAAAAAATGAGTTACAATAGGAACTAATAAATATATGTAGAAATTATTTTTAGAATATCTAAAGTGATACCTCTCGAATGGATACATCCATCTGTTGTGGACCTGACCCCCAACTCTAGCCTCATAAGGGAGATGTATGGCCAAATGCTCCATATAGTCAAAAACTAAGGGACGGAAAATCCTCTCATTCTTGCATATTGTAACAATAACGATTCCTCCAGTTGCTTCATATCAGTGGCCGATACCTCTAAGGAACATATCGCCTTGAAAATAGACTAATCTCTACTAAAATGGCCCAAATATCGGGATGGAGGAATTCATGAAGAGCTATCAGGATCAATCGATGTATGAAGACCTAACAATCATGAATCTTCATACCATATAACCATCCTTGCTGTTTTTGCATACATCGACCCAAATCCGAGGCACATCCGTCAGGAAACTTGAGCTCGACCAACCAATCAAGCACCTTACTCTTTTGCTCTTTCGTAAGAGAATATTTCGCCTTTGACTTTATGAATTCACTTCCACGGCCAGTGGGGACGAAGAACAACTCTTTACGGTTAGTATATAACTCCAAGTGACGCCTATACTTGATGTTGTTCTTCGTCTTAGCATTGTCAAACACTTATTAATGATGTTATCAAAAAAGTTCTTCTCACAATGCATGACATCTAGATTATGCCGAATCAAGTTCATGGACCAATAAGGAAGTTCGCAAAAGATGCTCCAACGACACCAATTATGCTTTTTCCCGAAAACCCTGGAGCTTAGTCACCTTTGGCCCAAACGCCACCTCTCATTGTCTATCCACAATTTCTCGCACCTCATCTCCTGATTTCCTTGGAATAGGTACTTGCAGTGATTTTTGGTTCTTGTAAAACTCCATTTTGTTGTGCCTCCATTTGTGATGTTCTAGCGAAAAACGACGATGACAATCAAACCACGAAAGTTTACGCCCATTCTTCAACGTAAAAGAATCTATGTCCCCTATAGAATAAGGACACGCTAACTTTCTGTGTGTACTCCACTGGGACAACATCCCATAGGTGGAAAAATCACTAATAGCCCACATTAGGGCCGCTCGCATCGTAAAATTGTCCTTCCGAGAGCTGTCATAAGTCAACAACCCAACACTCCACAAACCCTTTAGCTTTTCAATCAACGGTCTTAGAAGTACATCCAAATTCTAACCGGGGCTCTTTGGACCAGATATGATAAGACTCAAGTAAATGAACTCCGGTCGCATGCATAGATCGGGTGGAAGGTTATAGGGCGTGACAAACACGGCCAACAAGAGTAATTCTTCCTAGATTGCCCGAATGGTGTGAATCATCTGTGCAAAGACCTAGGCGTACATATCTCGACTCTGCTACAAAGTCCAGATAAAGTGTCGCCAAGCCTCGCCTGCAACCGAGTGAATCATTCGGTGCGTTGACTCCAGACACTTCAAACTCCAAGTTATGTGCTTTGATGTTCCGATAGTGTAAAACAACCTCTGAAGCCAAGGGCCTAGAAGAAAGTACCACAATCTCTTCTTTGGGATTAAAGACTTCCTACCGCTCCCGTATGTATCTTCCTCGCATATCGGGCATGAGGTGCGATAGGCGTTCTCGCCGTAATACAAAAAAAACTGATTCTCACATACATCGATCCATCCGTACCCTAACCCCAATCCTTCCAGCATTCTATTCATGTCGGGTACTGTATCAAGTAACATAGCTTCTATGTCTTCGTCCATACAATATTTAGAGCCACTTAAGAAATTTACACAAGCTACGTTACTAACTTTGTGCATGGTATTGATCGTTATGAACTCTGCAGCCCACTGAAACACAGTTTTCAGCTTTCTTTTATGAATCTACATGGCTCCCAAATGCATTAGTTTGTAGAATGCCTCCGTATCAAGATTTGGATCCTCGTTATGCACCTCTCCCTCGACAAATTGTCTGCCATATTCATCCACGATTATTTTTCTAAACAAATTATCAACATGAACGGGACTATCTACATGAGTATCACAAGGCGGTGAATCCTTTAAATTAGATGTGGATGCCCCTGGTGGGTTCTTCGCCGTGCAACTCCCATACCCAATATTGATAGACAAAGCTCGACTTAAAAAGATGATCACAGACTACGTTTGGATCATAAAACCGCATATTGTTGCATTTCTGACACGGACACCTAATGCGGTTATTTATATCTAAATGATAATCCTGTTGCGCGACATATTGTATGAAAGAATGAACTCCGACCACGAAATGTTGATTCAAATAACCAGTGTTATTATCTATCCTATCAGACATCCAAGTTTTATCGGCGAGATAATCCATTTTTGATCTACGAAAAGTGCAATAATATTATTATAATTAATTCTAACATTCAAGATTATTGGTATTAATTATCACAAACATGCTATAACTCAATTAATTTTACAGAAGTTACATATATACTTACTTGTTGTAGCGCATAAAATTTCTTATTTCAAACTAGATTGTATGTGCACCTTCCTCGTTGCATTTTCGACAATTTCAATCGATCTAGCATAATAATAAACAACCAAACATTTAATCACATTAGTATTAATTACAATAATAAATTATTGATAAAAAGGAATATAAATTATTGTAGGAAAAAAAGCAAACCACCCCCGTAGCTTTTGCCCGATTTGCACTTCGCCACCATAGCTTTTATTTTTAGCACTTTTCCCCCTAGCATTGTATTTCGTCCAACATTACCCCCCGACGTAGCATGACCGTAAAAAAAACGAATATTCAATCAAAAAACGAATATTCCGTTAAAATACCGAAAGTTGGGGGGCAAAGTGCTAAAATTTAACGGAACCTTCATTTTTGACGGAATATTCACGTGGGGGATAACGTTGGACGGAATACAAAGTTGAGGGGGCAAAGTGCTAAAAATAAAACGGGGGGGGGGGGGGGGGAGTACAAAACGGCCAAAAGCTAAGGGGGTGATCTGCTTTTTCCCTATTATTGTAATAGAGGAAAATCGAGGGTACCATAGGCTAAGTAGGAAGGTTGGAATAAATTGTGAGAGAGAACGGGTATTTATAGGGGTTGAGTTGTTATTGGCGACCAGAATCCGGTCGCCAATACTAGTTACTATTATGTAAGCATTAACGACTGAAGTCTGGTCGCCAATGCCTATATAATCATTCGCGACCGGAATCCGATTGCGAATGATCAATACATTTGAATTTACGAGTTTTTTCATCAGATTTAATATATATCGTTGGTTTAATGATCAATTTCAACAACGATAGGTACATATATGTTTAACAAACTAAAAACGTTAGATTCATAGCGTATTCCATGATTATTTTAAGCATCAGTTCATATTAATGAAACTTTTAACTAACGATAAACACTATATCCATATTGACTATACGTATGTTTTATATTATTTAGTTGTAATATCTATATATGTATCTTTGGAATCTCTGTATTAACATTTGTAACCAATGACAGTTGCAAATAAGGCGAGTGCTCCACTACGTATCATGTAATGTAGAACGAATAAGAGTTTAGTATGAAGTTGATAACATCGTTAATCGACTATAAATAACTTTTAACACTATAATTCACACCTCAAATACAATTAAACTAATTAAATACAACTTGAACTCAGGCTTGTTAATGAGATTCTATGTTAACTAATAAAAAACACATCAAAATCCGATGAAAAAACTCGAAAGATTAAAGAAAGAGGCATTCGCGACCAAATTTTGGTCGCGAATAAGGAGTATTCGCGACAGGAATCCGGTCGCGAATGCCTAAAATATTATTGGCGGCCGGATTCTGGTCGCCAATACCCCTAAAAATGGGTAGGAATTTGAAAGTTTCGAAAATTCAAAATTTCACTCTAAATTCTACAAATACTCCCCCTATTCTCTTCCATTTCATAAAAAAAAAACCCCAACACTAACATTTTCCTTCATTTCCTTCCAATCTTTCTTCATTTCTTTATCTTCAAAGAATTTTTCAAATACATTTCTCTAAACAATTTCTTTTTGTGTTCTAATCGCAAAAAATCGTAATCTAACAAAAAAACCGACAATATTTCGGTAATTTTTTACCGAAATATTGTTGTTGTTTTTTTTATTTCGTTAAATATTATTGGCAACCGAAATTTGGTCGCCAATACCATGAATATTATTCGCTGTCGAAAATTGTCGTGAATAGTAATTAGGCATTCGCTATCGGAATCCGGTCGCGAATGCCTATATAGTATCCCCAACCGGATTTCAGTAGTGAATGCCTAATTAGTATTCGCGACTGGATTTCGGTAGCGAATGACTAATTAGTATTCGCGACCGATTTTCGGTAGCGGATACCTAATTAGTATTTGCGACCGGATTCCGGTAGCGAGTGCCTAATTAGTATTTGCGACAAGATTTCGATAGCGAATACTTAAATAGGCATTCACGACTGAAATACACCTGCGAATACTTAAATAGGCATTCCGTCAGGAATTCGTCCGGGAAAGTTTTACGGGTGACTGAATTTCGGTCGCCCTTAAATTAGCGACCAAGGATTACGCGATCGGCCATTCCGGTAGCCAATGGCCTTTGGCGACCGGAAATCTGGTCGCGAATGCCCTTTTGTGGTGTATTGTTAAATATCTAAGTTTTTTTTTTAAAACTTGAAGTTAAAATTTCAATATATTATTTTCTCGTAAAAAAAGTAATATATAAATAAAAGGGCAATTGCATTTTTCTGTCCGATAATTTATCTGAAATTTCACTTTTGCCCTCGATTTTTTTGGGCCAAAACAATACTCGGTAACTTTTATTTTTTTTTCAAAAAATGCCCATCGGGCTTCACAATGGGCCAGGTCCTTTTCCAGACCTACGTGTCGATTGCGGGACCACTCCTAACGCCACGTGTGCTTTTTTAAAATTTATGACTGGGCGAGGGTGGTAAATTATCACAATACCCTCGCACATCTGATGTCAACTCCATTAACAGTTCATATGACTACTACATTAGTCAAACACTTAGCTTAAACAAATCCCCAAATCCGGTCCTAACACAAAATTCCCCAATTTTGAAACCCTAAACCGCTCGTCCAAAATTCGCGACAAAAGCTACAAAATTAGGACGTAATGGTTGTTCCTCGATCTCCTACGAAGATACGAGAACCACCTCCAACATACGGTAAGGATTCATGTACGTTTTGCAAAGATATTGGTTTATGTTAATTTTTAAGGTTTTGTTAAATAATTGTTTTTGTTGGTCCCCAAGTTCATGTCGTACTTTTGTGGGGTTTTTTTTTCCTCACTTTTGTGTAGTTCAAACATGTGGGTCTCCGTTATAGGGTTTGGTGAAGTCGATTGTGGTCCCATGGTCCCCATACAACACTCATGTGGTGTTTTTAATGCATTTTTAGTACTTTTGTGGTAGGGTATCTAAGGTTAGTCAATAGAATATTGTGGGTGCAGTGGGTATTATTAAAACTTTAGGGGTTTTATGGGTTTACGGTTTAGTTTTTGTTTTAAATAATTTAACTAATTTTAATTCTTTAATTGTTGGTATTAAAGATACAGAGAGCACTGATCTTACAGTGGTGTTGTATCATGGAGGGAAGTTCATTAACATGCCTACAAATGATTACTTAGGTGGGGGAGTGAGCATCTTTCACTATGTGAACTGTCAAGAGGTAAACCAATGCTTCCTCAATGGTCTGATTTCTAATATGTTGCAAACTCTATGTTGTGATCATCTGATGGGAAAGAGGGAAGTGTGTTTGTATGTTCTGCCTGAAGTGCATGAAGTGCCTACAATGCCTGAAGTTGCTGAAATTCCTGAAGTAGATGATATCACTGAGAATAGTTACATAGATGAAGAAGGAGCGAACTTTGACTTTTATGAAGATGTGGGATTACATGATGACAGTGATGATGGGATTACAATATGTCTAGTGATGAGAGTGATGATGAAGTCATATTTTCTGAGTTTGTTGATGAAACTGTAATGCATGCTGATGAAGCAGTAGATGAGCCAGATAGTGGGATATATGAGAAAGATGTGGTTTCCAGGCCCACAAGGTGTAGGAACACTGATATCTTACAGAATGATGGTGAGGCAAGTGGTGAACTGTTTTTCAATCCACAAGAGATTTTCAATCCTACATTTGAAGTGGGAATGATGTTTAGCAGCAAGAGGGAGATAAAGAAGGCAATTCATTCACATGGAATTATAGAGAGGAGAAGTTTGTGGGTGTTCAAAAGTAATCCAGGGAGGTTGCATCTCAGGTGCTATGACTCTCTGTGTAAGTGGAAGATTAATGTCCTGAAGTTGAAGAATGAAGAGCCTTGGATCATTAAGGAGTATAATCCTAGACATAGGTGTGAAAGGAGGTTTCATGTGAAGAATGTCAAATCACCATGGTTGGCTTCTAAATTCATTAACTTGTTCAAGTGTGATCCTAAAAGAAGAGTTGGGGGGTTTAGATGGGATGCAGTTAATAATCCTAGACATGGGTGTGAAGTGTGTTTGCTGTCTTGTTACATGTTTTGTGTAAGGAATTTACTAAGGAACTTCTATAATGCCAGTTTCAGAGGAGAGACCTATAGTGATGCTGTTAGAAAAGCATCTAATACAACCACTGAGAGTCAATTCTTGGATGCCATGAGAGAGTTGGGTGGATTAAGTCAATCTGCTTTGAACTGGTTTGATGACAAAGATCCAGTACTTTGAAGCAAAGCATATTTCAACCCCTTTCCCAAGTGTGATTTGATCCTCAACAACACTTGTGAATCCTTCAACAGCACCATACTGGAGGCTTAGGAGAAGCCCATCATCACAATGTTTGAGCAGATCAGAGAGTATCTAATGCAAAGGTTTACAACCAACAAAGACAAGTATGCCAGGAAGTGGCATAATCTCACTATTTGCCCCAAAATCAAGGAGAAGTTGGACTATAGTTCAAAGAAAATTGCTGAATGTGTGCCCTTCAAGAGTGACAACAATCATTATCAGATCACTTCACTAACCGATGATTCACAACACTGTGTGAACATGTTTGATGCAAGTTGCACCTACATAAATTGGGATTTGAGTGGGATACCATGCAAACATGGAATCTGTGCTATTCTACCCAGCGGACAACAAGCAATTGACTTCATCTCAGACTGGTACTTTGTTGAGAGATATAGGATTGCTTATGCTCTCCCCATTTATGGTGTTTGTGGTAGTGAAATATGGGGTGAAACTGGTTATATGCCTCCACTACCTCCCAATTTTGATAGAAAGACAGGCATGCCACAAAAAGCTAGGAGGAGAACACCTGATGAGGAGCTAGTGAGTAAGAAAAAAAAGGTTGGGAAAAGAGGAGTGAATAAGCAAGTCAAACATAAGAGGAATCAGAAAACTGTCACATGTGGTTTCTGTGGCATCCAAGGTCATAATATCCAAACATGTTCTTTGAGAAAGTCATATGAAAATGAGGAGATGGAAGATAGTCTATACAAGGATCTTGATTACATTAGTTGTTGTCAAAATAAGAAACATAAGAGCGGGCAAAGTTCAAACACAGCATCTGCAGAAAGTGATGTAGCAGGAGAATCACAGGTAACCTGATCATATAAGAGATTATTAGAGATCAGTTTGACTAATTATATAAAAGATTATAACTTATTTATTTAACTGATACGTAGGAAAATGAAGCAGTAAATCTGAGCCAGGATTTGGATAACATAAATGACACTGAGGAGGGCATCTTGAATGAGTCTGATATTGCAAGAAAATGGAAGAAGAAAGTGGTTCCAACTGACAGTTGGTTCAAGCAATCACAAGTAAGCAACTTCTATTTCATAATACTAGCATATATTGCAGATTTAGCATTAGTTCATGTAATGTAAAAAGAATGCAATGATATTAACAGGGATTTGGGTCTACTCATAATGAGGTCATTTCTTCAGACCCCACCCCTACTGGTGGGTGGGTGGGTGAGCCAGTACTAGAAAGCACCATCTTCTAATCATATGCCAAGTATTCATTCTCAACTCACACAAAGCCAAAATTGTAGCCTTACTCCTTATTTGACCAGATGAGTGAATATTAGAGCTTCTGCTCCAATGGTTCAGACTCAAGGAAGCCAAACATACACTGTCCAACCACTACATGTGAATGTACATGTAGTTGCACCCACTTTTGTGCCTAGAAGAAAGAAATATGTGAAGATATCAAGCCTTGCTCCAGTGATCAATGAAATTAATCATGCTCATTCTAAGAATAAGGAAAATGAGAAGGCTGATGGTAAGGGAAAGAGGAAGGCTGGTGGTAAGGGAAAGAGCAAGAAGAAGTAACTTAATGAATGAAGTTTGTGTTTTTCAGATTTATGTTTACCACTGCATGTTGAAGTGTGTTGGATAATGGCACTTAGTTTTTGTTTGCTTCCCTCTGTCTACAATTTTGGTTGACTGAATGATTGGTACTGCTTGTTTTGTGGCACTGATCATTAGATGAACATTGCCATTTTTTGGCATTGATCATTGGATGAACATGGCTGTTTTTTGTGTTGCAGTGATCATTCAGACTACCAATTTTTTTTTTTTGTAAATCTAGTAATGTATTAGAGCGAGTGCTTTTTTGGAGATATTAGCTCTGAAGTGACTTTGCTGATTAATGACTTGAGGTTATGTGGTCTAATTTCTATATGTCTCATTTTCTTATTATGTATTGTTGTTTGTACATTTACTGTCTTGGTGTTGGAAAGATAAAAGGAAACAGAAAACAATTCATAGCAATTTCAAAAACACTAAAAAACTTCATTCCTAGCTCAATAGTTCAAAACGAGTTCAAATAGTGATTAACCAATATCACTACTTATTATTCCAATAACAGAAAGGAAACTTGAAAGAGACACATCAAATACTTTCTAACAATGACAGGAAGGATTTCACTCATGCTCAATAACTTCAGCAGCAACAACTTCAACGGGGGGCTCAAGGGCATCAGGAACTTCATCATCTGGCAGAACGGCGCATTGGAGATAATCGAACAACTATAACATAAGGTAGGCATTGTTAAGGCCATAGAGGTGAAAGTAGCGATCAAATTGAGTCTCTTACACGTCAAAACATCGAGTTTAGATAATTTACAACAAAAAAGACATATTTTGTCTTATTATAGGTGAAATTAAAATGGATACCCCTGTCATGTCGTAGTTATCGGCCACATCCACTTCTCTCATTACACCAATAAACCAAACATTAGGCCTTTCCATAAATAGACAAAATTTGTCGAACTTGATCCGATAAATCTTCAACATTTTTTTGATCCTCGAAAGAGGGAAATGGTCGTTGCTACCCTTCTCCATGACCATTGAAAAGTATATCAGTCCACGAGTAAGAACATTGGGGCAACTAATTCGATGCCTCACACCATAGTCAATCACAAGTTGGAGTAGCTTCTCTTCCAAAAGGTCGTTAGTTCATGGATCCCTAAATAGATGCTTTAGTCGTTCATCGGATACATTATCCATTCTTATAATAACATGCAAGGCAAAAAAAATTAGCAATTCAAATCACAAAAGAAAGAAGTAACTTAAACAATTTAGTCGTCGAAATTAGATTATACATTATCTGGTAAACAACAACATTAAACAACATAATACGATTACCATCCGATACAAATCAACATTAAACAACATTAAACTACATTCTAGAAAGAAAAAAAGAACAAAAAAACACAAAACATTGTGACCATAATAAACAACAAAAACCACCCGATGAAACAACATATAAGGGCGGCCTTCGTGACATTGATATTTCTCAAATAACTATTAAAGCCATATTCCTCAAGGGCTCCAAACATGAGTATGAACCACATTAGAAGTGATAGACACGCGACAACTTGACTCGGTTTTTTCTTGTTCAAAACTTCCTAAAACCGCATCTTGCCCTTGAGTTCTTTTTCTCAATGATGGTGAAGCCTTCGTGCTACGAGGGTACATAAAAGCTGTTAGTCGAGCATTTTTTCCAAGTGGAGTTCATCATCCCAAATGAAATAATTGGGATGTCGGACTCTCGCTGGACACACGTAGTAGAATTCACCGGGTCGTGTCGAAGTCAACCCGACCATACCATATATCAGTAGACCCCGACCACATTGACAAGGAAATTGGTACACAATCTACAATGAATGAAAATTGTAGAGGTGAGCCAACTACATTTAAAAAAAACATTTAATGACTAATCTCAATTAAGCACTAAACCCTAGCATATTACATACATTATCACTGGAAAAACAAAAATAAAAAATAAAGTACAGATGAATTATTTTGGGCTATCCATAATTCGAATTCATACCCTAAACCCAAATTCATCAAGAATTCATTGCAAACCCTAAATCCTAAACTGATAAATTAACATTAACATGCATACACATGAAACAACAATTGCAACAACAATCAAGGCAAAGTCGATTACCATGCAAAGTCGATTATCTAAATTGATGGTTAGGGCAAACTCGATTACCTTGAATCAGGCTCGACGAACTCACCCTTCTTCAACCTACTGATCAAAAAAGACACCAATTGCAGTCGATTAGTGCAAAATCAAAAATAAAAAGCAAAGCCCTAAAAAGAAAAGCCCTAAAATTGAACAAAAAATTAAGCCCTCACCTTAATGTTGAACGAGCTAGCGGTGGAGGAACTGGAATGGGCTTGTAGGATAATTATAGTGACAAAAGTCATAGGAATTGAATCAGCAAAATTGAGGAGCAATTTGGACCATTTTTGTGAATTTTGATCGAATTTGGTGGGAGTTGACCATTTTTTGGTTGTTAATCGAAGATTAGATGGGCAAGGGTGTTGTGGTAATTTATTACCACCCTCGCCTAGTCATAAGATTTTTAAAAAATAAAAAATTATTTCACACGTGGCGTTAGGAGTGGGTCCCCACAGTGGATATGTAGGTCTAGAATACGACCAGACCCATTGTGAAGCCCGACGGGCATTTTTTTGAAAAAAAATTAAAGTTGTCGGGTATTTTTTGGCCCGAAAAATTAGAGCGCAAAAGTGAAGTTTCATATAAATTATCGGGCAGAAAAATGCATTTGCCCTAAATTAAGGTGGTGTTTGCAAACTCTTAAAAAAAGCTATAATCAGCTTTTTATGTAAACAAGTGATTTTGGGGTGTTTGCAAATCTAGCTTTTTCGGTTATAAAACTTTTTTTTAGCTCAACATCCCCACAATCTTAAAGCTGGTGTGGGGATGGTTTTAGCTTAAATTAAAATTGTGAACTTCTACTTTTTCACTAGATCTTGCAAACACCACCTAAATCAGTTATGATCGAAAATCAAAGAGATACATTGTAATGTTAATTATTCTTAAATGTTTAAACAATACGCAAGAAAAATAAATATATAAGTTATATGGACGGGTATTGTAGTTCTAAACTCATTTGAAAGTCAACCAAATTGAAAAATGACAAAAAAATGAAGGGCATATGCGTATTATGCTAACTTATATATAAGGGTTGGGCATATCCGTAAAGTTCTGTATATTTTATAATTGGTTTCTATAATTTTTTAGGATGTTTATGCAATTACAAGAAACCTCAGGCGACTTAGTAGTAAATAATTTTCAAAACCTAAATTCATTGATACATTCGATATTCCTTAAAAGATATATAATTTCGAGGTCTATAACTATTTAGCATAATCAGAGCTTGAAAACCTCGCATTGCTATTCCAAGAGCCCAAGAGATACACGCAAGGGAAATTTACTACTTTGGTCCCATAATTTGGCTCTTTTTTAATTTTGGTACACAAACTTGGCAAGCCTTGATTTTAGTCACACAACTTGGCACCTACACTGAATTTTGGTCCCATCACCACACCTCTGCCATAATCCGCCCGGAAAATCCTATGTGGCTGCCGTTGACTAAACAATGTCCAATTTAACCCCATATTGGTCCCCACTTTGCTACATTTTGCCAGCGTGGATGACACATAATTTACTAAAAAAAATAAAAAAAAATGAAACGGCTTCCTGAACATTCCCCGCCATTCACACACACAACACACAAACTTCGCGCGCCAAACACTCCACCACCAAAAAATACCTCTCACTTTTCTTTCTTCACCACCGTCACATATCACTGGAAGCACCGTCACTGGACCCTCGAATTAGCTCGCAGTCATGGCCCGCAGGGTGAGGAAGTTGAAAATATGAAAAAATGACAAAAATGAAGATCCCACGCCGAATTACGGTAAGACATTCAGCTAATTTTTCTTACATACATGTTAATACATACGTTTGTGGTCGTATACCATGATTGCATGCGTAAAATAAACCCTAATTACAAAAACCCCCAATTCAAGAACCCTAGTTACAGAAACCCTAATTTTCGATTTTGGGAAGCTTATTCCTCAATAATTAGTAAATTATCAGAATGTACTTTGACTAAATATATCCATGATTTGGTTGCAACAGATGGTGGATCTCTGCATGTTACTTGTGAATTCCAATATGGTGGGAATGTCACAAGTGAGGGGACACTGGACAGTTTTGAGAATGCAAAGGTTGTTGTGGATTATATGGGTCCAATCTATATAAGCTATAATGGCATTCACTCACTCTGATTATAACTTGCATTTTTGCTGGTGAAGGCTATTTATATGAAGCAATCATCTGGTTATGTGCTTCTGCAGAATGATCATGACATCAGATCATACTTCTTGTCTTCTCAGCTGAGTAGAACAATGGTATTGTTTGTAGATTGTGAAGGCAGGATTGATATAGAACAACATGCAATGTTTGAAGTTGAAGACACAACATTTGAGTAAGATGATGAGGGTTTGGTAGGTGATGAAGGAGAGACTGGTGAAGTTGACGGGGGAAAGTGATCTTGATTACTTTAGTGATCGAGAATGTGCTATGGATGAAGACATAGAAATGGGGTAGGAAGTTAATGAGAGTGTTGATACTATATAGAAATGGGTATGAAGATATTCCTGATATCAAAAAGCTCTCCTAGCTTAACACACTCATTAACTTCCTGCCCCATTTCTATGTCTTCATCCATAGCATATTCTGGATCACTGAAGTAATCAGATCACTTTCCCTGTCAACTTCACCAGTCTCTCCTTCATCACCTACCAAACCCTCATCATCTTGCTCAAATGCTGTGTCTTTACCTTCAAACATTTCCTGTTGTTCTATATCAATCCTGCCTTCATAATCTACAAACAACACCATTGTTCTACTCAGCTTAGATGACAAGAAGTATGATGTGATGTCATGATCATTCTGCAGAAGCACATAACCAGATGATTGCTTCATATAAATAGCCTCACCAGCAAAAATCCAAGTTCTAAGCAGAGTGACTGAATGCCATTATAGCTTATATAGACTGGACCCATATAATCCACAACGACCTTTGCATTCTCAAAACTGTCTAGTGTCCTCTCACTTGTGGCATTCCCACCATATTGGAATTCACAAGTAACATGCAGAGACCCACCATTTGTTGCAACTAAATCATGGATTTAATTAGTCAAAGTATGATATGATAATTTACTAATTATTGAGGAATAAGCTTCCCAAAATCGAAAATTAGAGTTTCTGTAATTAGGGTTCTTGAATTGGGGGTTTTTGTAATTATGGTTTATTTACGCATGCAATCATGGTATACGACCACAAACGTATGTATTAACATGTATGTAAGAAAAATTAGCTGAATGTCTTACCGTAATTCGGCGTGGGATCTTCATTTTTGTCCGTTTTCGTATTCTCAACTTCCTCACCCTGCGGGCCATGACTGCGAGCTAATTCGAGGGGTGGAGTGACGGCGCTTCCGGTAATATGTGACGGCGGTGAAGAAAGAAAAATGAGAGAGATTTTTTGGTGGTGGAGTGTTTGGCACGCGAAGTTTGTGTGATGTGTGTGTGAATGGCGGGGAATGTTCAGGAAGCCGTTTCATATTTTTATTTTTTAATAAATTACGTGTCATATACGCGGGCATAACGTGGCGAAGTGGGGTCCAATATTGGGTCAAAATTGGACAATGTTGAGTCAACGGCAGCCACGTAGGATTTTCCGGGCGGATTATGGCGGAGGTGTGGTGATGGGACCAAAATTTAGTGTAGGTGCCAAGTTGTGTGACTAAAATTGAAGCCTCCCAAGTTAGTATATCAAAATTTAAAAAGAGCTAAATTTTGGGACCAAAGTAGTAAATTTTCCTACACGCAACGTCTTTAACCCATAATCTTTTCATGTTAAAAGTTATAAAAAGTATTTACTCAAAACGTAAAAGTTAAAACTGAAATACATGCACCACGTTTCTTTTTGGGATAAGACAAATGCACCACTTATATATATATATATATATATATATATATATATAATATATAGACGTCAGAAACGACTTCAAGGAATATGCATGACTCTACCGAGAAGATTCATCACTCTTAGAAAAAGCCACAAATTTAATTTGCTCGTTTTCGTTCTAAACCGGGCGACAATATGATATCTTATAGATTCATGTCTTCTACTATTTTCTTTATTATAAATTATTAAACCATTTGTGAATTCACTAAAAAACAATAATATAAATCTTGTACGTAATTCTAATCCACTTACTTGCAATTAATTATATTTCCCACTTGCACAATTAAGATGGTAACGCTAATGAACTAATCAAACCAACATTGGCTAGTGGTTTACAATGAGTTGAGGCGTTGAATTTGCAGCTGAAAACATAATTTTTGTCATATATGGTGGCGGCAGACACTTAACAACTTATACATGAACCTTCTTCAGTATGATGGTGAGGCTCCTTTGTGCGTTGACAAACAGATTATCTATAATTAAATACCAGCTTTAATTTCCTTGGTTAAACACTGCCCTTAACTCATCACCAATGCAGTTTTACTATCTTCTCTTTGCACATAAATACTATGACTTCTGAAATTAACAATATTCCTTGCCAAGAACTTTGATTCAATTCTGTTTGGCTTATTAGTTATTACCAAGAGTTTGGTAGGATTCCTGGTGTCTATTTAATTAATTTGTGCTTCTTTTGAACTACAAAAAACCTTTCAAGGGAGGTCGTACCTATGGAGTTAGTTGAATCAGGGAAGCTCAGGAAAAAGAGTAGTTTCTTCCAGAAATTGGAGAAATACCTACCATTCCTCAGGTGCGCGATGCCAAAGACGAAGGCCATGTTGCGTAACAACAGCGCAAGGGAGACGTTAATGAAGAAGGATTACAAGCTAATGAAAAAGAGCCGAGTGGCGCCTAATGGGTATTTTTCGGTGTACGTGGGATCAGAGAAGCAAAGGTTCGTGATCAAGACTGAATTTGTGAATCATCCTTCGTTCAAGATGTTGCTAGAGGATGCTGAATCTGAATATGGATTCGAAATCGAAGGCCCGTTACTTCTTCCATGCGGAGTTGATCTTTTCTGGAAAGTGTTGGCTCAAATACTGGATGGCGATAATACTGAAGAGTTCGACAAAACTGGTTTTGCCCGTGGTTTGTGCAGCCCCATTATTCATTATGTGCGGCGTTTCAACAAAATTGGCACTTCTTAATTCTTATCCACTTGCGGTTTCTCGAGCTTAGATCAAGTTTAAGCATGTAATCTTGTATGTATAGCAACAATAGTTGTAATAGTCTCTTAATGTTGGACATGAATTCAATAGAAATCGAATCTTGTACACCTTAGTTGCTATGATACATCATATAGCAGTGTATATATATATATATATATAAATTTCTAAGCAGAATTTCATAACTTTTGTATGCACATACTTGCTACATTTGCTTGTTGGATTCGATAGAGAATTTTAGATAAAGAGGTGCGGAAGGGCCGGGACTTTTTCAGCATTTCCCCCCATTTTTTTTCAAGTTTTCGTTGGCCAATTATGATTTGGATGGCATTTCACAGTTTCAATCTCAAAATGTATTTCGATTTTCGATCAATTTCTAAAAGCGGTCCTAGCCTTTTTTTCAGTTGTCTACAACATCGGAAACCATACCAGTTACTTAAGAAAGGTTGTACAATTTATCTTTTCTCTATGTTAATTTTTTTTTTCTCTAAGACTTTGGCGGCTATTGAATTTGTAATTTATAATTTGTAGTTCTTTTCTCTTTACTTGTAATTTTTAACTTATTTTTCAGATTATTAATTTAGATATCGCAATAGATCTTGCTTAATTATTTCTGGTATTTAATGTGTAAATTGCGTAAGCTCTGTAAATGAGATTTAGACATTTTCTTTAAGTGTATTAATTATGGCTACTTCTATAAATTTTATTTTGTTATGAAAAATCTTTAATTACATAATATTATGACATATATATATATATAAGTATGTGTATTAATATATTTATTAGTTACTTTCTACATGTAATTTGTAGATTCACTAGTTATAAATATGACTTTGGATAATGATATTAATGGTAAAAAATCCACAAGCTATGTTGCAACTTGTACGGATATGAACACGCCAGGACAAGGACGCGGCGACATTGACACGAAAACATGGATTTTTACAAAATAGACACAACTAGGGCACGATTTATTTTTATATTAAAATATTAAATATCACTAGTACTTATAGACCTAATATCTTTAAACATAATTAATAACATATAATATCAAGAGTAATTATCACTTATTAATCACTAGTTATTTACTAAAGTAAAGTTCAAATAAAATTCTAACTAAAATTCAACTACTAATGTCAAACAAATATATAAACCAATGAAAAGCAAATAAGAGTTATACAATACTAAAAAAACATAGATATTACTCAATCCAAAATGATACATGGACGAAATATTAAAACTGCCCCATAACTTTAATTCAGTTCTTAAAATGCCCGTTTTTTTCGGGCCTTGTAAAAATGCCCCGTAAGTCTTGTAAAATCTTGAGAAAATGCCCGTTTGCCTTAATCGGGCTAAAAATGCCTACGTGGCGGTACAGTGGCTGCCACGTCAACAAGTTGTATTTGCACCTCAAAACCCTTGTAACTTTAAATATTGTATTTGCACCCCAAAATAAATTGCACTTTGCCCCCCAAAAAATAATAATTTATACTAATTTATACTAATTTATAAAATAATAAATATTTAACATTATATAAAATAAATAAAAAACAAAAAAAAATTAAAAAAAAAAATCCCCCGCGGGGTCCCCCCAAACCCCCCCCCCCCACCCAAACCCCCCCCCCCACCCAAACCCCCCCCCCCCCCACCCAAACCCCCCCCCCCCCCCGCCACTGTCGAATCGCCGCCCCCCACCCCCCTCCCCGTCCCCGCCACCACCATTGCCAAATCGCAGTGGTGGTGGCCGCGATTGCAGCGGTGGTGGCGTCGATTTGACGCCACCACCGCTGCAAATCGCAGTCGTCGGGTGGCGAGGGGGGGGGGGGGTAGGGGGGGGTGTAAGGGGTGGGGTGGGGTGCGGGTAGGGTTTTATTTTTTATTTTTTATTTTTGTTTTTTTGTGTTTTTTTTATATATATGTTTATTATTATTATTTATATTTATAAGTTTTATTTTTATTTATATACCATAAATAACATATATATACCATAAGTTTTTATTTATATACCATAAAACTTATAATAAGCATATATTATGGTATATATACCATAAATAACATATAAAACAAAGTGTATATATTATGGTATATATATAAAACTTATAAATAATAATAATAAGCATGTTTCAAAAAGTTATGTTTATTATTATTATTTATATATATGTTTATTACTATTTATATATATATATATCTTTATTATTTATATATATGTTTATTATTATTATTTATATATATTTATTATTATTGGCTGAAAATATGACGTGGCGGAGCTATTTTATGACATGGCAGCCACTGTACCGCCACGTAGGCATTTTTAGCCCGATTAAGGCAAACGGGCATTTTCTCAAGATTTTACAAGACTTACGGGGCATTTTTACAAGGTCCGAAAAAAACGGGCATTTTAAGAACTGAAAAAAAGTTATGGGGCAGTTTTAATATTTCGTCCATGATACATCAATTAGAAAAAGGTACGTTTAAACCTTTTATTTAGTCATTTTTTTTAGAATTTTTTTTGAACTCTTTATCTTTCAATTGTTAATTTGTAATCTTTTTCCTTTAAATAAGTTTTATAACACAAACTATTAAAATACATAACTTTCGCTTAAACATATCTAAAATATATTGAATATAATACATAGTTTTTAAGACTCTGGCGGGTCATTCTCAAGTGTCGGACACGAGTGTCCTAATCAATTTTTATTTATTTTAATAGAGAGACATGCCACATCTTTCGAGGAATGTCGGACAATCATCATTGTTGAATTCGTGTCAGACACGAACACGCATGATGTTTTGAAGTATCGATTCATCATAGTCCACAAGTCAATACTTAATAATTTTCGTGCATCATAATTATTATTATTATTATTATTATTATTATTGTTGTTGTTGTTGTTGTTGTTGTTGTTGTTGTTGTTGTTGTTGTTGTTGTTGTTGTTGTTGTTGTTGTTGTTGTTGTTGTTGTTGTTGTTGTTGTTGTTGTTGTTGTTGTTGTTGTTGTTATTATTATCAAAATTTAACGTTTTGGTCCCATAACTTGGCTTCTTTTGAATTTTGGTACATTAACTTGGCACCTTGTAATTTTGGTCCCATGACTTGGCATTTCATTTGAATTTTGGTCTCATCACCATTGCTCTGCCCAATGCCACCGTTAAATGTCGACGTGGCCTCCGTTAACTGTACAATAAGCAATTTTGACCCGATTTTGGGCCCCTCTTCGCCAAGTGGAAGCCATGTGGAAGCCACTGTAGATTAATTGCATCCATGTGTTTAAAAAAAAATTTAAAAGTAGACCTGGGCATTGTGGCGGCGCTCGATCGCCGAACTGAAATTTTGATGAACATGACGGTGTTCAGAATACAAAACGGCACCATAACGAGCAAGAGACCAACAAAGTGAATCACTGACATGAAGATTTAGGTTAACGACACTGCAATTTTGCGAGGGTTTTTGATCAGCAGCGCGCATCAGCAACACTTACAATCCCCTGTATTGCATCAATGGCTACCATAACTAACTTCTTAACCAGCCCACCCTCAAATCTCACCTGCGCCACCACAAAACTAACACCACTCTTCACCCAACCTCCCACTCCCTTTACAATCCCACAAATCCCGTCTCACTGACCTTAAATGCGTCGCCCCCAAAGCCACCGCTGCAACACCGGGAGTCAAGAAACCAAGCGACGAGCGCGTTAAAAAAGTCACCGCCGCAGAATTTGATGAAGCCCTAGTCGCCGCCAAGAACGGCCTCGTAGTCGTCGAGTTTGCTCTCCAATTTACCTTGATGTATTCTTGAATTTCCAAATTTATAGTCTTTTCCAATACCAATGAAGTGATGGTGATTTTGTGGAATTTGCTGGGAAGAGAAGCCATTTTTGCAGGGAGGAGTGTTCGTGCTGGTGGCGGTGGTTAAATGTTGTTGGTGGCGGGTAGCAGTGGTTAGGTGCTGGTGGTCGCGGTGGTTTGGATCTCCATGACAGGCGATTTTCGATCAAGGAGAAGAGGATGTGGATTTCGAGGGAAATCGGAGATTCGGATCTGGGTGGTGATGGTTACCAGTACTGTTGTTGTGGGTGTTTCGTGCTGGAGGCGGTGGTTGGATGCTAGTGGTGGCGGAGGTTAGGTGCTTCAACAGTACGGAGTGTTGAGAGGATCGTGGCGAAGAGAGCTGGCGGATAGGTGTGGAACAGCGGGAAGAAGAACGACGGTGACATCGCGGTGACTGTGGCGGTGGAAGTGTCGACGACGGAGATGAATAAAGAATCGCCATTGTTGATGAAGAGAGAGAGAGAGAGAGAGAGAGAGAGAGAGAGAGAGAGAGAGAGAGAGAGAGAGAGAGAGAGAGAGAGAGAGAGAGAGAGAGAGAGAGAGAGAGAGAGATAAGCTTCTTTTTTTTAAATTATACATGTGGATGCCATGTGTGTGCCAAGTGTACTTGTGGGTCCTAATTTTGGGTCAAAATTGATGACTACGCAGTCAACGACTGCCACATAAGAATTTTGAGCCGGAGTAGGGTGGCGATTGGGTCATGTGACCAAAATTCAGTTTAAGTGCCAACTTGTAGGACCAAAATTAAGGGGTGCTAAGTTAATGTACCAAAATTCAAAAAGTGACAAGTTATGGGACCAATTCATTAAATTTCCCTCACAAATTACATCAGAGTAAGCGGCTAAACCTGATGTTGTTTTCTTTCTTCTTCTTCTTACCTTTTTTATGAAAAGTAAATATAAAGATATCATGTTTTCCTGATATTCACAACCATGTAATTCTGTTTTTTAGTCATAGCTTTTCAGTTGAGTCTGATTTATTTATATTTGGAAGTTAACTTAAATTAAATAAAAGTGTTTTTTTAGTCTACCCGTATCAGAAATTGTAAATACTATGTAGTTATCAGCCTTGTAGCTATATACGCGACAAATTGAACTAAAAAGATTATTCACTGCGAATCTATATATTGCGATGAAAATTCATCTAATAATAATAATTAAATTAACATGAAGGGTGACTGTAAATTAGAAAGAAAAAAGAAAGCGTCTAATAATTTTAAATACTCATAGCCATTCTAATTTCTAAGTAACCTGATTTTACATATTTCAGAATTGATTTTTGGTGTTGTACTACTGTTAATATAAGAAATTAAAATTACATAAGCAAAATTATCTCCAAATCAAATGTGTAATAGTTAGCATATTAATTTTATATTCATAACCTATTAATTTGACTTGTATACCTATTTTCTCCTTATAACTCTAACACACAAATTACATTCAAACAAAATCCAAAATGCTTTGCACGGTTTTCAAGAGAATCTTTAAAAACTTCAACCAAACATCAAATGGGCGAAACAAGTGAAACTACATCCAAACATGGTCTAAGACATCCACTCCTCCCATTAAGACTTTATGAACAGTTCGTCTTCGTCATACTTGAATATATGTACTCATGTAACAAAAATGGGACAATGGCAGGATGCTCTAGAATCCAAATCCAAGACTCCAATGTACTATATACATTCCAATACTAATGCATCATTAATGTGCTCCACCATTGTGTTTGCTGAGTTCTCTTTTTTTTTTTCGGTCCTCGGCAACTAGGGTTGTAATGACCATTCTTCCCATAGTCCCAATACAACAACAACACCATTCAATGGAGCTTTTGTTATATTTTGACTCGTCTTTGTTCTTTGATTTTGGTCTACCCAATTTATATTCAATCTCTTGTTTTTTGGTCTACCTTTCTTCTCAAGACTTTCTTCTTGACCCCGAAGAAATTACCAACAAAACATTGGATTCCTTCCTATGAGTTTCTTCTTGACAATCATGTTGCTTACTTCTTCAAACTTCAACTTCACCTTCACAGATGATGTACATACAACAGTAATAATCCTGCTCCAACTTTATGAAAAAGAGGACAACAAAATTCAAGCACTAACTATGCTATCAAAACCAATTCTGATCGAGCTTTATTGTGACATTGTGAGATTGAACTCATTCAGATGATCCTAAACTACAAAGTTTTCTAAATGTTGCATCATATGAACCTTGTTTGTTGCTGATTGGTTCTCGAAAATACCGACAAGAACATTTAATATGCCCTTCTTGGTTGTCTCTTTCATTGTGAAAAATGGCAAGTTTTGCAACAAAGATAACCACACCACGCTCATCACCTTCCTATCAAAGACTTCTCAAGCTTTGCCTTTCATCTACGTCGACTTATCATTTAAAGGTTTCCAGATATCTTTACCACACAAATGATCCTTGATTTGCAACCTATAAGACTAATAATCCAAAATATCAGGCTTTTCAATCCGTGATTTGTCTCCATCCATCGTACAACTCCCTCAAAGCCTAATGCTCTGGTACCACCTAATTGCATTGTGGATACACAATAATGACAATCCGCAATATATGCAAAGCGATAAGAGAGAAATGAAAGACACAATAATTTTTTTACCCTGTTTCTCTATGACTATCTCTAAAGGCACCAACCAAAAATTTTCACTATGATTTGAGCGGTTACTATTTAGTAGTAAAAACAAGATATATGAGACATCTAATACTATCTCTCACAAGTGTTTCTCTTCTATCATTAACCTTCTTGTGTGTTTCTCCACCTGATTTTGCACACATTAAAAGTTCCAAAATTCTAATATTTATAGTTATTGCTGAAGAGAAGACAAAATTAGAAGTAACTGTATAGTAATCGTAAGCACACCATATGGTGCCACATGTGGCTCGACTAGTACATCCACACACACACGACCTATAGCTCCAGCAGCACCACCTACTGTCAACCACGTGTGAGCAGTGCCCCTTGGTGGGGTGAGTAGTGCCATCGTTAAGGTGTAAGTAGACTCTTAACACTTTTTGGTTATGTGCATCTTTGTTGCACTGGTCTTGTCCTGAAGCTTCAAAATCTACAACCTTTGAGTCCTCATTTATTAGGTGACATCAAATAAAATGTCAATCTTAGGAACTCTATTCATAATCTGAAATAAAATCTCTACCGCACTTAGTTTAAAAGATCCTAACAAAAATTCATTTCAATTTTGTCCAAGGCTAACTAGGAATTGGTAAATACGCATACAAATCATTGAGAAGCACTATGGATTTAGTTTACCTACATTTGATACATCTTCTATAAACCCTCATAACATTAGTTTGCCTATGTGGCCTATTTAAAGTGTTGTCATAGAATAGTTGAGGCCCTCGCAGCTCTAAACATGTCTCATTGCATCCCCTCCCCCCCCCCCCCCCCCCCCCCCACTATGAAATTCTTGCATTAACAACTCCTCAAGGAATAATTAGACACCATACATTATTCCCCTAAAACAAGAATTCTGTATGCCTAAAGAACTTATCACTCGTAGTGACTTTCTCCCAAGCTTGGTATTCTCACTAAAATCTTATATGTGCTTAGCACCAGGAAATTTTACATCAACATACCTACGAGAGATTGCTAAAAAATTATTTACAAGAGGCGACCCTACTCTTGCAGATCCTACTAGGGAAGTAGAGGACTTAAATGAGGAAGACCCCCGAACTACTATTCTATAAGTTGAATTTAGACCTATTATTACTTGAAGCATTTGAGGAAGACATAGTATATATTATCAAAAGCTCAAGAAGGGAACAATAAGTTATTGGGAGGAGTAGGACTACGGATGACATTAATACACTCAAAATCGCCACGCGGCTCGTAAGGACGTGAATGTCTTAGAGGAGACCTAGAACGCCGCTCAAGGTGAACTTCTTAATGAGGGGGTACGCTATCGAAGAGAGATGTGTAAGCCAACTAAGGGTGAGAAGAAAGAGAATAGTTCTTGTCATGCACATCTTTTGAATGTTTTGTCTTCATTTACCTACACGTAAAAATAAATTAAGTCATTAGAGGAATAAAGAATTATTTTGGAAAAAAAATGGTACGGGAATGAAAACACTTTGAAACGTACATCAGAGCCGATAGAACGTACACAAGTCAAACTTGATGTTTGATCTATTATTTGAAATGAATTTTGATTTATATTTTGAATGTAAGGCTTCTCTTGTCCAAAGGTGAAAGGTATACAACATTGAAATGCAATTTGGATGTTCATCATTTAGGCAATTTGGCTGGCTAGGAACAAGAAAATATTTGACAACGAAAATCCGAATGTTGGTAGAATTGTGTAAATAATCAAAGTTAGATCATGGTGTTGGTTTAGAGCTAAGCATGATACGTTTTTGTTTTTCTTTACTGATTGGTATTGTTGGACCCTCTTGTGTATTTCTTAGGTTTGATCTTGGTGTGATTTTTCCTTTGTCAAGCGACTTTTCGTAACGGTTTGGAGTACCCCTTTTACTCCCCATTTTTTATTTATGTTTATCTTTGCTCGATAAAAAAAAGAATGTGAATTTCCCAAAGTGTAGAGGGCATATACATGTTGTCAGGGAAATGTCGAAACGCGGCAGTTTATAGGAAGTTGACCAAAAAAGTTATCAAATGCCCTTGACTTTCCAACTTTTGCATTTTTTTATGTCGTGCATAGTTTTCGACTCTAGCCTATTCATCTTTCCGATCTATTAGGACCTTTCTATCTATTGGGCAAGCCCATGAGTCCTTTGGACCTTTTAGGCCATTTCATAGTCTTCAATTTGAAGTATTACTTATTCCGACCTATTGTCCATATTATATGCTCGACCCATCACGAAGTCTAACTGAATTATGTATCGAAAGGCATACACGGGATAAGTTCAATCTAGTTTACTTGCCGCGTTTTCAGATTATCGAATCCAAAACAATCGCAAAACCAACTAGGGGCATGAGTAATTTGACGTGGAGTACTTGGTTAGAAAACAAGATATGCGAGGCACGTTTTTATCCGGAGATAAATTTTTATTCTATTAAGCACATCAATTTATGATTCGAGTATCATTTTTAAAACAAAAAATAAATTAGTTATTAAAAAAATATCTTAAGCGGAACAAGGTAAAGTAGAAACATTTGATGTATCTTCTATAAATCATCACAACATTACTTTGCCTATGTGGTCTATTTGAAGTGTTGTCATAGAATAGCTGAGGTCTTTGCAGCTCTAAATATGTCTCATGCATTGGCCCCCACCATGAGATTCTTGTATTAACAACACCTCAACGAATAATTAGACACCATAGATTATTCTCCTAAAACAAGAATTTTGTAGGAGACTTTCTCCCATGCTTGGTATTCTCACTAAAATCTTTAATGTGCTTAGAACCAAAAAGATTTACACCAACACACCTACGAGAAAGTGCTAAAGAATCATTTACAAGAGGCGACTCGACTCTTGCAGATCCTACTAGGGAAGTAGAGGGCTTAAATGAGGAAGACCCTCGAACTACGAGTCTATAAGTTGAATTTAGATCTAATATTACTTGAAGCATTTGCGGAAGACATTGTATATGAAATGAAAAGCTCAAGTAGGGAACAATAAGTTATCGGGAGGAATAGGGCTACATATGACAGCGTAAGTAGTACACTCAAAAGGACAAGTATGCCTTAGGGGATACCTAGAACACCGCTCAAGGGCACTTCTTAACGAGGGGGTACGCTACCGAAGAGAGATGTGTAAGCCCACTAAGGGTGAGAAGAAAGGGAATAGTCCATGGACATCTCTTGAATGTCTTGTCTCCATTCACCTACATGTAAAAATAAATTAAGTCATGAGAGGAATAACAATTGTTTTGAAAAAAAATTGTACGAGCATGAAAACACTTTGAAAAATACATCAGAGTCAATAGGAAGTGCAAAAGTCAAACTTGATGTTTGATCTATTATTTGAAGTGAATTTTGATTTATATTTTGAATGTAAGGCTTGTCTTGTCCAAAGGTGAAAGGTATACAACATTGGAATGCAATCTCGATGTTCATCATTTAGGCAGTTTGGCTGGCTAGGAACAAGAAAATATTTGATAAGGAAAATTTGAATGTTGGTAGAATTGTGAAAATAATCAAAGTTAGATCATTGTGTTCATTTAGAGCTAAGCATGATAAGTTCTTGTTTTCCTTTGTTTTCCTTTACTGATTGGTATTGTTGGACAGTCTTGTGTATTTCTTAGGTTTGATCTTGGTGTGATTTTTTCCAGTAACTTTTTGTAAGGAGTTGGAGTACTCCTTGTACTCCCAGTTTTTATATATGTTTATCTTTGCTTGATAAAAAAAAATGTAAATTTTTCTTAGTGTAGAGGGTGAGGGAAATGTCGAAACGAGGTAGTTGACCAAAAAAGCTATCAAAAGCCCTTGACTATCCAACTTTTGAATTTCTTGTGTCATGCTTAGTTTTCGACTCCAGTCTATTCAGTTTTTCGATCTATTAGGGCCTTCCTATCTCTTGGGCAAGCCCATGAGACCTTTGGACCTTTTAGGCCATTTCATAGTCTTCTATATGAAGTATTACTTATTCTGACCTATTGTCCATGCTATATGCTCGACCCATCACGAGGTCTAACTGAATTATGCATCGAAAGGCATAGGCGGGATAAATTCAATCTAGTTTAGATACCGCGTTTTCAGATTATGGAATCCAAAACAATCACAAAACCATCTAGGAGCATGAGTAATTTGGCGTGGAGTACTTGGTTAGAAAACAAGATATCCCGCATTAAGTAGATTTTATTCTTTCCTTCATTTTGTAAGCAAAACGCTAGCACGCGAGGCACGTTTTTATCTGCAGATTCTATTAAGCACATCAATTTATGATTCGAGTATCATTTTAATACATAAAATAAACTAATATTTAAAAAATAGGGATAAAAGCATCAAGCTCCCTGAACTATGCACGTTTTTTCGACTTGCACCCTATACAAATTTAATAAGCGTTTTGCCCCCAAATTATGCACGTATGTTCGATTTGCCCCTTAAAAAATGGCCGAAAATCTATTAAAGGGACAAATCGAACAGACGTGCATAGTTTAGGGGGCAAAACGCCTATTAAATTTGTTTAGGGTGCAAGTCCCGAAAATGTGCACAATTCAGAAAGCTTAATGCTTATCTCTAAAAAACAATATCTTAAACGAAACCGGGTGAAGTAGAAAACGTGGGTATATACTACTAATAAGTAATAACTATAAGGAGACTTTTGTTAAGGCGTCAAATTTCTAGTGGATAAAAGCGACCATAAGTTTGTCCATACATATCATGCGCAGGCAGTTAATGAACTCGTCGTTATGTGCAAAATGGAGGCGCAGGTTCCTTCTGCGTTGACAAAGTATCCTCTTTATTATATACACAATAGATGGAGTATCTATATGGCCAGGTATGGTACTTTTATATTGCCTGCCCTGTTTAGAGATTCCCCAGTTCAAGAATGCAGGCAACAACTCTCTCTAGTTTATCACCCCGGGCAGTTGCATATTCCATTGGATTATATAAATTAGTAACCCTGTCTTAATCTAGACCAAATCTAAAGCCCTTTAAACAAAAAACCCATCTTTCTCTCCAAGTTATATTATCCATTGATCTATATTCATTTTACTAGTTTGATTTTTGCGAGGAATAATGCAAAATAGGAGAGAGCCAAGGAGGAGGTGTATGTCCGATTTAGCTTACGACCGAGGTTGAAAGAATCCCACGAGTTTAGCACTTTACTTCAATTACCGTAAGGCAAAAGATATAAATGGAAGTTGAAGAGGGAAAGCAAGAGAAAAAGAGTTCCTTATTCAAGAAACTGGAGAAATACCTGTCTTTTAAAAGGAAGGCAGGATCATCGTCGTCCTCGTCATTGTTTAGAAAGAGCAAGTCATGGCACAGCAGCGCGGGGAAGGCGCCAAGTGGGTGTATTTCGATTTTGGTTGGACCTAAGAAGCAAAGGTTTGTCATCAAAACTGAATTCGCGAACCACCCTTTGTTCAAGATGTTGCTTGAGGACGCAGAATTGGAATACGGATTCAAAAACGAAGGCCCTATACATCTTCCGTGTGAAGTCGATCTGTTCTGGAAAGTGTTGGCTGAAATGGATAGCGCTACTCAAGAATACAACGATGATCACAATAACGGATTTGCTTGTGGCTCGTGCAGCCCCTTCAATTCCGGGAGGCGTAGATCATATGCCCTTCTCACCCCACCAAGGTTTCTCAAGATTAATAACTTTTGAAGGTGATCGATCAAGTCAAATGAGTAATTAATTTAGATGTTGTACTGTTTCTATTTGTGTGAAAATAGAAAGACAATACATAGTACAATGTTCAATTTTATGTGGATTAGATGTACACAGCATGCAGAACTAGTTCTAGCTAGTAATCTTATAGAAGAACACACGCGTGTATGTACTATGTAGGATCGACATATTATACCTAAAAACTCTATTCGTATGTACGTGCATACATATATATATGGTGCAGCAGTTCAATATGTTGTTGAATTACTGCTTAATAAGTTCAACTATCCTCTTATTAGCTATTGGAACTGAATCAATTAATATGTTAAGTGAGGTGAAAAGGAACAACCCTTTACGGCGTTAACATGGTACTAGACCTATCCATGAAGAACATTGTCTGTTGCTAATTTCACGATGCTCTTTGAGTTTTCATACTCTAATTATATATATGTTGTTACAGCTGTGGAAAATTGATGTATTTTGCTTTCTTAGCTGGCAAAACTGTCCTGCTTTTCTCAAGATAGGCAAACCTTACAATTTGGCAAATCATATATTTTCCAGTTCTACCATAATTTACAAGATTTTTTTAATATAGAACATTATTTGGTAAAATTCAGCAATTCGTCTCATGATGTTAAGAACCAAAATAGTTAAAATTTGTAGCCAAGTAAATGAGTGTAATTTCAGCCTTGAATATCAATGAACTGAATCACGACCGGGATTGGGTTTAGTTGCATTTTATTTGTTATTTTTAATGTCACGTATTTAAGCCTAAAACCGCGCTTGACTATTTTTGTTTTAAGAATATTTATACGAATGTCCCTTATAGTTTGTGTATCGTCGGAAATCCTTTCATTCGTGAGTTTAAAATCTTGCACACTCATGATCGTTTCATGTTATTCAACTACAAAAAGCAACAAAAAAAATAAAAACTCGAAAAAGAATTTAGGAAGCAACAAAGTTTCTACCTACATATTTGTGAATTATCGTAAATTTATTGAGGCAAAATAGGAGTTTATTGCTAAAATATTAAAGACAACTGGTCAAAAGAAAAGAATAACAAGATTTTTGGTGCATTCAACTAAGGAAAATGATATAGGGATAAAAGCATCAAGCCCCCTGAACTATACACGTTTTTGCGACTTGCCCCCTAAACTAATTTAATAAGCGTTTTCCCCCCTAAACTATGCACGTCTGTGCGATTTGCCCCATGGCCGGATTTTCGGCTATTTTTGGCCATTCTATGGTCGGAATTTTTCCCCTTACCCGACAGATATGTGTTGTACTAGATGTATATTAGTAGTTGATGACAAAAAGAATGCGAAAAATGCCTCGAACGGGGCATATTCCGGCCAAAATGTGATTTCGTCTTCAGTTTACTTTAGCCGGAATATGCCCCGTTCGAGGCATTTTTTCGCCTACTTTTTGTCATCAACTACTAATATACATCTAGTACAACACATATGTGTCGGGTAAGGGGAAAAATTCCGGCCAAGAATGGCCAAAAATAGCCGAAAATCCGGCCAGGGGGCAAATCGCACAGACGTGCATAGTTTAGGGGGCAAAACGCTTATTAAATTAGTTTAGGGGGCAAGTCGCAAAAACGTGTATAGTTCAGGGGGCTTGATGCTTTTATCCCAATGATATATACAGAGCAAATGACTTTATTTTCTAGCATTTGGGGCTTTGAATTATAAGAGAAACAATATTTGGAAGTGAATGATTATTTCATTAATCACCAAGAGTACATATAGTAACTTACAAGGTATATTCGAAAAGTACAATCTACTAAAATACTAACTAATACAACATAATACAATATATCTAATATGAATAAGTTTGGCATATATTTTGTCTAAGTCTGGTAATCTTCTCTAATCTAATCAATTAAAGGGGTAGTTACACTAAAAGAGTCTGCCCTCTGAGTATATGATTCAACATGAATCACTTAAAAGTAGATTTAAAACCTAATTACAACGTACGTTATATGTGTTGGATCTAAGTCACCCCATTAATGGGGAGGTAGTGCACCATTAAATCATAAGTGCACCATTAATTCATAATGGTGCACTATGATTTAATTATGCATTTTAGGTTTAGTATCTTGGCTATAAATAGCTGATTTCTCCTTCATTAAATTCATCCCAATTCAGAGTTTCTTTCTGTATTTCCTAAATATACAATGTAGTACCTCGAGTACTTGTGCGGGGGTAGTTTAGGGAGCGGTGAAAGTGAATAGGCTCTGTGGGGGTCGTTCGGGTTGAGTGAAAATTATGTAGTTGTACAAATTTTCTACATAGTGGATTTTGCTCGGGTCCCCGTGGTTTTTCTCCGGTTTTGGAGTTTCCACGTTAAATCCTTGTGTTGTTACTATTGTCAATATTTTATTCGTGTTGCTTCGCAATTACCTCATGGGCAAATCCTGGGGGCGGTATTTGAGGCGGTTCAAATACCCAACAAGTGGTATCAGAGCCCGGGTTCTGCTGGAGGTGGAGCTATTGCTTGGGTGGAGTCGTGGTGTGATGTAGTGTGAATAGGTACTGTAAAAGGCGGTTCTGTCAAAGGTAATTGGTTATTAAGCGGGACCGTTGTGACCCCACCAATTACCTGGGAACCTTGAAATCCTGTCAGGAAAGACGAGCTATCTCTTTCCGGGGGTTTACTTTGTACTATTCTGATCTACTGGAAATTCACCAACTCACCGAGGCAATGTCGGAAGCAGGGGTACGAATATGGTAAAGTTTGGCGTGACGTATGTTGACGGAAAAATCAATTGTGACTTGTGGCGTGTTCAAGTCGGGGAAGTTGATTTGGTCAAGGTTACACGAGGGTTCAACTGGTGGAGTTATTGCTATACGTAGCGGTGTTACTAGCACGGCAGATACTGTTGCTAGTGGAGTGGTGCGGACACTAGGACCACGAAAAAGAAAATTGTCCGGGACAACGAGTTGATGTGGCGAGCAACTCTTAGTCAAACACTGGTGAAACTAACATTGCCTACTTGCGTGACGTGTTATAAGTGGCGGTACGTTCTGATGGCATGAGACTGCTATGAGACAGGGCGTTGGTGTTAGTAGGTCCCAATTTTCACACAAGCATGACTTGGCGTAGATGCAAGGTGTGGTAGTAATGTCGAGGGCTGATGACTTCCGGAGGAGCCAAGTTGGGAGTTGCACCATACTTATCAGCAGGGTTTATTTTTCGACGTTGGGCCGATTATGCTTTTATGGTGGAGCATGGTACTTCTGAAATGAGGTATGACTGCGTTGCAGTGATAGCGAGAGCTATGGAAATCTTCTTAGGCGGAGTGGGCGTGCGATCGTCCAAGGGCCGGAGTGAAGATATTTTTGAAGATCTGATTGAGTCACGAATCAAATCTTCAAGGTGGAGATTGTTGGATCTAAGTCACCCTATTAATGGGGAGGTAGTGCACCATTAAATCATAAGTGCACCATTAATTCATAATGGTGCACTATGATTTAATTATGCATTTTAGGTTTAGTATCTTGGCTATAAATAGCTGATTTCTCCTTCATTAAATTCATCCCAATTCAGAGTTTCTTTCTGTATTTCCTAAATATACAATGTAGTACCTCGAGTACTTGTGCGGGGGTAGTTTAGGGAGCGGTGAAAGTGAATAGGCTCTGTGGGGGTCGTTCAGGTTGAGTGAAAATTATGTAGTTGTACAAATTTTCTACATAGTGGATTTTGCTCGGGTCCCCGTGGTTTTTCTCCGGTTTTGGAGTTTCCACGTTAAATCCTTGTGTTGTTACTATTGTCAATATTTTATTCGTGTTGCTTCGCAATTACCTCATGGGCAAATCCTGGGGGCGATATTTGAGGCGGTTCAAATACCCAACAATATGTTCGGTTGAAATGAAAGTTATCATTTTCGAAACACGTAATTAAAATAAATTAGCATACAACACAAGTCTGTATTCAGAGGAATATCTGTCTTGCATAAAAATAAAAATTAAAATTAAAGAAGAAAACGGAGAGGATACAGAAACACAACTTTACTTGAACAGAACATATATTGTAATACCAATACCAATTGGTTCGTACTTCGTATACTCAATAATAGTACAAATTTACCAATAAATTCACACAAATTAATCACCATAACTTTGAAACTGAAAGCCAGGGGAACTGAAATGACAAGTGAACATTACTATAAGGATTCATATCTGCATAAGCTGTTCGAATTTCTTCATGGCAGGAGCAGGCAACCCCAAAAGCACATTGATATTCTTTCTTTGTTTACCATGTGAAAGAAACAGAATAACTTCCTTTTCGGGTAACACGACGGGCCCCGACAAGACGGGCTCCCCCCACCCGAAATCCGTAGTGTGGAACGACAACCTCGACCAAGTCGTGATCAAAAGAGTTGCGGTAAGAGATGGCCGAGCTCGAGTTGCTTCAAAGTAATCGATGGCCGATCTCATGTACCCGTCCGTCACCATATTAACCGCCTCCTTAACTAGTTTCACCGTATACGAAACCGGATTCTCCACCAGTTCCCCTGCATTGCAAAGCGAGTTTGTTAATACTATAGCGTTCCCAAAGTACTTATCCGGAATGGGTGGTTCGAATCTTTGACGCCCATCGACCGCAAAAAGAAGCTTTGTTTGTTGATCGGGTTTCAGGTTCAATGCCTCGGTTCGAGCTTTCCAGACAAAGGCCGACAGGGCCTCGAACGTAGTGCATTTTTGTAACGTTCCGTCCTCCAGGGCCTTGTTCTTGAGGTGCTGGAGCTTCTCGGGGTCGAAACAGAAAGACCTGTAAAGCATTTCTTCATCGTAAAGGTCGCCAGAGTTCGATAAATCTTTGATCTCCGCGAATTCGTGGTGGGAGAATTCGGGCTTAGGTGGATTTCTTGGTTTGAGAATGGTTCTGTCCATGAATGGAGGGACTTTAACTGTGAAGCCTCTAGCAATTTCACCCCAATCATTCACAAATTCCATTGCACCAATTCCATCAAACATACAATGATTCATGCTAAGTCCAAGAACAAAGCCTCCACATTTGAACTTTGTAACCTGCCGTGGCGCGAGTAAAAGTTACTAATCAATAATAAGGCCTCATTTTTTTATCACTCAGCTATTGGAAAAGTAAAAGAAAAGGAAATTGATGTGGTTGCTTACTTGAGCTGCCAAAGGGGGGATCTCCAATACATTCTTGGCCCCAGGAACATCGTAAACAAGTTTTCCAAGAGTCACGGGATCAGGCTTCGTGATGTCTCCTAATTCTTTGAGATCACAATCCGCCTCCGCCTCCACAAAAACCGCACCTTCCTCTGTGCAATTTACCACAAGCTTCATTTCGGGGCTGATTGTGAGACGACCTGCAAGCGGATAGTAGTGCACGAGAACCTTTGACAAGGCATCCTTGATCACATCAACGGCCTGGTCGTTGCCCTTATCCTCGGACTTAAAGCAGTAAATTGTGCGAACTATAACCGCAATGTTCTGGTCCAAGTTAGATAAGTAGTAGAGACCTTTCTCTGTCTTATCTGCGGGAGGAACCAAAGTCGGCTGCCCTTGTTTCACGTAAAGCTCAAACGCGTTGCTGCCACTGTTCTCCATTCGATCAAACTACACTTCCAACTGCCAGAATCAGGAAAAAACCAGAAAAAAGAATGAGTTCATTTGAAAATATAGAAAATAGTATTGATAAGATAAAACTGTGCAATCCCACAAATACATATTAATTACCTGAAAAGCAAAGGAAACTGAGGCTACTTTTCTCTGGATATAGAACTCAGAATTGAATGATATTGAATGCGGGAATTTTCCAAATATATATAGTATGAGAATTCCGAAAATTGCTGAGTTTTGGTTAACAAAGATGTACTATTGAAAGGGACTAGTGATTTAACTTAATCCAGCTGCAACATATTTTAATGTAACATATAATCTGATTTAAGAAAAGAAGTTCAAAGATATGTTTACTGCATTATTACAGAGTAGATTAATTTACTGTAGATTGTAAGACTGTATAATTATCATACAGTTGTGGTAGGCTACTTGCCGCTACCAATATATTACCAGTAATATAAATTTGGAGATTCGGAGACTTGTGGGCATTGTTTGTTGAGGTTGGCATCCAAATAATGCTTGCTTTACCTAATTCTTCTATAATTAGCAAATCTCATCATTTAATTATCTTTATTTCTAACATGAAGTATATTCTTTTCTTATAACAATATTATCAAATTTTAGAGTTGGCATATCATGTGATGCATTTCTGACCTTTTTCTGTTATTATTTCAACTCTCACGATTGTCTCTACATAAGGTTAAAAACTGTACAAACTTGAGAAAGTATAATGACTCTCTCATCTGTTTTTAAATCTTAACTAAGCTGATTATCACGTAAAAATGTTAGGATCACGTATTTATTTAAGCCAGCCTTTTCATAGTTCAAAAAATAAAACTAATTCAAAGACCAAAATAAAACATATCTCTATTTGAATTAAAAAAAAAATCTACTTTTTGGCTAACATTATCAACAAACAAAGATTTAAAACTAAAGTAACGATTGAGTTATATAAACCGAAAAACTAACATTATAGTTTAGCTTTTAAAAAACTAATGCTACATGTAAGACTAGACTATTGTTAATGTTAGCCCAAAAGTAAGAGAAATTATTATATACATTCGTTGTATGTACAACCGATGGTTGAGATTAAAAGAAAATCCATAAATTGTAGGAATAACCATCCAATACCACATCCTCACTTTGTATTGGTAGTTGATGCACATACACAGATTGCACCAAATAATCCTTCAGAAGTAGATCAATCACTTTAGTTTGGTTGGGCCTTATAGATCATATAATGTCATTTTATCCGTGTTGTTCAGTAACATTTTCAGTGTGGTTGATCATTCCTAATTCAGGGTAATATGGCCGACTTGGGCTTCATCATGGTTTTTAGTATGGACTCCCTCATTGTTTTGGAAATATGACTTAACAGTTTAAAAACCTCTTAATGCAAAACTACCTCTTTGCCCCTCAAATTACATGTTGATTTCCAACAATAACTTTCAAATTAGTTTATATTCAACAAAATCTATTTTTCATTTCATTCCCCGAAGTCGAAAAGCACCCGTAACCCTAATATTTTTGGAGAATAAACTCTTATACTGCGCGAGAGATTATTTAGTGCATCTGATACATGTGCATCCACTACCAATACACGGTGTGGATGAGGTGTTGGGTGGTTATTCCTACAATATATGATTATTCTTTTAATCTCAACCATTTGTTGTACATGCAACAGATGTATATAATAATTTCTTCTAGTGCGGGGTTTTAGTGAGTGGTCATAATCTATGTGCTAATTTTGCTCCTTTTTTTCCCCTTCCTATATTTGCTTTTTCCACGAGTTCACTTTTTAATTTTGCTAGAAATGTGTGATCTTTTTCTTGTTTATACCTAAATATTTTAATCTCCGGTTCTAATTTAGATACAAAGAAGTTGGGCAAAATGGTTTTCATTAATTAGTGTTACCATTCAAAAAATGAGTGTTCCCTTCTCACTTAATTTTGATTTTTGAACTTTTTCTATTATGTTTAGTTCTAAGGCAAATGAATGTGTTCATTGAAATTGAGAAAACTTTAAGTTGTGAGTGAATTGTTGTTGTTAATTTATGTTATGGACTTGTTTGAGTTTTAATGCATTGCCTTTTGAATTATTTTTAGCTTGTTTTATTTTAGAAAAGGATGCATTCATTGATGATCCGTTTAGGACGGAGAAGGGCTTTGAAGAAAGGGAGAAATCGATTGATTGCTCCCTTAAAATGGAAAAGGATTGCAGAGGAGCATAAAACTGATGATGAGAGTATTTTTGGACATTTGTTCTCATTGTTGACGTTGATGACTTGTTACAATAATCTCTGGGCCCGGAGAACCCAACGTTATTTGACGTGTGAGTAATTAACAAGGATTTGTTCCTCACGAGCGTGCGGATTTTTTGCATTTGTTGGCGATTTTTGACGTGTATTGTGAAATTGTTTCATTTTCTATTTGTTTGTAAGGATGTTTTTTTTAAAGTTGAAAAACACAGTGTTCTATACATTGAATTGAGAAATCGTGTCTTTTGAGTATATATGTGAGTTCTGCGTAATTAGCTCAAACTCAGGGTCATCCATACTATAAAGTTTTATGTCGATAATGTGAAAAACTTCAAAACCCCTTGGATACATTATTCTATCTTTAGATGCTACTCCTGAATCTTTTAGACTATGCAATTTGCCCCTTGATTTTTTTTTTTACTCTGTGTGTATCAATTTTCAGGCGAAATATTTTGTCACAGTGTTATTTTGCTCGTAACATTAAGCATAAAACTTTTATTTCATGTAAAGATATTAAGCTTATTTTTATAACACCATCGTAATGTGTCCTAGTATTAATATAAAGCTTATGTGCATAATTTGTCGATCTATAAGAGGGTAATGTGCATATTTTGCATAAGACAAGAGGAATTTTTTGTTTCCTAGGAACATTGACTTTGATTAGTATAATTTACGCTGATTTAACTCTAATTTCAACAAAATACTACTTCCCCTCAATTTAACCTACAGTTAAGTTTTGAAAACAAGAGTTTGAATGAAATTAGATGACAAATTTCACAAGTTAGATGGAAATATTATTCTTAATTAAAGTTAGATTTTTTGAAGACAGGTTTGAGAGTACAATTTCAGGAGTAAGAAATACATTTCAACGTAACATTAGTTAAAACGGGTCTATATAATGGCAACCAAAAATGTTATAAACGGAGCTAAAACGGATCCTAATAGGAAGCAAGCATACCTAGATTAAATAGTGGAATTGTAACCAAACAAGCACTATGATTTATACTACACCTTTAATTAAAAAAAAAACTACTGAAAAAAACATAGCAGGTAAATTTGTATAAGATCAAGGAGTGTTAATTTGATGAGATTCATGATTTATGATTTTATTGTTTGAATCAATCTCTACATTCGTCTTGTGTGATTTTGATTGCTCCTTGTTATTAGTGGGTATGCTATTTCTCCTTGTTGTTAGCAGGTATGCTATGCAAGAATCATAAGATTCGAAAATACTAGTGTATTAAAGAATATAGTAATTCTAGAATCTACCAAGATTTGAAATAAATTTTTATTAAAGCCAAAATAACAAAGTGCTTGTATATATCTCATAAAACCAACATAAAAGGAAAACATGTCGTACCAGAATATTTAAAAATAAAAGGAAACAAAATTATAATTCAAAAGAAAAAATGACTAGCTTGGCGCAAAGACTAACTATTCTTGCATCCGCCTTAAAAGATGTTTCTGGGTCCAAAATAGGCTGGCATGACACATAAAGACGTCCAATTTGATGCATAGTGGACCAAAACGGGTCAACAAGCCAAAAGTTATCACCATCTCCGTGTAGCCCTGGTTCTAAGTTGTTCACCTGTATTACTTAGGCAATTTCACGCTGAGTAATTTTTTAAAAAAAACTTAAGAAATATTAATAGAAACTTGACCAATTATTTAGGAAAGAAAATGCAAGAATTTATATTTTAGCATTTGCAAATGTGCAATTAACATTGACACAACTATTGCGACAATATCTATTAGGAGAAGAACGAAAAAAAGGTCAATCCAAAGAAGACCGTTCCAATCTTAATTGAAAGAAATTATGAAGTGCAACAATTGTATAATGAAGCAACACAAGCAACCAATTATTGCTACCAATACATAAATTGTGGCCCGTCATTCAATTTTTTTTAAGTTGTTTCAAATAGTGAATGTGTATTTTTTGCAACGACCCGACCCGACCCGGAGCCCAACTTTGAGTCCAATTGAGGGTATAATCGGTATTTAACCTCTCAACTTTAATCAACCCGGAAACCCAAATTGGCACATCTCTTTGGCCCGTTTGTTGTAATTGTTGTAATGGAGAGAAGCTCTCAAGATTTGGAGCTCTACACCATCCCCAGCTACTCCAGTAAGTCTCTTCTCTTCTCTTCTCTTCTCTTCATCATTATTAATCTTCAATTAACTCATTAATAATCGCATTCGTTAATTAATTTAATTATTACCTTTCTTTCTTGAAACAAAAAAAAAAGGCTGGTTTTCATGGATTAACATTCACGAGGTCGAAAGATTCTCCCTGCGCGAATTCTTCGACGGCACTTCAATTACACGAACACCCAGAATCTACAAAGACTACAGGGACTTCATTATCTCCAAATTCAGAGAAAACCCTTCCAAAAAACTCACCTTTACCGACGTCCGAAAGTCGCTGGTGGGCGACATTAGCGTCCTCCTTAAAGTATTTACCTTTTTGGAGAAATGGGGTCTCATCAATTTCAACGTTGGCGACGAGAAAAAGGGCGGTGAGGAGGATGAGGAGGAAGAAGAGGGTTATGTGGGTAGGGTGGTGAAGGTGGAGGAAGGGGCTCCTTATGGGGTGAGAGTCGTGGCCGCCCCGAATTCGATGAAACCGATTGTGGCGCCGCCCCCGCCTCCATCTTTGGCGGTTAACGGTGGTGGCGTGCTTCTTGGGGAGGTGGGTTTTAAATGGCCGCCTTTATCTTCGTATTCGGATGTTTACGAGGAGTTGGTGCAGCAGGGTAAGGGTTTGGTTTGTGGGAGTTGTAAAGAGAAATGTGATCCGCCATACTATGAATGTGCGAAGGTAATGCCTTTATGCTATATGTGTCCTGTTTCTCTTATAGTTAGTTTCTTTCGGTTGAATAGTATTAATGTCCTTGATCTATGATTGTCTTGAAGATGAACAAAATTGAATGTTGCAGTTTTTTATGGAAGTAGTACAATTTGAATGCATGTAGTCACCACGCGAGACTGATGGTTTATTATAGGTTATAAGCCTAATTAACAAGCTTTGATGTGTTGATGTGGCCAATGGTGCTTGTGAAAGAACTAATAACCCTAATTGATGCAGATGTACATTCACTAGTGCTCATGTATGCCATTAGCATTATTAATTATCATACAAAGAAAAACCTCCGAGTTTAGTGCAACTTACTTTGTAACAGGAATCTTAGTGTATGCCATTCATTGTTTTTCTTTGGCAAACAATGCATGTATATCATCATCTGTTCACCTTCTCGTAGAAACAACAAGTAAAGACAATGTGATAACTAGAGTTGGCAGCAAGAGCGAATGATTACCTAGATATCGTGTTTAATATAATAGAAGCTATAACAACTTTTCTTGATGACTTTAAAGAAATACTTTGGAGATAATCAATAGGATCAATGCCACGACGCCTTTTATTACAAGTTTGCTGTATTTCAAATACAGTGTTTTAATTTTTATTTTTTTACCTAAATCTTTAGTGACTCTTGCATGATAGTCTAGGGTACCACAGGATATACCTACCAAGGAAGTAACGAGATATACTAGTAACTAGCCCAAGTGGCTTCTTAATGAAAAACAGGTGGAAAAGAGGACAAACTCTTCAATGTGTCCCTTGTTTCTTTGATTTTGAAGTAAATGTTTTGGTTTAGTAACCCATCGTGTGCTTGGTCCAGAATTATAGTAAGTTATGATACTGGTCTGATTATCAACTATGGTGATCTGTTAAATAATATCACTATTCATCTTGTTGTGACATTTGGCAATCCTTAACAATATTGTAACCTTGGATACATGGAGGAGGTCCTCTCTTAGTAACTTACTGTTGACCATTTTTCTTAAGTGAATAAATGTTTTCCTAATCTCCAAGACCAATGCTCTAGTGTGCTACTCCTCAAGCATACCATCCAATTTTCGATGGAATGCAGTAATTTTACATTTGTTATATAGATTAAGAAATGTAAATCCGTCTATTTACTTTTTCGCATATGGTGGTTGTCAATAAATTCATAAGCATTTTCTCTGATATGGGAAGTCCTCGGGAATCTGGCGTTAGTACGTGAGGAGATTCCTATGAATTCTACTCAAAGAACAGTGCAGTTTCCATTTGCCACCAGTGGTCCTCAGAAATCATAAATTGAAGCCAGAAATTTGTAGATTGGTTTAATATTTCTCAATTGGCTTTCTGCAGTCATCTTTTTAGAATTGGTTTTTGTTTTTCTACACCAACTCATATAACTTTATAATTATTATACTGGAAAAACATTGAAGGAATAGTGCCTCGATAAAATGAGTTGATAAAGAGCATAAATGGCTTTTAATCGGGTAATGTTTGTCCTCTATTCCATTAAAGCTATTCACTAGGTGAAAACAACTGATTGTTACTTGTTCTTCTACTTTTGTTATTGCAAAATAAATCAGTGGTTTTATTCAATTCATCTTTGCACTAACCAGGAAAAGAGCTTTATTCTTTGTGAAAAGTGCTTCAAGAGTGGTAATTATGGGGAGAATAAATTGGCAGATGATTTCAAGTTGGAAGGTAGCATGAATCAGGGAGCTGTGTGGACTGAAGCAGAAACTTTACTTCTCTTAGAATCTGTTTCAAAGCATGGGGATGACTGGGATCTTGTTACTAAGAATGTTCAGACAAAGAGTAAATCGGATTGTATATCAAAGCTTATAGAGTTGCCTTTTGGTGATCTAATGTTGGGGACTGCAAGCAGGAAAATTCAAGATTTGGTCAAGATTGGTAATATTAATAGTTCTAATGAACTGGAGTCAGTTTCTGATGTACCACAAGAATCTGTGAAATCAGAGGACCCAAGCCACGAGCCCAAGGATAGTGAGCGGCCGTCTGAAGATGCGGATAATGAAAGTCCACCACAGAAACGATTGTGCACAGGACTCACTTCAGATGGTAGTGGTTCTTTGATGAAGCAGGTACAGTATTTAGTCCTTTCTAGTCTTTCGTGTTTGTGCGTTATTCCTCATTTCAAATTTCTTTTATTTGTTTTTGGTTTCAAGATCGTTCTCTAGTAGTTTTCATATTTAGAGTTTATGAATAAAATGGACTTTATCTTTTATTAGTTGTTCATTATTGCAGTTCATATTTTGTAGTCCAAGGATATATCAAGTTTCTGGTATAAATCTGTCTCTCTCTGATTTATTATTAACTTCTTATTTTAGTACTTGATATCTAAGTTTCAAGCAACACTCCTTGAAGTTCTTCACCTAATCCAGCATGGTCCATTTTTCCAAACTTCAATAATGACTTAGTGGTAAATATTATTTGTCTCACGTTGCCCATGCATCATCTGATGCTCGTCACCAATTACTGAAACGATATAGAAAAGGTAACTTCCATGCAAAGATTCTCAGCTCTTGTCTAGTGACGGAAACATTCTTTAGTGTTTGAATAAGTACATAAACCCCTCTTGAGATTTCAATTACATTACAAATTTGCCGTTTAAGGTTTGGATTACTATACAGATACACCCGTAAGTTATTTTATGCCAGTAGGGGACGTTTCCTTAATTGCAACAAAACTCATGGTATGCAGTGACGATTTCCCAAGCTCTTTGTAAGATGATTTGACGATGTAAATTGTTAATATCCATGCAAAGGAGCCAATTATACATGTCCTGGACTGATATATTTTACATCTTGATATGCTATAACAGATTTTAATTGTACTCTGCCAGGTTGCTCGAATATCTACCATGTTGGGACCAGAGATTGCAGCCTCTGCAACTGAGGCAGCTGTTACAGCCCTGTGCTATGAAAATCAGTGTTCGAGAGAAATATTCGACGAAGATGATAATTATGATGACACAATAGCATCTCCTAGTGACCACATGAGGTAATCATTTGACAATATATCAAATTAATCCTTGAGTATTCCTTTGAATAAATTACTGAAGTTACGGCGATTTTCTTCTTCTTTCTGTTAGCGTTGCTGAGATTGATAATGCAGTAGAAGGTGAGAGAACAGATCAGTCAGGTACAAAAGAGTAATATAAGCATATACGTTTGGGCACGTAATGTGTTTTACTGCCTTTGGGGTCTCATTTTTTCTTCAAATTTGTCCCCAGACACACGGCAGAAATCTTCTCTTAAGAATATAATACCTCTAAATTTGAGGACGAGGGCAGCAACTGCAACGGCACTTGCTGCTGCTTCTGCAAATGCTAAGTTGTTGGCTGATCAAGAGGAGAGAGAGATGGGACAGTTGGTGGCTACAATGATTGAATCCCAGGTTATCTTTTTTATTTTTATTTTTAATTTATTGTAAAAGTGTTCTCAGGATCTGTTCTTTTTGGTGGACACATGTTGGCTCGATTCTTGAAATCTTTTAATGCTGTGTGAGAAATCACTAGAATTTCAAAAGCAGAAGCACTTTTCACTTTATTGATACAAAGAGAAATTATGTTTACACTCCTTAAGGTCTGATTCAAATACAGAAACAACTCATACACTTTGGATAATCACATTGGCATCCCTGGAAACTATATGGAAAATTACAGATATGTCCTTGAGATTTGAATAATTACAAGGAGATCTGTTGAAATTTGAAAAACATTCCTGATAGCTCACTATGTTGGCATATTTTGAAAGCCTCCGATGATTTGTGTATTTAGATCAAACTCCAGGGGGTATGTAGATGTCATTATCTCCTTTATCAGCTGGCAGAACGGTGTAAATTGTTGTTTACGGCACTTGTATTCCCTCTATATTAAGATGTGCTGATTTACATTTTTCTCATTTAAACACACAGCTGAACAAAATACGTCGCAAGTTGAAGTATTTTGATGCTCTTGAGTTAATTATGGAAAAGGAATGCACCCAGCTTGAAGAACTGGAAGAATTTTTAGTAGCAGAGCGGATAAATGTGTTACAAAGGGTATTTAGCGCTGGCATTAACAAATCCAGTGAGCATAGCTTGGTGAAGTATCAAAATCAGAATGCTCAGTGAGGTTAGCTGAAACGTGTATGCTCGCACTAAACCAATTGTTGTTATAATTAGTATCAGTTTTTTGATTAGGTAGGATAGAATTTGATTTATGCGTCAACTTTCCGGTGTCGTGGACGTTGTAATGGTATTCACATTTGTTATTCATTAGAGAATAAAATTCTGCTAATTTTGATACTGAATGATAAAAAAGTTAATCTCTCTCTAAGTTTTAGAACTATAGCTAGAATAAAGAATCCAAACTACCATACAGCTACTGTAATATAGTTGGGTTTATTATGCACAATCGCTGTTTTAATTCTAACCATGTAAGCTATTGCTTAGATAAAGTCACAAATCATATTGCAAAGTTAAGGATATACCTTTTTGAACTTAAATCATCGTCATTCATATGTGGAAGTGTACGAGTATCTGAACTAAAACAAAAAGATCAGGTGCAAAAAGTAAAGTAGGAAAACAGTAGACTTTTCCGGCCTACATACAGTGCATACAATGAATTACCCTTAACAGACGTAACATTGATCTTAGGATGCACTAACACAGGTTTATTATGCATCAACCTAAGCAGATACAGTACTTCCCTTTAGGTCCAGATACACAGGTTGCACTTACGTACGTCTCCTCCAATACTTTCTTACATGCCGCTATGCATCCGGGCAGTGTGCATGGATTCAATCAATCCCAACTGCAAACTCCACACTTGTTGGAGCCATAAATAAGGCACTAATTAATAATCATAACAAGAACCAAATTCTCCACTGCCATAGCTTAGAGAATCTACTCTTTTGGAGGGGTTGGTGCTGCTTGAAGAATACTACACTCCTCAAGTTGGGTATATACACTCCTCAAGTTGGGTATATATAAAGCTGGGAATGAGTTTAAAAATTGTGTTCTGCTACTAATAAACTAATTGAAAAGTCTTATATGGTGACTGTTTTAGGGAAAATTATCATATGCATTCGTTGTATGTACAACCATCAAAGGTGCCTAAATTGTAGGAATAACCACCCAACACCCCATCCCCACCGTGTATTGGTAGTTGATGCACATACATCGGTTGCTCCAAATAATCTCTTCTGTTTTAGACTAGCATCATTCATTTGGTTTGTGATATTGGATCCTAGAGAAAAATAATGTTCACTAAAATGTTATGTTGAATGTCAGTAATACTAAAACGAGTTAAAGGAATTTCTTGCAATAGTTGTACAATATTAATAGTTGATTTACTACCGCCTTTGTATAAAAATACTAGGTATATACACATATATATATGTTGTGTATTAAAAAAAATGTGGTTTGATTTGAAAATTATATTTTGTTGGTCATTTTAGGACTGGAATTATTTATGTAGTTTTATTTAGTTTGAATTCTGAAGATTATGCATTTTGGATATTTGGTTTCATTTTTGATGCATTTGATGGTAGAGTTCGTACACGTTACATATGGTTTCAAGCTTTGATTTAATTGTCTGAAGTTGTACATTTCATGCGCATGATGCGGTTGTTTGAAAATTAACGTATCAAGTAGTTGTGGTGAAGTATATTTGTTCATGTTGAATGGTTGATTTTGTTTAGACAAAAAGAACCAATGTTTGTTGTTAATATAGTTAAAATAAATTTGAATCATCGTCCTAATTAAGTTGTTGCGTAGCACTAGCAATTTTAATCTATTGTATTGTTGCTACTTGCATTTGCATAGATTATTTGCTAATGTGTTATGAATGACCAATAATACATATTTTAAGTTGTTGCTACTTAAATAAGGAAGTTAGGAATAAAGTACTACTAGTTTAGTTATTCACTTTTAGCTTTTTAAGTTATGTGATACTAGTAGGCAAACATCTGGAAAGTTAAACCAGGCGTCATGTCGCAGTTTGATTTTATACATTTTGTCTCTGCAAACATCTGTATACATTTTATACATAATGCACTAATACTTGTTCCCTTTTTAACGGTGCAACACTCCTCCATTGAAGCAAAAACAATATATACTGTATTGATTATCTATACATATGCACAAAGGAACGGATTGGAATATATTTGATGAACAAGGAGAAAGGAAAAAAAAGGGAAGTTTTATTTGCTTCATTTGGGTCGAGGTATCAATGGAAAAGTTCAGTTGGGGGGTGGGGGAAGGAAATTGTTCCCTGTTTCTTTTTTTATTATACACAAACGGAGTACTGAATTATCAAGCAATCAGTGACGTGTAAATGAATTTTAGCAATCAGAAACACACTTTGCAATCAGTGATGTGTATGCTGTTTGTGCCCGACGACCCATAGGCAATTGACTCCCTTTAGAACTGGGTTAACGCTAATAAGGGCGCAATGTGTTCAGGGGAGAAGAAACATTATATCATTATATGCATATATACCTTAAATCAAGTCAAAATGCTTTATGCAGGCGCGCATCAATTCAGTAGTGAGCAAATGTGCAGTTCCTTCATGTTCTTATGCCACGCCTATACAAAGACATACACATATATAATATATTCAGTTCTTATGCCCGCATCCTTTTTGTGGATCAGTTAGGTTTAATCTTTGGGGATCGCACAGTGTCTGGCCATAGGATGTCCTTGAGTAGAGGCAAATCTATGATTTTCTTGCTAAGAGCTTCTGTTGATGGAAGACCAGGCTCAGTTATAAAAAGCCAGCGCTGGATCCAATCCGTCCCCTCGCGCAAGAGCATCTTTATGAAGAAGAGCGATCCAAACCAAGATGGAACTGTCAAGTACTTGTCCCCACGACATGCACTCCTCACTACTGCCTCCGCCAATCTTTTTACAGACTCTATCGGGGTAGCACTGACCACAACCTGTGTAAGATTTGTAATGTGAGCCACTTACCTAGATATCCATCAAATTTCCAACAAAAAAATTTCGAGTGTTCATATATATCAACCTTGTTGGTGATATATAACTTTTGACACAAAGCTAACTACTATTAAGCTTACGTCTCGCAGTTGTTGGTCGACAACCATTCTTCCGTCCTTGTTAAGGAATTTCCCTTTGGTCATCTCAGACTCGATCAATCCAGGGGTGACAAGTAGAATTCCTATTGCTGATCCAAATTCTACTCTCAGTGTCTCAAAGAAACTCGTTACTGCAGCTTTACTTGCCTGCAATTATATATACAAGAAAACAACAGTTACTAACTCAAGACTAACAACATAAACTGAAAACGTATTGCAAGAAAATAGCAATGTGATACTTAACAGCGTAGAAGCCTAGCCTCGGCGCATTCAACCAACTGGCCGAAGATGAAATAACCACGATCTTGCCTTTTGTCCTCCTTAAGTGGGAAATGGCAATACGGGTCATATAAGCCAGACCCCAGAAGTTTATGTCCTATATATGGAAGTATATGTTCTTATTAGTATATGATGAATGTGCTATCATTCCTCCAATTTCTAAAGATTTTTTTCTAGGATTGAAAAATAATGGGATGACCACAATGCATTTTCTTGTTGTAACTCTATTATATGAGATTACCATTGCAGGTGCAAATTTTTTGACGTCGTGCAATTCCTCAAATAAGCTGACAGGAGTGACTCCAGCACACATCACCAAGTGATCCACTGAATTTACAAAATGAACCACCTCTCAAACATTATAATTTGATTCACAAAACATTAATATATAAAATTAAATTGGCAGATATTTTACATCGGCCAAATTGTTTGATGGCTTCTTCGATTAATCGCCTGCAGTCGTCAACTTTCGACACATCAGTTCGTATAGGAATAACACGCGGGGAGCCGAGGAAATTGGCCAGCTCGGCAACTTCTCGCAGCGCGTTCTCTCTTCTTGCACCAATCACCAAATATGCTCCTCTCCTCGCGTACTCATAAGCAATGTGCTTTAATTAAAACACTCAAAACATTAAAGCAAGCATGCAAATAACTAATTACAATGTGTAATAGAATAGTAAAACTTAATTCACCCATGGATCAAGTAATTAGCAGTGCCGATTACCTCACCCATTCCTGAAGAAGCTCCGGCAATGACGACGACTTTTCCGGCTACGTTTTCGCTGAAAATCGAACGCCAAATGTAATGCAGTAACTGGAAAAGTAGGTAGGCGGGATAGACGAACATCAAGACATGGATTGAGAACATGGGTAAGTAATGGTTTAAAATTCCATTAACCAAATCCATGATGAAAACAAGAGAGCTAGATGGATTTGGGGAAGGAGTATAGAGAATTACCAAGACATTAGTTAGCAGAGTGGAGTTAGATTTAATTTGCATGGATTAAAGTTGACACGTATGATAACTTTTCTCAACACCTATGTTGTCAATCCTCGTGGTGGCATGTACCTAACTCGTTCATGACATGCAATGTTTCCGCTTCCGCAATTCTCTTTTCAATTACTGTGTGCCACACAAGTTTCACGGTTTTAGAAGCATACTTTTTATGAAGTTCAAACAAGGATAATTGTTTTGTGAAAAATTGGCAGCTTCTCTCGTTTTCTAATGTCTTGGACAGCTGAATTGACTAATTGAAATTATAGACTACGTCCTTAGACAAAATATAAGAAATATTGGGAGGGGGTATATTCATAAAATCCGCCATCCGTTTGATAGCCTAACTTCGCCATGGAATCAACCAACTTGTTCTTCTCTATCGCGACCCATCGAAATTCATGTTCCCATAACATATGTATGTAGGGGTTGGGGGCAATAGTATTAAGGAAAGAGAAAAGGAGCTAATCTATGATATTTACATTTAAAAGCTCAGTCAAATAATAAATTGCAAAAAATCCCCTTTTGTTATATTTAGTAAGAAAATAACTTATTTGTTATTTTAATTTGCAAAAAAATCCTCGTGGTGTTAAAAAATAACAAATAGTTTATTCTACATTTAATTAATTCGTACGTGTTGAATTTAATCTTATCTTAACATATTTCTTCGATACGCAAAGAATCAATATTGTTCAAATTAAATATATGACTACATTTTATCATATTTGTGAAGAGAACATTAACTTCAAAATATGTAAAAACATATATACAAAGTGTATCAGATTTTCCTTTGCTTTTATCTCGTTCAAATATGTCTAAAAAGTTTATAACATAGTCTATAATATTTACATTGATAAATATATTTGATAAATTGCTTTTGCATTATCGTCCCTAGGGATCTGAGTTATGTCAAATAATTTAAAGTTCTTTGCCAATTCTTTTACCTTTGCGGCATACAACTTCATTATTTCCTCACGTGTCCCATATTTTCCCGAAAAATGATTTGCCACCAAGAACGAATCGGTGAATAAGTCCAGATGTTCAATGTTGAGTCCGAGTGCCATTTTGACACCGGCAATAACTGCTTCATACTCGACTTCATTATTCGTTACCATGTAATTTAGGTTGATAGCAAATTCAAATTCTCTTCGCTCTGGGGACAGAAAATGGATTCCAACCCCTCCTCCGTGAGTGGTTGCAGATCCATCCGTGTGTAATATCCACGTTGTGGTTGCCCTGCTGATTCCAGCTTGGTTTAATATAGAAAAGATACAGCTTGCTGTCTCGGATACACTTTTTCCCAGAGTCTCAGCCATGAAATCTGCTAAAGCCTGTGCTTTGATTGCGGTTCGCGGCTTAAACTCCAATCCGAATTCACTGAGCTCAATTGCCCATTTCACCAATCGGCCAGAAGTTTCAGGCCTTGCCAGCACTTGCTTCAGCGATTTGTCTGTTATTACAGTGATTGGGTGAGATTGAAAATATGGTTTCAATTTCCGTGCCATAACAACAATTGCTAATGCAAACAACTCTATTTCCAGGTAATTCCTCTCTGCCCCCTGTAGTACTTTACTCACATAATGAATGGGTAATTGCTTAGTTCCCTTTTGCTTAAGTAGTACTGAACTGATTGCGTGCGTGGATACTGCTAAATATAGATACATCATTTCATTTTCCTCTTTCATTTACCGCATAACCTAGAAACTTTCCCGCCGTTACCCCAAAAGTGCATTTCTTGGGGTTTAATTTTATTTCGTAGGTTCTCATGATGGCAAAAGCCTCATCCAAATGTCGCACATGCTCAACGGCTTTGAGACTCTTTATTACCATATCGTCAATATTCACTTCCATTGACTTCCCGATTTGGTGGTAAAATTTTTTATCTACCAACCTTTGAAATGTTGCTCCTGCATTCTTCAACCCGAACGGCATCACCCTATAACAATACTCTGGTATCCGTGACAAAGTCGTCTTGTTCTGATCCTGCACTGCAATGAAAACTTGATGAAATCTTCTTTTCGCATCCATTATGCTTAGCAACGCACATCCTGTCGTTGAATCGACAAGTAGGTCTATCCGTGGCAATGGAAAATGATCCCTTGGACAATTCTTGTTCAAGTCTGTATACTCCACGCACATTCTCCATGTAGCTTCATTTTTCAATACTAAAACAATATTGCTCAACCATTCTGAGAACCTTATAGCATAAATGTGTCGTGCTGCTAAAAGTTCTTGTACCTCTTTTTCGGCGGCTTCATTCTTTTCTTTGCTAAACTTTCGCTTCTTTTGTCGTATCAATTTTGCACTCTTGTCTACATTCAAGCGATTTACTATGATCCTAGAGTCTATCCCGAGAAGATCAGAATCAGACCATGCAAAAATATCTGAATTGCGCCGGAGACAGTCCACCAAGGCCGCCTCTATTATTCGGTCCATTCCTGCTCCAATTTTTATTATTTTATCAGTGCTCTCCATAAACAGCTGCACAATCTTGAATTCCCCTAAAGGCTCCATCTTACATTCTTGCCATTGTTTTAGCAATTGACTTTCTGCTTTATCTCGTGCCTGTTCTTTAGGCTGAATTCGCTTTTGACTCTGATCTGTTTCCGTTTTGGTCTTCTTCTCTGTTTCCCTCTTTTCGACCGCATACATGCGCCGCTTATTTGTCATCCTAGCTACTTATATCTAAAATAATGTAAACGGTGTTCCCACATACGGCGTCAATATTTTGATCTTATTTCGTCACGGTAATAGAACACGTTAAAACGATACAATTGAAATATAAATAACCAAAATAATGTTAATCCAATAAAATGGACTGACTTGGTCCGGAACACCTAATATCTATTACAAATACTGAATTGCTTTAGATATCCTGACAAGACAAATTAACAAGCATATCGAATTCTGGAGGTTCGAAGTGCACCTCGAACTGTTCTGATTCGATGCTGAGTTCGTTTAATAATCACTGGTTCGATGTCAGTATATCGAATCACTAAGATTCGATGTTGCTATAACTCGAATTGGATTGATTCGATGTCAATTTGAACCAATAATGTTGGTGTCGAATACAGTGTGTCGAATGAAGTAAGGTGTCGAACGAATAAGCGTATCGAACAAGCTCATTCGATGTGGTAGTGGTTGGACTTAGGTTCGATCCGCCTCTGGAAGGTCAAGGGTCTTACTATATATCGGCCCCGTATCGCAGGACCCCTAGACAGCTGTGGAATGCGCATCGAATCAGATTGATTCGATGCGCGCATCGAATAATATCTATCGATATGCTAATGGGCCGACCCAATATATAGTGTTGGGCCCATCCGGAAATGCCCCCATCATTCACTCTTAACAAACTTAGATGTCTTTCTTATCCAAATCAATATGTACGTTCCTATTAGCTAATCTTGATTCTATTAATGACTCATCACACACATTAGCAACTATTGTTTTATAACCCCCCCCCCCCCCCCCCTTTAAGATGAGAGTGAATATCACGTACTTCCATCTTGGCAATAAATTAGTTGAATCGAGCACTACTCAAAGCCTTTGTTAGGACATCTGCTAACAACTTGTTAGTGGAGACATGAAAAAGTTTGATGATTCCTTGTTGTAGGTTTTCTCTAGTAACATGACAATCAATTTCTATGCGTTTAGTTCTCTCATGGAAAACTAGATTAGAAGCAATGTGAACAGCTGCTTGATTATCACAATAGATTAGTCCGTGTTCCTCATGGTTGCACCCTATGTCTTTAAGTAATTGTTTTATTCAAACAACTTCACACACAGTAGACGTCGGAGCCCTATATTCAGCTCAAATTGATGATCTTGATACTGTATGTTGCTTCTTTGAAACTGTCTACTACTTCTTTGATTTCCAATAAACCAAAGTATCTCCTAAGAACACTCAGTACCTTGTTACTAGACATGTAGTATCGATGCAGGACCCCCTAATCAAAATCCTAATATTCTTTAATGTGAATCTTGTTGCAGCTTGGAAAGAACAGTCTCTGTCCTCGTGTTTTCATTAGATATCTAACAATTCTGAGTGCCCCTTCCATATGCAATTGATTAGAATCACCCATTTATTGACTCAGAGTTTGCACTGCATATGATATGTTTGGCCTGGTAACAACTAAATACAAGAGTCTTCCCTATATATCTTCTGAACTTAGTTGGATCATCAAGGCTATCTCTCCCTGTTTGAGATATCTTCAAGTTCTGCTCCATTAGCGTGGCTACTAGTTTAGTTCCAAAAAGACCACAATCATTAATGATTCCCAAATCATATTTCATTTGGTTGACTGAAATTCCATTCTTGCATCTAGTAACTTCAAGTCCTAGATAATATTTCAAAACTCTAAGGTCCTTTAGTTTGAAATGATGCTTTAGAAACTTATTCAGATCATCAATATCTTGTTTGTTGTTTCCTCCTATTATTATATTATCAACATAAACCAACAATACATTAGTGTTTCCATTAGAATGTTTAACAAACAAGGAATGACCTGAGGATGAATGAATGAAACCTTGATCAATGATGGTGGATACCAGTTAATGATTCTATTGTCTACTTGGTTGTTTCAAGCCATATAAGGATTTGTATAAATGACAGTTAACATTCACCTCTTAGTTGCAAGGCCATGAGGTGGTACTATGTAAACATCTTCCTCTAAATCACCATTAAGGAAGGAATTAGTCGCATCAAGTTGTGAAAATGCCAACCATTGGTTGTTGCATAAGCCAATAGACACCTCACAGTTGTTGTCTTTGCTACTCGAGAGAAAGCCTCAAATAAGTCTCAACCCTCCTGCTGGTTGTAGCTCTTAGCTACCAACCTAGCCTTGCATCTCACTACTTCGCCATAATTGGTGTATTTGATCTTATATACCCATCTACTTCCAATAGCAGTCTTGAAATGAGGTAAAGCAGTAATTTGGTTGCATTGATGTATTTGATCTTATATACCTTGTTTAGAGCTTATAGTCAGGTCTATAACGGAAAATCTAGATATATTCGTTTAAGGCATAGCTATGTGAGACAATTAACTAGTGATGGTATTATCACAATTAATTATGTGAGGTCAGCAAGTAATTTGGTTGATCATCTGACTAAAGGTCTTGCCAGAGACATGATGCATAAGACTTCTAGAGTGATGGGACTGAAAGCTCATACATAGTGATCACACATGAGGGAACCTCAACTCAACACTTGAAATATCAAACTTGGATTCAATATGTAAAGTACTTTATTTTGTGATTGTCAAGTACTTAGTATTTAAATTAATAGTCAATTATTAATTAGTTCCATCTAAATATTGTGTTTGGTACCTGTAATGTCATAGGTAGAGGTTGAGTTTAACACTCTTAATAGACTTGTACTAGTATATTTTGGGATGTTATAATTGCAGGGACATCCTTGACAAGTCTACTTAAGTGAGTAGTAGAAGTGAGACCGCTTCATTAAAGTATAGGGCTTTAACTCTAAAAACTACTAATGATACCAGGATATAGACACGGGGCCCGTTAACGTGTTGGCTTGTTAGAATAAAGAACAAGTAGATGAACTATGTGTGGTACTTATTCCGTTGGTCGGTATAGAATTGCTAGTTCAAAGACTTGTCTGCTATGCTTTTCTGATTAACTTTGATAGGTATTCACAAAGTGATGGTTCATGTCGAAATACACCTTCATTTATTCACAAAACTTCTTGAGGTGCAAACTAAGATTTATCAATCGGAAATGGTGGAGATTGTTAGAGTAGTTTCCAAATAATAAATCCTGTGAGTGATATCCCACATTGGTTATGTGTTGATGGGATGTGTATGCAAGGTACAATAAAAGGCTTTTTGAGTTTTGTACCACATTGGTAAAGTATGTTGTATTCTAACTCATGTTACCTATAAAGACTTTTATGGGTTTGAAGAGCTTTAGCTCTTATAGGCCAATTCTACTAAAGTGGTTTAAGTGTCCCACATAGAAAAAATAAAAACTATTTGTGGGTTTATATATATTTGAACTATATTACTTGGGTAATTAAAAGTGCAAGAAATAGGTGGTGCACATGCACACACACGCGCTGAGCTGAGCCAGGGCCCCGCGCGTGCGCGCTTGGCCCTTGTGGTGCTTTTGTTTGGCGCAGTTGAAAAGCGTGTAGCATTGCACGCTTGCATCGCTCATCGATCCAGGCCGTAGATTTTATTAAATTAATCAAATAAGATGAACGACTGTGATTTAATCTGAATATTAAATTAATATAGATTGAATTGGATGGCGTAGATTTAATCTGACTTAAGATTTAAAACTAACGGCTATGATTAATCCGAAATTATTTGGAGGGAATATTTAAAACTCTGATTTTAAATATTAACAGTCACTTAATTTGAACCATCAGATCATCTATTCAGATGATCTAACGGTTGAGATTTAAATAGGAGAGTCGTGTCTTTCTGTGAAAGAATTAGAAGGATTATTAGAGTCAGAATAATCAATTTTTGTACTCTCTCATATTCTATACAAAATAATTGTTGCAGATATTATTTATGTATTTCTCTGCACTCTTGTTCTTTTTCTGTTTAGTGAATTTCGTAAGTCCGAAAACGTAATCTATTGGTTTTTATTTCTGGACTTAAATTGTATCATGGGAAGCGATTCGTTGTAATTCTTTTTGGCACACACGAGGTGGAGGCGAATTACACATTAAGAAAAGCGTCTCTATTTTTGCGACTTTCAAGTTTCAGATTGTGGCCTTTTCAAAAAACTCACCAGCAGAATCCACCCAACATGATCTGATGGAAGTTCCACCTCGAGGACATGATTTAGCTTGTCTAATAGGAACTTAGAAGCTTTATATCCTTCAAAGTTTGTTGCAGATGCATTTGCTTGTTCCAGCTTGTTTGAGGAGTCGTTCACTCATTTTCAGACTTGGTTCTTGATTTAAATCAATATGATTTGGTCCATGTTGCACGGAACTCCTTTAGCCGTTAGTTTCTTGATTTGTATACTTAGATCACTGTTATTCTTTAGAATGATCTCTTAGTTTTGCAATTTCTCTGTCTACATCCTTGGTAGATCTAAAGACTCGGGTCCATCATTACATGAATCCAATTATGTACGGATATGCTCAAAGTCTTGACATTACCACAATAAATACATTTTTATTTTCTGTTGACTTCAAGAGGGCTGCAACAGACTTTTGTTTTAATCAGAGTTAGGGAGTCTGGGATTAGTGGCATCACCTTTGTTTATCCACGAATTTGACATATTCTTAAAGTTATTTGTGAAGAGTGACGGATTGAATAGATCACTCATCATTTTGTATGTGAGAGTTTTAATTTATTGAGCAAAGACTTGACTTTAGCAAAGGCTTCTTATTTAACTATTTCAAAACTCAGAGATATAGGTGCAATTGTTATACTTAGGAATCATTGCAACACTATAAAAATAACAAAGAACAGTGAGGGTGCAGTCATAGGTTTAACTCGGGTCGTAATTCAAATTTTTGTGGTATAAGGAAATGCAAAACTAATCCGTGGAGCACTTTAGCGAACAAAACTTTAATATTAATCTCGGTCATGTTGGTCATGTGCAATGCACGTGATGATTTTTGCCAACATTCATTACTATATTAAAAGCAAAATCCTCTTATTCACAGAATAGTTTGAATATCAACTTTTGTGTTTTCTAAAATACCATTCTTTTTCTATTTTCAAACAAAGTAATAGCAAGGGTTATATCGTCGTTTTACTTATTTTGCTCAACTGCAATTCCAACAAAATAAGAACTCACTCCACGTTAATTTATCTTTCAATTTTTTGTATTAAAAAAAATGATATACATGGGATCCCCAGTGTGTCAAAGATACTAGTTAAACTTAAAGTTAACAGTTGATTAAAATTTTGCTCTATTAAAATGCCATTCATTAATAGAAATGTCATTCATTAAAATGTCGTTTACTCCGCTGCGCGTATCATATACACGTGTTAGTTCTGTAGAGTAAATGAAAGAAAAATAGTAAGAATTTAAGCAAAACATTTTGTTTCCAAAGTATACAAACAGTTTGTTTCGGTTAGGCCCAATACCGAAGTGTTGACGCCAATCCGTTTTCAAAGATGTGCCAACTTTTCTCGTTGTTCTACTACCAAAGCGTCGAAATGACTTGAAGAACAAAAAAAAAACAGATAAGCTATAATTGATTAGAGACACCAAAAATGTCAATGATAATGTGGGTGGTTATTTACTAAATTTTAGATAAATTTGTATTAAATCTGAATAGTCGGTTACACTAAGTTACCAATACGATAGTTGTATAAAATAATCCTCCCAACTTAAGAGAGAAGGGGGAGGGAGGTTATAATACCGATTTAAATTTCAAAAAGCAGAAATATCAGGGCGTGGGAGGTTCAAAATCCCCCTAAACTCTCACCCACTATACCACATTCTTTCATGAACCGATCCCCATCATGCATATACCAATAACACAATTGTTAAATTAACCAGGGAATGTTGAAAGAAGAAACATTACAATCCTCACCATGCAAACAAGATCAAAAACCGAAGACAGTGAAACAAGGAACCTAGCTTTAGTCCAACAGTTCAAAGACCTTGAAAAACAATGGGAGACATTCAAAGACTCAAGGCCCCGAAACCCGCGTAGATTTTCGACTGGCTCCAACACCTCTATTGATCAGCTACTGGGAATTTCACCACGAGGGCTCATGTCGTCTCTTCAACTCACTCGATCGCCTTCCGATGGATATTTGAAGGCCAGGAATCGGGATACGGCCATTGAAGAAGTACTCATTGAGAGGCGCACGGCAGTCACGAGCGGCAAACTTAAAGGTCGGAAGCTTTTTGAGGGCTTGAGTGAAGCGGAATCTGACATGACGTATGACGATGGCATTGGTAGTGGTGAAATATGTAATGATTGGTCTAATACTCTTATTCAAGGATGCCAAACGGTTGTGAATGGAAACTCTAGTGGCACAAAAAGTCGAGAACAAGGAATTATTGATCGGCTGCCTGATGCTGTCCGCCGATCTTATTCATTCTCAGATTCTTCTTCATTCTTACAGGAAAAAGTGATGGTAGTGCACGAGGAAAAGGCAGTGGTAGTTGAAGTAGCTAATGCAGAGCATAACAGAGCAAGTGGTGGGAAGGTGAAGGCCGGCAGTGGTGGCAGTTGCACCGTGGGACTAGCTTGTTTTTCTTTTATCATATTTCTCCTCACTCTTGCCATTATTGCAATGAGCTGCACTGGCAGTGTGCATGATAATGAGGCGATTCTCGTGCCAACATGAACAATATCAATTTGTAGCATGGACACATGCAATATTTTGTTGAATACAGTTGTTGTTTATTCGATGTCTTTGATCTACTTGAAATCGTGTCGCTACACATAATTCTTTTCTATTATATGATCCGACTTGTCTATATTTTAGAACAGAGTATTATTTCACGTTTCAACCAGATTACATGAGGACCAAAACACTTTTAGCAAATGGTAAATATAGAGTATTATTAGTACTATAAGATGTATCGAAAGTCGAAGAGAACAATGACATAATCGAATTATTGATAACTCATTCTGTAAGATGCTATAGTAATGCAAGAAATAGAACTCTGTTGATGCAAAGGAGAAATCTGTAGAACAAATGGAGCCAATCAAAGGCTCTACTTCTTGGAAGAGGATCCATCCTTGTTAGCAGGGGCGCCAGTCGAGTTGAGCTGATCCCATGCCTCAATCCAGGTGACCATGGCTTCAGCGAGCTTGTGGAAGTAAGGATCAATAGGGCCAAGCTTCTCTTTCACCATCTTTGAGAGCTCAATGTAACACTTTTGTACAGTCGTGCATTCCTTTGGGAGCACAACAGATTGGAAGAAGGGGATGATGTCCTCTTGCCAGTATATGCCTTTGTATTCCTTCTTCAGATTCACAAATGGGTTGCTAGCCTTACTGTGCCAGATATATGGCAGCCCTGTCTTTACTCCAAGGCCCAAGTGGTCGGTAATAACCTGTTAAAAACATCAACTTATCAGTTTCATATCCCATAATATTGATATAGCTCAACTCCATGCTAATTAGTATGATGACTGATTTGATTATAACATGTTTTTGGACCAATTTATTGTAAAATAACGTATGTCAACATTGTTTTGACTTTTGAAAATTTAGAACACATTTCTTATAAAATTACCTTAGTGCACCATCCAGCCCACATATCGTCATATCTTCCAATCGGCTGGCCGTCACCCATGAGACCAAAGTACATGGCAGGGCCAATAAGTTCTCGGTCAAATCCAAGATTCATTCCACACATAGGAAACAAGGTTCCCTTAGGAATTGTCAAGACAGCATCAACATACCTGCATGTAACAAGTTATTAACACATCCCTTAAACGTGCAAACGGACTCGTTGACCAGCATAGGCATTACTTGAATCATAACAATACTGATTCAAGAATCAATGGGTATGTAGATACTAGATATAATTGATGGTTGAACTTGCCTGGTATTGCGTTCGAGAGGTTTGACAAGCTGAGTCGGGGCGTCGTAGTCAGGGATATTGAGCCAAAGACCGTGAGAGACTGCAGTGGGCACTCCTTCCCTCATGCTAAAAGGGTAGCCACGTACATAATCAGCACCTTCTCTAAAAGGGTCATACAATGTGTTGAAGAAGAATGGAGTGGATGGAGTCAGCAGATTCTGAATGTGCTGTGACAATGCATTGATCTCCTTCCCATTTGGATCTTTTGCAACCTGATTAATTCCACTCCGTCAAGGTTACAAGTATGGATCAAATTTTATGTGCATTTTTTCGAAAAGTACCAAAACTTTATTATATAGTGTTCCACAAAAACAAAACATAGATGTATTTTCTATTTCTTACAACCAATGACATATCTAGGATTTATAACGGGGAGAGGCACAAATTTTGTTCTTAAAGAACAATAAGCAAAAAACATATTCTATAATTTTATATTACAACATGGGAATAATAAAATAGTGGAAGCTTTTTTAACTAATTTTTTAGCATTGAAATAAAGTTTTTGTTAATTGAAATAATACATAGGCTTATTTACTAATTAGCCATAATACATAGATAGTTTTAAAAAAACATTAATAATAGATCTAGGTAAAAACAAATTATCAAAAAAAATGGAAGGGCCTCCCAGCCGCCCCTGCAAACTCCCCTGATTACAACTATAGTTTTGACTTCAATTTAACTTCGCTAATCTCCAAGAATTAAGCAAAAGAAAGTAATACTTTTCTTTTTTTCGTTATTGTGGTCTTCTAAGGCAAAGAGAGAAAATAGACTTACAAAGCAATCATCATCAATGGTGAAGATATACTTCTTCTTTGACACCAGAAACCCGAAGCACCGGCACGCGGAGTCCTTGAAGGAAATGCATGAGGCCTTAGGACCCAAGATCCGATTAATGTCGTTACGATTGTAGAGCTCGTAATCGTAACCTTCGGGCACATGAATCGTTTTAGTTGGATCTCCGTCCTGTACGATGATCAAATGGTAAGGCTGCAAGAAGGGACGCCACATTTCCAGGAAATCTAAGTTTCGTATCGTCGGAATCACAATGTCCAACTCATCTACCAACGGTGGTGCCACCGGTGTCAATGGCTTCGACGACATGGCTATTTCTTGTTGTTGTTGTTGTAAAGAAGAGTGATGTGAGAAATATTGAGTTGTGTTATGTAGTGTAGTGTAGTGATGGGAAGGATATATATATATATATATATATATATATATATATATATATATAGCTAAGGAGTGGGATTCACTTACCTTCCATTTCAACCAAATTTGTTTAAATATTCACGTGGATTGCCTGTTATTTTTAACATAATATACTATTTACTTCTTTCCTAGTCTTGTGTATTAGTAAAATCAATAATATTGTGGCCGTAATTTCAATTTTGATTTCAACTCGATTTTATGCTAAGTGCAATTCTTGTGGGCCGATCCGAATTTCTTATTATTATGAAATCTTACTAGCTAATGGTATCAATAGATTGTAGATATATACTATCTATATTTTTATTTTGAAAATTGGTTTTGATAATTTGCTTTGGCATTTAGAAATCTCTGGCTTTGTATTTGTAATACCCTCCACATTGTAGAAATTAAATGGAATCTGCCAGTTAATTGTTTCTCATAACTTTTGTATAAACGAATTCAAGCAGGATCTATCAAATTAATTTGTAATCTGTTTGATGGAATTGTGATCTTCTAAGCTTATAAGTCAAAGAGGTCAATATTTCTTAATACGCGTCAAGATACGTCTGATTATATAAACAAAGTACTAACTATAATTTTGTGAGATTTTCTTTTTTGGTATTTATCTGTTTACTGTGGAATCCTTGAATTCGACTTTTTGGGTATTCGGCTTACTATATAATATACTAAGGTGGTGTTTGCAAACTCTTAAAAAAACCTATAATCAGCTTTTTATTTGAATAAGTGATTTTGAGGTGTTTGCAAATCGAACTTTTTTTGTTATCCAACTTTTTTTAAGCTAAAAAACCTTACAATCTTAAAGTTGGTGTGTGGGTGCTTTTGGTTTATAAATTTTTATTTTTTTACTAGAGTTTACAAACACCACCTAATTGACCTAAAAAAAATTTTTTGAGTGACCGAAAAAATTACTCTCTCAATGTCAAGACTCACCGCGTAACGTACAGTGAACGGTTGAAAATGTTTCATCTAATTTCATCTCCCATGTGAGGAATTGAATTTTGTACCATTAAGTCAGGCAAGTTTCATTAATTACAAGGCGCATAGTAAACTGATCTCTCCTTAAAACTGCATGCATTCAAGTTCAATTCAGTTTTGTTGCAGAAAATTGACTCAAAGGACATGTACCCCGCATGTGCGTTTCGCTTTGCTTGTAAAGGCACTGAGAAAGCTAATCACAAAGGTAATATAACTGTTAAAAAAAAAAGTAATACAGGCCGAAACGTATTTAAGGATTATACGTTAGATAAAGCAAAAAGAAATTAGCTAAATAGCTAACACTATTTAAATAATCTTGCCAAAGCATATTGACTAATTTTTAAAGGCCAAATTTTTGTCTTGTGCTGAAATAAGTCATTTTTTTGGGTACAAAGGAAACTAATTAAAGGTACTTAAAACAAATCAAAATCTAAAAGACTACTAATCTCAGTCGAAGGAATATCCCAAAATACGCCTCCTCGCTCTCCTTTTTCAAGATTAATCTTCGTGAGTCCATATGCGACTTAGTTTGCCATGCGAGGGATCAAACTTAATTTGACACGCCACATGGTCTTTTAATAAGTGCCCTGCAAGCGTGGACCAGATATTTAATATTCTCTTACGGTTTCCTTTATCCGTTCACTAGTTTATAACTTTCCGCTGAGTCTGACTGGACCTCAATGCGTGGTCTTCTTTGTTCCCCATCATAATCAAGACATTTCTTAAAATAGCTTCCAATTCGGCTTCTAATACCGTTGGTGCTTTCAAATGTTCTTTGAAGCCCCAAATCTACACACCTTTGTCATCACGTGAAATACCTACTATTGCCCCGCAATTCTTTTCACCTTGAACTCCCCTATCAACTTTCATCTTAACCCACCCAGTTTCGGTTGTCTTCCATTTAACCTTCTTGCTTGGATTCGGTTTCCTCCTCTTCATGATCTGCAAACAAAGGCTAAATTGTTTGATTGGGAAAATCATGATCTGAATACCGTCCATATCCAATTGTCGTACCAAAACGATATGGATTTCCCATCTCCTATTTTACATCGAATAAATGGTCTCATAAGCCCCACACATCCCATCACCCCCTTCCAAGATGCACTCGCCGAACATGACGAAACGCAATGAAGTACATTTTGATTCTTGGCATATTTAGTAAGAACGAGATCACTCCACACCATTTCCTCCTTATTAAGAATTTTCCACGCCAATTTAGACGAAAGTGCTTCATTACTCATCCGATCTTTCCTAACCCCCAATCCACTGTCGGCTTTAGAATTTGTCACATTCTTCCGACCCGCTAAATGGAGTTTCTTCTTAGTCGAATTCGTTAACCATAAGAAGTTCACATTAATCCTATCCAGCTGGTCGCAAACATTTTCTAAGAGCCACGCCGATTGTATGAAGTAGATAGGCATGATTGGCGACACCAAATGAACGAGTGTGGTCTGTCCTGCGAGTGATAAGATTCTCCCTTTCCATCCATTCAAATTATTCATAACACAGTAAAAAATCTCCCAAATGGTGGCTCGAGTCACTCGATCGTGTATTAACTTCATCCTAAGGTATTTAGTCTGTCCAAAGCTAAGTACATCACCGAGTTGTCTTTTCAGCACCAAGACTTCACTTTTAGATAAAAACACCTTCGACTTCTGTGGGTTGAGTTTCAAACTAAATGTCTTGAAAAAATTATCTAAGACTCCCTTAATCGACCATGTCATCTTGAGGTCTGCCTTCCCCTTGAGAACTAAATCACCCGCGAAGATCAAATTAGACAATTTAGGTCCCCTCAACACGAATCACAGGGTGCCACTTTTTTCTCTACCTCATCATTAATCATGTACGAGAGTCTTTCCATGCAAAGCACAAAGAGGTACGAGGAAAGTGGATCTCCTTGGTGGAGTCTACAAGTGTGATTAACCGCCACAAGCGAAGAGCCATTCTGAAGTATCCTTGTCGTCGCGTTTCTAACACATAACATAATAAGCTCAATAAGAGTATCAGGAAAATTGAACACATGAAGAGTATCCTCAAGAAAGTCCCAGTTCACTTTTTCGTAGGGCTTTTTCATATCGAGTTTTATAATCATGCTCCCCACTTTATTCTTCTTCTTGGAGCACAAGGAGTGAAGAATTTGCTGGCGAACAAAGATGTGAACAAATAATTTTAATGCACAGTAATTGAATTTGAAAAACAAGAAAAATAGACATATATTTAGGTCGATTGACTTCATGTAGTTGAAAGCACCAATTCTTGACACCAAGGTGGTTATCCTACTGTGAATCTCCTAAAGTGTGAGTGTATGAAACTCAAGTGATCCACTGGAGACTATGTAATGAAAAGACAACTCATTAAAAACAAAGAGTATGATGCATTGATAATGTGTGCGATCTAGTTGAATTTTTCCTCCCTAACTACTCGATGGTCGATTTATCCCACAATCAACTACGTGGTGGTCGGCGTAACAATAATGACATTTATCGATTAGTACGTTAACAATTCTAAATATCAATCGCACCAAATCATATAATGGCCATTATAATAATGCATTGCGAATAAGATAAAAAGAATATATACTAAATCAACTCCTCAAATCGAAACCAAGAATTCATAAAAATATTTCAATTACTCCCTACTCTAGATACAAAGAGATCTAACTACTCATGAAATAAAAATACCTACGTTAAATATAGAGAGATTTCACTACTCAATAATACGAATACAAGAACAAACAAATTAATCAACAACATATTGACCGATACAGAGGATAGGATACACTCAATCCCAATTTGATTGGGCGTCTATGAAATCTAAGTTTGTAGGTTGTTTGCAGCGACAACTTCTTCGTCGATATGGCACGCGAATTGTCCATACAAACAAGTCTAATGCATTAAAGTAAAAGGCTACCTAAACTAATATTATAAACTGATCAATGCGAAAGATTGCCTAAACTAATATTATAAACATATCAATGTGAAAGATTATGCAAAGAGGATTGAATATGTTCAATGCTTTGGTATTTACCAGTGTTTTGTAACCCGGCCCGGTGACTGACCCGGTGAGGCTATCGGGTAGTGGGTCAACGGGTCGAACCAGTTGGACCACTGGTTAGACCGGTTTGTTGACTTTAGTCAACATTCAATAAAAGATATAATAATAAAAATTAATTGTATAAAAAATTTATAAGATTGTGAGAAATATTTTAAGTCACTAATATTTTGTTACATTATAAGAAAAATAAAAATATGGTTATCACAATACTAGGACTTGAACACGTGACGTCCAACAAAACAAGTTCTTGGGAAATAGTGGAAACCATTGAGCTATTCAAAAATTTAATAAGTAATCCAACAAACTATATATTTAATACAAGCCAACAGATTGTTTTAGATTTTTAAATGTTGGCCAACCGTATCATAAAATTCAATACAAGAACAAAAATATGTGACACTAAAATCCAGAAAATGAACTTAGCATCAGACGAATTATTATGCTTGAAATTCTAGGCTGCATACTCGTTTCACTTTAAAATCAAATTAATTATGGAAAAACATGTTTTTATTGAAAATTCGTCGAGATGCCCCAAATTAAAAAAAAATGCGTCCAAAACGGACGCTCCTACACAAAGTTATAGCATTTCAAAGTTTTGCATTTTTTTTTCTTTTTTTTATTAAACTTTTTGTGGCAGGTTTGTAATTATCAAAAAATAGAGGCTGATTGGCAATTGACTAACAGAAAAAAAAAAAAAAAAAGGGCTGAACCAGTTTGCAACCGGAACCGGTTCAGCGGGTCGTTGGGTGAACCGACGAATTCCGCTGGTTCGCCCTCAACAGCTTGCAACCTGCTTTTGCTGCTGAACCGGCCGGTTCTCGGTTGAACCGGTTCGATCGGCCGGTCCAGGTCAATTTTCAAAACATTGGTATTTATTGATGTGGCTACTTAGACTTTCTTGAGGATTAAGTTAGTGGATTTCATGCAAGCATTAAGAGCACTTTGAGGGCCCGAGTCGGGCTTCTTCATTTGTCAATGATGAATTTATAAGAGAATGAATATTTCAGTGAATGCATAATTCTATTAATCACAAGAGTACTTATACTATTTTACAAGGGTAATAAAGTACAACACTAAGTAAATACAATAAAGAACAATACAACAATATAATATCATCTAATGCGCCCCCTCAAAATGGACGTTCCCTAAGTAACGGGGATTTGCCACAAAGAATCTCCAACCGAGAACGAGGAAGAGGCTTGGTGAGTATGTCAGCCAATTGATCTAGAGTTTTCACATAAGTAATGCTGAGGATACCTTTGGCCACGAGATCACGAATGAAGTGGAGATCAAGTGAGATATGTTTCATGCGGGAGTGCTAAACCGGATGAAGAGAAGAACGTAAAGCACCCAAGTTGTCGCAGCGCACTGTAGGAACGGAACGAAGAGACAACCCAATCTCCCCAAATAGGTGCTGAACCCAACGGACCTCAGAAGCGGTGGAAGCAAGAGCACGGTATTCCGCTTCAGTAGAGAAACAAGAAACAGCCTTTTGTTTCCAGGAAGACCACGAGATAGGGTTCGAACCCAACAAGATAAGATATGCCGAAGTAGACGTGCCATGTAGAGTATCACCACCCTAGTCTCAGTTTGTGTAAGTTGTAAGAGAAAGGTTGGTATCACGTCGTAATACCATGCATGAGAGTTCCTTTAAGGTAACAAAGCACGCACTTCAAAGCCAACCAATGAGCCGCATCCAGAGCCGACATACGTTGGGCAAGCCTATTGACCAAGAAGGCAATATCCGGGCATGTGAGAGTGAGATACAGCAAGACACCGATGATTTGATGATAGGTGGTGGCGTCAACAGGATCGGCCGAACTTGGGGTAGTGGGATTGCGAGATATAGGAGTGGCCAACGGTTTAGCACCGTCCATCTTGTGACGGGCTAAGAGGTCATGAATATACTTGTGCTACGAGAGAAAAAGACCATCACTGGTGCGATAAACCTCAACACCCAAGAAATAATTGAGGGCACCCAAGTCCTTAATCGCAAACTCTGTGCCAAGATGACTAACAAGCGAGAAAATAGTCTTGGAACACGACCCAGTGACCATAATATTGTCTACATATACAAGGACATAGTCACGGATCGAGCCACGCATAATAATGAACAAGGACGTGTCTGACTTCGACTGTAGGAAGCAAAACGCAACAAGGGCAGCACCGAGAGCAAGATACCAAGCCTGGGGGGCTTGTTTAAGGCCATAGATAGACATGTGAAGAAGACACACATGATTCGGATGAGCCTTGTCAACAAAACTCGGCGGTTAACTCATATACACAAACTCAGAAAGCATGCCATGAATGACTGCATCGCTAACATCCAATTGGCGCAAGGGCTACGAATGCATCACGGCCAAGACAAGAATAGTGCGAATGGTGACTTGCTTCACCACCGGACTGAATGTTTCTTAAAAATCTACCCTCGGTTGTTGGTTGAACCCTTTAGCTACCAGTCTAGCCTTGTAGCGATCAATGGAACCATTTGGATTATGTTTGATCCATAAGACCCACTTGGACCCAACCACGGAACAGGTGTTAGGTGGTTTAACCAAGGAAAAAGTGCCATGACTGGAGAGATCTGTGAGTTCCTCGGACATAGCAGCACGCCAAAATTGATCACAAAGAGCAAGTTTAACTAAAGTAGGTTCCAGAGGATGAAGAACGGGATGCTTTGTGGCAGTATACATCTTAGGATTAAAGATGTTGTTGAGGGACCGCGTAACCATGTGATGTGGACGAGCGGTCGAGGAGGGAACACGGGTGCAACCTCGCTAGGGTTCGATGAGGAGGAGGGTGGCGGTAGAGCCCTAGGAGAATCATGACTTGCGAAAGATAAACGTCCCTAATTTTCTGGGAGGGTGACCTAGCCTATCGTGCCAACACCTAACACTAGTATGTTCGCCAATGAGAGCGAAAAATGGAGAGCAGCCAAGAGAGGGGAGTCGAACACGATACACACTATCCACACACGTCCCGCGAAACAAACTACTCCCCGTGCGACAGTTCTTCTCAACAAAATAAGACGAGAAAAACTCAATAGAGACATCATTAGCTTTAGTAAAATGGTGCACAGATAAGAGATTTCGCCTTGATGATGGAAAACATAAAATATTATCAACTGTAAAAGAACGGTCATGAAGAGTAATATTAGAGGAACCCGTGTGAGAGATAGGCAAACCTTTACCACCTACAGTCAAGACCTCCGCTGAACCATCATACTCATGTTGAATAGCAAGATTGCCAAGGTCAGACGTGTGTTGATGAGATGCACTCGAATCATCTAACCACTCGTAATGCTGAGCGGCGAGAGGCGGAGGCGACGCAAAGTTAGCGCTAGGGTTAGGGTAGCGGCAGAAAGTCCTAGCAGCATGGCTCGTGATGCCACACAACTGACAGATGATGGGCCCACGAGTATGAGGTGGTTGATACAAACCCTAATCGTGCGAAGGGTTCGAGTTCGAGAACCCTAACGAAGTTCGATTGTGGCCGCCACGTTGTGACTGGTCCGATGAGGGTCGATTGTGATCGCGGTTGCGGGGATTTGATTGGGACTGAGAAAAGTCCTGATTTGCAGTAGCAATGGTGGTCGACTGTTCGAGTTCAAGATGACAAAGATAACCCTCTTGACTGACAAGGAGATCGTGTAACTCAGCAAACTGGATCAGATGCTCGTGAGCATGGATTGAACCAGCGATGTCACGATAGAGAGAACCAAGGCCATTAAGGACGTACAATGTGATGTCATCATCCTTCACGGGGCCATCAATGGCTGCAAGTTCATCAGCTTTGGATTTAACAGATTGAAGAAACTCTGAAACTAAATGATCACCCAACTTCATGTTGTTCAGTTCATTCTTCAACTGCATGACACTGGAACGTGAGTGACTAGCATAGTGACATCGCAAGTCGTCCTACACGCCCGCGGAGGTTTCAGAGGAAGCAATAAGTGTGGAGATCTCCACATAGACGGAACCAACCAAGGCTCTAACCAAAAGGGAGTCATGACGTGTCCATAAGGAGTAGGCTGCCAACGACTCCGGTGTAGTACCCATCTGCGGACACAGATGGGATTGGTCCACAAATCCAAACAACGCATATCCATATAGGAGGTGACGAATCTGATAACGGCACGCAGGATAGTTTGGTTGGAGTTGATCGGAATCAATGCAACACCACCATAGGACGACCCGTGGAAGGGCGGTGATAGAGTTGATGGAAGGCCAGCCGAGATGGCGGCGGTTCCGAAGGTGTCGCCGGTGGCACCCTCAACATATGAGCGGGTTGGTGAGCACGAACGAGACATATTAGGTCTAGGATCGAAGAGAGTCTCGTGAGAGAAAAAGATCTGTGAATACCATATAAGAGAATGAAAATTTGAGTGAATAAATAATTCTATTAATCACAAGAGTACTTGTACTAGGTTACAAGAGTAATAAAGTACAACACTAAATAAATACAATAAAAAATAATACAATAATATAATATCATCTAATAGAATTTAGCGCTAATAGACATGTGGGTCGCAGTTGTAAAAGTTTTGGTCGCACTCATCACTGCCTATTACGCGTGAGTTATTATTGGAGTGAGTCTCGTTGTTCCAATAGCTTTCGACTTTGCATGTATTATTTTTTTACTTCTTCTTTTGAATGTCATAACCACCAACTTTTTTTTTCTTGTGTAAAAAGCATACATGTGTGTCTTCCTATTGCAATATGTCACGTCTTCTAATTCACTCTTGTTATTAAATCAAATTATATTCATTCTATTTCACCCTTTTCGTCGAAATCAACCAATTCGTGACTATCACCCTTATTTGTTCTATGATTCAATTGTATTGACTAGAATCTTTGATGACTTGAGCTTCAAAGATGTTCTGTCGAGTCCACTTTGTCCTCATTCACATATGCCGCTTGCAGTGCAAGTCTAAAAAGAACAAAGAGGTTTAACTGCAACACTAGATGATTCTGACGCTGTGAGTTGAGTTAGCCTCCAAAGTTAGTAGACAAAAATAAGCACGTCTCACTCCATAAGTTTTAAGTTTGTAAGATGTTTTTATGCTTGTTTTTGTGTTTTGTAGGTTAGTGTATAACTTGGTAAAAAATAGTAGAATTTTTGGCATTTATTGGCACTTGCGAAAGAGTGTCATTCATGACTGCAAAATTGCATGTCTTGTTTGCAAACAATAAAGAGGTTGTCAATCCAATATTTGTAATTATGTTATTACAAAGAAAAAGCCGCACAAAGTTGAAGCAAAAGCTGTGGACATGCGAAGCTCATATGACCCGTTGCGTCAATCATGTTTACAACAAGAATATGACCGAGATTCTTGGCTTTTTAGGCTATTTTCATGAGGAAAAAGTCTACCAAGATCTAATACTATATATATTGGGACTTCATATCACAAGCGTTTTTTATTTGTATGGTAGATACAACACAATATTGTGAGAAAAAACATAAAATTTAGTACGACTCATTGTAAAACTTCGATAGCCAAGGAGATAAAGAATTGCATGAATTGGAGGAAGATCACTACGAAACACCATAATGTTGTCGTTGGTGGAATAAATAACTTTATGCAGTTGCTACATGATAACAATGTTCAAGAATTTTGTTACGCCTATTATTACACGATGAGGATAAGACTATATTAATATTAAATTAATTCGGGAGTTTGATTCAAATTTTATTCTTGATATGTGGTTGTATGAGTCCAAAGGTGTAAGAAACCTAATTATATAGCATCTAAATCTAGGGGTGTGTTAGGGTAAGGTACCCGCCCCGTAAGGGAATCGAATGAGGGTACCCGTATATTTCAGAATGAGAAAAAAAATTACAGTTCATGTTCCCCTTTTAGTAGGGTACCCGCAGCTGCAGCTAAATACCAGATAGGGTAGGGTACCCTACCTTGCGGGTTGAGGGTACCCTATTATTTCATTTGTTATTGTTTAAAAAATAAAAGGGATAAAAGCATCAAGCTCTCCATCCTATGGTCCCTTTTTGACATTGCCCATTTATCTTCTTTTTTTAGCACTTTAGTCCCTCAACTATCCCTACTTGTTCGAATTGTCTCCCGGTGCTTTAACGACACTTTAGCGACCAAATTCGCCCGAAATATATTCCCTTCACGTGCCGCCAAAAAGGGTATTTTCGTCCATGATTTTTTTCTTGAAAATCATGTATGTTTTACCCCCAACCTATAAAATTATGTGCGACATGCCCTCTGGTCTATGTAGAATAATTAAAATTTCAAATTGTAAAAATTAGAATTCGAACTTGCACCATCTTACTTGAGTGTGGGCCTCTACACTACTTGACCATCATGATTTTGTTTGAAAATGTATTACTTTTTAGTTCTATATTTCCATACTAATACATTGATTTCCTAAAATATTTATTTACTAAATATTTATTTAATAAAATATTGATTTATTAAAATATTTTACAAAAATTACGATTTACAAAAATATAGGTTAAATAAAATATTTCGTTAAAATACTCATTCACCAAAATATTTATTTAATACGATATTGATTTACTACAAAATGTTTTAAAAAAAATATTCATTTACCTAAGAATATATTTAACAAAATATTGATTTACTCGAATATTTTACGGATATTGTGATTTTTATTTATCAAAAAACTGATTTACCAAAATATTATTTTAAAAAATTTACTTAAATATTTGACAAATATTAATGTACTAAAACATTTATGACGACTTTACTATTGACATTCATTTACTAAACTGCATATATAATTAAAAAGTAATATATTCAACATATCATAATGGCCGAGTGGTATAAAGCTCGAGACTCATATAAGAGGTCGTGGGTTCGAAACCCACTTTTAACAATTTGATATTTTAATTATTCTACATAGATCAGGGGGCATGTCGCACATAATTTCATAGGTTGGGGGGGTAAAACATACATGAATTTCAAGCAAATTTCACAGACGAGAATACTCTCTTGGATGACATGTGTTGGTCACGTGAAAGCATGTAAAAGGAATATTCTGGGTAATTTTGGCCGTTAAAGCGTCGGGGGGCAATTCGAACAAGTAGGGATAGTTGAGAGACTAAAGTGCTCATAGAAAAAGGTAAAGGGGCAATGTCAAAAAGGGACCATAGGATGGAGGGCTTGATGTTTTTATCCCAAAATAAAAATATAAAAGAATATGACTCAATATGAGTTGAAGGTTAAGTAAAGAAAATATATGTTGGAGGTTGTATTATTAAATTGTTTAACTACTAAAAGAAAAGTATATATTTATTATATTTAGGCTTATATCTTCCTTAATTTCAAATAAATATCATAGTATAAAAAAATGGGTACCTATATTGTAAACCTAGGAAGAAAAATAGTGACCATCGGAACCTTGAGCCATCGAGGGACAAACAAAATGTTCGTTATCGAGGGACAAGAAAAGTGTTTGCCATCGGAGGAAAAGTAGAACGTTCATTATTGAAGGATAAAATTGCTTCTCAGCAAACTTTATCTACAATGACCTACGGATTACTACACTCACAGAGCATCCGATGCTAAAGGCACTACCAGTCTTGGATGACTCTACGATGCCTAATAATCGCTGATGCTTTAGCTAGTGAACAATCTTATAAAATGGAAGCTCTAAGTGTGTTCTCTCCGAGGGTTACCCCTTATAGTGATATATCTAAGAATATATCTTACGTACCCGAGGGAAGAACATTCCTAGGGTAGCAATAACCAAATTATTCGATGACACCCTTATGGAGAATGGTCCGATGACAAAGAAGTTCCTTCGAGGGCCAACAAAAGAATATAACAATCAATCCGATGGAAAAGAAGTCCTTCGAGGACAAACAAGAGACTATTACAAGGAATCTGATGGAAAAGAAGTTCCTTCGAGGGCAAGCAAGAGACTATAACAATCAATCCGATGGCAAAGAAGTTCCTTCAAGGGCAAATAAGAATGATTCTAGTACAATGACCGAGTGTCACCCCTTGAGAAACTCCTGCCATGCAAGGACCATGTGTCAACACCAATGTCATGTATCAGCACCAGATTTACCAGGTGTCAGCGCCAGTATCATGTATCAGCACCAAAATTACCAGGTGTCAACATAGGAAGCAATGCATCAGCATAAAGTGAGCAGGAAGATAGGTGTACGATAGATCAGTTATCATTAAAATAATGAATGTTAGCCATCCCTTATGAAACATGTGATCAAAAGAAGGCTATAAATACCTTCACTTTGTAGAACAAAAGGGAGGCAGGCTGAAAGGGAATAAGAAAACTGATTATCTTAGTCATTCTCTCTGAATAGATTCGTATAATAACTTAACAAGCATTCATAGGGTAAGTGCATCGGTAGAATTTTCCTTCCATGGGCTTCTTGCATAAACTCGTTTATCGACTATTTGGGCAGGGCGTTCCTCGAATTTTAAATAAAATTACTCCAATGAGTTAACAAATGGCGCCGTCTGTGGGAACGCCATGCACTGCTGCCTTTGAGTTACGTCGGTAAAATTTGCGTTTAGCACAGCCAAAATCAAGATGGAAAGGTCACCCTCATCCGAGCGACGATCAGTAGGTTATAGTGAAAGTATGCATCAAGAATCTACAAATGGCTCTCCCGAAAATCCTCCACCACCTAACGCTGATTATATCAATATCCCGAGGGCAGTGTTTGAAGATCTGGTGGAAGCAGCTTTAAAAAGAGCTCAATCTAGGGAAAAACCTCCAGAACCACAACCCATATTACCTTATGGGGAAAGGTATAGGGTGGAGGAGCAAGGATCAAGGATGACACCAACACCGCGGCAAATGCCGCCACCCCAACCAGGGTACCGTCAAGAACGGTATCCCGGAGGGATGCATCCTCCTGGGAATGGCTTCGAGGGCAGGATGCCTCCCTATCGACCCAACATGTTTCCCCATTCGAGCAATGAGCCAGCCCTTTGGGAAATGTTGAATCATCTTCGGAGGGAAATGCTCAATATGAAGCGAGCCATCACGCCAGAAGATGAACCAGTATATCATGGATCTCCGTTTATACCAGATATCGCACAGGCTACAATTCCCTCCTACGTTAGAGCAGTTAACTTACCCATGTATTCCGGAGAAAAAGATGGCAAGGATCCGCAGGATCATATCAATCAGTACATAGCAACAATGGATCTGCAGTCAGCACCAGATTTTGCATTGTGTCGAATCTTCCGAGCCACCTTGACGGGAAGGGCACAGTCGTGGTTCACACAGATACCACCAGGCACTATATCCAACTTCTCTCAATTGGCTAGCCTGTTCGTACGACAATTCGCCTGTAATAGACGCTATCCAAAGTCAGCATGCCATATGTTTACCATAAAGCAACAGAAGGACGAATCCTTGAGATATTTCATGAAACGATTTTCTGATGAAGTATTGGATGTCCCAAATGTAGACCCTACCATGATAGCAGACATTCTTGCCCAGGGATTACGATTAGGAAATTTCTTTCGATACCTGGTAGGAAATCGAGTAAAGGACATGAATGAACTGATGCAGAAGGCAGAAACCTACATCCTGATGGAAGAAGCGGAAAATTCTAAGATAAAAGCAGAAAGTGCCGATGCCAATGCAAGACCAAAGGAAAAAGGGGAACCCAAAGGTCCCATACCTCGAAGAGATAATCCCGGAGTAGTAAAAAGGCATCTTCAGCCTGTACCTCTACCAGCTCTGACCATCACTCAATCGGAAGTTTTAAATGTAATGCGAGGAAATAAAGATTTCTCTTGGCATATGCCAGTGAGGCAACCATACAAGAAAAAGGACTCGGGAAAGTTCTGCAAATATCATAAAGCATACGGTCACACAACCGATGGTTGCAAGAATCTACGGAACGAGATTCATAGATTACTAGACTTGGGGTACTTGAGAGATTACTTGAGCAGTAACAAAGAGGATCGGTCAGCGGAGCGAAAGAAAGCTAGGAATGAAGAAGGTGAGGTTACCACCGAAATCTCCCCGGTAGAAGCGGAGCAAGGTGAGTTTGATCAACGATTACCTCCCCCACCAGAGACATACCAAGATAACTCCCCGAAGGGGAGAATTATCAATATGATTGAAGGAGGAGATATATATGTATCCCCTGCTGGAAAAAAGAAGAAATATCTAAAAGAGGCCAGAAAGGTGAAGCAAGGGCTATCGGTTTGCGCGGTGCAAGGCATAAGGTTACCAGCAATATCCTTCGGATCCGAGGATCTTCAGGGAATTGTGCATCCACATGAAGATCCACTGGTAATTACAGCAACCATAATGGGCATTGAGATACAACGAGTCCTGGTGGATACAGGAAGCTCAGTAGATGTGTTTTTTACTCCAACCTTCGGAGCAATAGGACTAAAGAAGATACATCTTGACCCCACGGAGATACCTTTGATAGGTTTTTCAGGAGAAACCAGTCGAACTCTGGTGTAAACCTAGGAAGAAAATAGTGGCCATCGGAACCTTGAGCCATCGAGGGACAAACAAAACGTTCGTTATCGAGGGACAGGAAAAGTGTTTGCCATCGGAGGAAAAGTAGAACGTTCATTATTGAAGGATAAAATTGCTTCTCAGCAAACTTTATCTACAATGACCTACGGATTACTACACTCACAGAGCATCTGATGCTAAAGGCACTACCAGGTCTTGGATGACTCTACGATGCCTAATAATCGTCGATGCTTTAGCTAGTGAACAATCTTATAAAATGGAAGCTCTAAGTGTGTTCTCTCCGAGGGGTACCCCTTATAGTGATATATCTAAGAATATATCTTACGTACCCGAGGGAAGAACATTCCTAGGGTAGCAATAACCAAATTATTCGATGACACCCTTATGGAGAATGGTCCGATGACAAAGAAGTTCCTTCGAGGGCCAACAAAAGAATATAACAATCAATCCGATGGAAAAGAAGTCCTTCGAGGACAAACAAAAGACTATTACAAGCAATCCGATGGAAAATAAGTTCCTTCGAGGGCAAGCAAGAGACTATAACAATCAATCTGATGGCAAAGAAGTTCCTTCAAGGGCAAATAAGAATGATTCTAGTACAATGACCGAGTGTCACCCCTTGAGAAACTCCTGCCATGCAAGGACCAGGTGTCAACACCAATGTCATGTATCAGCACCGAATTTACCAGGTGTCAGCGCCAGTATCATGTATCAGCACCAAAATTACCAGGTGTCAACATAGGAAGCAATGCATCAGCATAAAGTGAGCTGGAAGATAGTTGTACGATAGATCAGTTATCATTAAAATAATGAATGTTAGCCATCCGTTATGAAACATGTGATCAAAAGAAGGCTATAAATACCTTCACTTTGTAGAACAAAAGGGAGGCAGGCTGAAAGGGAATAAGAAAACTGATTATCTTAGGCATTCTCTCTAAAGAGATTCGTATAATAACTTAACAAGTATTCATAGGGTAAGTGCATCGGTAGAATTTTCCTTCCATAGGCTTCTTGCATAAACTCGTTTATCGACTATTTGGGCAGGGCGTTCCTCGAATTTTAAATAAAATTACTCCAATGAATTAACATATATGGTAAGAAAAATGATCCAGAACTACCCGTTCCTATACCCGCACCCACCTTAAAACCCGTAAATAGTGCATTTTAGGGTACCCGCACCCAAATCAGCCCGACCCTATAAAGAATTTCCCATGTGAGTAGGGTTTGGGAATGGGTACCCGCACCCATTGCCTACTCCTATCTAAATCAGTAAAAACCACTAAATTATAGTAAACTGATTTTTTAATTGGTGGGATGGGATCATGGCTTAAAATTGTCCCTGTAAACACGGGATAATCCTTGACTAAATAGGAAATGATTACTGTAGTTCGAATTCGAGTGTACTGTGTACACCTTTTGGCGATCGGGCCATTGCCAAATTGGACGATTTTAGTTCGATATTTGGGCCTTAAGCCGAAAAACAGTTCGATCTAGGCTGGTTTTCCGGCCCACGTCTGTTTGGGCGAATTATGTGGCTAAATAGTTGAGTTTACTTGTTATCCATGCATGTTGTACTTGGTGCAAGTTCAATTGAGAATAGACATTGTATCCCCATGGTGGCTACAGCCTACAATAGAATTTGTATCTTCTGTTTTTTTCTTTGTACACTTGTGGTTTATCTTTTCTGTTTTTCATAGCTCTCTTATGAGCTTTTTCCTAAAACGTATTGGTCGTAAGAAAAATTACTACATACAATTTCTGAATTGAGGAGACAAAGTGGTGAAGTTTCGTGGAAGGTTAGATAAAAGCTCTTGCTTGTTTGCTGCAAAGTCTATATGTTTTCCACTAAAAAATCGCCATCCGTCACCAATAACCAACAAATTGTTTTAAAATAATAAATTATGCAGCAAAAACTGTCTCTAAAGAGAGGAGGGTGGGGAGATTTTCGATTTCCAATAGCTTCAATGGTATTATCGACGTAAGTTCTGTTGCTAATAAAAAAAATATTCGAAAAAAAATACTTTGGTTACTTGTTTATTTCATGTATAATAGATGGTAACTTAATCACATATCTAGGGTTATTCGACCAATGTAATTATTATTACACCTATCATTACCTAGTCACTAATACATGGTATGTCAATTATAGTTGATTAATAAATACAACATCCACCGCAACTAAAAATCATCTTCTCTAGTACATCCTACAGTTCTTCTCTCTAGTTTTGTTTTTCTAATTCAATAATTTAATCTGTAACATTTGTTTCTATTAGTCATTCAAAAATATTAAAAAATTATTTTTTCGTGTTTCTTTTCATCGTTTATATTTTAATGTTGTAATAACTGCACTTTTTTGTACTCTTTTATTTATTGCCTGAAGTATTTTTGTCAATTTTAATCAATAACCGAATTACCGAAATAATATGGTCAAACTTCTTTTTATTTTGTTGACCATTATTAACTATGGATCTGCCGTCGCTAATATAATACTTCTTTAATATTGGAGACAAAAACTCGGTCGCCGATTGAAAAAAAGTTGTAACTAAACTTTCTTAAGATGTAAATTATAGGTAACGCTGCTTCAAAGTATAGAAATTTCTTGGTATTGATTTATGCATTAATTAAAGTATTAAACTAGACCATTTCGAAATATCAACTACTATTCCAATGGCCCCCCGACAAAAATCCTTCATTGCATAGCAATTTACCATCACGAATTTATTTCCGAGTAGCTGCTTCTGCGAAATGTTTAATTAGTTGGACCACCCAAATGTACTGCTATACACCACATTTATATTCTTCTCCCAATTTTGATAGGTGCAGCCATGTACGGATAGGGCGTTAGCCAATATATACGTAACGTAAATAACTTTTGCACGAAGAAGTAATATTTGGTATTTGATCATGAAGAGTTTTAGTTTCACATGGCACCAAAGAGTTGTCAGCATCACGTCCCACTCTCTCTGTTGTAACCGTGTAAGATTCTTTTATTTCATATAATTGGGAAGAAGTGAATTGATAAAATTGGTATCCGTCTTCTACAAATTTAAAAAAGTAGATGACAGAAAACCCTTTGTGATGTCAATATGTAAATTGCTTCATGTGCAAAAAAATGGTATAGTTGTCTCAACTCTCACATATATAATTTCAAAAATGGAGCAAACGTACTGCATATCTATTTATATTATATCTAGATGATGATATAGTGATTCGGAAAGACAACTCTAGAATGTGCAACAATGATACCACTCAAATAAATTTGAATTCAAAAGTCTTCTCCTTAGACAATGATTCTTTCAACTCTTACTATGAAAAATATAGCGACAGCCTCGATTACATATCTATCTTGGACACGAATTATAACACACCTATTTCGATGGATATTGAGCAGTGTTTTCAGATCCAGCCCAGTCACAGACCCAGTGAGGTTACTGGGTAGTGGGCTACCAGGTCGAACCAGTCGAAATACTGGTTGGACCGGTTTATTGATTTTAGTCAACATTCAATAAAAAATATAATTTAAAATTAATTGTATAAAAAAATTATAAGACTCTGAGAATATATTTTAAGTCACTAATCTTTTGTTATATTATAAGAAAAATAAGAATATGTTATCACAATACTAGGACTTTAACACGTGACCTCCAACAAAATAATTTCTTAGAAAATAGTGGGAATCGTTGCTTATCCAACAATATAATAAAAAATTCAATAAACTATAGATTTCATACAAGCTAAAAGATTGTTTTGGATTTTTAAATGTTGGCCAACCGTATCACAAAATTCAATACAAGAACAACAATATGTGACACTAAAATCTAGAAAATGAATTTAGCATCGGACGAAATACTATGCATGAAATTCTCGAATGCATGCTCGTTTCGCTTTAAAATCAAATTAATGATGAAAAATAGCATTTTTTTAAAATTTCTTGGCCCCAACCGCCGTAGGCTGTTTGCGGTGGATAGATCTCGTCGAGATACCCAAAATCAAAAAATAATTTGTCCAAAAAGGACGCTCCTACGCAAAGTTATGGCCTTTCAAAGTTTTGCATTTTTTTTCATTTTTTTAAAAAAAAATTCGAGGCAGGTTTGTAATTATCAAAAATTATGAGCAGTCTCGCAATTTTCCACAGAAAAAAAAAGAGGGGGGGGAGGGAGGCTAACCGGTTCGTAAGCCGAACCGGCGAATTGCAACTCGTGTTTTGGAGGAGGACCGGCCCGACTAGGGGTGTTCGCGGTTGGGTTTTGTCGGGTTGTTATAAGAAAAGACACAATATTCAACACTTGCAATATATAAATTTTTCTAACCGGGCGGGTGGATTTAGTTTGTAGACCATGCGAGTTAGGCGGGTGCGAACAATTGGCGGGTTATGTTATACATCAATCACAAATAAAAAAAAAAACCAATGTTTTAAAATACACAAATTATATGTTGCAATGATCCTATATTATTAGTATTTAAAAAATATCCCCTCATTCTTTTTCATGTTTTTTGTTTCGTATGTTAATACTATTTACAAGTTCAATTTATGCATTATTATTATCGAATTTCAACTATATGTACGTAAAGTCCTTCCTTACTACGTATTAAATTATTTGATTTTCACGTCATAGATGAACTAGAGTGTTGTGTAGTTATTCCTATTATTTTGCTAGCACAAAATTACTTTATTTTCTCATTGAAGTGTTTAGAAAGATGAACAAATATATTTTTTATTTTCTTTCATATGCGAGTGGCGGATGGTGGGCTGGTGTACGTCTCAACTCGCAACCCACTCGCACAATGACGGATTGCCATCTTTTCCAACCGTGGCACAAGTTAAAAAAAATAAAAACATGCGGGTGGCGATTTGTGCGCGTCGGGTTTAGGCGGGTCGGTTGGGTGGGCGGGATTATGAACACTCCTAGGCCCGACAAGGCCACCGATTCCTGGTCGGACCGGCCGTGCCGGGTTTGAAAACAATGGTACTGGCGTAGAATTATGCAAATTGACAACCTTTATGCGCGATAATAAATCAACGGAATCTCAGGTCTCATCTCTCTAAGGCAACCCTATAGGTAAGTAGGTTTTGAATGAGTTTAATAGTTCAATTTTTCTTTGAACTTAAAATCAAAAATATAGTTCTTTGCGCGTTGTGAAACTCAACAACCAATAAATGAAACATACAACAAGAACATATGACTGCAGTCAATGGACAAGGATGCATTAGTGAGTAGGTTCAATAAATAATAGAAAGTTAAATACCAAGAATTGATCGGCAAATGGGACAAGATACTTGACATGAAAGTAATCGTTAAAAAACCAATTAATTAAATATTGTTTGTGAATCGTGACTCAAAAGCAAAGAACTACAACTACTTATTCATATTTCAAGGGACCATGTGCAGGGGCTTGATCCAATCAGAAACTCAACATCACCATTTCTTTGTACGAATTGTCTTGATTGAAGTTGATAATTTTGCTAACGCTAATAGACTGAAATGATAAGCATGAATTGAAGATTATAATTTGCAATGATAATTATCTATACTGCAACGCAACACAAACGGTAATTTCCGATGGTAAGGAGTTCGTCGAAAAACACCCATTTTTCATTGGAAAAGGCGTCCTCGAAAAAGATATTTTTCGGACGATGCCTTACCGTCGGCAAAGAGAAGTTCCGACGGTTTTATACCGTTGGAATACTTTCATCTTTCAGACGGTTATAATATTTAAAAAAATAGTATTTTCGATTTTTAATATTAATATTTATATAAAAAAATTATTTATATTTAAGTTTAAATATTATTTTCGAAGGCATTGTGCCGTCAAAATAATATGCGTACTTTTTTAAAAAATTTGTTCAATTTTGATTTTTATAAGAAATTGCTTTTAATTTCAAAATGCTCTCAATTTAGTCCTGATTTTAGAACAAAAACTTTATAAATTTTATTTCATTTTTATATTTAAACAATATATAATTATAATTTCATCAAAAAATCTTATTGTTTAATAAATAGAATATTAAATGAATTTTTTATAACAAAAAAAACATAAAATATAAATGATAAATAAATATAAACTAATTTGTAAAATATAAACAAATAAATTCGTGTTAAAATGAAAATATTAATATATATATATATATTAAAATTGAGAATAATATAAATATATATAACAAAACAAAAGATGGTGAAAAATAAAAAGTAAATCTTGATTTTGTAAGTAAGAAAAATATTTGAAGATAGAATTAGTAGAGGAATTGTAAAGAGATGTAAGTATTTGTTTATGAATGAATGATTTTTTGTGTAAAATTTGGGGTATTTATAGAGTTGGGAGGAGTTTGGTGTCATGTCACCGATTCGGGTGAAAAAAAACCAGCCAAAATAGTCTTTTTCGACGGCATAGGGCCGTCAAAAATGACTATTTTGGGGCATTTTTTTAGGGTTTCAAATTAAGATTCGTATGCGTATTCACAATATCACGTAATATTTCTTAAAATGTACGTTATTTTAATCTAATTTACATTATTTTTGTTTGCAAATTAAAGAATAGCAACGAGGCAGCTTTGAGGCGGGTGTTAGAGATCGAACGAGCATTGTTTGCAGGTTGTTTTCTACAAGAGGTACGTGTATATACTTACAACATCTTTTAATTTAACGTTCCGATCGTACATATAATGCAATATTATTGTAAACTCAAAATGTAGATACGTCGTCTTGCAAATGGTTAAAATTATTAAGTTTATAGATAATAATGTATCCAAATAAAGATATAAATTGGATGTACAATCGTTTAGCCAAAAAGGATCGAGTAAATGAAAGACTTGCCGAGGGGGTATACCATTTTCTCCAGTTTGTGTTAGCTCAGGAACGTTATCTAGACGATAAGCAAAATCGAAAATGTGCGTGTAGAAAATGCACCAATAGAAAATATTTGAAACCTAGCGAAGTGGTTTTTCACCTGCATCGATGGGGTTTTGTAGATGGGTAACGTGCATGGGTGTTTCACGGGAAAATTTTAACGAGCATAACAGTCTACTAAGGGCATCGTTATCAAGTCATGATATTAGAAACGACCCCTAGTTGTTTAGGACAAGATTCTATTTGGAGCTCTAGTTGATGATACTTTCCAAGGCCAATTGCAACATGGCGATTACAATGAGGAGCCTTGTGAGGTCCCAAACTCTAAAGTCTCGTTTAGGTCCCCGAATAGGATTTGCAGATTTCCAATTCGAACCTTAACGTTACCTCAGAGAGGCTCACTAAAATGGAACCATAATAAAGCCAAATACAAGCTTATTTATTATAGCGGAAGCTTTCAAGATTTATAGAGTTTATTATTACAGTCCACACGAAACTCAAACCACTGAATACGTAATAAAACACACAATATTGGGGATTTATTTTTATCGTCACACACTTTTGATTTATTTAAAATCCCACACGTCCACAGTTGTTTAATCCCGCCGCCTTACTAAGTCTTGCTTATTCTGAGGAATGGACAGAGAAAATGACAGGAGATGTAAGTCTTTGGTGACTTAGTGAGATTTTTAGTAATAATAATAGATGTAACAAATATATGAAATTTGATATGGTATGAAAAGAAAATATTAGAACTGAGAGGTAAAGAATAGCAAACGAACAATAAGATAATGCACTCGTGCATTTCATATAACAGATTCAACCTTATTTCATCCAATATACTACCTTTTACCTCCCAACGAGGAGCGATCTCGCAAACAGATCTAAAGACATGTTCGAGTACATGTCAACCTAGCACGCAGTTAAAGTAAACTCCTGACTGCAAGCGGCGCCTAGATAAATGGGTATCGAACGAATTTACTTAAACCGACAACCCTTGCTGCCCAACAGTAAATCATCTCAATCCGTGGGCCCAACTTCTCAAAGATGTCCCAATGGGTATAACAGATAAGCAATAAGCAAGTAACCCGGACAAAGTCTGTTGCTTTTGAGCTACATGTCCCAAACATAGTTCGTTGCTCGTTGCACAGTTCAAGAACCAACATGTGGATTATCGTATTGGAGAAATTATTGTAATTATGAAAAATGATTAAGAATTCATGGTCCAAAGTATTTCAACAGTAAGCGAAAGGATTATGTTACGAAATGACATCATAAAAGAAAACGATTTTGTTGAAAGAATAAACTGTTCTCCATTTAGAACCAAGAATCACAAGTACTCAGTCCAAGTTCCTCAGGTCGGGTGCCAAACAAGGCTTAAAAGTATTATAATCTCACCCGCGATATTAACTTCGTGTACGGAAAATGCTGCGCAGTCTCCTAAATAAATTTAAATATGTTAATAAGTTTAAACCAAATAATTAACTTTTATAGTTTGTTATTTTTTCTCGCATGTCCTTTTTATCTTTGATTACAACCGAGCCAAGAAATAAAAATATGACAAAAATCACATTTTAACTTGGTTCTCGTTATTTCACCAGAAGATTATTAGTTTCTTATTAAAATCCATGTATGAACTATTTAGGCAAACTTATTTTATTTTACGGCTACCTATTAGTTATAACACAAATAACTTTGATTTTACCATGAGACTCATATCTAATAATTTACAGAATTTCCTAGTCTTACTACCTATTAACAATACATATTGTTACATACATAAGGAATCACAAAGATATAATTTCGTAGAACTAAGTTAAGATGAAGCTTAATTATTAATTTAGAAACAAGGTTATATAATCCGGTTATAAATTAGATCATAACACAATTTCACACCTTGATTTGGAATTAAGGAGAAATTAAGTATGAATATATTTCTACAACATGTAATTAAAAGAAAAATCATAATTACTACCTATACTTAACTAAACCTTATAATAAATGGGTTTTAACATATCCCCATGACTTTATTAACTACTACATATGATCAATTTTAAGATTAGTATCATTATGCATAGATTAATTTGAAGAATCAAAAGAGATATGCTATTTAGAGTTGACAATTGCAGCTAGCTTTAAATTACCTTTAATCGACCCTTCTAATCAATTGCAATTCCAAGTATTTTTAGGGCTTTTGTTCTAAACACACTTAGAAAGATGTGTACAAAGCAGTTTAACAAAATATTAATCCTTGATATTGTTTTTATATCTTTCAAGTTCAGGGGTAAAACTGGAAATATTGGAAAGAATTAAAATTTGAGCTTTTTCTCACAAGTTTTGAGTTTAGGAACTTCTGGAAAAATTTCATATGAGTAGAGGATGAAAATTAGGAGAACTTTGGTGAAGAAATCATATGCAAACTCATAGGGGATTTTGGTGTGGAATTTTTACAAAGAAATGGCTTGTATTTATAGGCAAACTTACATGATTGAGATAATTAACCCATCAACTATTTAGGTACTATTTAGATTATTATATTCAAGTAATTTATTGTGCTTTTTCAAGAATTTTCAGCCAAGTTTGACGTAACGACATTCTATTCAAATATATCCTATTATAAATTATATGAAATTATTATTATAAAGACTTTTTCCTCCATTCTTTTAATGTTTGGGCATATTATGGTCCTTCATGTCTCAACCACTACTTCTTGGGGCCCTAGTGAAGAAAAAAACTAATTTAGATAATTATTTGTTTTTATTATTTTATCTATATTTAAATTAAAAGGATTAAATTAATATTTTAAAACATTTGGGGCCAAATAATGATTTTTAAAGCCGAAAGGCTAAAAGGCAATTAACCAAATAATATATAATTTTTTTTCTTTAAGAAGTATCTATATGATACTTGTATTCTTTTATATATATATATATATATATATATATATATATATGTATATATATATATATGTGTGTGTGTGTGTGTGTGTGTGTGTGTGTGTGTGTGTGTGTGTGTGTGTGTGTGCTGGGAAAACTTAGGGATGTTACAAGCCTAATGTCAATGCAAACGGATTTTTAGAATTGGTTAAATGGTTGGAGATTTGGTTGCGTGGAGAGGGAAGTAAGTCTGTTTTGCACTAGGTTTTCGAGGTTTTTACTTACAAGAAAGAGCATAACTTTAGTAGATTCGGGTGTAAGAAGTTTTCCAACTTTTCACGTGAGTGTTTGGGGCCAGAAGATAGACATTGTATGCTCGCGGATATGTCTTCTGCCGAGAAGCTGATGAAGGGGTTGGGGTTAGGATAGGAAACAATCAATGTGTGTGATAAAAATTGTTTCTTGTTCTACGGGGAATTCGCACTTGCCGATTACGTGGTGTATCCTGAATGTGGGGAAGGTATGTATGAAACTGTAGGTAGAAAGAAGCCGGTAGCAAAGAAAAAATTATGTTACTTCACTTTGGCCCCACGTCTTAATCAACTCTTCATGACTCAAACAATTGTTAAGCACATGACGTGGCACTTAAAATGTAGGTCGTCGGATGATGTTATGATTCACCTGACATCAGGGGAGCGTGGTAAGATTTTGACAAGACACACCCTCAATTTGCTGCCAAATCATGAAACATCCGTCTTGGTCATCGCACTGACAGTTTCATTATGTTTGGAAACTTCTAGGCTCAATACTCATGTTGGCCTATGTTCCCGACTTCTTATAACCTTTCTCCAGATCTTTGCATGCGAGAGGAGTTTATTTACTTGCACCTGATCATATGGGGCCGAGTAGCCCAGGACCAAATATTAACGTTTTGCTTTGCCCGCTAATTGATGAGTCAAAAGTTTTGTGGCACGATAGTGTTCGTGCTTATGACAGATTCATGAGCTAGAATTTTCGGTCGAGGGCTAATGTGGACTATTAGTGATTTCTCAACGTACGCACATGGATAGTTCATGTGCCCTTATTGCATGGAGAACACAAAGTCGGTAACATTACCCCACGGTCGAAAACCAACATTTTGGGGATTCCATCGTTGTTTATTTCCAGAGGTGCATGAATTCCGCCACGACGTGACAAGAGTCAATGGAAAAACAGAATTCGATGGGCCCGCACCGCGGAGGACCGGAGTTGAAACGACAGGAATTCTTGTAACTACCACCAAGGTCTATGAAACCAGACGCACCAAAAATAAGAGGGTATGGGAAAGAGCACATTGGTCACGCAAGAGCATTTTTTGAGAATTACCTTATTGGAGTACGAACCTAATTAGTCACAAATTTGGATGTGATGCATTGTGAGAAGAACTTCTTCAACAACATCAATAACACAGTGATGGACGACCTAGAGAAGACAAAAGACAACTTAAAATCTAGGAGAGACTTAGAACTCAGAATGAGCTTTTTGCTGTTGATGTCGCTGATGGTAAAACCTTAAAGCCAAAAGCGAATTACTGCCTTGATCGAGCTCAAAAGAAACTAATGTGTAAGTGGTTGGTTAGTTTTCAATTTTCGGATGGGTATTTTTCCAATATTCTGCGTTGCGTGCAACGACATCAGCTGAAGTTGATTTGGATGAAGAGTCACGATTGTCACGTGTTTATGCAAAGGTTAATAGCTATTGCATTTCGTGATTTTCTTGTTGATCCGATATGGGAGACACTCGTTGAGATTAGTATCTTCTTTCGAGCATTGTGGGCCACATAGATTAAAAGATCGGACATGGCATTATTGGAAGAATCTATCGTGATAACAATCTGCAGATGGTAGAAGATATTTCCCCCAAGGCTTTTTTGATTCTATGGAGCACTTGGCGATACATCTTCCCTACGAAGCCAAAGTTGATGGATCGGTTCAGTATCGGTGGATATACCCGTTCGAGAGGTAAATCGTTTTATATTTCCATTCATATTTGTATTATTTATTTTCTTCTCACATTGTATTCCTGGTTTTTCTTGTAGGCGAATGAACAAGTTGAAAAAATATGTATTGAACAAAGCTCGTGTTGAAGATTCAATTGCGAATTCTTATATATTGTGCACCAATTTGTGTTCGTGCTATTTCGACAAAAGTGTTAAACAAGATACAACATGCTCAGCCAAAAGAGGCTGAATTGCGTGATGAGTTCTCAGGGCAACTTTCGATTTCCCATCGAAAAGGGAAAGGTCTTAATCTAGAAAAGAAGCAATGGTATATTATTTCCGATGAGTTGAGGCCAATTGAGCATTATACGTTGATGAATTATCCGTAAGTCGACGGTTGGATCATGTATGTATATAAATGAAGTATTTTACATACCTCTTAAGTCTATTTAATACCTTGATAACAATTATGTTTCAAATGTTGTTAGGTTGTTTGAGGGCCTGTTTTGTGGCGGTCTTACTCCACAACATACACAAAGAAAGCGGATTGCTGAGTTCGTGCAATAGTTTAAAGAAACTGTATGTTCGGGAAAGTACGAGGTAGATCAACGTCTCTACTCCCTCGCATTGGGAGAAAGCACACTTATAAAAGGGTAGGGGGCTACAAAGTGAACGGTTTTAGATTCTCCATGGACTCGTTTAACAATGGAAATGTTAGATACTACATCAAAGTATATGTGAAGGACATCGAAGATGGGGTTGAAGAAACCAAATTTTACGAGACTCTAAAAGACATCATAAAGGTTATCTGGTGCGGTGGTGGCGATAAGGTTCAAGCAATTGTATTTTTCCAATGTGTGTGTGGTATGATATTAGCCGATGTGGTACAACAGTACATCCCAGTGTCGGAATGGTTGATATCAATCCTACCGTTCTCTCAATACCAATGAACCGTTCATATTTGCTAATCAGGCTTTCCAAGTGTACTACGCTTCATATACAACGCAACATGTGCCGCAGTGGAAAGAATGGTGGGAATCTTACCCTATTCATGCAAGGAAAATCATTGACATGTTGCCAATCCAAGAGGAAGAATATTACCAAGGATCCGCTCAACCCGAAGAACTATTTCAAGATGATTAATCGCCTGGACTTAACTTAGGTGCAAATTTGAGCAACTAACCTCGAAGGACAATTTGCAGACGTCAGTACGAGCTGGTTGACGATGGCGTATAGGAAGATGATTTTTGTTGTACTTGCTATCATTGTACTCGAGTTCTATATAGTATTTGACACCTTTTTAATTATTATTATTTTATTGTTGATTTCATTTCTTAGTATTGGATAAGAGTCGTAAGAAATAAATTGCGTCAATTTGATAAACAAAATATCTTATAGTTTAAACAAACTTTTCTTAAAACACACAAACTCGTACTCGTAAATTAAACATAAGACACTGAAACTCGTAAATAAAACACACAAACTCACACTCAAAATTTAAACAGACGACACTAAAACTTGTAATCGAAACACACCACCTCCAACTCGAGATTTAAACAAAACATTTTCATCCCTGGTTGGCGTCATCGGTAATTGGCGTGCTTATACTTTTACCTTTGTTTATTGCATGCCGTCTTCTTCCTCTAGTTAGCCGAACTGTTTCATTGTCATCAAGAGGATCTAACCATGAAGCGCATGTGTAGTCATACTCAGGGAGAGGCACATCCACAAGGTTGGCTAAACTAATATCGTCCTGAGTAACCAAAGGCTCTACATGATACACGGAAGACCTTTTGAAAGTTGTCGGTCTGGCCAACGAAAATGACCGGCGGCTAACATTTTCGTCAGCATTATGCCGATGAACATGGCGGTAGGTCCGACGGCCTTTGGAAGTCGCCGACCCCACGTCCCTTTTTTTAAAAAATAATATGCTTTTTCGACGGACAAGTGTCGTCGAAAAAGCTTTTCGGCCATTTAAGACGGCTAATCCCACCGGTTGTCGTCGAAAATAGCCCATTTTATTGTAGTGAATTTTCATGGTTATATTTTTTTTAGGGTTTTATGATTTGCTGATAACAATCTAGTTATTGTTAAATATGACATAAGTAATATACACATTTTTATTTTACCATTATATAAAGTATGTAAAAAGATATTTTGAAACATTGGAATTTGGACCAAAATTTCAGTTTTGGGAGTATTTTTAGTATGTTTAATATGACAAAGTGTGAGACTGAAAAAGCTATGTCAAATATTATAATTCGTTTTTAGTTAAGTAACTACATAAATAGTGGAAATTTGCTAGAATAATAGAAATATATTTTCAAAATATATAAATTTATGGATGTTTTATCTTATAATGTGAACAACTCTTTCAAACAAAATTAGAAAAAGAAGGACAAAAAGTAAATCAAGGCTATAGCCATCCGAGACACATCACAACAACACTTAGCCAAACGCGGGGAAAAAACAAAAAAAATATCCCTACGAGGCTATCATCATCTTGGGCGAACCATCCAAAACAGGCATAGAGCCCCTACGAGGTCTTGCAAGCCATAGTAGGTGAAAGTGCATGTATTCTGGCAATGTTAGACAAACATTGAGAAATCAATGTTAGAGTAACATTGCTGAGCAGAATCCGAATTACAATCTTGTTGTCATTTATTATTATTGTTTTGTCTTATTCATTTAACTACTTGAGTTCCACAGTTGTGATTGTCTTTGATTATTATTCAGGAAACAAACTTGTCATAGGTTGGACGCTCAAGTTTCCAAGAAGTAAAGTTTCCTTAATTAAGCAAACCGCTCTACAAGGAAAGAAGAGTTCGAGTGCAACTAGGAAAAGCTTTCCAAGTTGAGTCCTGATTTGAGGAAGGAGTCTTTCCTTAGTTAGATCTCTAACGAATGAACTATTATTCAAGAAGGACTGCGAGAACAAGGAAGATGAGTTCGAGAATGAAACAAGGAGAATTACCAACCGTGTACAACACACCTTGAAGTCCAAGTCAATAACCTATATATAGGTGTGAAGTACATCAAGACAAACACGAGACAAGAGCCAATCAATCCGAGAGATTGATTTACAGTTGTTGAGTGTTGTCTTGCTTTAGCAAAGTTTGTGAATTGTGAGAATAGATCTAAGAGTGAGAAGCTTTTAGAGATAGTCGAAGCAATTCTTGTGTGCTTTGCTTAGTTCGATTAATTTGAGAGTGATGAGCTTGAAAATTGAGAGAACGACTTTTGTTAAAACCTTAACGGGTTATTTTTCCTAAGGCTCGAAAGTTAATATAATCTTATGTTCACTTCTTAAACTTGGTGTGCATTTATTCTGATGCACTATTACTCTGGTCTGTTGTTAAAGTAACATCGTTGGGTTAACAACATACCAAACTGTTGTTAACACTCCAGTGTTAAGTTAACAACAACAACGTATCAACCCGATCCATAATTTCAGTAGGCATTAAGCACCGTGTTTGTGATTGCAGGCTAAGTGTTTGTGCCACTTAAGCTAGACTAAGTCCAATTGAAACATGTTAGCAAACAAAGCCCATTTAAAACACCAACCAACAAAGCTCCACCAATTGAGATATATTGTAAAACAAAGCCTAGTTGAAACATATAGGCCAACAAAGTTCAATTGAAACATATTCATGCATGTTGAATAATGAGCAAGCGACTCATAGGCAGTGGCTTGGTTCAAGGAACCCACTAGGGACATAACTCGCTATTCCACAGTTTTTAGGAGATAACCCCAATTTAGGTTTAACAGTACATTCCAACAAGTTATGACTACTAGGGTACCTAATCCCATTGGATCCCTTAGCTTTTGTTTTCTCAATGTCATTACCGGCCTAGCAGAGTGCTTTTGTTGTTGAAAATTCTTATAAGTTCGTTGATGAAGAAATTTTATTTAATGAATAAAATACTTCTTTATAGAATTAGCTATAACTAATCTAGTAAAGCAGGGCTAATCAGAAGTTTCACAATACCAGTTGAAAGAGGCACAAACCCAATTCAAGTTGAGCAACAACTTTTCTACTTTCAAAGGAAACTTGACATCCCATTAACTAAGACTTCATATGCATAGTTGTAGCCTTTCGTCACACCTTTTTCTAACTCAAAATTGTAATAGATTTATTGGATTGGTTTCTCAATATTCTGGTGTCCTAGGCGTAGAGGAACCACGCAAATCCATCCCGATGTATGCATTTCGATTAAGGCCATATCCATATCTACTATTGCCACTCGATGTATTCTTTTCAAAGGCTTCTTTGGTGCTCCATCTGCGTTTGATGTTGGGCTACTTTAATTGAAAGTTGTAACAACACAAAATTGGAAGGGGAATTTTTACTTCTCAAACAGATACTCTTACATCTATATATAAACATTGGTTTATAGAGAATACCAATCAGGAAAAATTAAACACAATAAAATACCCTTTTATCCATATCTAGCTACTATATATGGTACACAATTTTCATTATTCACACATCACATGTGGATTGGTAGAATTATCGTAGTTCGTGCTATTGCACAATTGTAACCAATATTACTGTTATTGCTTCCACTCATATTCCCCAAAAAAGTGGATTCGGCTCTAATAGCTCTGAATATAGTTTTAACCATCACTTTACCTTTTTTTTGGCAAGGTCCTAAACTCCCTTACTTAACTTTTTCTCACGCGCTAAAAATGAAGGCAATCGTCTTTGTATTAACAAGCGGGAATCATCGAGGTCAAATTTCATCTATTATTATTGTATTATTGTGCAGATAGGGAGCGACATCCCCTTGAGGTTACTGTTGGAGAATCTATGCATTACTCACCCATCTGCCACTAGAAACACCAGTTCTCGTATTGGCAAACAAAGCCTAATCAAAATATATTGACGAACAAGGCCCATTTGAAATATATTGGCAAAACAAAGTCTAGTTAAAAGATAACGACAAAACAAAACAGAAGCTCTGCACCACAAAAAACCAAGTTAAAAGGGAGAATTAATGAAGCACTCGCAGCACACAAAAAATGGAGCCACACAAAGCAACTTACAAGAATTAGCCTAGTTTACAAACTGAACACTTGGGGGACATCTCGTGATACATAAATTATTGATGGGGTAAAAATGACTCAATGCCTTGAACAAATAATATCTCGTAACGAAGGGCTACGACCTCGAAGCAAACTTAACCGTGTGTCAAGATCGATCAATGTTGGCCTCGCACGATGTTAATAAGATCTTGCGACATAAATCCGACGATTGTCCTTTATCTATTACACCATTCATAATAAATAATGATCACCCCTAGTTTAATGCCACTCAAAAATAATGGTCATCCTTCATAAATAAGTCCAATTCCTACGATATAAATATACCTGTCAACCCTATTTAATGCCCTCTCTCCTTTAAATAGGGCACAACCTCACAATCCTAATAACCTCTTCTTTCTCTTCATAACTACGATATGCCTTGATTCTCTCTCTAGAGTACGTAGGCAACTTTGAAATCCTTCTCCAAGTTGAGTCATTAATATTAAAAATACATATACTTAAACTTATTATCCAATTTTTCTCTTAATTACGTGAATCTTTTATTAGCAACAAACGACTCTCTTTACCACAGGGAGAGTGTTATCGTACCACCTGATAATACCATATTAGGTCCTCGTACTAATTTTGTATTATGAGTCATAGTTGGTCCGATTCTTTAGTTTGTTTGGCTCTGAAATTGTCGGATCGTGGATTGACACAACCACTTTGAGAGTTAAGTTGGCGTTGCCTTAACTCTTCACAATGATCTTCTTGATTAGAGTAATATGCAGCGGAAATAAAGAACCCAAGAAGATGTAAATTTTCAAAAGTTTTCAATATTATTAAAAACTTTCTAGCCTTAGGCAAAATAACCGAAAAAGATTTTAACAAAACATTTCTCACAATAATTCACTCACGCTCTTTGTTGATCGGACTCAAGGAAGCAGACAAGCATGAACTACTTAACTTCTATGAACTAGACATAAATAGTTGATACAAAAAATTTGCAAAAGCAAGACGAAGACCATACAACGTATGAATAATCTCTTGGATTATTTAGCACTATTATCTTGTGTTTGTCTTGATGTACTTCACATCTATATATAGGTTTCTTGAAACTTGCACTCCAAGTTGTGTTGTTCATAGTATTGGTAACTCTTGTTGTTTTGCTTGTTGAATTGGACTTCCTTGTAAACTCGGTCTTTTTCTTGAATAACTGTTCCCTTTATTAGAGTTCTAAGAAGGTAATACAACTTCTTCAATTTGGAGTAAATCCAAGAAAAAATTCTAGTTGCAATGGAACTCCAATTGTTTCCTTTCCTAAAACCGTGTTGAGTTGACTATTCTTCTCAACTTGAACTATGGAAACTTCAAGTAAGGAATCTTCCAAAGCTCTTCCTTGTGATTAAGATACCTTCCTGGATATAAACATAAACAACTAAAACCGTGGAACTTGATTAATAACTGAATAAAGGCAAAACTAAAATAAAGCAGTTAAAGAACAGTTTTCGCGCAGGTTCTCTGGTTTCAATGTTATCCTCAATGTTGTCCCGACATCGCATAACATTGATTCCAGACTACCTTGCACTTTCAATTCCCCCCTTTTCTCCTTTCTTCACAAGACCAATACATGTTCCAATCAAGTCTTATATCCAAAAATTAATTTCAACAAGAAACAAATTAAAACTACTAAACCGCTCCCCCTCAATGCAAACTAACAAATTCAAAGTTAAAATAACAAATATATTTATTAAAGTCATCATTACATCAAAGATGTTGAGACTTTAACATTCATCAATGTTGCCTCAACATTGAAATCAGCGAGTTTCCTGCATAAAAAGTTAAACAGAAAAATAGTTCTAAATTGCCTTCATAAGCAACAACAGCCAGAGCAGTTCAAACAGTAGTAATGCTTAGAGTTACAGACCATAGTAAATAACAATGATCACACTCCTTGATCAAATCAAAACAAGTAAAGATAATGTACCGGCAAACAAAAATAATAGCAGTTTAAGAAGCAAAAACAGAAAATCAGAAAATAAAATTAAGAATTGGAATGCAACAATGTAATGTCAAATAGGCAGATAGGCAGATAGTAAACATTTATGAAGAACTCCTCAAACCAGCACAGCTCACATCTCTTTATAATCTATATTATTTCATAACTTATCTGAACAAAAACTGAAGGTTGCTAAACACAAAGCTAATGTCACTACTGAATGAGGGCAACCTGAACTCCACACACCCCAGTAATAACATTAACAACAGTCAGCAAGTTAGGCAAGTACAAAGGCCTTGAATTTTGGCAATTCATTTATCATGCACCCCAACACCCCAATTCCTTATGCATACTTATTTACCAACCTGCATTCAGGAGAATTCACCAAGTGACCAGTGCTACCAAGTGTAAGAAATCTAAACCCCAAACACTCTAGTAGAAAGGATTACCCTCATGTGTTCCTTGGCCAAACAAACAGAAACATGTAAATAAGCACAACTTAGTAACACTGAAGCTGTCAACATTATGTACCCCAACTTCTTCACATGTTCTGTACACATTTCATGTGAATCAGACACAACTGAATAGACATCAAAGTAGTGAACTTTGTGAACCCCAACTTCTCCATATGTTAGTCTATCACAACCTTAAACAAACATAAGATTTTTATTACTTTTTCAAAACAAAGATGTGAAACTGATAACTATAAAGAGTTGTTCATCAAAGAGTTCAACCACACAAACCAAATATGACAAAACAAGGATTAAATGAGACTCAAAAAGAAATAAAATGCAACAAAGGAAAACTACATAATACCTATTACACCAGTGCTAGACACTGGTATTATGTCAATATCGGTGATCTCACATTCTCACATAGTGCACATACCAAGAGATTTCCTCAAACTGAAGAATCTCTCACTATCTAAAGATTTTGTAAACATATCAGCAAGCTGATTTGTTAGGATAAACAATATTCTGTCTCTATCTCCTCTATTGAAACCTAGACCAAACAGAAAATCAGTTAGTCTTTCATACCAAGCCAAATCTTATTACCATTTCAGCAGATGATCCACAAAAGTAGAGGTTATGACCATGCATTCTTCATCTTTGGACATAGGCACTGAAGTTCCAGCAAACTCCTAAACCTTCTTCTTCTCTTTGCTTGGTCTTACCACACCTTTCGAATTCCATGGAAGGTCTCACACTCTTGATCCAGACATGTGGCTTGGAAGTATTGTAAGTTCAGATTCATTATTTTTCCAACCAACCACTTGACTTGTTTTCAATCCTTGTTTGAGAAGGATTTTGCAGATGAGTGAGGGAAAAGGCATCATACCATTCTTCCTACCAGCAACTTCAGACATTGACTTCAAAATCCTCTTCCCCATATTCACAGCTAGCCCATTCTTGATTTTGTACACTAAGGTTGCAGATCCCTTAGTTAGCGCAATAACATTCTTACTTGACAGCCAGTTGAAGCATGCAATCTTGTGTAAGATAGCACTAAGGGAAGTGAGTTTTGTAGTTGGCAGAGCATCTTTCTAGACTTTGACCAACCCTCCTGCCAAATCTTCAATTACATCATTGTAGTAAGGGTCCTCAGATTCTTCAACAAGTGGAAATCCCCAAATCTTATTGCTAGCGTAGGGTTCAATATTTAATACTCTCCCCCTCACCCAAGCTTTTCCATACTTTAGAGATCTGTAATCTCAAATCCACTTGGAGAGATTCAAGTAGAATTCCATAACAATCTCAGGAGCATAATCATTCAACTCTATCATAGATTGATGAACCCCTCTTGCTTCAAGCAAGTCCATTACTTTGTGTTCTTTAAAACTGGCCATCTCTACAGCTCTTTCAAGGTGAATATCCCTTCTCTTGAAGGAATCCCACTTCTTCTCCAAACCTTTAGTAAGGTAGTAGAGAGAATAGTAGTCCTCCTCATCTTCATGGTAAATCACATACATTCCATCTGAGTATTCCTCCGTCTTTGATGTTGCCTTAACATCAGCAGCAACATCATGATCTTCTTCATCAGACTTCTCCTCTTCTTTCTCCTCTTCATCCACTTCTTCCTCAACATCCCCAAACTCAATTTCGTCTTCCATAACTTTCTCTGCTTTCCTCTTTCTCTCAACAGCAGCAGCATCAAATTTTCTATCTTCTTCAGCCTTTTTCTGAGCTTCAACATCATTTTTCTTAGCTAACCTCTCAACTTGCCTTTTTCTAGCCTCACCATGTCTCTTAGCAGCATCAGACATTGGTTTATCACCAACACTAGTCCCAACAGAACCCTTGCTCTTCTTTTGAGCCCTAATCCACTCCCTTACCAAATCATCCACAGATTCTGCACCCTCATCCTCAACAAATATATTAACGTTATTCTCAGGGTTAGGTTCAGCCATATTTACCTCGATTTCAGGTTCATTGATGATTGGAGTGGTTGCCTCAGATGTTGGCTATTTGAAGTCGATTCACCCTTCTTTAATTTCTTTCCACTTCGAACATAGGGAATCGGCTTTCTTTTTGCACCATCATCTCATTTTGCAGCATCTTCTCTGGTGTGAGAGCGAGTGCGCGTGGCTGTAGGTTCACTGTTTAGAGCAACATCTGCAAGAGTATCCATAAGAGACTTGCTCACCATTGTTAGTAAGTGAGAGTTGCAGAGAAGAAATGAGAGAATTTTGGAAATATGAGAACAATTTGCAGAAAATTTAAGCACAAATAAGGAAATTAGGGTTGTGATTCATAATATAATCGCGAGTAGTGGAAAGAGAGTGAATGTTAGTGGGAAGTTAAAGGTAGTTATCAATTAAATTAATCCCTCAATGTTTTCCCGCGTACACGTGTCAATGTTTAAGTAACAAGTAACTAGAGCGGTTTTCAAAATTTTGAAAACTTATAAGTTCATGTTTTCAATGTTGGCCTGCGACTGTGCAAAATGTTGGGATAACATGCAATAACATTCAAACAGAAGGTGGAGGTACAAGGCTTCACAAAGGCAAATTCATGTGAGAGGTTGAGATACATCCAAAATTACATCTGAAACTTAACCAATATAGCAAGTGAGTACCACACACATAAAGTTTAGATCAAAATTATGAGTAAGCAACATAGATAACAAGAAACACACAGAGATAAGCAGTTATGAATTCAGGTAAAAATCACTTCCACAACATAGAAACTCACATAGAAAGTGTGTCACCCGAAGTGTATGCCTCAACACATGAATTATACTCCCTTTAAGCCCAAACCAGACAAAACTCAACAACAAGAAAGAAAATAATGCAGTTCTAAAATGAATGCAACAATGTAATGTCAAATAGGCAGATAGTAAACACGTATGAAGAACTCCTCAAACCAGCACAGTTCACATCTCTTTACAATCTATATTATTTCATAACTTATCTGAACCAAAACTGAAGGTTGCTAAACACAAAGCTAATGTCACTATTGAATGAGGGCAACCTGAACTCCACACACCCCAGTAATAACATTAACAGCAGCAAGTTAGGCAAGTACAAAGGCCTTGAATGTTGGCAATTCATTTATCATGCACCCCAACACCCCAATTCCTTATGCATACTTATTTACCAACCTGCATTCAAGAGAATTCACCAAGTGATCAGTGCTACCAAGTGTAAGAAATCTAAACCCCAAACACTCTAGTAGAAAGGATCACTCTCATGTGTTCCTTGGCCAAACAAACAGAAACATGTAAATAAGCACAACTTAGTAACACTGAAACTGTCAACATCATGTACCCCAACTTCTTCACATGTTTTGTACACATTTCATATGAATCAGACACAACTGAATAGACATCAAAGTAGTGAACTTAGTCTATCACAACCTTAAACAAACATAAGATTTTTATTGCTTTTCAAAACAAAGATGTGAAACTGATAACTATAAATAGTTGTTCATCAAAGAGTTCAACCACACAAACCAAATATGACAAAACAAGGATTAAATGAGACTCAAAAAGAAATAAAATTCAACAAAGGTAAATAACATAATACCTATTACACCAGTGCTAGACACTGGTATTATGTCAACACCGGTGATCTCACATTCTCACATAGTACACATGCCAAGAGATTTCCTCAAACTGGAGAATCTCTCACTATCTAAAGATTTTATAAACATATCAGCAAGCTGATTTGTTAGGATAAACAATATTCTGTCTCTATCTCCTCTATTGAAACCTAGACCAAATAGAAAAACAGTTAGTCTTTCATATCAAGCTCTATTGTTTGGACTTGATCTCGGATTAAACGGATTTTTGACTTGAAGACGAATGAAGAACGGTATGAACTTTATTTTGGATTTGTTGAACTTGTTGGAGTTTGATCTTCCTCGGCCAAGGTGCACTCTTCAAAAATGATTTTTAGATTGAATTGAGACTTGGCGACGGATTGAAAAGAGTTCTTTACGAAGAACACCTTGAAAATTGTTGAAGAATGCATTGAATGCCGCGAAGAACGCTTGAAGATGGATGAACTTGGTGGAGTGAAAAACTTAGAGCTTTTCCCTCTTTAACTTGTGAATATTTTGTGTGTCCTTTATCTTTATGAGAGGGCCTCTATTTATAGTTGTAAAAACCTAGAGCTCATTGCTTGTGATTGGTCGGTTTTATTTTCAAGATAAGCATGGATTTAATTTGGCTTGCTTATCAAGAAACACATTATATTTCCACATGACTTAACATCATTGGTTGGAATACTCCATCTTTTCTATTTATTTGATTGGCCAACTATATATATATATATATATATATTAGAAAATCAATCAATTAATTTATTAATAATTAGAATTTAATTTAGTAAAATTTCAGATTAAAAATAAAAATAATTAATTTAATTTCTAATAATTAATTTGACACTTGTCAGTATTTAATTAGAGTAGACAAAATTAATTTGTCTACATTATTTTGTACCAAAATCGGGTCGTCAAGTTGTATGTATAATGTTAATGGATAAGAAGAGACACAACGTTGTTAGCATTATTAAAATTATTTAGAAGGAAGAATACCACCTATAAAGAGGTTATGTGACGGAAATACCTTATTATGGACTAATCTAGTATGAATTATGATAATAGAAATTTATTCGAAATAGATAGAATAATTGTTAATGAGTTTTACCACCTTGGAAAATACTATTTCTTACTCCAGTGTCAACATTGAAAAGTCGAGATTTACCACAACGGATAACAAGAATAGTTATTTTTATTTTTTTGTTTTTTTGATAAAAGATAACAAGAATAGTTAATCTACGCCAAAAGATAGAATAATTATTACTGAGTTTTTCGTGTCACATTTTACTACTCCGCTACTTTAATAATCATTGTGACATTATCTAATGAAGCGGATGGTACCATGATGCATATTTTATCACGCAAAAGACCTTTCTTCTCCATAATATGTAAAAGATAGTTTTGATTTTGATCGATATAGTAATTTATAACCTTATTGTTTTCCAGAAAAAGATATTTCATTTTTGCTAAAATATATAAACAGCTCAAAGTAATTACGAAAAATATCCCTTTAAATCAATATATATTTAGTAGAAAATGGTTTGATTGACAGAACTTATATTCACAAGAAACAACTGTAGTCGATCTTTTTTTCTTTCTCTAGAAAACACTAATTATTTTTCCTAAAATACTGAGAAGAAAGTCAAATAGTACAAGCAATATCCTACTTTTGTTTCTCTTCTTTTCTTTCTAGAGACTAAAAAACGGAGACTAATGCAAGGTAAGGTAAAAGTGCCCGCAACCAATGCCAAATATCAGGTTTATCCCTAAAAGAATGCGTAAAAGTAGGAGTTAATAGCAAAAAACTACACCAATTTTATTTTAAATGGACAAATATTCTCCGGTAATATTTTGCTTTACCTCATGTAAAATAACTCTTTACCTTAACATTTCTAAGCTTATTGTACAGATAATTAATGATTTTTTTAAATAATAACAATTTACATAAATGTACCTTTCTTCAATATCTTACATGCTTTCTCATGAGTTTTTACAAAACTTAAATTAATTATTTCGTAATGGGTTTTTCGTTGTCTAGAAAGTTAAGTATTCTTTTCGTAGTTTTTGAAAAATTTATATATGCAATATAATTTGAACAAAATTAATCATGTTCATCATTTAAGTACACTAAAAAGGAAATCACCGGACTGATTATTTTGTTAATTATATAACTACAAGGTTATTTTCCAATCAGAAAATAACCTAAAAATGATGTCTGCAACAAGCAAAATGTTGATAGTCCACGTGCCACCTACTATAAACGTGCCACGTCACTCACGATGACACCTCGCAGTGTGGTTAGATCTCATATTGTCACTGTTCACTAACTAGTCAGTACACACCAATTTATTATTTAACACCAAAGGCAGATTTACTTGTGTGCGAGCAAACAGTTTTGTGAGTACCAAGAAAGAAAAAATAAATAAGAATTAAGAAGAAAGCAAACAAGCACACAGCAAAAGGTGTCTCTGCGTGTCTCCACAATTTCTTCTTCTTATTATTATTAGCAGCAGCTACTCACTTACTACTACCAGAACCAGAGTATTCAGAAAACCATGGGAGAGGTGGTCTTACACTCCTGAATTTGTTTTGTTACTGCTTTTTATTTGATCCTAATTTTATTATTGTAATTAATAATTTTGAGGTGGTTTTTGCAGGAAGAGAAGAAAGTAGAGGAAACAAAGAAAGTGGAGGAAGGAGAAAAGAAGAAAGCTGATCCGGCGGATGGCGAGAAGAAAGAAGAGAAAAAACCCGAGGCGGAACAAACTCCGCCACCGCCTCCTCCGCCGCAAGAGATAGTTCTGAAGGTGTTCATGCATTGCGAGGGGTGTGCTAGGAAAGTCCGCCGGTGCCTCAAAGGCTTTGAAGGTATAACTAATTAATTAGCAGCCCCGTTTTGTCTTATTATTTAATTGAGTTACCTTAGGGTAGCGACTGCGGGTTCCCACGTTATTTTAAAAAAATAAAATGATTAATCATCGTCTTGAGTAGGAGTGGAGGATGTAATAACGGATTGCAAGACGAGTAAAGTGGTTGTGAAAGGCGAAAAGGCGGATCCACTGAAGGTTCAGGAGAGGGTTCAGAGGAAGAGCCACCGCCAAGTCGACCTCATTTCTCCGATTCCTAAGCCTCCCGAGGAGAAGAAGCCTCAGGAGAAGGAGCCGGTGGTTGTTAAGCCTGAAGAGAAAAAAGAGGAGGTTTGTTTAGTTTCATTTTTTCTTTTCATTTGTCTGATCATCACAACGTTTGGTAATTTTTAATTTTTAAGTGCACGCTGTTTTTAATTGAATCTCCTTTGGTCAATAATAGTTGAATTCAATATCATTTGTGTTGTTTTCTGAATTGCAGATTCCTGTGGTCACAGTGGTGTTGGGAGTCTACATGCATTGTGAAGCTTGTGCTCAGGAAATCAAGAAGCGGATTCAGAGAATGAAAGGTTTGATCTTTATTGAAGATTATTAATTTGCTATGAATAACAGTTTATGCAAACTCAACTTTTACTAAAATTGCTGAGCTTTTTATGCTTTTCTTACCCTTTTCAGTTGTGTATGTAAAGAAAAGAGAAAATTTCTCACTTTTTGCATCTCTAAATACTCTTACCCTTTTAGATATGTTTGCACTTTGCAAAGACAATTTGTGTATACTTGATACTTGAATATAGTATTCAAATGTCCAGATTCCATAGGAATAATCTCTTTTTGAACAAGGTCAATTCATTTAGTAGTTATATCTTTTAATTATAATTAAAACTAGTAGAGGAATCTTGGGCATGCAGCCATTTTGCTTTACTCATCATAATAACTACAATTCTTCTTTAATTCCATTGAAAGATTCATTAACAGAGTGAAGTTTATGATTACAGGAGTTGAAAGCGCAGAGCCGGACTTGAAGGGGTCACAGGTGACGGTGAAAGGCGCATTTGAACCGGAAAAGCTCACCGAATTCGTCAACAAGAGAACCGGTAAACACGCGGTTATAGTCAAGGTTGAGCCAGAGAAGAAAGAGGCAGAGGTGGAGAAAGGGAAAGACGAGAAGAAACCAGAGGAAGGGGCAAAGGAAGTCATCAAGAAAGTTGAAGAGGGCGGAAGCGGCAAAGAAAAGAAGGAAGGTGGCGATGGCGGTGGCGGTGAGCCAGCAGCAGCAGCAGCAGCAGCACCACCACCACCTAAAGCGGAGGGGGAAGCGGAGGAGACCAAGTTGGAATTGAAAAAGAATGAATTGTACTATTACCACCCACAGAATTACCAGGTTTACCCTCCAAGGTTTGTACAAGACATGTATGCCTACCCACCACAGATCTTCAGTGATGAGAACCCAAATGCATGTTCTGTTATGTAAATGTTAATAAACAGGAGGGGTAAAATGGTAAAAGTGGGGTGGGGTGGGGTGGCACATGGAAAACTGTCCCATGAACCTTTTTAGCTCTTCACATCTTGTTGTGCTCTTCATGTGGCCCTGTCTGGTGTCTCTTACTAGAAATCTACAGGGAATGCTGCTGAATTTTGTGAGGATTTTGTACCTTTTTAGTTTTCTTTATTGTTATATTTTGTCACTTTTAATGAATAATAATAATGATATATAGTACTACTAACGTTGTATGTATGGAACTGTCTATATATTATTATGGTTTGGTGGGGAGTACAATGAACCCTTTTGTCTTGTTGCGTGTGTAATTTTATATGTGCTACTTTACTTTTGCAACCTCTTTGTTTGTTTGGAGGATCGCTAGAAAGAAAGAAATGGTCTCGATTGAAGTATTGTTGGAAATTGGAATAGTAGTAGCTAGGTTTACCGTGTGTGGGTGAGAAGTAAAGATGGCAATTAATAGGAATTAGTGGAGGTAATTATGAGACTATGAAAGTAGAAAGGATAGGGGCATCTAAAGATGTAACTACTAGTTGGTGATGTCGAGAATGATGGAGAAAAGTGAGCGATTGCTTTGTTTCTGACTCGATGCTAATTATTTAATGCCTTTTTGGAAACTAGAAACCCGTGACAACAATTACTTTAATCGGGGAAGTTTTTTAATAAACTGCAAAATTCCAGGGCTTTAATATAGGACTTTACTAAGGTAATGGCGGTGTCTTTTCAGTTGTTGGACTATCAAATGTCTTGAAGAGCTGCTTTCTTTTAGATATTGCAGAAGAGAATGTACTTCACAGAAGTTTATATTAAGATATTATTTTAGTCTTATTTGGTCCCCGTTACAATACATTAGAAATAATTACAACTAGTTCTGACAATGTTAAAATAATGTTAATTCAATATAATAAACGGACTAATTTGGTCCGTAACACCTACTGTCTATTATAAGTATTGAATTGCTCTAGATATCCTAACAAGACAAATAATCGTGTAGATCGAACATAGGACAATCAAAGTGCGCATCGAACTTGGCTGGTTCGATGCTGTTGTAAATCGAACTCGATTGGTTCGAGAGTGTTGTCGATCGAATTGATGAAGTGTCGAACCGTTCTGGTTCGATGCGGTTGTGTCGAACTGAGATAGTTCGACACCGTTGAACCTCGAATGGGGACCGGTTCGATCTTAGTCAGTGTTAGCAAGGTCAACATCAAACACTGAGTAGTATCGAACAGTAAAGTAAGTCGAATCAAGGCGTTCGATGCGGTAGTAATATGTGTTATGTGTTTCTCTCTCTTCTAAGAAGGAAGGGGCGGGGTATTTATAGACCCGTTCCGTGGAACCCTCCTAACACTGGAGAGTCAGCATCGAACAGGCGCTGTTCGATGCTGAACTCACATCGAACCTCCTCTGTTCGATGCTCTCCTATCAATGGGTCTTTGCTGCTGGGCCGACCCAATTTTGAATTTGGGTCTACCTTAAATCATTCCCATGAGATATCCATTAATAATTAAGTTTGTTGAGATTTTATTATCTTGAGAAGCTTACTTATTAGTAAACTTGATTTTTCTAATTTTTTGTGTATATTGTCAATTTTGTGGGCATTGTCCTTTTGATGTGATGTTTGTACTTATGATGGTTCAAGAAAATTGGACACTATTGAGCCCTATGGCCGTGATGAAGATTCATGTTCTTTCCAAGAATTACTAATGTTAGGGCACACAGTTAGCCGCTGAATCTAGAACCTTTGATAGGTTGATAACTGTTTTGTGCAACATTCCTATAGATATGTTGTGTGATGTGGTTTCCTTTGTAGGTAGACCTATCAAATCATCTGATGAATATTTTAATTCACAATAAAGTAATCATACTTTATCGTAATATAAGATGAAAACTCTGCCATCCAATTAATTATGATTACAACAGCCAATTTAATAGTGACAATTCAAAAGATTCCTTAATCTAGTGGATGAAATGCGATCTTGTCAAAGTGCTTCCATTCCATGACCTGTAATAGGAAGATATAAGTAAAAAGAGAATTATTGAGTTAAAAAAAAGTATAAAAAGATACCGATGTTAAAAATTTGAACCTTTTGCTGCATATCAGACGCTTACAAGTAATGACATGTACTATATCGAAATTTGTGATGAGATATGAACTTTAATTAATCTCCAAAATTATGAATGAATTTCAGAGATTGTTGCATGAATGTTGGTTGATGACATGTTTTATTTTAGCTTAGAAATAAGGACCTGAAACTAAAATAAATAACGAGTAGCTACTACTTGACAATTTGAAATCAGAATTTTATGCAATAAAACGTTACGTCCTGTAATTATCGTAGGCGGAGATTAAGTGCACGTTTTTTATTTTTATTATTAGTTTAAAGTGTTTATGCTATGATTAATATACAAATAAGTAAGGCGCGAGAGGATTAGATTTGGAATCAACACATTTTTCTTGTCGATGACCAACTCTGGTTCGTTGGTTGATTCAGTGGTTTAATGATGACATTATACACTCATCAGTCGGGATTTTTACAACACTAGTCCCATAATGATTTTGTTTCTCGATTTTAGTCCCATAATGATTTGCTTTTCAATTTTAGTCCCATATTTATCACTTTTATATCAATTTTGGTACTTCGGATCAAAATTAGGCCCAAATAATATCTACTTTTAATTTTGGTCCCATATTGATCAATGTTTATCACTTTTGGTACTTTTAGCCGATATTTTGTTGATTTACATCAAAATTTGGTTCGCTATTTTTATGTGTTTGACTTATTGAGAATTATAAACATGTCCTCGAGAAGTAAAACACGTGAAAATAGCGTGCTAAATTTCAATGTAAATTAACGAAATATCAACTAAAAGTACCAAAATTGATAAATTTTAATCAATACGGGACTGAAATTGAAAATAAATATTATTTGGGCCTAATTTTGGCCCGAAGTACTAAAATTGATATAAAATCGATCAATATAGGACTAAAATTGAAAAACAATTTATTATGGGACTAAAATTGAAAAAAGAAATCATTATGGGACTTGTTTTGAAAAAATCCCCTCATCAGTCATTTAGCATTATGATGAAATTATTGACTGACTACCTTTTGCCCGAAACCATGTGCGGCAAACATTTCCGCACCCACCCAATTGCTAGGGAATCACACTGTTCCCCTTCCCTCCAGTCAGACGCAACATACATAATTAAACAATTTTTAATCAATTTATCAAGCTAAGGCAAATACCACAAGTGATTTTAATTTTATCCTTGATAAAATACTTTTTAAATTACGGTGACATAATTCACTCGTGAATCAGAAAGTGTGAGTGGTTTTTTACCCGAGAAGAAAATGGGTACATCTGGCTAAATGTTTTGTCAAACATACGTATAATTGAATAATATAGTCTTTCTTAGAAACAAGTATTCTGATATCGAGATTTTTTTTTCTTTTCATTCAATAAAACTTATTTGTGCTTATATATATGAGCAAAGAGTATACATAAACATGGTTTACATAGCATTGCATTGCCGATGTGTTGGTCCATAGGGGTTCAGACCATGCCCCGAAAGACAGTCCATTAGCGTCTCCCTTTTGTATTAGCACCAAATCGATATGAATGGAAGATGTATTTGGTACTTGTTTTTCTTGGTCAGTATAGGAAAAGTTTCTCGAGCTCAGGTACGGGTGACTCATCCACCTGTGCTGAATATGCAGCCAAGGAACTGCTAAATCTCTCGTGAGACTTCAGCTCCGGTCAAGCCTGTCAACCTCCCCCCGCCTCGAACATTTAATTTTGTGTGATATGGCTTTTACGTATATTTGGCTCTCCCGTCAACTCCAATCCCGCAATCCCATGTATAGTACCCTGCCACATGTTTAATTAAATAATACGACATGTTCTTTTAAAAAAAAAAATCTGAATTTGTCAATTGATAACGATTAGTTCATGACCTCAAACCAATGTACTTCTGCTCGTTATCAAGAATTCTATTTTGACATAAACATATCCATACATTGTTCCACAAGATTTAACATCGTTTCGTAGTAGTGGCAAGTAGCTAGAAAAGTTATTCGACTGGATGAATCGCACGAGATTAATAAACTCCACTAGTTATATCATATATTTAATAAGAAGGATAAATATAACTAAAATAACAATACCAAAAACTCAAATTCAACTTCATATAACTTTTAGAGTCCTAAGGATCTTCCAATTATATTTTTTAAGGACTTGAGGCTAGCCCTATTAAAGTAATTGCTAAATTGCAATAGCAACCCATTGAATCCAATGCATACGTGGAACTCGTCGCAGATTCTAGAGCCAACAAGGAGTATGGGTAAGAATTAACTCGGGGGGGGGGGGGGGGGGAGGAAGTTGTGAAATCAATTCGTGAGACTGGACATCTACATCATATGTCCAGTTGTGTTATTAGCCTCAAATTATCAGAATAACGATGGTGATGATGAAGATGATTTCAGCTCTAGATCACATACTGAGGCTGAAGGACAATCATACGAGATTCATACAGCTACGCTGCTCGCTCATATTTACAGGACAAAAGAAGACTCCCAGAACTGCTGCGAATCTCAATGTTACTCTAACATTCAGGATCCAACACTAGAAATTGGAATAAATATAGTTCTTGTATTAATTCTGCTTCCTTGTCTGACATTGACGAATATAATTTTGATTATTTTCTGGCATTGTAGATCTAGATGAAGCAAATATATCTCAGAAGGAAATCATTGAAGAGTTGAAGATCACCTATCATAACGTGAATAAAGAGAATGAAAAGTTAAAGGAACTGTTGGTATTTTATGAAGCTGGTCTTAACAAAAAGGAATCTGAGCTGGAAAATGTGAAAATCAAGCTTGAAAAGGTTGAACAGACCACAACTGTAACACCCCAAAAATTAGGAAGAAAATAAATTTATACTTTAGCACTTGAACTTTTGAATATTTTTATTTTGACCCTAAATATTTAGAAAAATTTGCATTTGAGCCCCCATGAACTTAAAAGTTAGTCTTTTATTATATTAACATGTCTCTGATCCTAAAACATATATTTCAATTTCAATTATTAACCAAGTTGATTGAATTACCTAGAAACATTACATAAGTAAATATGTATGTGACAAAGAAATCTAATTTTACCTATTTGAATTTTTATAAATAATTGAGGGACTTGATATGCAACTAACCAATTGCTGAAGTAAGCCATGGCATCGTTTTGATAAGGTAAGCCATGACATCCTTAAGAGCATTATTAAATTCAGATTTTTTGTGATTTATTATAAAATAATCAAAGTGGGACCTTAATTAAAATGATTTTTACATGATTTTTTGCCTATAAATAGTAGGCTTTCTTCCAACAATTTTCACACTCAAAATCATTTCGTTTTTTCCTTCTTTCTTCCTATGAATCTCTAAGTTAGTGAGTCTACTTTCAGAAAAAATTCATCCCAAGTTCTTATTTTATCATATTCTACCAGATAATATCCTAAAACTTTTATTGCGCAGAAATTATTCATTCGGCCCTGCAACTTAGAAAATCATAACTAATTGTAGAAAAATCTTTTTTGATCAAGGCTAACGGCCAAATACTCCTGATGATGTCCTCTAACTTTCATATGAAGAAATGTTTTTCAAATAATGTGTTTAAGAAGGTCGAAATTCCTAAACCGTAGACTGCTGTTTGAAAATCCGAAAATAGGTTCTATGTTTTCAAGAATTATTTAACATAGAAAACCTTTGTTTTTCTCAAAATCTTGGATACACACATTCATCATGACACTATGAATCAGAAACCATAAAATTTGAAAACGAGTTCATTTGGATGTCCGATTAAAGGTAAAATCGAAACTGCGGTGAATTTTCAGTTTATTTGGCACAACCTTTATTTTCTTAGTTTATAAGTTAAATCACCATCATAATTCATGTATTTATCACACACATGAACTTAACGTGAATTAGTATTCGTTATAATCGGATTATTTTAATTATAATCATGAATTGATATTTTTGTGATTTTATTTATATCATTTAAATGGTAGATTTATCATGTTTAACATACTACTTTCATAAGTCTTACAAGATTATTCTTGCCACTTCATAACTTAAACATCAAATAAGATTATTTATCATAATAGACATTTCTTATCACATGTTTTGATAAATTTCCCATGTTATATCTTTATATTTAAGTTATAACATAATTATGTGCATTTTAAACTAACTATGTAAAATAAAGTAATAATCGACTAAGTTAGAACTTTTAAGGTGTTACTTCATATGATACTTATTTGATGTGTGGTTATTAAAAATTTTGGATCGATTAAACGCAAAAATGACGAGTTTTCTTAGAGTTGGTTAATTAATATATTTTAAGGATTGATTATGCATCAAATTGGATAGTTAATCAAATTTATTTGTGGGATAAAAGCATCAAACCCCCTGAACTATACACACTTTTGCGACTTGCCCCTTAAACAAATTTTATCATCACTTTCTCCCCTAAACTATGGACTTTTGTGCGATTTGCCCCCTCGGTGCATTTCCGGCCATTTTGGCCACTGTTTGGCCGGAATATTCCCCCTACCCAACTCACATGTGTTGTACTAGATGTATTTTAGTTGTTGATGACAAAAAGTAGGAAAAAAAAACACCTCAAACGGGGAGTATTTCGACCAAAAATGGTCGAGAACGTGATTTGCCCCTTCAGCATATTTCGGCTATTCTTTGCCAGAATATTCCCTCTACCCGACTCATATGTGTTGTACTAGATTTATTTTAGTTGTTGATGACAAAAGGTAGGGAAAAAAACACCTCGAACGGGGAAGTATTTCGACCAAAAATGCATTGAGGGGGCAAATTGCACAAAAGTGCATAGTTCAAGGGGGAAAGTGATGATAAATTTTGTTTAAGGGGCAACTCGCAAAAACGTGTATAGTTCAGGGGGTTTGATGCTTTTATCCCTTTATTTATTACCGTAACTTGTCAGTGACTCTAACGTGAATACTCACAGTCATAAGTTTGAACATATGGTTGCTTAAGATAATTTTGAGATATTAATAAGGTTGTTAATTGATATTTAATTTAACCTTACATTTCTCAATTCATCATCTAAGATTTTCATGTTTAGAGCAATGACATAAATTAAACTTATGTGTTATTTACTAATATTTACATTGTATCTAGCATTCTTAGCCAGAATGTTCTCAATTTCACCAACGTTCTCAATTTCACCAACATGAGGATTGAAGAAAAAAAAAATACTAATATTTGTTGTGGTGAACTATAAATTCAGTTGATTAATATTATTTAAATTTGTTAAAGGTTTGACAAACTAATCAACGCCATCAAGGTTCCCCGTAATAGTCAAGGTAAGGTTCCATTTCTAATTTGTTCTAGCCCTGTTTGGCATCCGACCCTGAGGAACTTGGACAAAAAAGCCACAACTCCGTTACCAAACCTCGAACAACATATATTTCATTATATTTATATTTTTGCATCTCATCTCATAACATGATTTTCTTACTTATCGTTAAATCGTATCCAATCATTTATTATTTATCATATTGATTCTTAATCATGGTAATTCCCTGATATTTTAATCTCATCTTCTGGTTCTTGAACTGTGCAAAGAGCAACGAACTATGTTTGGGACATGTAGCTCAAGGAGCAACGGATATTATTCGGTTTACTGGCTTATTTGTTTATCTATTATACCCATTGGGACACCTTTGGGAAGTTGGGCCCAGGGATTGAGTTGAGTTACTGTCGGGCAGTAAGGACTGTCGGTTTAAGTAATTTTGTTTGATACCCATCTATCTAGGCGCCGCTTGCAGTCAAGAGTTGGTTGTAACCCGCGTGGTGGATCGACATGTACTTGAGTATGTCTC